>OZ010788.1:569211327-570411327 GCA_963932465.1 Maratus speciosus | reverse complement strand
AATTCAGGCCAAAATTAAAATAGAAGGTTACTTACTCAGTCAGAATGGGAGAGGGAATAGGTGATAAAAAATTTGGGAAAATCACAATGCAGTCGAAATGAACAATGCGAAAATCGGTGCGACCGAGCAATGGGACAAAATGAAAAAGACTGGAGCATAACATGCTCAATGTACACTGCCGAAAGTAGCGGGACCCCAACTCAGGGTTTTTTTTTTGGATAGATTTTCATTTTAAAATGTAAAATTATACAAAGCTGCTGAAGACAGTGTGATCCCTAACATTGGTTTCGTTTGCAAACATTTTGATTTAAAAATATAAAATCATTCAACACTGATTTTAGGTATATTTCAGGTTATTGTCACGGGTCCAGAAAACACCAGGCAGATTAGCTAGCTATGTAATAACGGCAGTGCTGTGGTACAAAATATACGCTATTCAGAAAATGCTTCTGCATGCAGTAAATACAAAACTACAGTCTGTTACAAAAGTATAAGACCACAGCGTATTTTGCTATTTAGGTAATTAAAGAAATATTTCAAACAAACTAAAGAATATTTTATGTTAGTACATCAAGTTTTCAGTAAAATGTAGCAAATTACACAAATAAAATTAATTCGGAAAAAAATAAAATAACAATATAACAAAAAAGTGGCAAAAATAACTGTTACAAAATTATAGGGCCACCTGTGGAAAAGAGCAGTTTTCTCAAATTTAGTAAGATGTTGCTCCACCATTTCTCTGAATAACTTCAGACACACGATTTGGCATAGAGTCAATAAATTTTTTAAGGAACGATTTGGGAATATTGTCTCATTTCTCCATTATGGCCATTTCTAATTCATATGTTGAATGATATTGTTTGTTATTTTCATACACTTGGCGAGACAAATAACACCATGAATTTTCTATGGGGTTTGGGTCAGGGCTTCCACATGGCCAAGATAAAACATTAATATTTTCTCTAAGCCACTCTTTTGTTGATAACAATGAATGACTGGGGGCATTACCTTGTCGAAACTTCCATTTTGCACCTTCTAAAAGTGATCAGAAGGGACTTCGAAATAGCATCCGTTGGTAACTGTTCGAGTTTATTTTCCCTTCAACTCTTTTGAGATCGCATTTTCATGCATATGAAAATGCGCCCAACACCATAACGGAACCGCCTCACATCTGCCTACTGAAGAACTCGAGAGATGTTTTCCTTAAATCATGCCAGTAGTAATTATTGCCGCCTGGACCATAAAGATTGAATTTTTTCTCATCTGAAAACAAATATTTCTCCATGCAGAGTTCCAGGACATGGCATTCTTTGCCCGCTTAAGACAAGTTTCTTTGTGACATTTCAGTAGTAGTGGTTTACTTTTTAATTTGCGACGAATAACACCAGCATTAGATTTCAAGCTTCGCCACACGATTACATGTGACACCCTTTTAGTTATCTGTTGTGCTGTTTTACGAAAAGACTGCTATTTTTCGTTGCCAGTTTGACAATTCACCTATTATCACGATCTGATAACTTCTTTTTACAACCAGATCGTTTATGCGTTCCATACAATTCTTTTTTACTTAAAGCATTACGAATCACAGTTTTAGAACAATTAAGAATCTTACTTATTTCACGTTCAGAGTTTCCTTTTACTTTGTAGAACCACACTCTTCTCACTTCTATCTCAGACAGCTCACTCCAATGAGACATTTTACTAACAAATTCAAAGAATCAGATACAATTCAAAATTTCTGTATTTTATTCTTCTTTTTAAGTTTTACAGATTGTTTAGGTTACAGTTAAACTCTGAGTTCAAAATAAAATCGTCTGCTTTATTAATAATATAAGAGTGGTCTTATATTTATGAAACAGCGGATTTGCGTAAAATAGTTTGGCACGAAACAAAAAATCACTCAAACTTTTTCCCCTGAGCTAAATAAACATTATAAAGTTATTTCTTTTCTTATAACTACTTTTAAATTCAAACTAGTATTTTCTTTGTTGAAAAAAGGTGAAATTTTGAGTGGTCTTATAATTTTGTAACAGACTGTAATTTACAACTACAGGTGAACTACTTGTTTCAATTTTTCTTTCTCTCCTTCTTGATAAAGCGACGGACACAGGGGGTATAAAGGGGACAGTTGTCTCGGTTCCTAAGAAAAAGAAACCCTTACAGGAGTTTCTTACAAAGTACATGTGGTATAACTATAAATGTGCCGTGATATGAAAGGTATAATTAAATTTAAAGTTCTTTTTAGTTACAATGCGTTGTGTAGTATTTGCAATAAAACCCTCTGTTCTTTGAGGTCAGCAATTGTAAAAAAAATAGAAATAAATGAAACTTCTTACTTGGATCGTGTAGTCTGTAAAATAAATGAAGAGGAGACTTGATAACAATATAAATTAATCCTTTATTTTCATCTTGAGAAGAGAAGATAAGGCTTCCAGTTGGTCACCGTTCATTAATTAATTCAAGTTATTTAGTTAGTTTAAAAGTGCAGCATGAATCAAGAAATTATTAAGAAATAATTTAACAGGAGTTGTTAAAAATCGCAGACATCGTTTACGCAAAAGCTCTTCACCGGATTCCACATTCATCGGCGTCGGCAGACCGGAGCCGGAGCCCGCGATCTTTTTAAAACAAGAACTAAGTCATGACAGCTCTCCAACAAAACAGATTCTGATTTAAAATTAACGGAATTTTTAATTTATAGTAAGAATACGGGGACTTCAAAAGTTACTGAAAGAAAAGATTTAAATCTATTAGAGAATTTAAAATATTAGGTAATGTCTTAATAAACAAATCCGAAAGAAAACATTTAAAAAGCTTTGTTTTAATTTGCTCCCTGCACAGCGAATGGACACACCTCCGAAAGATCAAACACCCATTCAATGCATATGCCGTGAGAGACTTGCTCCGATGACGTCATCACAATCGTACAAAGTTCAAAGGAGAAGCATCCCATACCAGGGGCAGCCGAACGTCAGCGAACTTGCCGATGTGCGGTGAAGCGAAATCGCCCGCGCAAAAATAAATATGGATTTAAGCTTAAAGAACATCGATGTATAAGGCCAATAGAAATAAAACAGTAACATAATTTAAACACTGTGAGATTTCATCTCACAATACCCCCATTTACCGAGTAAAATTTTGGCAGAGCAAGTGATGTAAAAGGGAAAATGAAATTAACCTTTTACAGAAACGGGATGACAAAATTTTGAATGCCAAAGACAGAGAAATAAAATATTAAAGTAAAGCCAAAAGTTAAACTGCTGCAAATAAAATTTAGTGGTGACCAAAAGGGAAGTGAGAAGAAAAAGAAATTACATCAAAAGTATACATAGTCAAAAAGTATACATAAAAAAATGCCAAATCTTCCATTTATGGCAATTGCAGATGACGTCATAAACTTATCTTCAAAAATAATACTTAAGTACAAATGCTAAAGAAAATGAATTAGCATATATAAAATCTTATGTATTACTTAAGTAAAAATGCTAAATAAAATCAGAATTAGCATATCTAAAATGAGAATTGGCATATATAAAATGTTATGCATTACTCAGAATTGGCATATATATAATGAGCTCATTATTAAACATTTAATTAACTTGGTATACCATATAAGAAAAGTTGCACTTTACAAGCAACAAAGATCAAAATAACTTCAGTATTTGATCACAGCCTAGGACTTACAATTTATAAAATAGAGCATTTATTTTTAATTACTCTAAACTGGCCATACATAAAAAATATCTTTAGTAACACTTTATAATACGATATTCATCATTTTTTTTTTTTTTTAATTGAATTTAGTACTAAATATTTTGACTTCAAACAACCAGCTGTATTCCACATAAACAAGTAGCCAAATCGTGCACTAAATGACTACTCACATGTAAAACACAGATAGTTAAAGTAGTTGCAACAATATATATATATGAGAGAGACGTGTCTAAAAGGAATTAAGTGTTTTACTGCTGAAACATATACTTTTACTACTTTTCATTAGCCCTGAAAATATGTATTCAAAAGCAATATATCAACAAACACCAATACTTCTTGTATTATTTACTCATCAAAATTTTTCAAAGTATATACTATTCTTTAAAATATGAGACATCACTTAATACAATTTTAAATATGCATAAAGATAAACTCATGAACTTATAGATAAATAGACAAACAGAGAAACCATGGTTTTAAGAATAAGTAAGTATTTGGTTGAGTGGGTGGGGATCCCCAGAAAAAAATAAATGCTTTCATATACAATGAAAGATTTAAAAAAATTGACACTATCATGGGAAATTTAAATTTTTAAGTGTACCATAATATAAATCATTTACATAAAATATTTCATGCAGAAAAATCAAGAGAATTATGTAAAAAATATACTATTATCTGCAATCATAGAACAATATACACTGCGACTACTCATCTTACTCAAGGTTTCAGGTGGCTTGGATCTCCATAAACAAGGCTCCTGACACCTTGTGCAAAAAGAAAAAAATAACTATATACACTAAGTAGCACAATATACCATCCCATAACCGCAAAAACAACAGCAATGTCCTTCTTTACAGATCCTTGATTCCTTAGCGTTATAAACACAATTTAAAGTTTGCATGAAAAATAAAATAAATAAATGTTATCAGAATGTTCAAAAACAAGCTGACAGTTTTGGTACACAAAAAAAAAGACATCAGTTATGTGTATTGTTGCAAAGGTGTAAACATTTGTTTACCATGTAGAAACAGGTGCATATCTCTAGATGACATACACAGAAAGGCAACATCAACTTAACAGTTGAATAGACATTTTATAGGAACATTGGAAGAGAACTTTTTTTGGCGACAACACAACATCTGTGTGCTTCACTTCTTTTGAAGCTAATCATTAACTTTCAGCAATCCCTATTTTGGACACACTAAAAGGATGAATTATAGAGCACTGAAGATGATAAAATGATGTTGTATTTGGTGAAAAATCGATAATAATGAAGATTCACACACACATCTTGGAAAAAAAAGACATAAGTAGGTAGGTGATGATATCAATAAGCACTTTTTCTTTAAACTTCTTAGTAATTTTGAAGATTCACTAAGGAACACTTCTATATCAAAAGGCGCTGTTAAATAGTTACTAAGAACTGTGCTTTTCTTTTCTTTTTATGTAATCTTGTTTAGAAATTGATTTGATGCTTAAAAAAATTTTTAATTTCTTCATTAATAATAATAAAATCTTCAGAATTCATTCAATTAATTACTTGTGTAAAAATATGAGGCATATGACAACATAAAAATTTAGAGACTTTGGGTATATTCACAAATGAAAACAAAGGTACAGTAAAATTTTTGAAATATGGGGAATTTAGACAGAAAATAAATTGATCTTGAGAATTCCTGAATCAAAATACAACTCTTGTAATTGCAGATATATGTAAGAATCAATATTGAAAGTAACTAATTTTATAATATTTCATAAATTTTCTTGATTTAGCAAAAAAAAAATTTTGCAAAAATATAGCAACACTGGCTTTTAGGAGCAGACAAGTCAACCAATCCACTTAGTAAGGATAAATTACATCTCACAAGAGAAAGGGCAAACCAACAACACTTCCATAATCAGGTCTTGTGACAGCTGTTACTTGAGAAAACATTTGAGATAACTCGTATATCAAAGACAAACATCGAAGATATTGAATTGAATCAGACATTGTAAGGATAAAATGACTCAAACATGACATGACCCCTTTCAATAATCACTTCAGCGTTGAAAATGAAGCATAAATTTAAAAGTTATTCTTATAAAACAATGAGTTGAGCAGGTAAGTATTAATACATTTATCTTCTATCATCAAACAAGGAAAATACTAGAGAAGAGGTCAGCACAAATGGATACAACACATCAGTGAATGGCCAACTTCATCATGTAAGAAACTGTTTAAACTGAAGCAAAGTTTTTTGCAGGTGAGTATATATATATATTTTTTAACAGGTTGGAATAGAAACTCTTAGAGCAGCATATGTAGAGAGACAGTCTTTAAATATGCGAAACAGCAGTAACACACAGTTAAAATTATTGCAGAGAAATACTGACAATATGAGAACTTATTTTAAAAGCTGTATAAAAACATAAGATTTTTTTTTAAAAAAATAGATGATGTAAAATAATTTCAAGAATATAATTGTAACAGGAATGAAATAGCCCCATGCCTACTTCTTCTCAAGAGTAGAAAAAATAATGCGGCTTTCATTCTTTTTCTGAGAGCAACATGAGAATCTTGTTTGTTGAAAACTGTCATAGTCTGCACATACAATGAAGTGGAAAGGTCTCAATTTCAAAATTACAATTTGCCATAAGAATATAAAAAAAAAAAAAAAGAAGCAACATGAATTTTTCAAATATAAAATTTTGTCAGCTGAGAGTGCTTTTAGAAACAACATGAGAACAGTTGTACAATAAATGTGAAAATATTCTTAAATGCATACATTCTTAATTTGTAAATTGCAGATTATCTTTGCACTAAGCCAAACTGTATGATTATAAGAGAACATCACAGTCCAGATGGCATAAGAATAAATCTATGGACAAATTCTTGTATTCAAATTATTGTTAAACAAAATATCTTGATTTGAAATTTGTAGAACAGAAGCATAGAAATCTCCAAGAATTTTATATAGGATATTTGCAACTACTAACTTCTGTGAAGAATTTCAGCTTCAGAATAATAAGTATGACATAAGAATAAAATTTCTCAGTACCAATAATCATAATTTCAAAAATAATACTTCTTATAAATATATATAGGATTTGCAAATTTGTTGCAATTTAATAGTGCCATAAAAATTTTAATTAAAAAACCCAAAGTCATAGCCTCTTAAAATATGAAATATGTTCTTGAGAACAATTTTATTATTTCAAACTCATTAGAATTTTTCTAAGAACAATGTATAATTCATTTCAAAAAATATATATACCAAATAATCATTCTTTAAAAAAATTATGTTCTCTAATAATTCATTACAAATAAAAGAATATGTAGATGAAATTCTTCAAATAAAACTATTTAAATAGAATAATAATAATGCATCATCAAAAATATGACTAATCTTCAATAGGAAATTGATCTTAATTTAAATAATTGTTTAAAAAAATATGGGAAACTTAGTAAAATATATTATATTCTTCAAGATGGAGCAGAACAATATTCATTCTAGAATTATAAAATCTAATTCTTCAAAATAGAAAAAAATCTATGCAAGAAATTTTTTGAGAACAGAAACTTCCAATACTAAAAAAATATTGTCATATGTAGTTATGCAAAAAATCTTACATAAAATATTCCATATTTCTTAAAATTCACTAAAAGAATAAATCTTGAATTCTATTGAACACATCAAAAAATTTTCAAAAGTTATTCTGAGAACAAAAGTTCTAAAATATTACGAATTTTCTTCAAATCAATCTAAATTTTTCTTCAGAACCACCGTTTTTGCGGCACCAAATGTGGTATAACTAATAATGTGCCGTGAACTTGGAAGGTATAATTAAATTTAAAGTTCTTTTTAGTTACAATGCGTTGTGTAGTATTTGCAATAAAACCCTCTGTTCATTGAGGTCAGCAATTGTAAAAAAAATAGAAATAAATGAAACTTCTTACTTGGATCGTGTAGTCTGTAAAATAAATGAAGAGGAGACTTGATAACAATATAAATTAATCCTTTATTTTCATCTTGAGAAGAGAAGATAAGGCTTCCAGTTGGTCACCGTTCATTAATTAATTCAAGTTATTTAGTTAGTTTAAAAGTGCAGCATGAATCAAGAAATTATTAAGAAATAATTTAACAGGAGTTGTTAAAAATCGCAGACATCGTTTACGCAAAAGCTCTTCACCGGATTCCACATTCATCGGCGTCGGCAGACCGGAGCCGGAGCCCGCGATCTTTTTAAAACAAGAACTAAGTCATGACAGCTCTCCAACAAAACAGATTCTGATTTAAAATTAACGGAATTTTTAATTTATAGTAAGAATACGGGGACTTCAAAAGTTACTGAAAGAAAAGATTTAAATCTATTAGAGAATTTAAAATATTAGGTAATGTCTTAATAAACAAATCCGAAAGAAAACATTTAAAAAGCTTTGTTTTAATTTGCTCCCTGCACAGCGAATGGACACACCTCCGAAAGATCAAACACCCATTCAATGCATATGCCGTGAGAGACTTGCTCCGATGACGTCATCACAATCGTACAAAGTTCAAAGGAGAAGCATCCCATACCAGGGGCAGCCGAACGTCAGCGAACTTGCCGATGTGCGGTGAAGCGAAATCGCCCGCGCAAAAATAAATATGGATTTAAGCTTAAAGAACATCGATGTATAAGGCCAATAGAAATAAAACAGTAACATAATTTAAACACTGTGAGATTTCATCTCACAGTACATGCATGTACAAATCATGTAAAGAGGTCCATAAGTGCAAACTATGCTGGTTTTTGCAATTTCTGATCAGGAAGATATAACTAATAATGCGGTAAGGTATATAAAGGTACAAAAGGTATAAGTCAAGGAATACAATTTCTTCATACTTTCAGTAAACTTCATACATCATTTTGTATCATGCAAAAATCATTTCGTATCATGCATGTGACCAATCCAAAAAAATATTTAAATTTCTTGCGATTCCATTTTAGACAAGTTTTACAGTACAATAAAATGTATTTTTAGAGTGCAATTCAACAGTGCTGTAAAAAGTTTTCTCAATGAAATAACAGAATAGAGATTTTTCTTTAAAGAAAAAAAAAAAAAATGCAACTGAAGTGTTTACAATATTTTTAATGCTTATTAGGTTCATAATCATGAGTATGGCATTTATTCCATAAAGTACTGTATATATTGCTAAAATTTCAAGTTGCCATTGCTATTTTTTTAAACATCCAGGATTTGTTGAGCCCTTACTTTTTGAAATATAAATGAAAATAAATTTAGAAAGTTTTTCACCTGAGGGAAGCAAGATATACTTGACTGACTTGAGTGGCGATCACAAAGAGCTGAAGTGCGGCCAAAGTCAATTAATGTCAGAACTGCATATATTTCACCTATTTCATAGCTAGAAATAATTGAAAGAAGAAATGGCATCAAAATAGATAAAATTACTTTAAAAGATGAATATATAAAATGAGGAAAATTGTAATGTCAGCATTAATTAGAACTTAACTAACTTTTGCCAAATTGAATCAATTAATAAGAATTCAAGGGAGAAAAATGTTTTGAAAAAAATTAAGATTAAAAAGGAATACATTAACATTATTGCTTCATTTTTTTAAAATATATATATACATATAAATGTTTCAGTGGAAAACAAACTTTTATGAAGCAATCCGTCTTAATATCAGTAGATGAATTATTTTTTGAACAACTCAACATTTAAAAATGTAAAATTACAAAATAAATTTAATTTTCTCTCAAAAAAAAAAAAAAAAAAAATCTCATTTACTGTCATCAACAGCAATTCCCTTTCCTCCTTTAAATTCATTTATATTTAAATTGAAAAACATTAAATATCAGCAAAATATATTTATTAATTTTTTTTATAAAAAGAAAGGAAAAGCTTGTAAAAATTAAGTAATAGAAGAAAACTGTGTAAACTCTTTACAAATATGCAATTATATGCTTTAAAGATCACCTTTGATTTTTTTTTTCTTTAATCAATTTTTACTGAAATACTGTACATGCACAAGCAAATCTCTGCTCACATTAAAAGCACTTTGCACTAAAACTTATATAAATAATGCACAAAGGTTTATAGTAATTAATGTAAAATATACATTTTTTTAGAGAATAATATAATGGAGGGCTGAAGTGCAATCATTCCAATTGATTGATTCCAGTAATTTGATCTACAATTATCTGTCAGAGAATTAATAAGAGTTTTCAATTCTTATTTACATAAGTAAATGAAAAATATATTAACATGCCGTTTCTCATGCCAAGAATTTCTACAATTTTTCTTGAATCAGCATGATAATAACAATTACGCTTCACATATGATTATTTAAAAGAAATTGATCTTATGAAATATTTAGTTTGATTTTGCATGAAATGACATTATCCTTTATTTTGCATATGCATATTCATGCTGAGTAGGTTATCTTATAAATAGAAATTACAAATAGATGTCTTTTTAGTTAAATAACCAAAATTACAAAATTAATTATACTGGTTTTTGTGATTTGCTTTCAAATTTAAAAAAAAAAAAATATTTTTTGTAACTGAAATTAACAGAATTATAATGTTATAAATAAAGACTGATTCATTCCTACAAATAAAAATCCAGAATCATCAAGATTATTACCCTTCAGGTGAAGTAACCACAACTTTACAAGAGCTCATCTGACGCATCCCCCGTTTTTTGTCAACCTGGAATTTAAAAAATAAATTGAAATAATAACACCACAGATTATGATAAATTTTAGGAGTTAAGCCCTTGCCTATGTAGCTAGGTTTCTATTCACAAATATACAGTAAAACATCTGTGAAAGACCACCTCTATAAGGAGACCACCTCTCATAAAGACTGTTTAATTCTGGTCTATAATTTTTGGCTATAGGCTCAATGTTAATTTTCCCTTTATTAAAGGACAATTATTTCCTGTTTCCTTCTATGAAAGACCACATTTTAAACCAAAATGTACGATTACTTCCCTTTACAAGGAGGGAATCTCAAAATTCTCCGGAAAACATGTTCAACTAGCATTGATGGCATCGACCATTTTTGAAAATTTTTTAGATGATTTTGACAAAAAGATGAGCAAACAGAAACTAGAAAGGGTAGAAACCTTATCTTTATTTTGAATAATGCATGTCACTTATATCAAGCACAACTGAAAACTTCAATTTCTCCCTCTTAATTTAACATCCTAAATTCAGCCATTAAAATCAATAGATTGATAGGAAATTCGATACCTGTTAAAGATGACACTAAAATTAAAAAAAAATCCTAAAGGGACCTAAGAATGTTTAAAGTAATTGTTAAAATTAAAGCAAACTTTAATTGATTCCTTCTAGGTGGCATAGGTATGAAATATAATGAACTAATTCAATAATATATATATTTTTTGTACTATGTATTGCATGAAACTTTGCTTTATTCATTACCTCTATTCTGAGACCTCCTCTCTGAAAGACCAAATTTTTAAGGTCCAATGGGTGGTCTCCTTAAAGAGGTTTTACTGTAATTCAAATAATACGAAGATATACAATTATACATTTAAATGTATATTCAAAAAGAAAACAAATTGAATTCAGTTTTCATGCAAAATAATCAAATATTACACAAATGAAATTACATTTGAATAATTACAAATTGTATTTTTTAATGTTTTGAATATTTTATGGAAAAAGGTAAAAAGCTTTACCGTTGAATAAATTATTTGTGTTTAAGAGGTTAATTGACTTCTTTTTGTACATTTTAAGTTGAAAATTGGCTTCCACACTATAATCTGGACGCTTTAATTAACAACTGTCACCCTGCCCAGATCACACTGGTACTGAATCTGAGAGCATCGGTCCAAGATTCTCATTTTGTGGTCAGCATGCTAACCATTGGGCTGAGTGGGCTCACAATATTGTAATGAAGTGCTTATATGGCAAATATGCAAGAACTTGGCTTATGCACAGCTAAAACCTACGAAAAATGAGTGAAAAGTTTAATTTCTTTTAAATTAGAAATGATTCTAAAGTGGTATTTTTGAAAAGAGATTAAAATTCCTGTTTTTTATCATTTCATAGAGGTGATAAATTTAAAACATTGCTCTCCCTGACTAACAAAAACTTCATTAGATTAAGAAAATTCAAATTCATTTCATCCCCCCCCCTCCCCCACCAAGAAAAAAATATTTTTGTTTTGTTTTGTTTTAATTGAGATTATTTTCCAGAGCAATCGAAAAACTTTACAGCTAATATTATTTATCCAAAACAAACAAACTGATGCAGTTGACGAGTCAATTCCATACTAGTGTTCCCATTTTAGTTTTTCAAAGGGTAGTGCGCCCTGTCCAGTTTCCCACTAGCTTCTTTGTGTCCTCTATTTTTTTTTTTTCCCCCCCCAAAATATTTGGCTTTTTTCTCTCCTTCGCCCCCTCCTCTCTCCTTCCTGACTTTTGACAACAGAAGTTCTGTTGCTCTGATTGACTCATGTGTTGTAAATTCTAAATCAATGTAAAAAAAAAAAAAAAACATGCAGGAGCTGCATATTGTAATGTGTTTTCAAATCATAATACATTTCCCAGTTCAAAATCGTTCCAAAATGGCATATGTTTCCATAAGTGCAATATTCGAAAAATGGAGTTATTTTAATCAGATTATTTTATGGTATTCTAAAAATACAGCGCGATTTCAGTTTACCTTGATAATATATGTCAGTGAATCCAGAGTGTGCCTCCTCTACTCCCCACACCCCCTCTCCTCGAAATGCCCTCAGGAAATTTAGGACTTAATGCTAATTAAAGGTTTAGAGTTGAAATTCCCACTCCTCAGAACTCCAAATAATCCAATCAGTGTCCTTTCACTCAACAAAATGTGCCCCTTTACTCAATATGAGTGCCCTTTTACTGGACAAAAATGCCCTTTTCAGCAAATCTGCCCTGCCTCGAAATGCCCTCAGGAAATTTAGGACTTAATGCTAATTAAAGGTTTAGAGTTGAAATTCCCACTCCTCAGAACTCCAAATAATCCAATGAGTGTCCTTTCACTCAACAAAATTTGCCCCTTTACTCAATATGAGTGCCCTTTTACCGGACAAAAATGCCCTTTTCAGCAAATCTGCCCTGCTCTTTTTAAAAGAAATGTTAACACTATTCTATACTAAAATATGATATAAATTAAAACAACAACAAAATAATTAAATGCATTGAAATTCATGTAGTAAAAAAAAAGGGATTTTCTAAAATAAGTAAAAATTGTTTTTTATAAATAATTTTTACTTACAACATGATTGACTGGATGAGCATCTAACACTTGAAAGAGATTAATACGAGCTGTTCCAACAAGTTGTTCCTGGCCACCTTTCTTTCTATGTAAGACTTCTAAGATCAGTGGTGTTCTGTTTAAAATAATAAATTCAGTTAATATTACAAGTTTTTTTAATTAATTAATCTATAATTCTTTTGAATCTTTTTAAAACTCAAAATAATTTTCCTACTTTAGTTTCGGGAATATATAACACACTCAAACATAGTTATTTTCATGTGTTATAAAATACAACGTTTCTATTGGTAAATAATCTTAATTTTATTAATTATTTATCTTCCTCAATCTAAATTTAACATTTAATCATTTAAAACTCAACTTCGAATCTAGAAAACTCTTTTCAAAACATTAAAGTTTCCTCTTAATAAATATAATCTATATTTTAATATTTTTTTCTCATTTAAACTTAAATTCTATCTTTTTCAATCATGCATTAAGATTTATTAAACTAAACAGTAACAATAATATGTGTTTACAAAGTTTGCGTTTGTGTTTACATTACATAAACATCGTGTTTTGCGATAAATTGGCATTTCTTTCTAAGTTTAAAATAGTGAAAAAAAAAATATTTTATTTATTAATATTGTGTACTCAATCTATAATCAACAGATAGAGTATATTTTTCTTGTTATTTTGATATAAGTAGCAGAAAAATCATAAATTTTTGAATCATTTTTCCAGTGAATCGTCTGTTAAATCAGGTAAACAGAAAATTGGCCCTTGCTTTTATTGTAAAATGTATGGTCATGTAATTTCTAACAGTGAGCTCAAATTAAGTAAATCTAATTACCAGAATTCTAAACATTCTAATAGTACCGTAATTTCAGGTAGCTAAGCTGCCCTGGTGTATACGCCGCTACATCCGAAAATGGTAAAAAAGAAAAAACTGAAATTCCATCGTATATGCCGCACCGGCGTATAAGCCGCACTTATTGAAAGTGGTGTATGTACTACTATAGATGCCATATTGAAGATTTTCGTGCATTTTTTAAAACCATTTTAAAAATTAGAATTTTAAATAATGAAAATAAATAAATAACTTCTGGTTTGTGAATTTATCCAGTTGCATCGCACATTTCAGCCTTGGATCGGCAAGTAGAAATATATTTGATGGAATTCTTAATATAAAACATAACACTAGAATTACAAATAACACTATTTTTTATTCAAATCTATCAATTAAATAACACAACGTAAAATTCTGAAAATAACTAATGATAAATAATCATTTTGACAACATGAACTATTGACAAAAGTTGGGAGAGACGTATAAAGTGAATTTTTTTGAAAATCTCTTCACTACTAACTGTAAACATTAATGTCTATTAACAGAAATTAATTGACACTCAATTTGATATATTCTGTAAATATTTTTAAAAAAAATGTTCTAAGAAAGTTTTAAAATAAACAAAAATTAAATACATACGTTCATTATTGAAAATTTAAAAAAAAAAAAAATTTGTAAATGCGCACACTTAAAGAAAACAAGAGAATCTACTTTCTTTTTTATTAAAATGCCGCAATTATGCAAAACTGAGCATAAAAGGATTCCTTAAATGTGTCAGCAACTTCACTTTGCGTAAGTTCAGTAAAAAGAAATTATTGAGCTGCAAGCAAACAGAAAAAATAATTTATTAATAATTTTTTTTAAAAAAAAAAAAAAACTTTTTTCTTTAAATATTAATGATGTGAATTATTAATGATGTGAATTATTAATGATGTGAATTATTATTAATTTTTTTTTTTAGTTATTAAAAAAAAAAACTCCATTATTAATTGTCCGATTTTGTTCAAATTTTCAGCAAGTTGCAATAACAGTAAATTAAGCTGTGTAACAAAATTTTATTAAAATATAATAGTTATTAAAAAATTACAGCACTCCCCGAAACCCCTAGTTTATAAAAAGGAAGAGAGCTATCTGCAGTTTGTTTATTCATCTCTGCGGTGTTGGGGTGGAGCAGGAAGTTGAATGTTATCAGAATGAGATCATTATCTTTGAGTAACACGTTTCGCTATGCAGAAAGAAACCATGCATAGATTTTTTTCTTTTTTAATGAAATAAAAAAGAAATTCCCGATATTTTTTTAATGATTGTTATTTCTAATCCATGTAGCATCTTTAATATTGTTTTTCAGATTTTCACTCTATAATATTACATAATCTGATTTTTTTTTTTTTTTTTCTGGAAAAAATCGTTATTACTTTGTATACGCCGCACAGGCAGATAAGCCGCGAGAAAGGTAAAATTTAACTTTTAAACACGTATAAGCCGTGGCTTATCTACTCGAAATTACGGTAAAAGTAATTGTGAAACAGCTGGTAAAAGTAATTTTAAAAAAGATAGTAAATGTAATTCTTATAGACCTAATGTTAATGTTAAAAATAAATTTCAAAATAGACCTAATTTTAAAAGTAATTTTCAAAAGAAATCTTCTCAATCTGAAACTGGTAATGTTAAATGTAAAAGTAAAATGTTTAATTATACCTTCTCTGAACTGGAAGGTAGTTTAATAGAACTTTCTCCAGAACTATGCAAGGCAAATTCATCAGATCTGGGCTGTGGTAATACCCAATGGGTTTTTGATACGGCAGCTACAGCCCATTTTTGTAGTAATAGAAATTAGTTTTTTGATTTTCAGCCAGTATCTGATTTGCACATATCTGTCACAGTTGGGGAGAGAGAATGTCCAGTTGAGGGAAAGGGAACAATTCAGTTTTTAATAAAGCGTAAAAATGGTAAATTTAATCATATTATTTTGAAAGATGTATTATATAATCCCAAATTGAGAAGAAATTTGTTGTCTGGAGTTAAATTGGAAAAGTTAGGGATTAATTTTGTAGGTAAAGATGGTAAAGTTTTTGTATATGATAAAAATGGTAATGACATAGGTCTGGGCGATATATCGTTAAAACCGATAAAATCGATATAAAATATAAATCGTGATAACGATATCAAAAAATCCTACATAACGGTACATCACGATTATCATAATCGTGATGTAAACCACGATTATCATAATCGTGATTATCATAACCGTGATGCAAACCACGATTATCATAATCGTGATGTAAACCACGATTATCATACTTTTTCATTAAACTGCAATCGGCGCTTCTTTAACTTCGAGTACTCATCCTAAACCATGATGACTACTCAAGATTCTCCCAGCTTCAATCATTTTATTAAATACCGAATCCTCGGTTGGCGATATTATCATGGTATTAACGGTATGATTTCCCACAGCCTAAACCATGATGACTTCTCAAGATTCTCCCAGCTTCAATCGTTTTATTAAATACCGAATCCGCAGTTGCCGATATTATCATGGTATTAACGGTATGATTTCCCACAGCCTAAACGGTTTTTGAAAAGGGGAAAAAGTGATCGTTTGGATGTTTATATGATGGTTGATAAATATCATACATCTGGTTTTCGCATGCAACTGTCGTCAGCGGATATTTATGTTGTTTTTACAGTATTGAGGGTGTAAAGCTCAAAATGCTATAGATCAGATACCATGATTTTAATTTCGTTCTGGTATTTAGAGTTCAGCCGTGTTGAATATTTGCTCTTTGTTTTTGAACAATGTGCGAATAATCAGGGCGACAAAGAAATGAAATATTATATTTTATTTGCAACAGGCGATTTAATTGAATAAATGAAATAATACTTCCATAGTAATATTTATTAATGTCTATTCTAGGGTCCTTTTTAATGCAGATATTTTTACTTCTGTGAAGCGCGTTTTTTTTTTCTCCTGACAGTTTCTTTTAAAAATCGACAGTCGTTTGATATATGTTTGATATTTTACTGCCTCTGGCATCATTTATTTCTAGAGAGTGGAGAGAACAATTAGATGTTTGTTTATTTATTTAATGTCTCCAGAATTCAAAATAACAAACATGGCAGAAAAATTAAGCAGTTTGCATGCTAAGTTTGCGTGCTGGCAATAAAAGGAGAGACGCAATATTTTCTGTGTCTGGAGGGGGGGGGAGGAAGGTTATAGTTTTTTTGTTTTTGTTTTTGTTAAGCGGACATTGGTCGAAACGCAATAGATTCTTATCCAACTTCCCTGCCATCACAAGTATAAGAAATGGAGTCTTAAAGGTTAGGAAAAGATGTATATTTTTAATTCAGAATTTTTTTTAATCAAATATTTTCCTTTTAACATTCAAAACGAGAGGCGTGACTGTAGTCTATTTTACCATATAGTCACATGGAAATATGGCATTAATTTTCTTTCATTTCGCTTCGGATTCATGTTAAATATTTCGGTTCAGGTAAAAATACACACAAGATAATTTTCACAATAATAATTGCACCCTGTCACAAGCCCAAAATGGAATTATTGTACAGTGGTGGTCAAAATTATAAGGGCAAGGCAAAAATCGCCAAATCTTGGCTACTGCTGGGCAACATATAACTATGATATGTTCCCGCACCATGTTGGTTAAATCAAAGTAAAATTGCGTAATTTGTTATTTCTGTTTGTATAAATATTTTTTATAAAATATAATTATGAGTGTAAAATTATAATGTTTATATATTTAAGTAAAATAAGAGTGTAAGTTCATACAAAAATTATTAAGTTGATTTTAAAGATTAAATAGATATTTTTAAAAAATTGTTGTATTGTAAAATGAATGTATAACGTTGAATGGAGTTCGGATCTCAGACAACAACAATACGCAGACGCCATGGTGTCGTTTTATGACAAGCCAATGGAAAGTGGTGTATAATTAGAAGTCGTAAAATAATAAAAACGTTGGAATCAATTTATGGCCTCAATAAAAGTGTTGGGATAAATTTATGACTTTTCAGACCACCCAAACTTTAAGGCAGATAATAATATTAAAGTATATGTAAGGGGCCATTTGCAGACTGCTAGCTAATAGGCCTATCGAAGTATAATAAAAAATCTTCTCACATCCAATAACAGTGGACTAGACAAAAATAGTTCCTCCCACTGCAGGAGCTGGTGTGCAAGAAGAATAAGTTTTGAAAAAGGATAGTCTGAAAAAAGATGTAGAGGATGCAAGAGCTCTCCTGAAAGCCCGTGCAATGAGTCCCGTAAGCCCTAGTAAAGCCCAGGCGAGATGGACCTATCGGAGCGAGCCTAATCGAGCCTAATCAAGCCTAATTGAGGATGTCTTCCTGAGGTACCTATCGGAGTGAGCCTAATCAAGCCAAATTGAGGATGTCTTCCTGATGTACATATCGGAGTGATCCTAATCAAGCCAAATTGAGGATGCGTTCCTGATGACACTTTGCCATGATCCTAAGCAACGCATCAACTCGGAATTTGATGAATAAAGGCCACCATCCCGTATATTAAAAGAAGGTACTATTTTAAACATTTTCTTTTACCACTTAAGATCACATGAAAAACCTTAAAAATACTTTTCTGATATTTTACGGTAGAGAGTTATCTGAGATCCGACCAAACCAATAATTAAATAAGATTAAGGTAATTTTAAAAATGAAAGAGAGTATTTCTTTTAGCAAAAAGAAACAATTATAATAATTAGAGTACGTGAAAATATTGTCTTTTTTTTTAAAAAGATTAAACATACTTAAAATAATGAGAAGCAAACAAAAGTGTTGCTTTCTATTTTTTGAATTAATATTATGTTTTTCTGTATATAGTAATGTTCAATGTAAATAAAATATTTAATCAAGTTTTAAAAAGTTTCTGTAATTATTTAATTAATAATATTTAAAGTGTGTCAATTCTTTTTTTTACAGCTTTAATTTTAGTTTAATTCATAAGTGGAAGAGTTCGTCTAAATAATTCACAACGCAAACTCTTAATTTTATTCGTAATTATTCAAATTTAATAATTACTTTTTGACGTGAATTATAATTTAATTTTATTAATGCTTCGCGTTGCTCTTCTACTAGAATGTAGGTAAATACGATCACTTATATTATTTAAATTTATCTAAGGTATATAAAATTATATACCAATTTGCTATGAGGTTGCTTGGATGATTTGGACCAATTAACGATTTTGGATATAAATTAAATAGAAAATAAACAGGTGTAATTATCTGTCCAGCATCCCCCCTTCATTTAGTAAAATGGTGCTATGACTCAGGAACGATCATCTGAGGTCATTAGATAGTAAAATGGTGCTCTGACTCAGGAACGATCATCTGAGGTCATTAGATAGGTAAATGGTGCTATGACTCAGGAACGTTCATCTGAGGTCATTAGAAATAATAATAATAATAATAATAATAAAGGAAAATAAATTTAAGTATTATTTTAATGTCACAATTTTAAAGATATTGTAGGTATGTAAGTTTAATTGATTAAAATTTTATTAAAATTAATTTTATTATTGTAACAATACTGACACACATATAATAATTTTATATAAATAAAAATGAATAATATATGTTAGTAAAAAAAAAAAAAAAAGGAAATGAGAAAAATAATTCTGGGATTTATAATAGGTAAATTTAGGAATTACAATTTTGTTTTTTTTTTCTCTCTTTTCTCTTGTGGTTGGATCTCAGTTACCATTGAAAAATAATGGCATTCACATCACAGATGACACATTTGTAAAAATAATTTTTTTTTATATAATGTATAAATAATAATAATAAGAAGAATAATGAGTAAAATTTTATAATATGTCTGGTATAAAAATGATTGAAATATCAATAGATCATGATTTTTGAAATTGTATCACCTTGATACAAAAGAAAATTTATGAGTCGTACTACGAAGTAGTAGTACAATATTTTACAAAAAAAAAAAAAAAATAATAATAAGATTGTTTTTTCTGTAGAAAAAGACAGATATTTTTCTGTTAAATGAAATTATGTTGTTTTTTATATATACGTGTATTATAAATATTTTAGGGGTATTTATGTGTGTAAAAGAATAATCTACAAAACAACTTCATCTCCTAAGAAATTTTTTTTTAAATTTTAGTGCTGTTGTTTTTATGTATTTACGCAATTTAGAATATTTTCATACATATGTTGTAATATAGAGAAAATAGTATAAGATGCAAAATATTCTTTTAAGAGGTATAGGATCTATTTTGAATTGATATTTTGAAAAAAGTATACATTGATTACTAATATTTGTTAAAAATGACTCAGACGCTGGATATAGATACACGTATTAAGTTAGTGTCACCATTTGACAATAAAAAGAACAAAAACATTATATTTTTCTTAGAGGAATTTGATAATATTTTGAATTCGACAGATATACAGGAAGAAACTAAATTATTAATTTTAAAGGCTAAAATTACTGGGGACGCAAAACATATTTTAAGTAAACAGATTGAAACATATAACGAGACCAATTATAATTTATTTAAAAATAATTTGGTGGAGTTATTTGGTACAAAACTAAGCTTCCTTAATGCTCAGAGCAATTTCCTAAATTTAAAACAGGCCGCAAGTCAAACGATAGAGGATTTCATTTTGGAGTTTAAAAAGGGTGTAAAATCTTATATCGAAAGTGCAGGCGAAAATGTGGATAATAAGGAAGAGAATTTTATCGAAATCTTAAAAATGTCGAATTTTTTAAATTCAATTAGACAGGATATTGCACTAGATGTGCGTAAAAATGCGCCCAGGTCCTTCAAGGAGGCATGCGAGTTAGCAAAACTTATGTCAAATGCGTATGCCATTATTTTTCTTATAAAGAGGTTTATTTCGGCATATTAATTTCAGACAAAATTATAGCTTTGAATGTATTTTGGGCACTTAAACTGTAAAGTTACAAAATTAGTAAACATGTGTGTGGTAAAGAAAAAAGGCTTCGAGAAAAACGTCTGATTGTCAGTACAGAGGTCTTCTATAAATGTGAATGTCAACAGACAACTATGCTATCATGTGTTGAACTTTCTGTTATGAAACAATAGAAGAACTTCTTATAAAATATACCAGAACCATTCATAATTGAACTTTACAGTCTTCGCTCAAAAACTGTGTAGATACACAGTCATATGGACACGTACATTCCTTCAAGCTTTACAAAAAAAATAAAACCAGCAATCAGTTTTTATTTTTTTTTTCTTCCGATACCGGGAGAGATGCTGGGCAACATATAACTATGATATGTTCCCGCACCATGTTGGTTAAATCAAAGTAAAATTGCATAATTTGTTATTTCTGTTTGTATAAATATTTTTTATAAAATATAATTATGAGTGTAAAATTATAATGTTTATATATTTAAGTAAAATAAGAGTGTAAGTTCATACAAAAATTATTAAGTTGATTTTAAAGATTAAATAGATATTTTTAAAAAATTGTTGTATTGTAAAATGAATGTATAACGTTGAATGGAGTTCGGATCTCAGACAACAACAATACGCAGACGCCATGGTGTCGTTTTATGACAAGCCAATGGAAAGTGGTGTATAATTAGAAGTCGTAAAATAATAAAAACGTTGGAATCAATTTATGGCCTCAATAAAAGTGTTGGGATAAATTTATGACTTTTCAGACCACCCAAACTTTAAGGCAGATAATAATATTAAAGTATATGTAAGGGGCCATTTGCAGACTGCTAGCTAATAGGCCTATCGAAGTATAATAAAAAATCTTCTCACATCCAATAACAGTGGACTAGACAAAAATAGTTCCTCCCACTGCAGGAGCTGGTGTGCAAGAAGAATAAGTTTTGAAAAAGGATAGTCTGAAAAAAGATGTAGAGGATGCAAGAGCTCTCCTGAAAGCCCGTGCAATGAGTCCCGTAAGCCCTAGTAAAGCCCAGGCGAGATGGACCTATCGGAGCGAGCCTAATCGAGCCTAATCAAGCCTAATTGAGGATGTCTTCCTGAGGTACCTATCGGAGTGAGCCTAATCAAGCCAAATTGAGGATGTCTTCCTGATGTACATATCGGAGTGATCCTAATCAAGCCAAATTGAGGATGCGTTCCTGATGACACTTTGCCATGATCCTAAGCAACGCATCAACTCGGAATTTGATGAATAAAGGCCACCATCCCGTATATTAAAAGAAGGTACTATTTTAAACATTTTCTTTTACCACTTAAGATCACATGAAAAACCTTAAAAATACTTTTCTGATATTTTACGGTAGAGAGTTATCTGAGATCCGACCAAACCAATAATTAAATAAGATTAAGGTAATTTTAAAAATGAAAGAGAGTATTTCTTTTAGCAAAAAGAAACAATTATAATAATTAGAGTACGTGAAAATATTGTCTTTTTTTTTAAAAAGATTAAACATACTTAAAATAATGAGAAGCAAACAAAAGTGTTGCTTTCTATTTTTTGAATTAATATTATGTTTTTCTGTATATAGTAATGTTCAATGTAAATAAAATATTTAATCAAGTTTTAAAAAGTTTCTGTAATTATTTAATTAATAATATTTAAAGTGTGTCAATTCTTTTTTTTACAGCTTTAATTTTAGTTTAATTCATAAGTGGAAGAGTTCGTCTAAATAATTCACAACGCAAACTCTTAATTTTATTCGTAATTATTCAAATTTAATAATTACTTTTTGACGCGAATTATAATTTAATTTTATTAATGCTTCGCGTTGCTCTTCTACTAGAATGTAGGTAAATACGATCACTTATATTATTTAAATTTATCTAAGGTATATAAAATTATATACCAATTTGCTATGAGGTTGCTTGGATGATTTGGACCAATTAACGATTTTGGATATAAATTAAATAGAAAATAAACAGGTGTAATTATCTGTCCAGCATCCCCCCTTCATTTAGTAAAATGGTGCTATGACTCAGAAACGATCATCTGAGGTCATTAGATAGTAAAATGGTGCTCTGACTCAGGAACGATCATCTGAGGTCATTAGATAGGTAAATGGTGCTATGACTCAGGAACGTTCATCTGAGGTCATTAGAAATAATAATAATAATAATAATAATAATAATAAAGGAAAATAAATTTAAGTATTATTTTAATGTCACAATTTTAAAGATATTGTAGGTATGTAAGTTTAATTGATTAAAATTTTATTAAAATTAATTTTATTATTGTAACAATACTGACACACATATAATAATTTTATATAAATAAAAATGAATAATATATGTTAGTAAAAAAAAAAAAAAAAAGGAAATGAGAAAAATAATTCTGGGATTTATAATAGGTAAATTTAGGAATTACAATTTTGTTTTTTTTTTCTCTCTTTTCTCTTGTGGTTGGATCTCAGTTACCATTGAAAAATAATGGCATTCACATCACAGATGACACATTTGTAAAAATAATTTTTTTTTATATAATGTATAAATAATAATAATAAGAAGAATAATGAGTAAAATTTTATAATATGTCTGGTATAAAAATGATTGAAATATCAATAGATCATGATTTTTGAAATTGTATCACCTTGATACAAAAGAAAATTTATGAGTCGTACTACGAAGTAGTAGTACAATATTTTACAAAAAAAAAAAAAAAAATAATAATAATAAGATTGTTTTTTCTGTAGAAAAAGACAGATATTTTTCTGTTAAATGAAATTATGTTGTTTTTTATATATACGTGTATTATAAATATTTTAGGGGTATTTATGTGTGTAAAAGAATAATCTACAAAACAACTTCATCTCCTAAGAAATTTTTTTTTTAATTTTAGTGCTGTTGTTTTTATGTATTTACGCAATTTAGAATATTTTCATACATATGTTGTAATATAGAGAAAATAGTATAAGATGCAAAATATTCTTTTAAGAGGTATAGGATCTATTTTGAATTGATATTTTGAAAAAAGTATACATTGATTACTAATATTTGTTAAAAATGACTCAGACGCTGGATATAGATACACGTATTAAGTTAGTGTCACCATTTGACAATAAAAAGAACAAAAACATTATATTTTTCTTAGAGGAATTTGATAATATTTTGAATTCGACAGATATACAGGAAGAAACTAAATTATTAATTTTAAAGGCTAAAATTACTGGGGACGCAAAACATATTTTAAGTAAACAGATTGAAACATATAACGAGACCAATTATAATTTATTTAAAAATAATTTGGTGGAGTTTTTGTGCAGGGTATAATGAATTCTAGAGTTATGCTGATGCATTGGGCGATAATCTTTTACCGGAAGAACCGTTAATAACGAGTGGAGACTATTTTTCCCAGCAGGACAATGCCTCAGTACATGTTTCCCAAACTTCAAAATCGTTGTTTGAAGCTAATTTCGTGAAACTAGTTGATCGGCCGGCCAGAAGCCCTGTTCTGAATCAAATGGAAAATATGTGGGGTATTCTGGAGCACGAAGTATACAAAAACGGTATACAATAGCAAAACAAGTAAGAGTTCATGTCCTCCATCGAAAAAGCTTGGTCAAAAGGTTCTAAGAACGTTCTTAATGAACTGACAAACTCCATGACGTCAAGACAGATAAAAGTGGTTGAAAGGAAGGGGAAGATTATTAATTATTAGTGGGTTTCAGGCAAAAACATTCATTGTCCTTATAATTTTGTCCAATTTTTACAATGACATATTTTGTTAATTATATCAAAACATTCATATTTTTCATTTTCCAATGTTTTGCATTCTACAATGATTTCTAGCATAAAAAAGCATTTTATGTATAAATTTCACTTTATTTAGTTCAGAAATAATTTTTTTCTGTGCAATTTTCAATTGTTCTTATAATTCTGACCACCACTGTATTTGTGGATTGTTAGTACTGAGCTTAAAATATAATTAGAATAAAAGTCAGGAAAAAAAAAAAGGTTTTTGTTGCTGTTTTACAAAAGAGTAGCAGCCGTGGAACTATTTTTAAGCGAAGGGATTGGATTTAACAAAAGTGGAAGCTCGATTATGATTGTTTGCTGCACGTCGTGCGATATGGCACTTGTTCTTGGAATGTTTTTCTCTCTCTCTCTTCGCCCCCCCCCCCACTCTTTCTGTCTTTCTCCGGTGCGGAAGATAGTGCGTTGCACATCCAGTATTTGGAAGGGACAGTGACTCATTAAAATCCCAATCCGCTGTTATAAAAAAATATTTATAACGCTTCATATATACAGCGTACATGGACTTCGGAATCGGAAGAACGAAAAGAAGGATAAGGTAAATTTTGAAAGACATTTGATTGTGGGCCGCAGTGTAGGCAGAGCTTTGCTATTAAGAATTATATAAAAAATTTAAGAAGTAATTATAGCCGGATTATTACATTTTTTTCCTCCCTCTTTCAACGAAATTTTAGTACTTTTTTTCTTTTAACCCTTAATTTTCTACATTTTCTGCTAAGAAGATTAAATTTTACTTTTTCAAACATAAAGAAGATTTACTAAATTTCAGAATGCACGGCGATGCAGTGGCCCTCCCGCACATCTCTTCGCCAGTGCCCGTGGCAGCATATATTACATTAATACAGCAGCCACACATTTCTCGCCTCTTTAGATTGCGCATTCGGATATATCGTTCTTTTTACATGTATCCCGGGAAATAATAAATTTTACTTTAACAGTAATTTTAAATAGCTTATATTATAATTTCATTGGAATAAGTGCATTTATTTATTAAATGTTGTAATTTATACTAATAAAAGAAACTTTCACTCTACCTGTGTGTGTGTTTGTGTGTGTCGGCGATGGCTAACGAAATCTACCGCACATACAAGTCTGGAAATTTAGATGAGGATAGTCCAAGGTAGGAATTTTACAATTAGCAGATTTACAAAAATTTTTGAATTTTCCGAATTATTTTCTGAAAATCAGCAAGCGCGCGAGGCTCATTTTCATTGCTCTGTCCCTGATTTCTTGAGCACGCAAAAAAAAACTTTTTTCCCGACTACATTAATATACCGACTATTTCCGACTATATTTTATTATTTTGTTCAGTTTTATACGTTACTTGATATTTTATTACTTTGTACATATGTCATAATATCGATATATCAAAATATCATGGTATAAAGATGCCGATTTATCACGATATATAATTCCAGACATCGCCCAGCCCTAGTAATGAGCTCTTTTATGCATTGAGAAAATATGACCTTTATTTTTTTAAGCCTTCTAAGTATGTAACTACATGTGAGGGAAATAACAATTCAGTCAATTTTTCAGCAAATCAAGTAGAAAAAATAAATGTTAATGAATTATGGGATGAAAGATTCTTTTATATTAACAGTGAGCATGTTGTAAACACAAGTAAACAAAAAAAAATGTTAATGGTTTACCTATGCTATCTAAATTGACTGAAGATTGTATTTCCTGTAAATTAGCCAAATTGAAGAGTATCATTTAAACCAATAGGTCATATAAGGTCTAAATCTCCTCTCCAGCTGCTGCATATGGATTTATGTGGGCCTTTACCCATTACATTTCATGGGGGAAGTAGGTATTTTTTGCCTATTATAGATGATTCTTCTAGAAAGCTTATACCCTGAAAAATAAATCAGACGTTTTTGAGACCTTTTTTAAATATCAGAAAAGAGCCGAAAGGTTTTTAGATATGAAAGTTGTCTCTGTCAGAACACATGGGGGAGCTTGAGTTTTGTAATCAAGAATTTAATAAATTTCTAGAGTATCAGGAAATTGCACACGAAAAGACAAACCCTTATTCTCCCGAGATGAACGGCTGTGTGGAACATTTAATTTAACTGCCCTCGATGGGGTAAAAACCCTTCTTGATTCTAGTGGCTTATCCCAGAAATTTTGGGCAGAAGCTCTTTTATGTTTCACTTATGTGTGGAACAGTCAGTCACAAAAATTTTAAATTAACACCTTTTGAGTTATATTCTGTGAGAAAACCTTCTATTTCTCACCTCAAAATGTTTGTTGCTTAGCTTATGGCGGTATACCTAAACAAAACAGGAAAAAGCTCGATATGAGAGCAAAACTTGGTATAATGTGTGGTTATGCACAGTGCACTAAAGGTTACCGGATTTGGATAATAGGCGAGCAACAAATTTATGAAACTATAAATGTAAGGTTTGATGAAAGTAAAAGGGAGGTTGATACCATAAATGACTCTAAGCAAAAATTTCATTATTTTTCATATTTTAACTTTCCTGAGGATGAAGATATTTTTCCTATAATAGACGATATTATTGAATCAAAAAGTAGATGTAATAGCCCATCCAAAACAAGGAAAAGTAGTACTCAGAGTCAGGTTAGTCCTGTTAAAACTAGCAGTTTAGATTCTAAATCGAGTGATAGCTTAGATTTAATTCCTTGTAAATCCATTAACTGGATACGAACTGCTGTTCCTCGTAGAAATTAACCTAGAACAGATATTTATTATGGCATTGAGGGAACTAAAGTTAAATTGAGATCTTTGAATGATACAATTAAATACTGCACAGACAACAACATAAAATACGATTATGATTTTTTTTATTTTAGTGGTAAAAATATTCAATCTGGTAAAGTTTCAAATTTTTCAAATACAGAAGTTAACTTAGTTGAGGTAAAAATCCCTAGAAGTTACAGGGAAACTATTAAAACACCCGAAGCATCTGAATAGGAGGAAGCTATGAATCAAGAAATGCAGGTCATGAATGAGCATAAAATTTGGGATTTGGTAGAACCACCTGAGGATGCACAAATTCTGGATAATAGATGGGTTTGCACCATAAAAAGAAATCAAGATAATGAAATTGTCAGGTTCAAAGCACGCCTTGTGGCTCAGGGATTTAGCCAAATTAAAGGCTTAAGTTATGATGAAATTTTCAGCCCAGTGGTGAGTTTTTGTATTATAAGATTGTTTTTTAGCATTTTTGTATGTCTTTTTAAATGGTTAAATGTACAGGTAGATGCTCATAATGCATATTTATGTGCTGATTTAGATAAAGTAATTTATATGCAGCAGCCGGAAGGTTTTACAGTAGAATCTGGAAAAGTCTAAGTTAAATAAATCATTATATGGTCTCTACCAAAGTGGAAGACAATGGTTCTTCGAAATAGATGATGCACTTTTAAAATTAAATTTTCAGAAACTAAACTGGTGTAATTGTGTCTATACTCTTAAAAATAAACTTGTTCTTTTATTGAATGTTGATGATATTATAATATTTGGTAGAACTGAAAAAGACCTGGAATTTGGTGAAGATTTACTAAAGAGTTTTTTCAACATAAAGGTTCTAGGAAAAACAAGAAAACTCTTGGGTACAGGGTGATTCTCAAATGGTGGGCACTGGACACAAGTCATAACTTTAAGCCTTTCAAACATAACTTTAATTATCATTGACTTTATTTATTTTTTTTACACTGAGTTTTTAATTCTATTCAGAGATAGAAAATGACATAATTTATTGTAAAAGCTGTGTATAAATATCTTAAAATTTTATTATTTTATGCTAAAGAGGCCAATTTCGGACATTCATAACGTTAACTGCTCCAATGTACCACCAAGAAAAAGAGTTTTAACTTTTTTCCAGGTGGTTCTAATGGTAAACAACAAATGCATAAAGGAAACGGATGATTTTTTGATAATTTCGTTAAGAGATGGCAGGCTGATTTATTGCTTTTTTGAAGATAGAAGGACTTTTCTATAAAGCATTTTTCTTTTTTTTGTTACGTCCGAAAGTAACGTACATAACAAAGCATTTGATTTTATTATTATTATTACTGGATAACAAAAAGTTAATTATACATATATATATGTATACAGACACATTTACTACATTCTTAGTCTTAAGAATTTTTTAAATACTAAGGGCAACGTCCAAAATCTTTAAGTCCAAAATCTGCAAATGTCCAAAATTTGTAACGTACACAACTGCTAATTAAATGCTTTAATCATTAATTTTCCAGAATAGTTGCTGTCTTTTAATGTTTGTGCATAATTTTGTAGACATACTATTAAAATATTTATATATTATATTTATAGACAAAATACTATACTATTAAAAAAATTTGGCCTTAAATTTGAAAATTTGATATAATTAACGTTTAATGATCCCACCTTTTGAGAATCTCCCTATAGAATTTGAAGGAAATGAAGACAAATTGTTTATTCACCAAACTTCATATATAGATACAATTTGTGATTTGTATTCTAAATATAAATTTTCCATAAGTTCTGTACTAATGCCTAAGGGGCTTGTTTTGTCAAGATTGGACTGTCTTGTTAATCAACAAGAGATTGAAGAAATGTCTAAGTATCCCTATAGAAACCTAACTGGTTGTTTGAGTTTTATTGAAAGTAGAACACGACCCGACATTATGTATGCTGTAAATCTACTTTCTCAATTTCAGTCTAACACAGGTATAAGACATTGGCACAGTTTATTGAAATTACTTGGTTATTTACAGTAAACTAAAAATTTTAAATTAGAACTATCCAGAGTAAAAGAGCTAAAACTTTCATGCTATTCAGATTCTGACTTTGCTGCAATTAGGGATGCAACGGATATCCGGCATATCCGGCTGATTTTTCAATATCCGAAATATCATCGGATATCCGAATCACAATCACCGGATATCCGACTTCTCTGCCGGATATCCGGCAGAGCGAATATAAAAGGATAAGAGAAATCATTTGACCCAAACAATGCCGAACAATTTTTGTTTATAATGCAAAATATGAAAGTAAGTTCACTATTCATGAGTAAAAGGTAATTCTCCAAAAATTTAAAGAATTGCAGCTTTCCCAACATGGATATTTGAACTCTTTATAATAAATTTAAGAATTTACATTTACATCTTTTAGAAAATTGTACCTTTAATTTCAGAATGTAAAATAAAATTTGAAGATTTTTATTAGAGTATAAACTAAACTCTGTGGTTATACAATCCAAGAAGGATCTGGGCCGACAGTGCCCATCTCTGTTTTCTTGACCCTGGGTTCCGAGGGGCTATGCAGCATGCGTCCCGGCCAGGTGGTCAACCTAACGCGAGACCCTCGGTGTTTAGTTCCCAAGCAAGCTTGGTACTCATTTTATCGACCCCAAAGGGATGAAAGGCTGAGTGAACCTTGCCCAGTCGGGAGTCGAACTCTCGACCTGCGGTGCGGCAGACAGGTGTGCTGACCACTACACCACTGGGCTTCTTTATTAAAGTATGACTTCATTAATTTTCTTTCTTTCTTTTAAGTTTAACAATTAAACAGGCCTAATTTTACTTTCTTCTATCTTCAATAGAAGAAAGTATTGTAATTTAAATTTTTTCGATTTCTGGTTTTCGACGGATTTAGACGTTTTAGGGGTCATATATCCCAAAACATGTTTATACAAAATGTCTATCTGTCTGTGTGTTGCCATTGTACCACCAAAAAGTGTATGAAGTTATGCATAAAATTGAACCAAATTTTTTGTGTGTGTTTTTGGCTGTGGCCCAGCAGGTCCTTCTTCAACATGGAAGTATTCTGCCAGAAGGGGGTGCTGTAATTGTGATTTTTGTACCATTTTCATTATTGTACCATCGAAAATGCATAAAGTTATCCATATAATTGAACAAAAAATTTTCTGTATGTTTTTGGCTATGTCCAGCAGGTTCTCCTTTAAATTGGAAATATTCCGCCTGAAGGGGGCGCTGTAATAGCGATTTTTGTGCCACTTTCATTCTTGTACCATCGAAAAGTGTATGAAGTTATGCATGGAATTGAACTAATTTTTGGAGGTATGTTTGTGGCTATGGCCAACAGGTCCTCCTTCAATTTGAAAATATTCCTCTGGCTATAATAGTGATTTTTGTGTTATTTTCATTATTTTATCATTGAAAAGTGTATGAAGAATTGAACCAATTTTTTGTGTACATTTTTGGCTATGACCAGCAGTTTCTCCTTAAACTTGGAAATATTCTGCCAGAAAGTACCACTGTAACAGTGATTTTTGTAAATTTTTCTTGATTTTTCGCAGTTTTTTTTGTACTGTATTTTGGCGGCTTGTGAAGCGACGAGAACTTCGCATCCTGTTAAGCTGCCTATTCGCAAACAGCTGATGTACAACAGAATAACGAAAAAAATTATTGATTTTAATAGATATCATGATCAAGATTAACTTATTGTGATTAATTGACTGGAGCAGAAATTTTAGATCAAAATCAAAGTTGGTATAATATTGAACTACTTTTTAAAATATTAAGGTGTATGAGATTGAAGAAAGTTTTGGGATTGGCATATCCAACTAGTTATTTTTGTAACTTCGTTATAAATATTTAAAATTAAAAGTAATTTTCTTTTTACTTATAAATATCAAAGTAATTTAACTTAAAATAAAATTAAACGTGACTTAAAGCAAAACGGTATTAAATAATTAAAACAGAAAAAAGACATCAACTAAACCTATGTTTGGAGAAAATAATTCTTTAATCATGGGTATATTAGTAGATATTTTATGTTTAAATTATAAAAAGAAAGTATGTATTTCTTTGTGAAAATACTGTACAATTATAGGCATATTAATTGGTTAAAATTTGATGTACAAATTACCAGCATTTCATTGTACAAATTAATTATTAGCAATTATTAATATAGTCAATCCCTTATCCAAATCCTATAGCAATTATCAGCGTTTCATTGTACAAATAAACAGAATATTTTAATGTTTAAATTACATTTGTTATGCAACATTATTAATATATATTACAGGGCTTGAATTTCGAGATGGGATGGCAGGATTCGTGCCCTAAAGAATATTGCGGGTGGAGGCTCCTGTTTCCAAAAAATCATTTTCCGAAAATGATTCTTTGTAAAACGACGATCAAGTCTCCGGACCGACCGACAATTTCATGATATTTTCTGCCATCAATCGGCAGATTTCACAGTTTCTTCTTACAACAAATTGACAAAATTCATGCCTGCATCTGACCGAAAAATTTTGCGATTTTTCTCCACGACTAACTGATGAATTTCACGATTTTTTCTGGAGACCTATTGGTGAATTTCATAATTTTTTTTCTTGCGATCAATTGACAAATTTAGCAATTTTATTATGTGACCGATTGGCAAATTTCTCTCTTTGTTCTTGCGACATACTGATGAAAGTAACGATTGTTTTTCTGCATCCAATTGAAAAATTTCGCATTTTTTCTCTGTGACCATCTGAGGAATTTCACGATATCTGCTCATGACGGACTGGCAAATTTCACGATATTGTTCCGTGATTGATTGATGAATTTTGTGATATTTTCCCTCTACCAATTTCCACAAACTTCAGTTTTTTTACTGGAGACCGGTCGACAAATGTTTTTATTTATTTTCACCATGATTGACGAAATTAGCGATATTTTCTTCTACGACCAATTTACATATTTTGTGATTTTTTCCTGTGTGCTCAAATTAGGAAATAACTAAAAGGGCAGTAATGGCCACCAGTAGTACTGGGCGATGCATCGATACATCGCGAGATATCGATTTAAATCATAAATTGTCAAACCGATTTCCTGATCTTTGAATTAGCAATGCATCGCAGACATACGATGCATCACACTGGGATCGCAAATGAATGGGAGAGTACAGGAAGACTGGTTTTGCCGCCAATGTGAATAACCATGTGCATAGCTAGACATCTATGATGTACCAGACCGATGGTAGAGTAAGGGGAGACCGGTTTCTCCTTCAATCGTCGAAGCAGATAAACTCCTCAATCCAAAATCCCTACATGCTTCACAGTTTCAAGTCTGTTTTTCTAGATGTATGAAGGCACCACGATGTTCATTTGAGAAAATACGGTGATGCAAAATATACATTTTCCCTAGGCCACATCACTCCGACTCTAAACGTGTGCAATAATATACAGAGTCATTTGATTTTTCATCTTGTATTGACAGGAAAAGAGGATTGGTTCATTAGTTTATTTTGATAGGATAACCCCCTCCCCCTGTTTAAAAAAATAAAATAAAATAAAATATAACAATAAATAAATGTATAAATTAAAAGAGTTAGTAAATGTAATAATTTTGCTGGCATCTGAGTTGTGAATAAACCCCAAGACACTTGTAACAAATGTCTAACACCACGATGCATTGTGATATCGTCATTTTACTCTGGCGATACATCACAATGTAGAAATTGAGACATCGTCCAGTCCTAGCCACCAGAGACTGAGCTCTACCAAATTGGTCACTATACAAAATGAGATTACACTTGTGGTGCACATGAAGAAAAAAAAATTGGTGAACTTCAAAAAAACATATTTAGAAACAAAAAACTAGTTGATTCTCGCAATTCACAGAATGATATATATTTTTTTTCTGCCATGATTGACGAAATCTCTGATATTTTTTAGATATTTTGCGATTTTTATTTCCTTTGCCCAAAAAAGAAAATTACTAAATGGACAGTAACGGCCACCAGAGACTGAGCCCTACCAAATTGGCCTGGATTCACTATTAAACAAAATAAGATTAGATCTTGTGGTGCACACGAAGAAGAAAAAAAATTCAAGGAAACTATTTAGAAACAACAAACTAGTTGTTACTTGCAGTTAACAGAAATTAGGACATGACTTTTTGAAATCAACCTTTTCTTGTGTAATAGAAGAAATCAATTGACTATTCCCTTTTCAAACTTTGGATATTGATTTAAAATTCCAATGCATAGAACATAGTTTAATTAACAAAACTACCAGAGATTACAGTCTTGACAATAATTCCATTAAGGATATAATAAAACAAGTTTGTTCAGAAGTGACATACAATCACTGTAGGATATTGACAATACAATCACCGATATGCATTATTCATGCAAATAAGCTAAAAATTAATGCACATCAGATTTTGCAAAGTTTTCTAAAATTGTTTAAGACAGCATAACCATGCGTTTCCGATAATTTCTAAAGTTATAAATGTTGCTCTGCGCCGTTTGTCAAAACAGTAATTTGTGAGAGAGGCTAAAGGGTGCAAAATGGAATAAAATCTAAATTAAGAAATTCATTTAGCAACCCAATTGTTAATTGCCCATAACCTTAGGTGAAAGTTGAAAAATAGACATGGTATATATAAAGCTTGATTCTGTCCCTTTGTTTTAATAAAAATAAAAATTTTGGATAATTATCTTGAGTTGTTAATTTAAATTATTTCAATGGTATTTTGTCATATCTGTATAAATGTAATTCTTTAAGTGGCACATAAAAAATAATGGGATTTAAAGATTTTTTTTTTTCCTTTCCAACAGTTCAACTACCCTGCATTTATAAATGTTGGGTAGGAAACTCTCCTCCTGGGAAAACTTGAATTTCAAGCCCTGATATTCAAAGAGATATAGTTTTTGTAAATTACATTTCAATACATTTAAAATGTATTAATAATGTGCGAAACATGTTTGTAATTTATTGTTCTGAGATGGCATTATATTAAGAAATAATTCACCATATAACTAAAAACATATCTAGTGCCGGATATCTGAATCCGGCAGGCAAAGGAGCTTCGGATATCCGGTATCCGATATCCGGCAAAATCAATATCCAGTGCATCCCTACTGCAAATCGTAACGATCGGGTCTCCATAGGAGGTTATATTTTACTTTTAGATAGGGAGCTAATTTCTTGGAAAACCTTTAAGCAAAAATGCATTGGCCTCTCTACTATGGAGGCTGAATATGTCACTCTCACTGAAGCAGCAAAAGAATTGATGTGGATCAAAAATGTTTTAGAAAATGAATGTTTAAATTAAATTTAACTGAATGTTCTTTATTCTGTGATAATCAGGCAGCAATTTCTTTTTCTAATTCACCAGTTGAAAATCAAAAAACCAAGCATATCCATATCTTATACTATAATGCGAGGAAAAATTGTGTGCGTATGTATGTGTGTGTGTAAATTTTATCTTAAAAACGGCTCTAACGATTTTGATGAAATTTTGTATTTTACCATTTTCGGGCATGATAAGACCATTGGGCTAGGTCACGTGTTCGAGAAAATTAGATTAGTGGGTCATTTTGGGTCGTAATGGGTCCAGGTCAAGCTAATTATATCTAAAAAACGGCTCAATTGATTTTGACTAAATTTTATATCCAACCGTTTTTCGGCACGAGGAAACTATTGGGATAGGTCACATGTTCAAGAAATTTCGATTAGTGGGTTATTTTGGGGTCACTATGGGTCAAGTCAATTTTATCTAAAAAACGGCTCTAACGATTTTGACTGAATTTTGTATTCTGTCGTTTTGGATTACGAGAAGAGTAACAGGCTAAGTCACATATTAGAGAAAATTCGATTAGTGGGTCATTTTTGGGTGTCAGTGTGGGTCAAGCAAAGTTTATCTAGAAAACAGCTCAAACGATTTTGACGAAATTTTGTATTTTACTAGTTTCGGGCACGAGAATACCATTGGGTTAGGTCACGTAATCGAGAAAATTCGATTAGTGGGTGATTTTGGGTCACAATGGTCAAGATAAAGGTAATTATATCTTAAAAACGGCTCAATTGATTTATCAAAATTTTATATCCAACCGTTTTTCGGCACGAGAAAACTATTGGGCTAGGTCATTTGTTCGAGAAATGTTGATTAGTGGGTCATTTTTGGGTCACTACGGGTCAAGTCAATTTTATCTAAAAAACGGCTCTAATGATTTTGACTAAATTTTGTATTTTGTCGTTTAGCATTACGAGAAAACAAATGGGATAGGTCACATATTAGAGAAAATTCGATTAGGGGGTCATTTTTGGGTCACTGTGGGTCAAAGTTTATCTAGAAAATGGCTCTAACGATTTTGACGAAATTTTGTATTCTATTGTTTTCGGGCACGAGAATACCATTGGGCTTGATCGCATGTCCAAGAAAATTCGATTAGTGGGTCATTTTGGGTCACAATGGGTCAGGGTCAAGTTAATTGAACCCAAAAAAGGCCCAAAACCTTTCGACAAACTTTTGTAATATACCGTTTCCGGGCATGAGATGACCATTGGACAAAGTCACATGTACGAGAAAAATGGATTAGTGGGTCATTTTGGGTCAAATGTGTCAAGGTCAATTTAATTATATCTAGAAAATGGCTCAATCGATTTTGACTAAATTTTATATCCAACCGTTTTTTTGTAGAAGAAAACTATTGGGCTAGGTCACATGATCGAGAAATTTCGATTGGTGGGTCATTTTTGGGTCCCTATGGGTCAAGCCATTTTTATCTAAAAAATAGCTCTAACGATTTTGACTAAATTTTGTATTTTGTCGTTTTGGATTACGAGAAGACCAATGGGCTAAGTCACATATTAGAGAAAATTCGATTGGTGGGAATTTTTGGGGTCACTGTGGGTCAAGCAAAGTTTATCTAGAAAACAGATCTAACGATTTTTACGAAATTTTGCATTTTATCGTTTTCGGGCGGGAGAATAAGATTGGGCTTGGTCGCATGTTCAAGAAAATTTTATTAGTGGGTCATTTTGGGCCACAATGGGTCCTGGTCAAGCTAATGGAATCTAAAAAAAGGCCCAAAACATTTTGACAAAATTCTGCAATATACCGTTTCCGGGCATGAGATGACCATTGGGCTAAGTCACATGTTCGAGAAAAATCGATTAGTGGGTCATTTTTGGGTCACTGTGGGCCAGGCTATTTGTAACTAAAAAAACGACTCAAACGATTTTGTCAAAATTTTGTATTATACAGTTTTGGGGCATGAGAAGACCATTGGGCTAAGTCACATGTTCGGGAAAATTCGATTAGTGGGTCATTTTTGGGTCACTGTGGGTCAAGCTAATTGTATTTTTAAAAAAGGCTCAAACGATTTTGACAAAATTTTCTATTATACTGTTTCCGGACACTAGAAGATTATTGGGTTAGGTCACATGTTTGAGAAAATTTGATTAATGGGTCATTTTTGTGTCACTGTGGGTCAAGTTAATTTTATCTAGAAAACTGCTTTAACGATTTTGATTAAATTTTGTTTTCTATCGTTTTCGGGTTCCAGAAGACCATTGGTCTAGGTCGCATGCTCAAGAAAATCTGATTAACCAGTCATTTTGGGTCACTATGGGTCAAGGTTTAGCTAATTTTATCTAAAAAATGGCTCAAACGATTTTGACAAAATTTCTTATTACACCGTTTCCTAGCACGAGAAGGCTATTGGGATAGGTCAGATATTTGATAAATTTAGATTAGTAGGTCCTTTTTGGGTTACAGTGGGTCAAGCTAATTTTATCTATAAAATGACTTTAGCGATTTTGACTAAATTTTGTATTCTATCGTTTTCGGGTTCGAGAAGAGCCTTAGTTAGGTCGTGTGTTCGAAAAATTTCCATTAGTGGGTCCCTATGGCTTAGGAACATGCCAATTTTATCTAAACAGCAAAATTTATACAAGGGAATGAAATATCGAATTGAACACAAGGCAAATTTTGACCGAGCTTAGCTCGCTCATGCCCACTAGTTAAATATTTATTTCTAAGAAATCTAATTTATGATAAAAATTTTTAATTAAAGTACATTCCAAGTAAATCAAATTTAGCAGATCCTTTTATTAAACCTCAAGTTAAAGAACAGTTAACGAAATTTTGTAGGAAAGTTTTTAAAATTTAATATTTATGCATTTATGGTTACTCTGTTCATTGCCATGTTTCTTTTGACATGACATTGATCAGACTGCCTTTTTCATAAGTTTAATTATTGGGTGTAGAAGTGGGGGGGGGGGGGGGGGGGGTTATACATTTTGGTCAGATTTTGATTGGTACCTGGCCAGTGAATTTTGTTTCAATTTCCCCCGACTCGGTATTGATTAGACACTGTTTTTTAATTAATATTGTATTTTGAATTTTTGAATATTTATGTAAATTTTTTTAAATCTTTTGTAATGCCTTGGAGAGGCTAAAAAGGGGGCTGCTTGTCATGTTAAATAAAAATTTCGGTTTTTGTTAAAATAAATTTAGTATAATTGACATGACATACTTTGTTTTTACCCTCTCCAACTCAACGGCAAAATCAGTGTTGAATTCAGACACGTTTCTCCGGGAGGGATTTCTGTGGCCCCGGGGGGGACATTATAGAGTTCCGGGTGGGAAATTGCACTTTTTGACCATTGAAAACACAAAATCTCAAATTTTCCGGGGGGGACATCTCATTGCTCCGGGGGGGGACATTCCCCCCCGGGCCACCCCCTGAAATCAACACTGGGCAAAATACGTGAAAACGCCACTGCTTCTCGCTGCCGGCATGCCGATATTTCATAAATACATGATTTTGTAGCGATCCGGAATTGTGATTGCAATATCACCGGTTATTCGCTAGTCACGGCTGTTGTTCGTTTGTTTGATGTCATAGCGCTGGGCATGAGTTAGAAGCTTTTGAGCCAATAGCATTTGCGTAGTATTTCATTTCTAGGAATGGTATCACTTGATATGCAGAAATTCTGCATTTTGTTTGTATAAATGACTGAACGAAACTGGTGAATTTTGCCTTTGCTATAGCTGCATATTTGTTAGCAACACATGTATTTATATTATGGCCAGGGCTCGAAATGTACTGGAGCCAGGGCCGTGCGAAGAGAAAACTGCGCCCGGGGCAGCGTGTCAATTTGGCGCCCCCCCCTCCCCCCCTCCTTCAAAATTGATAAAGGGCAGAAACAGAAATAAATTATATTGAATAAATATTTTGCGTTTATTTTAGAACTTTAAAAGATTTAATTTTAATTCAGATATTCCAAACAACTAAATAACAGGAAAGAAAATTGCACTTATTTGTTAATGAGATCATGATGCTTTGCGACAGGTTTTTCTTAACCTTTCTCACATATTTTTCTAGCCATTTTTAGTTCTTGTTACTCTTTAAGCTGCAGAAAATGGGTAAAAATCGCTAACAACCAGATTGGAAACAAGCAGTCCCTTCAACAAATAAGTACTAAAAATCAAAACAAACAAAAAACCTGCAGAACATAATGTAAAAGATAAAAATAAATTATAATTTCAGTACATTAATTAAGAAAGATAACTGAAACAATGTTTTAATTAATATAAAATATAATATCAGGCAAATACATTTACTTCCATTCTATTTTTCTTGCATTTAGGGTAACAAAATCGTTTATTATTTTATGTGTAAAGATTGTGACACACTGAATTTTATAGAAAGTAAATTCAGGTTGCTTAATCTCTCGACTCGTAGTAGATCTTAAGTAGTTTTTTACTATTTTATTGTTACTGGAATACTTATAAAATATGTACGCTGTCTCCGCGTTTTTGTAATTCCTTGTTTTCCCAAAGTTAAAATTATGGAGCAACTAAAGGATTTCTAAATGATCCATTTTATAAAAATTCTTATATAATGGTAGAAATAAGGTTTTCTCATTTAAAAGCTCGCTTAACAATTCAAGTCCATTCAAGTCAGCAATAAAGGGCAAGGTCCAGGCAATATTAAAAGATTTTAGATTCGCACCAGCCAGAAACTCAAATTCTTGTTTTACATTTCTCAGTTTCTCAAACCTCCAGTTCAGTTGCACGGTTATAGTGTCTCTACGTAACACGAAATCCTTCACATTCATATAAATTTCCATTTTCATCAGAAGCTTCGTAGTCAAATTGTTCTGCGAATTTTACGTTTTCTGTTTTGCTCAAATAAGGACTCTAACATTTACAGACATAACCAAATCTTCGCTTTCTTGTTCAAAAATTTCCTCTCTTATTGTCTGAAATGTGTTTTTTGGTGATTCAATCAGTTTGCTGGTGATCAAAACATTGACAGTTTTTTTCTTCTTCTTTTTTTTTTTTTTTTTTTTTTTTTCGTGAGAATAATATTAACTTTTTCCATTTCATTTAAAATGCTGTGTCAAACTAGTAGGCCGTAAATTAAGGGGAATTTCTTTATTTGCTTTATTAATCTTTTTGCCCCTGAGTAAGTTTACTCATTTTACTTCATTTCTATAAGATCTTTCAGAGCTTTTAAAATCTGTGGCAATTGTTTGTAAACTGCAGATATAGCTTTATTTTTTCATGACCATAGAGTATCGCAATGTTTCTTTAAATAAACTGATAAGTGGGGCATAAGTATATCCCATCTTTCAGTAGAAGAGAAGAAAAAACAAACACATTTTATGCAGTTCCGGACATTTTTGGACATACACCAGCAGCACGAACTCAAAGTTTAGAGAATGTGCAGAACATGGTAAAAAATAGACAAATTTATTTACTTTGACGATTCGAGCTTACACAACATTATATTGGGAAGCCATATTTGCATCATATTACAACATTGAGCTCTGAAGGGTTGATATTGGTATTGTTTATGACGGCCGATTATCTACAAGTTGGATATAGTAGGCCGGAGTGGGATGGGAGTGTCCTCTGTAAGGTCTTTCTAAGGGAACCTAACCCGTATTTACGCAAGGTTCGAAGAAAACTACAGACAATTTCGAACGATTAGGCTGACGTGCGCGATTGGGTCGAACTCAGCACCTCCCGTCTACAGTCTTTGAGCCTCTCGTACAGCTGTGAATGTCGAGATTGTCGGACATTAGCTTATCTTAAATTTCTTATGCTAATTTTTTTTCTTTTTTTTTTTTACTTGATGTAGTCAAGAAACCTTTCCAAGAATGAAAATTTTCTATTTTCGGTATCGTATAATTTGCGTCATTTGTTCTTTGTGGGGTGTACTGGATTCCTAAACTGGATTGTGTTTAAAATTCAGTAACTTGCAAATCGTTACAATTATTAAAAGAAATTCTTGCAGGAGAGTTATGTAAGATATTAAAAGTGTTTTTACTGCGGTTCTCAGTTTTAGTTCCAAATAGCTGAGATAGATGGCAAGCAATAAGCACTCAACTGAGGTCTAAACTGAAATCCCCTAGCATCATACGAAGGAAGAAGGTTAAATATATAGAATAGGCCCCTAAAAATAAGATTGTATTGGAAAATGAGACCCACTCCATACATTTAGCTTCCTCTTTTCGCATCAGTGTTGGGCGATTTCGGTTTTGGCCTTGATTGAGCACCTATGGCGCTAGATGTTGTCTTTATAGTGCTTGTGTGGCTATACATTGCTGGCATAATTGTCAATTCAGTATAAATTTGATTGATTTACACGAATATGGTTTAATAAAGTATACTGCTGTAACCTGAATTGACTATAAACCTGTTTAATTCTTCAACAAATCATCGATATTTATGTTGTAATGTGAAATTGTAAAACTGCAGTATAAGAATTGAAAAAGTCATTTGTAACGCGAGCAGCTAGTGGATTTGGTCTGCTCCTCGGCATTGCACGCACTATCACTCTAAAGCGTAAGCTGAGTTCCCGAGGTGGTCATCCCTGCTTGCAGCGCCATCTATAGTTGCTATTTGCAACTAAAGTCGGGAATCGAGGTAAAAAAAATACTGACATTTTACATTACCTTCCCGCAATTTTTTTTTTTAAATAGCTGTCACCATTTACAGGTTATTGAATTTTAAAAACAGTCAGTCCATTTTAGGACACTCGGTATATGGAGTGCGATCGAACGAAATTGAAAAATACCTATTAATTTCTTCTACAATCGTTTTTCTTACTTCATTGGCAAGAAAGTTCATAATTTCATCCTGAATATATTTTGCCATTTGTCTTTTTCACTTTCAATAATTTTCACTTTAGCTCTTTTCAAATTTGTTGTCTATTATATGATTTAATTTTAAACATCTCTCAAATTTCTTTTAGCGAATGCATGCATTCCTGTGTTCTAGAGCATTTTTATGCTCAGGAATTTTAGGATTTAATTTCTTCCACATGAAAAACCCACAATCTGAATTGGCTAACTTTGGAGGGCAATCATGATAATTGGTGAATAGTAAAAAGAGAAAACAAAATATACTGATTCCCTTAATTAAGTTATCCAATACGCCGCAATCACCGTTAATAATGTCTCCACTAGGTATAATTTACTTGAACATTAGTTTGGAAAATCGTAGTCCTTATGCAATCGCAGATTTCATGTAATCAGCATTTTCATCCTGTGCTGGACCTTTTTTTAACAGCAAAGTGATGACTGAATGACTATAAGAATGATCCCATAGTGGAATCAGAATAGGTTAGCAATTCATATTCACTGAGGGTGGCAGGTGGCAGAAACTTTCGTATACGATGTAAAGGACCCGCAGAGTGCAAAAGTTTAAGAAACACTGCAATAAAATATCACAAAAGCATATTATAAAATCATCAGATCTAAAGAGCTCAATGAAAAGTAAATGTGAACAACGCAATAATTTTGAAATGAAAATGTACATACTTCCATTGGGAAAACTATTCCCGATATGTAAATACAGTAAAACCTACCTAAAGCGACCACGTTCCGTTCCAATAAAAAGTGGTCGCTCCGAGAGGTGGTCTCTTAATGGAGGTCATGTTTAAATCCAGATTTTAATTGTTAAAAAAGGTAACAATGTTATTAAAATTTATTTTTCACATTCGGAAAAAATATGAAAATTTAAGTATCAAAACAAAAGTTAATTGCATAATTACTGCTGAGTTTAAAAATGTTACATTGATGTTTGCTTTGATTTTACGATTTTATCTTTTATAACTTTTATTTCCAAGTCCTTTTGAACTTTAGTAAATAAATGCAATTTCTTTTTGGACGAGAACAAACAATGACAATTTCATTAATTTATTTATTTCTTTGAGAGGTTCCTGACAGAGTAGGGCAGTGGAGTTTATTGACCGTCATTCTTAATTTGTTGCCTAAAAAGGCAAGAAAGGGGTTTAAACACTTAAAAGTTACCGGAATAAAGAAAAATTCTAAACTTAGTTTGGAAGTTTAATGAATAATTTCGCCGGAATTATTTTTCTAAAAAAAAACCTTCTTCGAGGAAAAACTGAATTTATTTCATTTTCTTCAAAGAAATGGGTCGCTCATGGAGGGAATTCAATTGTGATGGTCTCTGAATGGAGGTAAAATTAGTATTGAGCTTATAGGAATAAATTTCGTTCCATGAAAAAATGAACGTTAAGGGAGGTGGTCGCACATGGAGGTTTCACTGTATATACATTCAGTTTTACAAAAATATAGAATATCGAAGAGTGAAAAAAAAATTTTAATGAAAATGATCGATGTCAATTAAAAAAAACTGAAATTGGTAGTACAAATTTGGCGCCCCTAAATTTCCACGCCGGGGCGACCGCCCCCCTTCGCCTCCCCTTTTGCACGGTGCTGACCGGAGCAAACCAGAACGATGTTCCGGTTCATGAAATTGTGACAAATATTGTTCCGGTTCGTGAAAGTATGGAAAATATTGTTCTGGTTCGTGAAAGCATGGAAAAATATTATTACTGTTTTCATACATATAGTACATACACTATTCTCTCTAACGTTTTTTTCTAATTGTTTAGAATCTTGAATGCATTTTTTTTTTTATTTGTTTTTCTACGGTTAAATATAAATTTGCTATACAGTAAAGTCCCAATTACCCGAGTTAATAGGGACCACACTCACCTCCAATAAGCAAAAAAAACTATGTACAAAAAAAACGGATTTACACAAATCGTCACCAATTAAGGAGATGAAATACAAAATTTCCCTAATTCAGTCATTTTTATGGTACTAGTAACATTTCTTTGATGTACATTTCCGTTTCTTTTAAGAAATACCGGGAATGCAATTGTTTTGTTTTTTTTTACAATCGAACTTATACCTTTGGAATGGATCATTTTCTTCTGATGGAGCGATGGCTTCCATTATTATGAAACAGCCATTATAAATGAAGTGTTAGGTGGAGATAAAAGCAGTCGTAAAAAGTTAGAATTATGATTTTTTGGTCAGAAGGGTGGGGGGGGGGGGGATGCCGATAATTTTTTTCCCTTTCTGACCAGAAAATCAGTGTTCTACATTTAAGACTAAGAAAAAGAGGCGAAAATTTTTAATATTACATATCCCCCCACTCAAAAAGACTGGATGAACTGGTAGGTCCTAAGACCCACAAGTTCATATAAAGGAAATGTTACATAGGCTTGGATTACAATTTCGCTACTTGGAGTAAACCCTGAAGATTTAACTTTTTTTCTTTCTTTCTTTTTTTTTTTTTTTTTTTTTAATCTTAATGCTATATTAATTTAAAATTTAGAACGCAAACTACTGGAATTGTTAATTAAATACAACAACAAGATATTAATCTTGTTTACAAATTATAAAGATGTAAAATAAAAAGTTACTGGAAATACTGAGAATAATTTTTTAACATAGTTTTGTTATTTACATAATAAATTTATAACCATTCATGGCTCATATTAATGTGCACAGCATTCATGAATTCAGTTGTAAAGACTTGAACGAGGCATTTTATAATATAAGTGTGCTAATGGAATTCTGAAAAATGTCTTCAAAATATAAGTTCAAAATTAGATTCGTAAATATAATGCTCATTTCAATCTACTTATCCTTACATTAGCAACTCAGTTTTTCCAATCTAAGTTCATTTTTAGTTCAATAAATGAAATTAATATATTACAATAAATAAATAATGAAATTCATAATAGCAATAATAATAACAAAATTTTTAAATAAACCTATTTACAGTATCTTTGAAGTGTATTGACACACATACATCGATGGTATTGATGGTCCATCTCTTTGCGGGTACCTTTTTACTATTTGTTATTATTTACTATTTACCACATGATATTTACCTATTACAGTCATCATAGGTTTTTCAGAAACTTCTTTGGAATTCCTTTAAGTTGAAAAATTTTTAATAATCTAAAATTTCTAACTCATAAATTAATTACTCATAATTAATAAACTCTCTAACTCATAACAATTAAAACCATTTAAATCAGATATTTTTTTTCTCTCATATCCAACTAATAAGCATATTATATCTTATAATATCAATTTCTAGGACTAACTTACAATGATGTTACGTAACATCACACTTTCCCATTACTTTAACAATAGTAAATCTATTAACCATTATCTATTTAATTATTGAAATATTAATCCATTCAAAAACTTTATTTATCTTTCCAAATAACAATTTAAAATATCTATATTACGTTAATATTTCTAAGTACTAAAATTTGATTCTAATATCTATTAAATAATTTATTTATCAGTGATTTCTAGATTGTTTACAAAAAGTTTTAAGTCTTTAATATTAACCTTTTAAAAATTCTTATATATTCATTAAATTCATTGCAAAATATATTTATTTGATTTAAATAATTATTTACTTTCAGCAGACAAAATTTCATCTATTTTGATGCAATAGATCGCGAGTTATCCGAATTTTAAGTTTTATTTATTTTCGCTTCTTTTAAATACGTGCGCCTTCCATTTTAAGACGCACCGAATTCGCCATGATTTCGTTTCTTCACCGATGTGAAACTACATCACGTCGTCTCAAAAGACGCCATTTTTGCTCGGGGGAGTTGCGATCTCATGACGGGTTCAGTGACCGCACGCTGTTGAATTGTTTTTGGGGAACACTGATTGGCTCTCTTAATTTTGAGCGTCCTTTTCGAAAAGTGACTACGGGGATTTTTCTCTCGCTTCACGTTGGGAACTGGTAGAAGAAGGATGTGTTTCTGCCGGAACACTGTGTTCTTGAAATCAGTGTTCCGGCAGATTCACGATGTTCCAACCAAAATCTAAAGATTGTATTTTGCATCATTGTATCTAGAAGGGGCGTCATTCATTTCTCATTTATTGAGACGTGCATAAGAAGAATGCTGAAATTGAGGAAGTGATAAATAATACCCAGAAGGGATTGCGGCTAAACGGGCAAGTATTCACCTTCAGAGCATCTTATGGGCCACTCATCAGGTATTCTCAGCTTTGGAACAGATCTATGGCCATATTCTAAAGTTGAGATCCTATATGTAAATACTCTCACTCCCGATCGGTGTTTGGGGAGATGTGCCAATGATGTCTCTACAAAAGTCAGTAATATTTTTCCTTTTTCTATCAATTGTGTCATCACTATATGCAAAGTTTATTTCCACCTGGAAAAACTTTTACATGACCGTGTATTCTTCATAAAAAAATGAACAATCGTGATTAAGTACTGATGAACTAATAATCTAGCTTCTCATCAACGATTTAAATAAATGATACTACTGTCTCAGTAAATCTAAAATGATGCGAGCATTCCCCTCAAGAAATTCGATTATTTAATCAATATTTTTCTCCGTGATGTGCTGTATTGAGTATTTGTTACATTGTTTGTTATTTTGTTTTTCTATTTGTGCAAGATTTTTATCTTTAATACATCGATTAAAATTTAACAATAATTAGGATTATGTAATACTGTTTATCTATGATTCAAAATCAGAATGTTAAATACCAAAGGTTTTACTCAATATAATATATGTTCAGGGTCTGCGCAGTACCTCTTTTTAATATTTACAAATTGCTTATTGAATAAATATTATGTCTAATCAAATAAATAATTAATTTAATTTTGGACATCTTGTGTTTCTTCCATGGGTGAGTTTATTTTGTTTATTTTTCTTTTCAGCTTTCATTCTATTTAAGGCAACTTAATTATTCTTTAATAAATTCAATTAACTTAATTCTTAATCTTCACGTTGCCCAGTAGATAATCGCGTTGTACGATCACGGCCTACGTGGTGTCTGAATGGCATTTTGGTTACCAGATTTTCAATAGCATTTTTAATTGTAATTTTAAATTTATTTTTCTGGTAATCAATCTGCGATCCCGACATCGAACGTGTACAAAATATTACAAATGAGTAATTGAAATTCATACTAATCGGGTTATCACAACTCATAGCATAAATACTCTCTCAAGTAAGTCTCCCATGCTAAGTATTATCATCTCACTTATTATAGTAATCAATATTCATTATGATCTTTTTCTCTCAATATCAATAATGCATAGTATAATAAATAATAATAACAACTATATTCAACAACACAGTCAATAGTATTCAAAAGTATCAAATAAATTTCTTTAACTAATCCTTAAAGTATCTAATTGATATCTCATCCATATCACAGCGAATGAGGTATGACAATATACTCAAATTGGTATAACATAAAGTAACAAAAATAAATAAGAAATGTTGTGAAATAACTATCAATTCAGCATGATTATGCAATGATCTTGTTTTCAATCAAACAAGAAGCTATAGTTGCTGAATGAAAATGAAACTTTGTAGCACACTTAAGAAAGGTTGATAAAAGATCCAGATTATTGAATTATAGTAATTAACTTTAATCCTAGATTCAAATTCAATTTAAATTTAATTCTAATCCAGTTAATTTTATTTATTTAGTTAATTGAGTTTAAGTTATTAATTCAATTAATTTTGATACAAAGAAATTCTCAACCTAAATCAACCAATTTACGCCAGCATAAATAGTTAACTCAAGTAAAAAAATCTCAGCAGTAATATTCCTGTCACGCGATTCAAGAACACACTGTTATATAGAAAATAATTGCTTACTAACTTATAAATGTATTTATTTAGTTAAATTACTTATTATTATAATTTTAAGACGCGGCTATGGATTTAACATTAGTTTGTTGGGGTTTTTCATGGGATAACTTTAATTGATCTGGAGAATAATATCTTTGTAATTTAGCTACATGGACAATCTCCGTATTTCGGTTTTGAATTTTCCTATCTATCTCAAAGTTAACATCAGATAATTTTTAAGGATTCGATATAGTCCACTAAAAACTTGGCATAGCTTCCTGGTATTTGGGTATTGGAATTCCTCATAAATTACTAGATCTCCTATCTCAAATTTAGGTTCTACATAATTTCTATGATATTTTTTACTCCGCCAATAAAATTCATCTGTGCGTTTTTTAGCAATTTTGCGGGCTTCTTGAACTGAAGGGTAATAATCTTGTTGAAGGGGGGAATCATAGGGTAATTGGCCAAAAAGTAAATAAGCAGGGGGGAATTCGCTTATCGAATGGGGAGTATTGTTATACTCATTAACTACTTCGGTCAGAAGTTTTGTCCAAAGAACTTTAGAACTGGTAGAATTAACCTTACACTTTAATCTAGTAACTATTGTTTGATTCAATCTTTCACATTTCCCATTCGTTTGAGGATGGTGTGCGGAGGTTAAACGCTGCTTTATATTACGATTCCGAAGAAATTTTTTAAATCTAGATGAAGTAAAAGCTATTTCTATCACTGAGCACCTTTTGGGGAACCTGTACATTAAGAATTTTATTGAAACAGTACAATTGTTGGGGAGTTTGAATATTAAATACTTGATTTAGACAGTTGGTATAAGTTTCTGTGGTAACACTTTTTGAGGGGAAAGCCCAAACATATCTTGTAGAATGGTCTATTATTATATGCAAATATTTTTTGGTGGAGTTATAGTAATTAAATCCTCCCACAGTATCAATAGAAAGACATTCAAAAGGTTGATCTGTGGTTCGCATAGCTTGTAATAAGGGGCTGTGCATATATAACATTATCCCTTTTTTGGCAATTTTGGACCCCCTCCCCCCCTTACGATATCGTACGTTATCATCCCTCGAATCCCCCCCCCCCCCCCCCCCCCCCCGTAATGATATCGTTATCAATGTCTAAAAATTCTTTTCATTTTTTAATTTTTTTCTTTTGCTTGGAGTGATATACAAATATATGGATACATGTATTTTCCGCATACTTCATTGATTCAAATGAAGAGAACTCTAAATATCACTTTATATATGAAATAACTTTTTATCAAATAACACTTAAAAGAATAAGTTACTATTTAAAAGTATTTCATAATAGCTTTTTGTTACATAATACATTCAACAATAATAATGTTTTCTTGCACTTGCCCCTCACAGGGGGGGTGGGGGGGTGGGACAGAGCTTCTTATCACCAAAACAGGTAGACAACATTATTTCTCTTTTATTTACTAGTTTACAGGTATCATTTGAAACATACTTCGCATATGGTTTCTCGAACAGCGAATTATATACGCATACACATATAACAGAAGAAATAGGAAATTTGGAATTAAATAATTTTATAATCATTTAATTATTTTAATAATAATTTTGCATTTTCATAAAAATAGATAACAGACTAAAAAAAGATAACATTCTATTTTGATGTAAAAGCCAAGTTATAAATAAAAAGAAAAAATTTTGGTTGGATAAAAAATGATAACGATATCAAAAGACGAACTCCCCCTCCCCCTAGAGATATCTAACGATATCATTTGCCAGACTCCCCCTCCCCCCTAAAATGATAACGTTATATATGCACAACCCCTAAGCCAAATTTCTTCTGTCTGGGTTTTTTATTTTTCGGACAAATATCACAATGCTTTACAAATTTAGTTATATCTTGAGTCATATCAGGGCAATAATAATTAGGGGATATTAAATTTAACATTTTTTGTATACCAGGGTGACCAAATTTCTCATGAGCAACATTTAGTAAATTTCTTCTTAAGGACATGGGTACTACTATTATTCTAAAACCTTTCTTTTTCACTATCATAAGTCCATTTTCATTTACATAGTTTTTTCCACAAACATTATCCTTTTCCTGCATCTCTATAACTTCTCTAACATCTAAAAGGAAAGTAACTGTTTGAATAAAATACGTAGTAGGATTTCTAGACAACATGTCAGCTTCGACATTTGTTGAACCCTTTTCATAGACAATATCATATTCAAACATAGATAGTTTTAATGACCATCTGAATAATCTTCCCCTTAGATGTTTAACATTTTTTAACCATACAAGAGATGCATGGTCGGTGTGTATAGTAAACTTAATACCATGAAAGTAGTGATAATATTTATCTAATGTGTCAATGATGGTAAGACACTCTAATTCGGTAATAAAATAATTCTTTTCATAACTTCTCAATCCCTTTGAATAGTATGCAATTGGATGTAAAAAATTATTACTATCTGGCTGTTTAAGGACTGCACCTACTGCCACCTGTGAGGCATCAACAAACATATGGAGGGGTAATTTAGGGTCATAAATTTTCAAAACAGGTTTAGCAATTAGGGCATCTTTTAGTTTTTGGAAGGAATTTTGATAATCTGAATTCCATTCCCATATGGTATTTTTCTTAAGGGTGTATTCCGATCCAAACTGCTTATTTTCTGATTCATTTTAAAATTCATTTTTGCTCTCAAACGCATCAAACTTGGAAATTCTCTTATTTAGAAACTATATAATGTGCGGTGCTTCTTAATTTTTTGATAAATGCAGAAAATACTGTAAAAAATGCTGTCAAAATTGGCATTTTTAACCGAATTTTCCGAAGCGAGCGATCTGGGAATGAAAAAAATGGTCATACTGAGAAAATAATTGTTTAAAAAATCAAATTCTAATTAATTGAGCTGAAAATGAAATCACACGGCATGTTAAACATGTCTTCAGAAATCACCCCAGCAAGTTTCATGTTTTTACTTTTAAAAATGAGTCTGAAAATGTCTCAGAAAATTTCGAGCTGTTGAGGGTGGAAAAATATTTTTTCGAATACACCCTTAAGTAACTTATTGAGGGGATGTCTGATTTCTGCATATTTATCAATAAATTTATGATAGACATTAATGGATCCTAGGAATCTTTGAAGTTGTTGAACATTTGAGGGAGGTTTTAAATTTTTGATAGCTTCTATATTATTATTAGCTGGAGTTAAGGTACCATTTTTTATTTCATAACCTAAGAAATTAATTTTATTTTGGACAAGGTTACATTCAGATAATTTAAGTTTGATATTTTCTAATCTACATAATTCAAAAATTTTGGTAAAATGTTGTAGATGTTCTTCCAAAGTTGAAGAGAAAATAATTATGTCATCAAAGTAATAGCAGGCAAAGTCGATTTTATATTTAGTTAGGATTCTTCTAATGGTTCTATTGAAAATTGGGGGCCCAACTTTGACACCGAATGGAAGAACATTCCATTCAAAAAGCACAGAGTTGGAAGTAAAAGCCAATTTGTCAGTGTCTGCTGGGTGTATGGGTATGTGCCAGTAGCCAGAGGCTAAGTCCAAGGTGGAAAAATATTGAGCACTACTCAATTTATCTAAAATTCCGTCAATACGGGGTAATGGTTCAGCATCATTTTTCATTATTGAATTTAATTTCCTATAGTCTACACATAACCTAGTTTTCTTACCTTCATCGCGTTTTTCTACCAAAGTAATAGGGGAGGAGTAAGGGCTATAACTTTCTTTAATTAATCCCGCAGCTAATAATGATTGAATCTGTTCTGAAATTTCTTTTTCTTCGACTATTGAAGTGTGGTAAGGCCTCATAGATATAGGTAGGTCAGAATTCAGAAAAATGCGCTGGGGCTCAATATTAATTTTTCCTACATCATATTTATTTTTTGAAAAAAATATCCAAATAATCCCTCAAAATATCCCTTAAAGTTTTGTTTTTTACAGAATTTATTTCCCTAATTAAATTATAATCATTAATATTAGGCTGCGCGAAGGATTGAGGAGTCACTAACTTTCCATAATCAGGTTGCATTTCATCATATTGGTTATTTATATTAAAATGAAGAGATCTTAGTACATTTCTGGATATGCATTGTTTTACTATAGTCCTTCCTTGCATAATTTTACAATTTACACAATCTATATTTAATTGAAAGAGTGTACAGGTTGGCAACCCTAGTATTGCGTACTCAAGATCAGTGTCACATACTAAAAATTTTACATTCTGCTTAATTTTACCAACTTTAATAAATAAATTACATGATTGATTAATTTGTATAGACCCTTTAGCTTGGCCAATAATAATTGGAGAAATATTTCTAACTTTAGCATGTAATAAATTTACAAATTTAATAGGTAAAATTGAAATAGTGGATCTCGTATCAATAACACAAGGAATTTCTTTTTGTTTTGCATACCCAGAGACTATCAATTGTCATATAGTATATAGTATTAGTAGAAGATTGTTGTTGATTAGTAGAAGCATATGATGGTACAGGGGTAACATTAAATACACATTCTCTTTCCCAATGATAGGCATTAAGTACCCCTTTGTTAAGACAAATCCTGCAAGGTCTAGTGGGGTATCGTTGTTGGAAATAAGTACAGGGTTAGCGAAATTAAACTTCCGCTACTCAAAGGGTCCTGGAGGCCGTTCTACTAGTCCGAAGAGAAAAATATTTTGACAACAGACACTTCGAAGGATGCGCTCGAGGTTTTCGAAATAAAAAATAGTTATAAAAATCGCCACTAGATGGCGCTACGAGATATCGTGTTAAGAGAGGACAAACTGAGATCCCGAAACACTGAAGTCCCAGTGGTCTTACACAAAAGAAACACAATAAGGACAGTAAATGGGCACACAATCTCCATGATCAGGAATCATCAACTGACATTCTCGCGAGAAGTTGTAGCGCAAATGTTTTGCAAGTGTCTGGGTCTTGCATTTCCAATTGCTGAACGGCTTGAATATTATATGGACAGAAGTTCAGAATTCTACGAATTCTCGGACAATGGAGTAGGGCATATCAAGGGTACGTGAAATCGTCGGTGCACTGACAGTTCCATGAGGCGATTCAGTGCTTGCTTCCACGACCGCTGTAGTAATATCCTCTACGACGGCAGTGGTACCCTTTCACTTCCACTTCCCGGCAAATCGCCTGACTGTCCTGTTCGCTCTAATTTCACCATCATGTCTTTAAGAGCACAATATCGATCCAAATCGTTGTTTCTTGAGACGGTAGAACTTTTACACAACTGCTCTCTGCATTCTCACCGTTGCGGTAGTGCAGTTTGACTAGCAGTGCTCTTTCCGGCACATCGGCATTTTGGAATACTCATCTTAATGTGGCAGGAACTTCATCCTTTTATCGTACGTGACATTTGCATATGTTCCTGCAATGTGGTGGCCCGCTGCGCCACCTGGTAGCGATTTTTTAAACTTTTTTTTTTTTTTTTTTTTTTCGGAAATCTCGAGCGCATCCTTCGAAGTGTCTGTTGTCCAAATATTTTTCTATTCGAAGTAGTAGAATGGTCTACAGGGCCCTTTGAATAGCGGAAGTTTAATTTCGCTAACCCTGTATTTTGCATTCTAGGAGTTGTAAATCGAGGATTATTTGTATTTAAATTAGGATTCTCCTGACGAATTCAATGTCTGGGTGCATTGTAATGAGGCTGAAAAGGCCTAACATTTTGTGAATTATTCCTAACAGCATTTACAGGAGAAGTTGGAATTATTACTAGTTGTTTTGCCATCCAAAACCAGTCAGTGGTATTACTTGGAGGATTTACTATCGAAAAATTCTGGTATTCAGGCTTTAGCCCATCTGTGAGTCCCTGCACAATTATTGTTTCACATTATTGCAACTTCCTACCCACTTCAACCTTTTTATGAAAATATTGCTCTAATTCATTTAAGTCATTTAACTTTAAAGCTGCAAATTCAGAAAATCTTGGAACATAAACACTAATAAATTTTTCAATGAGAAGCTGAGAAATTTTTTCAAAACTAGTGCACTCCAGACAATCATTTATATAAACCTTCAATGCTTCTCCTTTCAAATATTTAGAAATATTATTTAATTTCTAATTTTCATCTTTTTTCTCAGTACTGCAAGATTTCTCAAAATGCATTAACCAAGGTTGTATTTTCATACTGGACTCTGGGTCAAAGGGAACAATATTTATTCCACTCATGGTGTTACTCGATTTTTTAACAATTCTAGATCTTAATTCTATATAGGAGGGACAACTCATTTATATAAAAATGCAATAGTATAAACAATTAAAAATATATAACTTTAAATTAAATAAACAATATAAATATATATATTTTTTTTCTCAATAAATAATAACAACAACTAAATTATAATTCATTTCCTAACAACAATAATAATAATAACAATATTGTAAATAAATAGAAATCTACTAAAATATTATAATAAATAATATATTCTCACCCACAGAAAGGTGTATTTTCTCAACATAATTTCTGGTCGGAGAGCTAGAATTTTATTTAAAAAGAAAAATCGTGCATTCAAATTAATGTGAGACCTATTTCCGCCACTTGGAGGTATCAGGAATTTTTAATCATTCTATTAAGTCATTGAAACTTAGTGATATTCCATTGTCAGAGTTTTACTGACATTCGTTCATGAAAATATCTCACATCGTAATCATACTTATTGATAGTCGATGATAATAATTCACATTGCATTGTCAGAACATTTCTGACATTCTGAAGTTTCGATGAGTATCTCTACAAATCATTACTTTAGTAAAGCAAAGGATCATCCTGTGTGGCTTATGTAGCATTTTGATACCGACTTTCAGATATTTAGGCGACACCAGTACACCTCGACATAAAATGTAGTAGAGCAATCAAAACCATCCATCCGTTATATTGAAAATACCGGATTGCAGTCAGGGTGGTGAGAAAAAGCAGGCTCGAAAAACGTTGATAATTTCCCTTACGTAATGAATATAGAGAGTCATCGTCACTTTTTTAAACTGGTTTTATTGACAAAAACATAGTAAAACACTTCCAGTAGTTATTCCATCCACTCACAAAAATCGATCATCACTTCATAAGACTTTAGATGTTATAAGAATAGGATCTACACATTTGAACGTTCACTCCAAGCGATGCAGCTTAATTAGACAACCAGAAAAACGTAAAAATCTACCCTCCATCGCCGATGTAACAATATTTGTACCCCAAACAACAATGCACGGACGGTTACAGAACAGTAACAGACCAATGCTAGAAGAGAGGAGGGGGAGGATAGGACATAGAACAAATTACGATTTGATGGGAAAGGATGACGTCGATAAAGAACTCCTTATACGGCGTCAGAATAAAAGTGCAAATAGCGCTGGCGGACGCATGGAATTGTGGGTATAGAACACGAAAGAATAAATGATATTAAAACGTTCGAAAGAAAGAGAATTTAGTTTTAGAATAAAATGAAAAAGTAATTTAATGGGTTTTATAAGATTAGGCGAATGGATTAAGGTTTTTAGAATAATAACAGAATACGCAACTTTAAATGCATGAAATAAAAGACAAAAGATATTAAGATATTATTAAAGATAAGTAAAAAAGGAGAAATATTAAGAATTTGGAATAGTTTTACTAAGAAAAATAGGCGAAAATTTTTATTATTACATATATATATATATGTAATTTTAAGATTTTTTTTCCCTGATCCACGAATAATTTGCAAATATAGATTTTCCTCCCAAAAATGCACTCAAAGGTTGTATGAAATTAGGAGATTACTAAATTTCTACTTACTCCCAGAAAGTTGATTTCAGCAAAGCAAAGGTAGTAGCAAAATTAAAGGCACAGTAGCCATGTGGAATACTGACTTCACATTTTGGATGGACTTCAACATCTGGATGAGTGACCATAGATGATGTGGTACCAAAGAATGGATATGAATATCTGAAAAGTTTTCATCATTGGATAAGCGTCACATAACTTATAAAATATATCAATTACTTACTCAATTCAATATATACAAAAGTTAGCCATATTGTAAAACATTTAAAAAAAAATTTTTTTTTTAATTTATGTTAATTTAATGTTTCTGAAAATGTCATAACTAACAATATACAATATTTCTAAAGTTAAAAAAGATCTTGAATGACTTCACTATAAGAACAATTGATGATATACACTGGTGGACAAAACTTAAGGACCAAGAAGAAATGTACACGTAAATAAGAATCTACGTGAGATTGTGGGTCAAGAAGCAAACAATAGTATTAACAGAATGTTACACATGATTTAATATAAATATTTTGTTGAAAGGATGTATACAGGGTATTACCAGAGGTTCTTTTTCTGAAACGTGAATATTGTCCAAAAACATGACTGTACAAAGAAAGCAAAATACTCACAATTATCAATCGTCAGTGAAATATCAATAAGGGATGTGGCCACCGTGTAATGCGAGACAACTTTCAACATGGCGTAGAATACTCAGAACAACATGATTCAGTAGCTGTTGAGGCAAGTTGCCCCATTCCTCCTTCACTGCACAGATGAGGGTTTCCTTGTTTGTGGGAGGAAATTGTCGATCAGCAATACGTCTCCCCAAGGCATCCCATACATTTTCAATGGGATTCAGGTCAGGGAAACGTGCTGGCCAGTCTATGCGATGGATATCTTCGGCCTCAAGACAATCTTGTACAGACTGTGTGTGATGACAAGGTGCGTTATCGTCCATAAAACGAAACTTTTTGCCAAGAGCACCTCGAAAAAGTAGAAAATGTGGAAGCAGGACATCTTCAATGTACCGTCTACCGGTCATGGACCCTTGGTCAAGCACATAGAGATCCATGTGGCCATTGAACATGATGCCTGCCCACACCATGATACTTGAAGTCGCATATCGATCTCTTTCTAGAATATTTTTGCGATAGTAAGCACTACCAACCTCGTGCCATATCAGTTTATGTCTACAATCAGATGATAGACTGAATCTACTCTCATCAGAGAAGAGCACGGTAGACAAGTCGTCATCATTCCAATTGCGATGCATATGGCACCACTGTAAACAGGCGCTACGTTGGCGTCTCGAGAGTGGAACACACACAACTGGTCTTCAGGCGTATAGTCCACCCTTTTTCAAACGCTTTGCAACAATTTTTCACGATATTTTAGTTCCTGTTGCAGCACAAAGTTGATTTGCTAGTAGACCAACTGTGCTGCATCGGTTCTTTTTTGCCGAAATAATAATATAGCAATCTTCTTGGGACGTCGTACTTCTAGGACGACCTCCTCCCGTGTGCCTAGTACATATTCCACTCTTTTGGAATGTTAAATTCACAGGCAACATCTCTCACTTTGCGTCCTTCTTCCAACTTTCCGATTATTCTACCACAAGTAATATCTAAATGATGCCTTGAAGACCTGTTCAAAATTTCAATGTTCAAGCTTCACTCCATCGCTTTCAATTTTTACATCTAATGAAAACTCACAGTACCCGTCGATTGCCTAAAATCTCTTATCTCTGCTGTCATGTAATCAACGAAAGTGGAAGTACAAAATTTGCTTAAGTTTCACAAAACAGAATACATCCCGCATTCATACAAATTTACACGTGCTGTTGCAGATCTATTTCTAACTGTAATCATTGAAAATAACAGCGGTCCTTAAGTTTTGTTCACCAGTGTATATCTATTTCTACTAAATCTTAATCTGTTACATTAAACAATTTCAGAGCAAAAGATGAATCGGAGGGCTTTCCAATGATATATGACATGATGGGGTCAGAAAAAAAACTGAGAAAGGGTCCCAGGGAGGGCAACTAAGCTTCTAAAAGGGTTCATACTCTATTTGAATAACAAAATTCCCTGTTTTTCCGGGTTTTCCAGGCCATATTTCCTACAATTCCCTGACCAAAATTCACGACATTTTTAGAAATACGAATTACAATTCAAGATCTTAATGATTAAACTTACATCTGAAAATTAAAATAACGTATAAAATTGAAACTAAAAATCTATATCATTTGACATTTACTATATATATAACAAGCAAAACTAAAATACAGCTCAGATGGATTCAAAGTAACTTTTTATTTACATAACTGAATTTACGCATATTAAACATTTAACTTTTTTTGGACTTTTACTATCATGTCATTTATTTGTGCTGTTTCAGAAGCAGTTTGTTGTGTAAAAGTTTCACTTTTTTGTCTTTTAACATTTTAACTTCAGCTACAACTATCTTTTATCTGTTTTTTTTTTTTTTTTTAACCATTTGGAAAAATGGTTATTGTCATCGTCAGGGTAGGAAATCAAAAGCATATCTGAAGGTTTTTATTGGTTTAATCATCATTTTATTCGTTTTCTGATTGGTCTATACAGTAATATGTATTTCCCTTTACTTTCAACAGAGATGGATACCTTCTGTTGCCACTATGACAAAAAAGTAATAAAAACTACAAAAAAAATTAATAACTCAGAAACAAATTGAGATACAGCTTTCAAACAAATTGCATTTAAAAGTACATTTTTTTTCTCTATACGACAGTGTAAAAAGTAATATTGTGGGATGTTTAGAAGTTTAAGAATGAAATTTCCTTTAAAATGGGCCGTCAGATTTCTTGGAAATCTGACGATGGAAAAGCCTTTTCCCGAACAGCCAATGAAATGCTTGGATAATACAAAAGTTTCAGGTGGATAATACGTACGAGTCGCAGACGATTTTTGTCGCTTAGAATTTTTACGTGTAATAACACTATTAATGTTTAATTCATGGCGTATGTAATGTATGATCAACTCCGTGCGATTTTTTACGTCTTAAATTTTAGTCTTTGAAAAAATCATTTTCCAAATGGTCGTTGTAATTTGTTAAATTGCTTTTTTATTTTATTTTATTTTATTTTATTTTATTTTATTTTTTGTCTTCCTTCATAATTTTCATTCTTTTTCTTATATAATTATTCATGATAGCTCATCCTAGCCATCTTAACATGGCTCAACATTTCTTTTGCTTAAGTACCAACTATTTGGTGACAAATTTGTATAGCTAAAACATCTTTATGTTAAAAATGTGAATATAGCAAAAATTCTCCTTTTAAGGGGAAAATCAGAACTTTTTTGCGGACCCACCGTGAACTCGGGAGAATGTTGACACATGATACATGATAGTGCATAAAAAAAAATAAAAAAAATCCCTGACTTTTCCAGGTTTTAGAAATTTTTCCTGACTTTTTGAGCACTTGTTATTTTCAATGACAATTCCCTGTTTTCCAGATTTTCCAGTTGCGTAGGAACCCTGTCTAATGATCAGGGGTGTTAAACTGAGGGCATAAAGTGCTTGGCAATGTTAAATATACCTTTGGTCAAGGTTTGAAAATGGGACAACCAAATACAAGATGGGACCGAGGTCCTTTCAACAAGGTACTACATGAAGATCTGGAGATGGTTGAAGAAGAACCCCCAAGCGGGGCGAATAAGCTCCAACTTGAAGAACAAAGTTAATTGTGCGATTAGAGTTTGAAATGTTAAGAGAGGTCCAATGCGGCCAAAGCTTGTCCAGAATGAGGGCCCACATGGCCAGAATGGGTCAAGAACTTAGGGAATTTTAGCAATGATTAAAATGAATAATGAGACAAAAAAAAAAATTAAGAAATCAGATGATAAATGTTAAAAGCCTGAGGCTAAATATAAAAAGTTTCAAAAGGGGATGCCCCTGGTGGTAGAAAGATGAAACTAGAATGAGAAGGTAGGGGAAAGTAAGAAGTTTTCATGTTATGAATTTCATAATTTTTGGACAAAAAATAGGCAAAATGTTTAAAGAAATAAAACTTTAAAGCACCCTATTGCAGTGAAAAAGGGAAGTTATAACTATGCAACATATGCCAATATTTTTTATTCAAATTTAGACACAGAATCATATAAGTTTCATAATTTTCTCATGACTGGAAGATACTGTACTAGAGTACGAAAAAAAAACGTTGCTAGGTGCCTCCCATTTAAGCATTTTAGGCCCTGGGGCTTAAAATTATCAGTGGATTTATAAAAGAAAAGCAGATTTTGAAAGGTTATAAGATGACTGACTTTCTAAGGTATTACATGAGTGGGGTAAAATGATTTTGAAAAAATCCTCTTTCTTGGGAAAAGCTGTTAAAATCTTGAAAAACATGCAATTTGCAGTGGAATTAATAAGTAATTATTATTAGCAATAATATTCTAATATTAAGAGGTGTGGGCGAACTTGGAATGTCTAAAATAAGAGAAACATTGAAAATTAAGGGCAAACTGCTGCTAAATTCAATAGTAAACAATGTATTAATACTGACACCAGGACTTTGAGTGTCTGTGGGAAGTGTCAAAATGTTTAAAATCACATAAAATGCAGTGCAATTAATAATTAAATATAGTAAAATTAAAATGCTAATATTACAAGGGTTGAGAAAGCTAAAATAAGGATAACATTGAAAATAAGTGCCATTCTGGCACTAAATTCAATAGAAAACAGTGTAAAAATCCCTTATACAAAATTTTACAGAAACTCTGCTTCTAAAATAGTAAAATTGACCCAGGTAGATTGATTCTAAATTGTATAGATCGATCATATCGATGCACTATGATGATTTCAAAGAAAAAGTAAAATGAACGATGCTACTACTACGCCCGTAACAATTCGGCTGCAGTGGCAATTTGAACAAAAATAAAAATGAGCGATTCTATCTGAAACGATGCTGGATTAATGTTGTCCCGAATTGACGTTGTCTTAATGCCTATGTGGATGTAAAAAATGAACAATTCTTATTGAGAGGATCTCTAGTGTTCACTTATATTCTTTACTCAAAATCTCAAATTCTATGTGTTCGATTCTAACACAACTTGGACCATTTGTCTTGGTATCTTTTGTGTCAACACCACCACCATTTGAGTTCTGGTTCTCTCTGCTAAAGGCGATGCAATTTCCTGTATTTTCTGCTGTATATTAACTCTTCTCATAACTCTTTTTTATTCGGTATCTCAGATTCTATGGGTCCGATCCTCACACACCTTGGACAATTTGTCTTGGCATTTTTTGCACAAACACAATCACCATTTGAGTTCTGGTTCTCTCTGCTAGGGGCACTGCAATTTCCTGTATTTTCTGCTGTATAGCATACCCTTCTTCTTTATTCGATATCTCAGGTTTTATGGGCCCGTTCCTCACACAACTTGAGCCATTTGTCTTCGTATCTGTTGCACCATTTAAGTTCTGGTTCTCTCCACCAGGGGTGCTGCAATTTTCTGCTGCACAGTGTACTCTTCTTCATTTGATATCCCAGGTTCTATGAGTCTGATCCTCATACAACTTGGGCTGTTCGCCATGGTTTTCCACCCCACCATCTTAGTTGTGGTTCTCTTATGCCAAGGAGTGCTGGAATTTGCTATCTTGGTTGTGCAGATAAGAAAATTATCATTCATTTTGACCAGAAAAAACTAAATTACTTTCTGAACAACCCAATATACTCAGAACACAGTTGCTTATAAGGATAGAACGTGTTTTATAGTATAGGCCATAGTATCAATTAAATCGATAAAAAAAATCAACATCGCTCATCACTAGTTCCAAGTACTCCTTGGAAATTTTTTATGTTCTAATTACTCCTTGGAAACTACTTAGAAATAAAATACTTTCTAAGGAGTCAGTATGAACCCTGAAAATGTAATATAATTCACAGTCAACATAATATTAAAGAGCCAAAAATTATTAACCCCTTGGGGACGAGCGACACATATATCGTCGGTACCATGTCAAACTATCCAATGTGAAAATAGCCACTTTTCAGGAGGGCAAAAAAACTGTTTTAATGTCGAATTCAAAATCAGCACCAAGCAGTAGTAAACAATTATTATATTTTTTGGGTGCTGTTTTATATCCTATTTAAACATGCTATTGAGATAAATCATTTGAATAATTTTACTCGCCAAAAAATCACATTGGATAGTTTGATATGGTATGCTTATTTGTACGTTTTGAGCTTTGTAGAACTTTTTCAGCTCCAAACTATCCAATATGCAACATTGGATAGTTCGACTTGTAAAAAATTTGTGCTTTTTCCAGGTTTGCCATTCCATAGTAGCGAATAGGCCATATTGGATAGTTTGACTTATGTGTCGTATTCAAGTTTCATTTGTAAAAATTTTGGTATTTACATATTCAATATAAAACTCTTAAGAATTTTCTTTAATAATTTTAATAAGGAATATACAGTAAATTAATAAAGAAAAAAGCTTATTTTTAACATTCTGTTAATTTTATAAAATATAAGAGAGCAAAAATATCTCAAATAATGGAGTGGGCAACCAGAGGCACTTCATAACCGTAATTATAAATAGTAATCTTAGTGCTATTTATTCTAAGAAACTCATGGACCGCTTTCTACCTCTATTTTCGAATAGAACTCTTTGATTTATTTAATCCCTCATTAAAAAAAAGTTGGAACAAATGACTTTGATGAAAATTTTGAAGAAATGTACAATAGGCTCTTTTAATACAATAATTGCAAATGCTCTGCAGAACGTAGGGAGTGATAATGGGGTAATCCCTTTTTTCAAGACTTTCTCTATCGTTAAAAATGGTTTTATGACTTTTGATTTACTTTTCTGTAGTCTCACCGTGCTCTAACTCTCGTAAGTATACTCGGATTGCCATATAACTTATTTATGTATTTGATGTTTACTACGGCAGGTCTGGTATTGAAAACGGAGCGTGCAGCATTTATAGGTTCTCTACAGGGACATTTAAAAGAATCCCATATACATTACGCTTAATGAGAAAAGAAACGTTTGTGGTTTAGTTTAATTATGTTACACTATTTCAAACATAATTAAATTTATATATATTATTGAGGTGCACAGCAACATGCCTAGGTTAGAATATGACGCGTAAAACAGCAATCATTCATTTACAGGGACACACAAAAGGTTTCGGTTAAAGTGCAGTCTATTAGAGATAATTGCTGGAACTGCGTTTTATATTATGGTATGCGTTTTAAAACTGTGTACATACTACGTGGTATGTATAAATTCTATAGATTATATGTAAGACTACCTACAAATAATTCGTTAGCATCACTAAGTATGATTCTGAACTGCTTAAACGTAGTTTTTAATTCTGTTATGCATTTCAAAGCTGAACTATAGTTAGTATATGAGATGTTTGTGGAATTTAATCATATACAGGGCCACGCAAAAAAACTAGAAACATGGATAGTTATGGATGATAATTTCTGGAAGTATTATTTTAGTAGTTTTAAGCGTATTTTAGTTTGCATTAAATTTTTAGCTTATTATGTGACATGTATAAAAATCCATAGGTAATATACAGGGTTGTACAAAAGAATTCAGTTATGCTCTTCCATTGTTAGAAATTACTGAATGTGAATCTTCAACCGATTATACATTTTAACACTTTCTAACAATGTTGAAAAGTGTTTTTGAATTCGGTTTGTCTGTCCACGCTCTAACTCATCTCATGTAAATATTCTCGGATTTTCGTGCAATTCAATAATGTTAATGTTGCTAACAGTGGTATGTTCGGTATTGCATATGAAGTGTATAACATTAATAGTTCATTTAGAGGGGCACTCAAAAGATTTCCATTACATTATGGTACATGGGGAAAAATCGTTTGGAGAGTATTTTAATGATATTACGCTATTTCAAATGTATCCAAACTGATATAATAACACTGAATTTCATTACAAGAAGATTACGACAGAATAGAGCATGCATTCATAGAATTTGTCGAACATTTACAGGGTCGCACAAATGAAATGGGTTACAGTGCTGTCTTTGAGCAATGATTGCGAGAAGTGCATTTTTATATTTCGGTATGCGCTTTTAAATGTATCTGTTTTTTGCATGTTGTACACAAATTCTTGACCTCGTATACAGGGCTGCACAAAAGAATTCACTAAAAATAATTATCGTCCATAGACAGAAAAAGTACTTGAATCCGTTTGATTCTATCATGTCTGTCCGACGATCTATAGATTTGTATATAATCGAGATAGTATACGACAATTTAGTTTAATTAGAAAACGCGTAACGCAATTTACACTTTCAAATTTTAGCAATTTTCGCCAATAAACGGAAATATACTCGAACTTCTTGTATAGCCATGTATATTATCTACAGATTTTTATACCTGTTGGTAAAATTTAATTCAGGCAAAAAATTGCATAAACACACTTCCAGAAATTACCAGTCATACCCCACAATGTTTTCAATTCCTTGCGTAGCCCTGCATATTACGAATTTCTACTAACATATTTTAGCACAGTCAAAAGAAATAAAGAACCGAAATTGCATAACGCAGTTAAAAACCTCCTTTATGAAATTCACGCCCATACAGAGTAATGCTTACAAATTTTTTTGTATAGCCTTATATATGATCTATAGAATTTATACGCATCACGTAATATTCAAATAGTTAAAAGATTATACTAAAATTGAAAATGCACTTCAAACAACTATCGCTAATAGACAGCAGTGTAACCGAATTTTTTTGTATGTTTCTGTAAATTAAGGATAACTATCATACGTGTCATATTCTACACTAAGCAACTTGTAATATAAATCAATTACGGATGTCAATTTCACGTTCTTTGGAATATTTTAACATTAATAAAATATGTTTCATTTTTTTTTCTACAAAACATTATACATCAAAATGCTTTTGTATGAACCTGTAAATAATAATAGATGGCTTGAACACCATATTCTGCATAAAGCATGTTTTAATACACTTGGTAAATCCATATTAATTTCATTATGTTTTAAATGCACCATTAAAAGACACCACTCTTTTTCCTTATTGAGTGTAATGTATTCTTTTGAGTGTCCCTGTAAATGAATAAAAAGTTCTCACATTCCATTAATAATAGAAAACATATTCTATAGTAAACGTTAAAAACATATTTCAATTGCGTTAAATTTCAATCCATAAACAAAACAATTTTCCTCTTCCTGATAAACAGACTATTTTCATATTGGATAGTTTGACATGGTACGGGTGCTTAGAAAAAGAAAAATATACAAACATTTGCGAAAAAGGATCGAATATGCCATATTGGACAGTTTGATATTGTAAATTTTAGAAAAAAGAGCATATTGGATGCTTTGAAACAGTCATTATCTAAGTTTCTAAGCATGCTGGAGACGTGACGATTTTGGTTAGTACGTATCATGCACAATACAACAAAATGGCACAAAATATGAAAAATGCATTTTTTCACATTGGATAGTTTGACATGGTAGCGACGATATGTGCCACATGAAGCGCTCAGAATCCTTGTTTTTCCTCACCAATAAAATTTTACTGTAAAATTTGCCATGTTTAATCAGCGCATTTTCTCGATTCAAGAAGACACAAATTTCTGTTTTTAAAAAACGGTGGCAAAAGATTAAAAATTTCGTAAAAGGCTCCCGTTGTGAAGGGGTTAACACTGACTTTCAAATGAAAAATTTCAATTGCAAGCAAATGCACTATAAAACACGTTCTATCCTTATAAGCAACTGTGATCTGAATATATTGGGTTGTTCAGAAAGTAATTTTGTTTTTTCTGGTGAAAGTGAATGATGATTTTCTTATAGCGTATAAATATTTTATGGGTCCGTTCCTCACACAACTTGGACCATTTGTCTTGGTATCTGTTGCACCATTTAAGTTCTGGTTCTCTCCACCAGGGGTGCTGCACTTTCCTGTATTTTCTACTGCACAGTGTACTCTTCTTCATTTGATACTCTCTATTTTGGTCCAATACCTTTTGCCATCTTTCTGGCAGTTACATGATTAAAACTTCTGATCTTTGCTGACAAAAAACTGATCCAAGTCATTTTTGACATCCTCATTTCAAGTAAAGGTTTTGTCATCTAAAAAATTTAGTAGTGACCAGAACAAGTAATAAACCAAAGGTGAAAGATCTGGAGAATATAGTAGGTGTGGTAGTACATCCCATCCTAGCTGTAAAAGCTTTTGGCAAATTAACAAACTTCTATGAGGTCTCGCATTATCTGGAGCACTATACCTTTTCCATTGAGCAATTCTGGCTTTTTCTGATTTAGTGAATAAATTAATTTGCCCATTTGATGACAGTACACTTCAGAATTGATCGTGGTATTGTCTGGTAGAAGACAAAAAAAGAATGATTCCCTTGAAATCCCACCTAAGAGACAGCATTACCTTTTTTTGATAAATATTGGTTTTCGAAGTGCTTCGAGCCAGTTCATCTTTTTTTACTCCATGATCTCTTGCATTTAATATTGCTGTACACAACCCATTTCTCATTTCCAGTCATGTTTTCTTTCATAAATGGACCATTTTCTTGAGGTTTGAGAAGCAAAGTGCAGACGTCAATGCAACAGAGCGAATTTCTTTCTGTAAGAACATGCGGAACCCATATGTTGAGTTTTGAAATTAAACCAAGGTGTTTCACATGAAAATGAAAGGTCGAATTCGATACATTTAATCTTTCAGCGATCTCATGAGTTGTTATTTGGCAGTTTGCATCCATTAATGCCTTTATTTTGTTTTCATCAGATTCAACTGGCCTTACAGAACATGGAACATCTTCAATATCAAAATTGCTGTAACGAAATTTTGCAAACCAGTTTTGACACTGGCGTTCTGTCAATACATCTTCTCTATACTCATTGAATGATTTTTTCTTGCTTGAACAGCATTTTTACCTTTTTGATAGTAAAAAAGTAAAATAACCAAAAATGCTGCTTCCGACTTTCCATATTTGATAGGGCACCAAACGAAACTATTGGGCAGAATCAAACTTTTCCACAAACAAGCCTTGCTATATCAGCTGTCAAAATATATAATGACAAAGCGGCTAAAATATGAAGTTGGCTGTGAAAAAATACAATTACAACCTATGTTGGGAAAAAATGAAATTACTTTCTGAAAAACCCAATACATTTTGTTAATCAAACTTCAATAGAGATAATCAAAGTTTTTAACTTTTTTGTTTTAAAACATCACAATTTCAAAGCAAAAGAGAGGCAGCCAGGGTTGTACCTCAAACAATATTATAAATGTATACATTTGATCTAATGATTTAGTACAACCAGTAGTAGCTCGTCCATAAGTGCTGCAGTATCCCCTATAATTTTTAAAAACCCTGTGTTATTAAAAATTCCCATTAAATATTTTTAATATTATCTTTGAACATCAATAAAAACCTTAACGCAAGTAGGAAAATAGATCACTTCCCACTTGTTCTGAATGCATGTGGGTGGAAAAGGCCCTTTTCTTTCTCATTTTCGGCTGCAAGGTGAGGCAGCTCTTATCATTCCCATAGATGGTTCATTGTGCATGCCTCACTGTGGGAGATAGGTGGGAAGAGGCAAGCACTGTTACATTAGCATCCATGCTGCAAGCCGTGCAGATCACCATTGAGAAATAGAAAATTTTGATTTTGTAGTGTCTTTCAGCTGTGTTTCGGAATTTTGTATTCAACCATGCAATAAGAATGCTGCCTTTACAAAAAATAGTATTTTCACAGTTGTCATTAGTAGAGAAAAATGACAAAAAATATAGGGTGTCCTATGCCAGACTTAAAAAATATCCAAGCATCAACAAGGAGGAACAATTCATACCAGCGAAATTTTAATCTAGAAATTCATTCTAAGCATTACTGATTGTGTGGATGTGATACTAGAAATGCTGTATTTTGCTTTCCATGTTTGCTTTTTAGAGGAGATTACGGTTGCACAAAAACTAGCATTAAAGACTTGGAGACGAAAAAATAAAAAAACATGAAAATTCTAAAAACATTTGAAAAATGGTGTCAACTTGGCTATGCTTGGAAAAGTAAATATCGCTACACAGTTAAGCAAAGGTTATAAATTAAGCATAATTAAACATAATGAAGAAGTACAAAGAAATAGAGAAATACTCTAAAAAATAATAGACTGCATAAGGTTTTGTAAGAAACTTGAACTACCACTTAGTAGACACGGTGAAACATTGGAACCTGCTAAATCCGGGATTTTTTGAGGACTGCTGGAATTTGCCAAAAAGCTTGGTAGAAGATTGAAAGCTCGCTTTGAAACTGCACATATATTGCACTAAGGCGGCAAGAGGCTTGGAATGGCCTGCCGGTTTGCCTTCCTACTTACAAGACTTTTACGCCCTTCACTAGGCTATTTTATGCCCTTTGAAAATCAAGGGTTAATGCCCTTTCAAATTGCCCAGTCTGATCTGGGCAGCTACCTGGGTGCCTCACATGTGGCACTGACTCTGGTTAGAACCTCACAGCACCGCCTCATTTCTAACTCACGAGCCACTACTGAGTACAAACAACTGTACAGAACATCCCTAAAATCTGTCACTGGAACACATCATTTTTTGCAACAGAATGTTCAAAATACAGAATGCGTAAATAAAGATCTACCTACTTAAAAGTAAATCCTTTCAGTTGCAAGTGATACATAAAATTCATAACAAGGCATTATTTAAAAATAAATAAATATATATAAAATCATTTTCCATAACATCTGTTATACTAAATATTTGAACTCAAGAATTCTACATTAATCACATGTCATTTTCCATATAATCGCCACAAGCATTTTTTCAAGACTTGGTACATTTAACTACTACTATTGCAAGTTAGTGATCACAGAAACTTGCAGACCTTTGCTTTGACTGCCAATGAGCATTTTTCAGTTTTTTTTTTTTTCTGTCTTTTTAAATTCTACACCAGGAAAAGTGCATCGACAACAGTTTTCTTTCATTCTGTCCAATAGAGATTACCTGAACGGTAAAAGTTGCAACTGTGAGGTGTTTGTCAAAAAGCACACAACATAAAAAGTGAGTTTCTGGATTATACTTATAGGAATAGGGACCGTATAAAAATGTTTATTCCCTAATTTCAAAATTATGATCAAATGACCATTTAGAAGAAATTAGGAAGAAATAAGCAGCAACAAACAGATCACATTATCTCTCTTTTTCTGCATTTCTCTCTCTCTCTCTCTCTCACACACACACACACACTAGAGATAAGAGAAAACAGTCTTTTACATAAAAAATGTTAGTCGAAAACAAGTCCAATACATTGTATTTGTTAATTAACTTTAAAATGAATTGAGAACAATTATAACTGATTTTTCTCATACACAAGGAAAAATAATACAAACTAAACAAGTGAATAAATTTAATAAATAATAATTAAAGATGGAAAATTACCTTATAAATAAGTTAATACTATGAGCTAAGCGAGTAGCTTGAAAGTTGCATAAATCTAAAGTGAAAGAGAAATGCTTTGCTCCTGCATCTGCTTTCATCGGAATAGAAATTGGAGGACCATTGAAATTTCGAGAATCTCCAGCTTCCATTGGAGTGTTTATAGAGGAATGATTACAAGAATTTCTACCTGGATCATTAGAGCCATTATTGTGCGGGTGCATTTCATTTTGCATGATAGAATCTGCAAACAATAATACAAGTTTTTTTTTTTTTAAATAAATTGATTAAGTATTGAAAATTAAAAGTACATCTATATATAAAATTAAAATACAGTAAAACTTGTGGAAAAGGAACCTGTCTTAAACAGAAAACTTTCACGATCCCAATGGAAGAAATATACCATACAATTATACCTGTTAAGATTGAACTAATCAAGTGATAGCTCACTTGCATATTTTAATTGATTATCACAAATTTCCAATTATAGAAAAAGCATGTAAACCAAATATAATACTCAGTATACAATACAAAAGTTCAGAGTTTGATTTAATTTTAAACAGCAATCTGTTATATAAAGAAAACTAAATCACAGTTATGAACAAAAATGACTAGTTGATAGTGATTTACTGATTACAAATAGTATAAATTACCATTTTTTGTCTTGTGTCTATCATAGTTCTTCAAAATATCAGCATTAGAACATGCTGTTTTTGTTATGAAATTTAACTGTTCTGGTTGAATGGTCATTGTTGTTTCCACTTTCTCTTCAGGTATGGAATCTTCTCTAATTGGAGTTGTATTCTCTTTACCATTACTGCCATTTTTCTCCTCTGGCTATAAGGGGAGTAAATAATTTAATTTTTACTAAATACAGATAAGACATTTATTAAATTTAATTTCAAATGTTAATGACAATAAAGAACAAAGAATATATTAGATGCATTTGTATCTTTATAATAACATTAACACTTTCATAACAGCATGAACAAACAATTTTAAATTAAAAATCTGTGTTAACTTATAACAAAGCATAGCAGTTACCTTATCAGCTTGTAAAACAACTGTTACTCCAACAAAAGGTGACAAGTCATCTCCTCCTAATCTAGATGTTTTTTCAGTTGGGTTGATCTACAAGACATTAAAAATTTTAATTTTTTAATAGCATTAAAAAAAAATTAATATACAGTTGAAACATTCCACTGTGCAATTGACAAAGTAAAAATCAAAATCAAAGTATTCAATACTAAACTACATTATTTTAAAAGAAAAAAATCCTTTCAAAATCCTAAGTACAAAAAAAAAAAAAAAACAAAAAAAAAAAAAAAAAAAACACTACTTTTGAAACTTTGAGATAATTGTTGAAACAAGGGAAGAAGTAAACTGTATTATGAATTATTTTAAATAAAAATTAAGAAAACTTTATAATTTTTTTAATGTAAAATATCATAAAATAGCCTCCTTCCTTTTAAAAATTATAACGGATATCCAAAAGACATAATTAAAAACAATAAAAATAGAGAAGAATAAGAGAGAAATATATATATGACAGGATAAAAAAATAACCTTTTTCTAAATTTGAAATTCTCAGTTTCTAAAAAATAAACCTTTTTTTAAATTCAAAATTCACAGTTTCTAACTTTAAATCTAATCCTTAAAACTCAGCAATCTACACTTTATCATAATGTAAAATAATGCTTTATGGTTCACAGTAATATTTCCACATCCTAGCTCCAGTAGTTGAAAATTTGAAATATTTAATAAATAATTTTTATTGTGTATTTTTCGTCCTGATCATTTTGTGTACGAATTTGTTTCCCTTGAGATCTTTATCAATAAGGGGTGAGTATTATAACTTTACATTTGTTTTACAAATACATTTTAAATGATGTTTGGCCAATCTTAAATAGAAAAAATTTAACATTATAACTGTTATTCGGCCAATACTTTTATAAATGGTTTTGAATTAATAGTTAAATAATACTTTGATAATAATTTTTGAAATTCAAACATCTCATTTAACTTCAACGTAATAGTATCTGGCCACTATACGTAACCAGTTGTAGTGTGATTTTGGGTTCGTAAATTGGAAATATTTTAATTCAATTTTCTCGAATATAAATATTTAAATTTTTTGATGGATTTTCAATTTAAATTCATGCTTCGATTTACTTAACCCAGGGCCACAGTACACTCTCATATCTCGCATCATGTGATTCTAAAACAAAAATGGGTTCTTGGGACATCTGGAGGACTCGCGAGTGTCTTGTACTGTGAATGTGCCAAATAAAAAAGATCCTGAGTCAGTTATTTAATCTACCAGCCACATCTTTTCATTATAACCAACGGCCAAGTCGTTACATATCTATATATATAAAAGAAAGTCTGGATTTTGTATTAATCAACGCACAGCCAAAACTACTGAACATAAGATCTTGTAAGTCGGGGTAAAAATACTTCTTATGACAGAGCGCCGCTAAGAAGGGATTTTCCAAAATTCCACCCCTAAAAGGGGTAAAAAGGAGAACGAACTTTAAAAAAATTCCTTAAAAATCTGATTTCATAGTTATTTTTCAACTGATAACATATTTTGGTGTATTTTTGTATGCTGAATCGAATGGTACTAACTAAAATTTTTTAAGCCCAATAGTTCGAGAGATTATTTCATATTTTTCTAATTTGGCACCATCTTTGGCGCCAAGAGCTGGATTTTTCAAGTGACAATTTCTAAAAACTCATTCTTTTCATTCTGTTACTATAGCAAGGGAAAATATTCAAATTGAATAATTTTTTAACCAAGCCTTTTGGTTAAATAAAAACAACTTCGTCACTTAGAAAAAAAAATTCAAACGCCTCAAAAACTAAAACTAAATAATAAAAAAAAAGGACTGTGGTACTTTTTCGTTCTAATTTTCATCGCGATACCATTCCAAAATGTATGGTATCGCGCCATTTATTTCAACCCTAATCGTGCAAACGATTTTTATTGCAAACCGTGCCACATATTAACATTTGCTAATTATTGAACGTTAATATTTTTTTTGCAGGAATTTTTAATGATGGAATTGATTTTATTCCATCATAATCTCGCAAAACTTTTTAATTTGTTATCTTTTTAATAGAAAATATTTATTACACTGATACTGATATAGATTTTACCATTTCGAAGTTATCTGATGATAAGGAAGCTACAATAAAATTATTTCAGAAGTTAGGAATTATACATATAAAAATGTTTTGTTCAGAAAACCATGAATATCTTCATTGAAAGAATGCAATGTTTACTGAAATGTGAGACATACGTATTACATACGCCATGCTTCAGTAGTAAAAGACATTTACAATTTCAAGACTGCAGTTTAAATTGACTATATTTTATTACTTGCAAAATATTTATTTATTCTTATATTTTAAGTATTTATTTTGGTACCCGTCGACCAATTTCGCCAAATTATATAAATCGCCAAATTATACAAATTGACATAATTTTTATTTTAAATAACGAAAGAACAAATAAATTAGTATAACATTAATAAAAATACATTTAAATCGTCGAAATAAAAATCACCTGATGACGTAAATGCGTGTAACTTGCTTAAAGTCAAGTGAATGTGACATTTACGATCAACCATTATTGGCATTTAATCTTATAGTTTGGCAATAGATTTTTGGTTGACGGGATAACCAAGTAGTACCATTATTTTTATTGATTTAAAAATGGTAGGTTAATGTCTGTAATTTTCAAAAGTTATATTTTTATGATGCTCATTTTTTTTATCAATAAAATTATTATTTTTTTCAAATGTATCATTTCATTTTTGTGCCAACTATTACGCTTGGTGACAATGGTGTTGGCATAACAGGGAAATACCAAAATAGTTACTGATTTTATTTCAAATGTAAAGAAAAAAGGTTTAATGAGCAATAAATATTGTAAATATGACTATAACTCAGATTCTACTGAACAGAATTTTGTAGAACTTACACTCTTAAATAGTAAATTTGGATTATAAATGGTTTAATGTAAAAACAATCATTCTAAGTTGCTACAGGAGTTCTAAAATTAGGTGAACTCGATTATGAAAGGTTTCAAGTCAACTAATTAAATGCACAGTAAGTTAGATAATATTTCAGGGATTTTTTCAATATTTATCATATCATTCTGTGATGTTTAGTTAAGGAGCTATGCGGGAAAAGTTCTCATTGGTACAGTAAAGAAAATTGGAAGATATACGCTACAGAGATACGGTATACTAGAGAGTATATATGCTATAGTTATGGAAGTTGAGCTGAGTTCCTTAGAAAATTCAGAAGTGATGCAATATATACCTACCCCTACCTCCCAGAGAGTTCTATAATCTGGTTAACGCGATTATGAAAGTTATATTTAACTATCTCAATATATATATAATGCAAAGAGAAATTCCGGCCGCTTATATCTTGAGTTCTGCTGAAAAGATTTTGAGTTAGATAATTTTTCAGAAAAGATGTTAGTACAAAAGATAACGTTCTACGTTGCTTAGTTAAATAATTATGGGGTAAGTTCTAAATCAGATGAACCCAATTTTGAAAGATTTGCTTTTTTTAAAGGTTCCATTGAATGAATTTTTATGGCATTTAAACTGTTAATTAGATCATTTTTAGGGAAGGTTTCGGTATATTTTCCAGTTTAAAAGATTCTGCTAAGTGGATTTCGATGCAACTTGATCGGTTAGTTAATTTTTCAGTGAATATTTTAGTATAAAGCACATATCATTTGCTGTTGCTTGGTTGTTAGGTTGCTTGATTGTAGAATTATAGATGAAAGTTCTAGAATCAGCCGAACCCAATTATTATAAACGATCAGCTTTTCCAATAAGTCCAATTAACAGATTCTGATGAGACTTGCATTGATAATTTTTCATGAACGCTTTTAGTATATTACACATTGTTCTATTGTTCTTTACCGAATCCTACACTAACAGATCAACTAAAGAAATTGGTCCTTAACAGTCTAAATTTTGTATGACTCAATAAAAGATATAATAGCGTAATGACATTCATATTGCTTTCAGCAATTCGGTTGGATACACCAGGTAAATGTCCATATTGCTTTAAAACGCATAATCAAATTCACAGATATATTTTGTTTCATTCCAGATTCTTTAGAAAAACCGACCAGCGTAGCGGGCGAAGGCGGCTAGTCTATTTATATAATTCGCTAAGGTGACGATCCTGGCTCCGACCACTCTGACTCATACTTGAGAAAAGCAACTCCTCGTGGCCATATTACGCATAAGTATTCAAGAGGCTGTAAGTTTGCCAATTGTTCAACTAATGAAAATATACACCTAATCTGCTTTGTATCATATCTTTTCTTCTTTATTTTTGCTAAAACCTTCAAAAACTATCCAATTATAATGTTTTGAATTAAAAATTAAAAATAACAGATAACCAGGTGTAAACAAACGCAGACTATTGCCAGTTGCCATTTAGATCTACAAATTCTAAATTTAGAAGGAGAAGCAAATGAATGACTCTTACAGCGTTTCATAAAAAAAATACAGGTTAATATCTGATTCTGCTGTTAAAATATTTGTAAAAGCATATTAAAAGCCTTTAAATATTTTGAACTGCATTTTTCACTTTTTCATACTAACTCGTGATTTTGCAAAAAATGGAGTTAATTGTCCAGAAGTACAAGCTGTATTTGCTACACTAACGCTCTCGGCCTGAGGTTTACAGAAAATTCTGTCTAAATTTAAACATTGTTTTGGCGCCATCCATCAGAAATCAATATAAATGAAAGATTTTTTAGCTGAAATTTGAGTTTCTTATAAAAAGGGGGGGGGGGAAATGCTGGACTTAATGATGCAGTTCAAGATCAATTTTTAAAAGATTTGTTTATATAATTTTAAAATTTTCTTCAATATAAATAAAATTAATATTATTATTTCTTTGATAGAATTTTAATCTAGTTTTATTAATTTTAAAGAGCTTAAAATTTATCCGCTTAATTTTTTAAATTTTGTTTGCATTAAAAATGAGTTTTTTTTTCCCCTAGAAGTAATTGAAATATAAGATCGATGTTATCATTATCATGATTGCATTAGTATGGCCGCAAATTATTTTTTCACTTACATTTTTGTTTTCACTCCAAAGTTATGTTCAAATGTTATGTTAAAAATTGAAACTTTATCTGCATTGATATAATTGATATATGTAGTACATAACATGGTATTGTATTATTCTTTACATATTAATTACATTTGATATGAAATATAAATTTTATTTACAATGCAAGCTAATTTCAAATGGATATAAGCTAAGTTCTTAAAAATTGGTAAAATTAATTTAAAATTTATGAAAGAAATAATGATAATTGGTAACTTTTGGTTTTATGTAAACCGAATGAAATTTTAAAGTTATATAGCTGCAGCTTTTAAAAATTTATCTTGAATTAAATCAATGCATCCTGCATATTTTCTATTTAAAAAAACTACAATTTTAACAAAAAAGTTCCTTTGTTTACAAAACGTATATGTAAACATAAAGCTCCATAGATGAGTAATCCCACAGAGTTCTAATACAATATCTCTATCTCCGTGCCTTGATCCACCCCTAATGGAAAGCGATTTATTGAGTCATTCATTATTGAGATTCATTCATTTTTATAAAAATGATATATTTTAAAATAAAAAAACCTTTAACACATTGAATATTTAATTTTAATGTTTTGTGAAATCTTCAGAAATTGCATTTCACTTTGCTAATTATTATTATTGTTGCAATAAATATTGCTGTTTGTTTTGTCCAATTGTTGAACTCTTTCTGAAATTTAATATTGGGTAAAAAAATATCCTTATCATTTGTACTTGCAGAAATCATTTGTCATTTTTACTTTCTTCTATCTTCAATAGAAGAAAGTATTGTAATCAAAATTTTTTTCGACTTCCGGTTTTCGACGGATTTGCATGTTTTAGGGGTCAGAGATTCCAAAAAACATGTTTATAGAAAATGTCTGTCTGTCGCCATTGTACCATCAAAAAGTGTATGAAGTTATGTATAGAATTAAACCAAAATTTTATTATAAGTTTTTGGCTATGGCAAGCAGGTCCTCCCGGAATTTGAAAAAAATTCGCCGGTAGGGGGCGCTGATATAACAATTTTTGTGCTATTTTGAATATTGTACCATCCAAAAGTGTATGGAGTTATGCATAGAATTGAACCAAATTTTTAGTTTAAGTTTTTGGATATGACAAGCAGGTCCTCCCTGAATTTGGAAAAAATTTGCCGGTAGGGGGCACTCTAAATGTGTTTTTTGTGCGATTTTGAATATTGTACCATCGAAAAGTGTATGAAGTTATGCATAGAATTGAACCAAATTTTTATTTTAAGTTTTTGGCTATGGCAAGCAGGTCCTCCCTGAATTTGGAAAAAATTCGCCATTAGGGGGCGCTGTAATAGCGATTTTGAATATTGTACCGTCTAAAAGTGTATGAAGTTATGCATAGAATTAAACCAAATTTTTATTTTAAGTTTTTAGCTATGGCAAGCAGGTCCTCCCTGAATTTGGAAAAAATTCGCCGGTAGGGGGCGCTGTAATAGCGATTTTTGTGCGATTTTGAATATTGTACCGTCCAAAAGTGTATGAAGTTATGCATAGAATTAAACCAAATTTTTATTTTAAGTTTTTGGATATGGCAAGCAGGTCCTCCATGAATTTGCAAAAAATTCGCCATTAGGGGGCGCTGTAATAGCGATTTTTGTGCGATTTTGAATATTGCACCATCGAAAAGTGTATGAAGTTATGCATAGAATTGAACCAAAAAAAAATTTTAAGTTCTTGGCTATGGCAAGGAGGTCCTCCCTTAATTTGTAAAAAAATCGCTCGTAGAGGGCACTGTAATAACGATTTTTGTACAATTTTTGTGCCATTTTGAATATTGTACCGCCGAAAAGTGTATGAAGTTATGCATAGAATTGAACCAAATTTTATGTGTTTATTTTTGGTCATGTCACGAAGGTCCTCCCTGAATTTGGAAAAATTCTGCCGGAAGGGGGCACTATAATTGCGATGTCTGTACCATTTTCATTATTGTACCATCGAAAAGTGTATGAAGTTATCCATATAATTGAACCAAATTTTTTGTGCATGTTTCTGTCTATGGCAAACAAATCCTCCCTGAACTTGAAAAAATTCCGAAAGAAGGGGGCGCTATAATTCCGATCTCTGTGCCATTTTCATTATTGTACCATCGAACAGCGTATAAAATTATGCATACAATTGAACCAAAATATTTGTGCTTGTTTTTGGCTTTGGCTAACAGGTTCTCCTTGAATTTGGAAATATTGCGCGGTAAAGGGGCTCCGTGCTAGCGATTTTTGTATACTTTTCTTGATTTTTCGTAGTTCTATTGTACATCGGCGGCTCATGCAGCGGCGGGAACTCGCTTCCTGCTATGCCGGCTATTCGCAAACAGCTGATAACGACAGAATAAGGAAAAATTAATAATTTTAACAAACATCATGATATAGATTAACTCGTTTTGAGTCCGTTTAATTGACTTGAGCAGAAATTTAAGATGAAAATCAAAGTTGGTATAGTATTGACCTAATAATATTGAAGTATTAACATGTGTAACTAGGTTTTGAAATATTAAGATGTATAAGATAGAAGAAAGTTTTGGGATTGGCACATCCAACTAGTTAAAATGTACTTTTCTACAATACAAACCCTTGAATAATAAAATCTTCATTCTGTTTGTTTGTGTGAAGCTTTATGAAAATTAAATTCAGATCAACATTCCGTCTTTTGACGGGGTTATATACTAGTATATATATATATATATATATATATATATATATATTATAAAATACAGTAAACTCCTGACTATCTGGCTTAATGTGACAGAAGGGTAGGCTGGAGTTCTATAAATGTGTACTCCTTTCCTCCCTTCCTCCGCCATGATATTAGAAACATATGTTACACATTTTAAGATAAATTTCATATTATACAGTACATACAGTTTCAGAATAAGCAAAACATTAACGTAAAATATAAGCCTAATTCGTAAGAAATGAGTAAATCTTATTTTACTGTTTATTAATAAATGATTGCACAAATATGAAAAGTTATGCATGAGATAAAAGAGTAAAAATTTACAGTTTTTAGTTTTTGAAAAAGCGTATAGTTTTTTTGCTTCTCTCTGTTAGCCCTCTTCTGTGAAGCAATGTCTCTCCATTTACGCAAGCAGATGATATCAGCTGGTGTCGCCTTCCTCCTGCTGACTAATGTACTGCAATGCTGCCTCAATCATCTTGAACCCTTTCGAATGTGGATAAGATTTGTCCTGCAATCCTCCTACTGTTTTTTTTCTGTTAGTTCTCCATCTGTCACCATTTCTACAATATCGTTGTCAGTTAATTCATTAACTTCGTCGTTTGCCATCCATTCTATAACGTCCTCTGCATTGACATCATCAGAGCCCGGTATATTTTTCAGCAACAAAAGAAGCTTATCATTCTCACCTTCCACTTCAGTTTCCCACACGGGTTTATGTCCACCTTTATGGTCCAAAAGAATGTTCCAAGGCCTTGCAATTACTTTATTTTGAATTCTCTGCTATTGCATTTTGCAATCCCTTCTTGCTCTTTCCTGTCATGAGACAGCACTTTCCCATGGATGGGAACCTGTCTGTCTCAACCACTTACATCTGCTTTCAACTTTTTACTAGGTAGGCTGGATAGTACAGAGGGGTAGATAGTCGGGAGTTTACTGTACTACAAATTATCATCTATTTTAAATATATAAATTAAGTTTTAGGACAAGATTTTGGAACAACAAATTATTAAATGAAGATTTAAGACAAGATCCAAACATTTATAAATGAAGTTTTAAATAATATTCAAACATTATAAATTTGAAATTTGAAAAAAAGATTAATATGAACAGGAAGTTGTATGCATAAAAATACAGTGAAACTCGTTTAAGATACGCCCGCTTAAGATACGATCCCGCTTAAGATACGAAATATTTTCGGTCCCTTGAAAACTGCCTATTAAACCTGTGTAAAATTACCCGCTTAATATACGAAGAAAATTTGTCCCTTGATGTCAAAAAACCCGCTTAATATACGAAATGGTGCTTATGTAATATTTAAAGTAAAGAGAAAATCACTTTCTTTGACTGAAAAATTAAATGTCTGAAGGAAATAACTACGCCGAGAATGTGATAAGCAAGACTGTCTTTGACAAATCTGTGGGAATATACGAGTCAACACTTCGAGCTCTGTTATAAAACAGACAGAAACTGGAAAACAGTGTATCAGCTGGAGGCTCTGGCAGAAAGAAAATTAAGGTGGTAAATTTCGAAGAATTGGAGAAGAATCCATTTGAGTGTTCACCCAAACCCGATCGACGAACATCCCAACTAACGGATCATTGGCCTGCGAAATTGCTACACGTCTTGCAGTGGATTTCACGCCTAGCAACAGTTGGCCACACTGCTTCAAACAAAGATACGGCTTAGTTTAATAGGAACATGTACGGAGGGTGTACAGCTGTAAAGGTAGATGATGTCAGTTGCTGGAAAAATAACGTGCTCGCGGCCGCTGTTGAAAAATTACTCAAGATGCAATATTTACAATGCCGACGAGATGGGCCATTTTTTAAAATTAGATTTATTAAAAAAAAATTGGCGTTTAAAGGTGAGAGATTTAATGGAGGCAAACTGAGCAAAGAACGTATCACTGTTCTCGTTGGATCAAATATGAGCGGGACAGATAAATTAAAACCCCTCGTCATCGGCGAGTCACGGAATCCTCGCTGTTATAAAAATGCTAGAAATCTTCCCTGCGATTATAAAATTCCAGCTGAAGCATGGATGACAAGCGATGTATTCGTCAAGTGGATCCGCAGGTTCGATGAGCGAATGGAAAAAGAGTCCAGGAAAGTATTGTGTCTCGCCGCCAACAGTACCGCCCAATACAAGGATATCCCCAGCTTACGAAACATCGAACTAGTCTTTTTACCACCCAATGCGACTAGCGTGGTTCAATCCTTGGATTAAGGCATAATTCATGTTCTCAAAATGAAATACAAAAGTCGTGTCGTTGTACGTCATCTACACCAAATAGATCATCGCGTAAAGAAACTGACCTGCCCAACCTGTAAGCCTGTTAACCTCTTGGACCCCATGCATTTCCTGAATGTGTCCTGGGAAGACGTAAGATCAACCGCCACTGAGAACTGCTTCTGTAAAGTCTTTGACGTAGCAAAACGTTGACATCGCAGAAGAGGGGAAGCATCAAGAAGAATGCAAAGATTGGGACTGATTTGTCAAAATTGACAATCAGGTTGTAACAAGTAAAGTTCGTTCTATCGCAGATATAATCGTGGAAAGTTCGGATGAAGCTAGGCTTTCAGGAGACGCAGAAGACGGTGCAGATGAAGAAACGGATGTACCAGCCATACCATCATTTGCATCTGTAATGAGCTCGTTCAGCTTACTTTACGGTACGCCTCTTCGATGGATGCTGGTCCCTCCGCCGAAGATTTTTTTCTACCACATCAACAAGGCAGAAAACTTCATGATAAAATCTCGCCCTACGTTGCACCAAACCAAGATAAGCGACATTTTTTCAACAAACTAAAACTACTTCATGTACTTTAATTTTGATAATGTATCAAATAATTATTGTTCCTGGCATAGATTTAGTTTGTCTTTCTAAAAATAAATTATGAAAATCTATTATTTTTCCTCTTTAAGTATGTAGTGTATTTTAGTTTCTGTTTTCTAAAGATTAAAAAAAATTTCGTTTTATTGTCTTTTTTTAATTTGGCAGAGAGTATTGCATAAAGGCATTTAAATTTTGTTATTCTACAAACAGTGATTCAATAAAGTTTTGGAGAAAAAGAAAGCCATTCTTCATTTCAAAACCTAAAACTCAAATTTCCTAGAATATCTAAAAATCGTTAGAAATGGGTAAAATGAAAGTTGTAAATGGCTAAAATACGTTAATAACAATGTGCACTGGCTTTATATGCATTATTACTCGAGAATCTATGAAATCCGGATAAGATACGATCCTGCTTAAGATACGAAATGCTCTCGGTCCCTTGATTCGTATCTTAAACGAGTTTCACTGTAATTCAAAAATAGAAATATTTGACATATATAGTCAAACATTTTGTAATTAAAACATTTCAACAAATAAAAAATGACCAGAAAAAAAAACGAAATCACTGATAGTACCATTAAACCCATTATCCAAAATGCAATATAACAAAGTGAAAAATATATAAATTCAATAAGAAAAATTACAAAAGGAATGCAAAAAAGAGAATGAGATATATATAAAAAGGAAACTTGTGATAGTTGGAAAGACGATAGAAAAACAGAAATACAAGAACCATGAAATAATGAATAGCTTACAGATTCATTAAAGGAGCTATGCAAGCTTAACATAATAAAGATATGTTATGCATCGAATATTGTCGGCAATATGCCTAAAATGACTATTTAGCTCCTTATAACATATCAGAAAAGCCCAAATTGAAAGAAGCAATGAGATCCAAAGAAAGGAAGAAAAAAAAACTATTTTACATAAACAGGGATGAAAATGCACTAAAGCCATTCTGTAGCAGCAAAAAACGAATTCAGGAGCTGTAAAATCTATTTCTGTAGCAGCAAAAATGGGATTTTGTAGCAGTAAAATCCATTTTTGTAGCAAAAAAAATTAATTTTGTAGCAATAAAAGTTGTTTTAGGAGCAGATTGAAATTCTAATGCTAATAAATAAGAAACTTGTGTATATTTCACGACCTTTTGACTAAATTCGTCGAATTTTTCGTGATCTTTAGACGAAATTCACATATTTTTCACGATTCTTTGTTGAAATCAGTATGCTTTTCGCTATCTTTTGACGAAATTGGTGTGTTTTTCAAAATCTTTTGACAAAATTTGTGGTTTTTTTGCAATATTTTAACGAAATTCGCGTTTTTCACAATCTTTTGACACTGTTTTTATCGTTTTTTGAAGTAATTGGTGATGTTTTGACTAAATTCCCATGTTTTTTTTTCGCTATCCATTGACAAAATTTGCATGCTTTTTGCGATCTTTTAGCTTAATTTGCGCATTTCTCATGATCTTTTGATGAAATTTGCGTATTTCTTGTGACCTTCTGACAAAATTTGCGTATTTTTTGCAATCTTTCGAAAAAATTTGCATATTTTTCGCGATCTTTTGACGAAATTTGCATATTTTTCGCGATTTTTTGACGAAATTCGCAATTGCCACAGGTCTTACATCCCTGCATAAAACATAAAAAAAAAATCAATATATAAATGAGATGAATAAAACTTAAAAAGTAAAATACACAACTCAACAGAAAACAAAATGTAGCAAAGATGCAGAGTGTATACTAGTGTAGATGCTGACCTCCTATGTCATTCCATAACAACAACAATAATTAAAATATTTTGCCCCTAGATTTTAGTATACGGATTAACTGAAACTGGGTTACTTAACCTTTGTTAAAGATCAGACTTACAGTCTGTGAATACCAAAATCCATTTCTGAATTGAATGATAAATTAGTACTGGTTTGATCAATGTGATCATGCTCCGAACAGATTTATTAATGGGATATTTTTAAGAGTAACAGTAGATAGCCACATTGTACATCTATATTATAAAGGACATATTCGAGCGTAACGCTGCTGGCAACAACAGTAGACGATAAAATTTCGGTTTTGCTTTTTGTTACTGCAAATTTTTAAATAATAATGATAAATTAGCACTAATAGTAAATAATAATGATAAATTAGTACTGGTTTGATCAATGTGATCATGCTCCGAACAGATTTATTAATGGGATATTTTAAGAGTAACAGTAGATAGCCACATCGTACATCTATATTATAAAGGACATATTCAAGCGTAACGCTGCTGGCAACAACAGTAGACGATAAAATTTCGGTTTTGCTTTTTGTTACTGCAAATTTTTAAATAATAATGATAAATTAGCACTAATAGTAAATAATAATGATAAATTAGTACTGGTTTGATCAATGTGATCATGCTCCGAACAGATTTATTAATGGGATATTTTAAGAGTAACAGTAGATAGCCACATCGTACATCTATATTATAAAGGACATATTCAAGCGTAACGCTGCTGGCAACAACAGTAGACGATAAAATTTCGGTTTTGCTTTTTGTTACTGCAAATTTTTAAACCTATACACATACTACATTTTCAATTTTTGCACCATCATACAGTGAAAAAAATGTACTTTCAAATGCAATTTGTTTAAAAACTGTATCTCAATTTACTCATTTATTGTGGTTTTTATAGTAGTTTTCAAGCATTATTTTTTTTTTTTTATCTATTTCCATCACATGCAGGCTGCATTGAGGAAGAATAATGACCCAATTGTACTTAAAACAATATAAATAGTTCAGTCACTTGTCTCTGGCTAAAGTTCCATTTCAAAATTAAAACTTCATCAATAAACAAATAAATAACAAATTTAACATATATATATAATCAAACAATTTCAATTTTTACACTGCCGAATAGGAAAAAAATTTACTGTCAAATGTAATTTGTTTGAAAACCGGATCTCAGTTTTTTGATTGTTTGTAGTTTTTAATACAATTATAAAGCACATATTATTTTTAAATGTACCTTTATCGCAAGCAGCCTGATTACAAAAGAATAATCTCTTCATACTTACAACAATATAAATAGTTCAGTATTTGTTTTTGGCTAATATTCCAGTTCGAAATTAAAACTTCATCAATAAATAAATAATAATAATATAAATATAACACATAGATGTAATCAAAGTAAGCACTTAAACTGCTGAAATTATCAAAATAAAAAAGGTTGCATTAAGTATCGAAATCTTTGGGAGATTACTTCTGCTATTAACTCCTGGGCTGCAGCTAATATAAAAGTATCACTTTTAATAAATTTCAAAACTTTATTTGAATACATTGTTGATATTTTTGGAGTTGTTAATGGGCAATCTAAAATATACATTACATGTAAAAAATCTATTAGAAAAAAAAGTGGTTTTAATAACATTCTGTAAGCCAGTAAGCATCGGTTTAATACCCTAGTTTATATAAAATGTAAACTTTTAAGTGTTTCTCTCTCTTATAATAAAGACTCTCATATTCAGCTACATGAATATGCATAATAAACCAACTAATTTATGCCTACCACTCCATTTACTGAATTGAAAAATCTGTATTATTATACAATCAGAAAGAGTAATTTTTAAAAAAGAATCTAAATAACATTTAAAATATATAAATAGCAAGAAAACATACTGGTACACTTCCTTCAATACAGAGTGGATCATCATTTATGTTTCGTCTATTTACACATGAAAATGGCTCCAATGGAATTTGTCCTGAACCTAATGATATATCCCCAGAACATAAAACTATCTGAAAATAAATATGAGAAATACACTTTCAAAAATAATTTTGACTATTTTTTTATAAAACAAAAATGATATAATATCACAGACACATTCATAAAATTTAACACATCCCATTTAAAAAACACTCTGGATATACAGTAAAACTTCTATTATTATCCATCACCCTTTCAAACAATCAGTTTCTATTAGCCACTCACTAAACATTGTACATGCACAAAAAAATGATTACATTATAAATATTTTCACTGTTGTTTGGCATGGTGGTTATCATCAAATGTTTGTGAACAGGAAAATGATTCTGTAAAAACATATCAGATAAAGTGTTTATTTAACGCAAACGTTAGACTAGATATTGCACCAACAGATTCAAAAAACAAGTGGAGACATGCTGCATAGATATTGCTTCTATGCAACATCTGCAGCACAGTAGCAAAAGGAAAAAAAAAAAAAAAAGACACCCTTTTACCCAAATCATAATATATGAACAATCAACTGCTGCTATTTAAAGCTATTTACTGGGAGTGGCTAGCAAAAAAACTCAGCACATTTTGGCCTTAACAGGGGTTGATGTAGAGATTTTTTTTCTTGGGTCCATTTTGTGCAAAGTAAAAGTTATTTTTGTGAAATGTATTATATTTTTGTGAAATGTATTATATTTTTGTGAAATTTACTTTATTTTTGTTTAATTTACTTTATTTTTGTGAAATTTACTTTATTTTTGTGAAAAGTAACATTTTGTAATGAAATATGAAATCCAATTGCTGAAATCTCAATCAAGCATTTATTAATAATAACTCCTTTGTCTTTCTGCTAAAGATTTCCTTTCTGGTGAACTTGTTTTCTTTGCAATTTACACATTTAAAACCTAACAATATGAAAATAATTAATAAACAGTATATTTTTATGGAATAGAATTCTGTGAAGAGGCCTATTTTATTAAAAGGGATTTTAAGAAGAGGCCTAAAGAGGAATTTTGTGAAAGGGCTTGTTTTATTAAGTGGATTTTTGTGAAAGGACCCTAAATAGGCACCAAATTTTGCCTGGATCGAGCCCTGCTTAAATAAGTAAAAATGTCCTTCATATTTTAAATAGGCTAGATTTTTTTTTTTTAATTATTATTATTATTAATGAGCTCATAGTGAAATTCAGATGTAATTTGTTAAATTGCCAATTAAGTTTACTGCCGCCAATATACAAAATAAATACATCTCAGTCTGCACATGGTAGATTCCCTATTTTACAATTAAATTATATCGACATTTTCACATGACAATAAACCTCATGCTCACCTTTCTCCTTCAAATTTCTTTCTTTCTTTTTATAATTTTAAATAATTTTATATTTTTGCATATTTTGAATTTTGTAAATAAAGTTTCCACATTTATATCTGCATATTTTTACTTTCTTCTATCTTTACAAGAAGAAAGCATTGGATTCACGAAAATTTTTGAATTCCGGTTTTTGATGGATTTACATGTTTTAGGGGTCAAAGAACCTGAAAAACATGTTTTTACAAAATGTCTGTCTGTGAGTCTGTCTGTATGTGACACAAATTTTTTGGTCACTCTATCTCAAGAACTAATGAACGGAATTTCATAAAAATTTATATTCAGTTAGTCCCTGATATAAATTGGTGCTGATTAGTTTTAGGTGTAAATCGCTCAACAGGTGGCACTGCTATGCAGCATTTTTCACGACTTCCACAAGATCTCAATCTCCAGAACTAATGCACGGATTTTCATCAAACTTCAGATTCAGTTAGTCCTTGACAGGAATTGACTTTTATACATATTGGTGTAAATCGCTCAGCAGGTGACGCTGCTATGCAGCATTTTTTGCGATTTTGACAATAGCTCAATCTCCAGAGCTAAGGCACGGATTTTCATCAAACATCAGATTCAGGTATACCTTGATATGAATTAGTGCTGTTTATGTTTTGGTGCAAATCTCTCAAGAGGTGGTGCTGCTATGCTGCATTTTTCAGAAATCCCACCATAGCTCTATCTCAATAACTAATGTGCGAATTTTCATCAAACTTCAGATTCAGATATACTTTGATATGAATTGGTGCTAAATTGATGTAATTTCTTGTATTATTTAAATGATTTAATTGACGTGATTTATATAGAAGAAAGTTTTATTTGGCCACAACATACTAGTTTTAATTTCACATTTTGAAATATTCATATAATTTGAATATTTTGAGCATAAAAAACATGTTTTTCATTAATCTAATACATGAAACATATCTTAGCCAAGCCTTGTTTCATCACACCCCCAGATATCAATCAAAAGGTAATAACCAATTAAAAGTAAGTTTTCTCTTATTTCAACACTCTTGCCCCTTACTGAAAAAAATTCAGCATTAGTGGAAATAAAAGCAATAGATGTGAGAAATTGCAGGTTTTTGAGATAGCTAGATGTCTAAGTAAATTCATGTTATGTATATTCGGAATAATGAGATAGTAAAAGCTTATGGACTCTCTCTATAGAAGGGTCTGCCTTGAAAAGATCATCATGTAATGTAAAAAGAATAAATGTCAGGTCCTAATTGAACTTGCTCAAATGAGAAACATGAGGAGAATAAAAGTAACAAGCCCACTTTGACTTCTACACCCAGGGGCGTGCCGATCCAGTGTGCAAAGTTTGTGGCGCACACAAGCACCAAATATTTCAATTGAGGAGCAAATACTTTAAAAAAAAAAAAAAAAAAAAAAAAAAAAAAACCTTAATTTAATTATACTAAAATGTATTACATTTTCTTGACATCTGAATTATATTTTGTAGATTTACCTGAGACAAACTACAATTCTTTAAATAAAAATATTTTGTTTTATTCTACTTCTGAGTCTCTTAATAAGTGATTTAGACTGTGCAGAGTTTCTTAAAAAATCTGGAAGTGATGTGGTGTATACCTACCCCAACATCCCTGAGAGTTCTATAATCAGGTTAATGCAATTATGAAAGCTATATTTAATTATCGCAATATATAGAAAATGCAAAGAGAAATTTCATTCCGACTGCTTATAACTTGAGTTCTGCTGAACAGATTTTGATGGGACTTACATGTTAGTTAGATAATTTTTATAAAAAGATGTTAGTATACAACATAATGTTCTACGTTGCTTAGAAGGAGAGAGTCCGAGGTTGGTGTCACCGAATGCGATGAGCATTTGTGTATCGATAGAGTATAGTTAGTATATAAATATATGACTGCCATAAAGAACAACCCCCAGGGGGTCTTGAGAAAAAAATTTGCAAAGTTTAAGCTACAGTTTATAACTGGATAAATTTCCTTCTTTGGCAAGCGGTTCAGTAGCATGGTCGGCAGCATGCTGGATTAGAGATTTTTCTAACCTAGTTCAAATCCCGTCGGACTTGTTTTTCTGAACAAAAATTTTTATCAATCAGTTTCGAACCGCAATTGAAAAAATGTGTATAACAATTGAAATTTAAGAAAAATATGAATTAAATGTATGTTTTGTAGCATGTAAGTGCTTTTTCAACTATGAAATTTTACATGTTTAAATATATAATGAAAAGTAGAAAAAGAAAAAAATGCATTTTTATATGTCTATCAGAAAATTTTTGTTGTTATTTAAAATTATTCACAGTTACTTCAATGAATAATCTACTATTTTTTAAAGAGAAATAAATTAAAACACGTGATATAAATGTGTGAATAATTATATTATTTTAATTTTGTTTCTATATGAAAGTATTTTGAATATTTAATGATTTTTTAATATACTTTTTAAAATTCTTAATGAGTTTTTTTTATTTCGGATATTTGGTTTTGTAATTATTGCTTACGTAATAACTATTTTCAGCAATTCAATATCTTTTTAGAACTTATTTTTAAGCACATAGACAGTTATTCTAACTATAATCATAAGAATCCATGATTTAAAAAATCAAAAAGTTAAAAAGCTAGTTGTTAAAAAGCGATATATTTATTTCACTGTGAAAAATAGTAGCTTATTTATGTAAACAACAGTAAATAAATTTTAAAATTAGTTTAATTTTACGGTCTATAAAAGTTCCAATTGACTTTTTTTAGTTTTTTATTATTATCATTATTTATTTATTTTATCTTTACTTTTCATTAAATATATAAACATGCAAAGATTTACAGTTAAAATTCCATTTATATAAATAAACTGCATTATATAAAAATATTAAACAAGAAAAAAAATTAATTTTAAAAGAAATTACTATGTAGACACTTATTCTAATTAAAAATCAAGAATCCCAGACTTTAAAAAATCATATTAAAAATATAAAAGCATATTTTTAATAAACCATGAAATATTTGTAGTATCTGAATGAGGAAACAAAATGAAAATAATATATTTGCTCACTTATTTTAACTTATTTCTCTATTAAAAATTGTCAATATTCATCGGAATAACCAAATAATTTTAAATAACAACAACATAAAAATTCTGGTCTATAGACATATAAATATGTGATTTTTTTTTTTTTTTTTACTTTTTATTATAATATTTAAACATGTAAAATTTTGTAGTTAAAAAGCACATGCTACAAAATATACATTTAATTCATATTTTTTGTATATTACAATTATTATACATATTTTTTCAATTGCGGTTTGAAAATGATTGATTAAAATTTTCATTCTGAAGAATAAGTCCGAGTGGGATTTGAATTAGGATAGAAAAATCTCAAATCCAGTATCCTGCCAACCATGCCATTGAACCGCCTTACCAAAGAAGGAAATTTATCCGCTTATAAATTGTAGCTTAAACTTTGCGATCTTTTTTCTCAAGACCCCCTCTGGGTTGCACTTTATGGCGGTCATCTATCGATACACAAATGTTCATCACATTTGGTGACACCAACCACGGATCCAAAGGTTCCAATGAATGAATTTTTATGGATTTAACCCTTTCAGGGGCAAAGCCCTTCCATTGCTAAAATATTGAAATTAATGATTGGCACCAGAATTTACGTACAAATTTATTTGCAAATAAAAAAAAGCTATTTTTCACATATATAGTTAATAGAAAAAAATAATACAAAAATCCTGATGCCATTGCCACATTTGAGATTTAAAAAATTTGAGAATTAAAATTGAGTGGTTTTATAAACATACCACCAACCCTGAAAGGGTTAAACTTTTAATTAGATCATTTTTAGGGAAGATTTCAGTACATTTTCCAGTTTAAAAGGTTCTACTAAGTGGATTTTGATGGAACTTGGTCGGTTAGTTAATTTTTTAGTATAAAATACATATCATTTGCTTGGTGTTGCTTGGTCATCAGGTTGCTTGATTGTAGAATTATGGCTGAAAGTTCTAGAATCAGGCGAACCCAATTATTATGAACGATTAGCCTTTTCAATAAGTCCAATTAACGGATTCTGATGAGACTTGCATTGATAATTTTTCATGAACGCTTTTAGTATATTACATATTGTTCTATCGTTCTTTACTAAATCCTACACTAAATGATCAACTAAAGAAGTTGGTACTTAACAGCCTAAATTTTGTATAACTCAATAAAAGATACAATAGCATAATGACGTTCATATTGTTTTAAGAAATTCGGTTGAACATTCCAGGTAAATGTCCATATTGCTTTAAAACGCATGATCAAATTCACAGACATATTTAGTTTGATTCAATGTTTCTTTAGAAAAACCAACCAGCGTAGAGAGCAAAGGCCGCTAGTGAATATCTATATTACAAAGGACAAACATATCTGTGAGTAACGCATACGTTATTCTGCGAATGGCAGCACTTTGAAATTTGAAATGAAATGTCGGTTTTGCAATTTTTGCTACTGCAAATTTTTAAACTTCTAAACATCGCACAATTTCAATTTTTACACCATCTTATAGGAAAAAAATGTACTTTTAAATGCAATTTATTTGAAAGCTCTATCTCAATTTATTTTTGAGATATTAATTTATTTTTGTAGTTTTTAGTACCAATTTTGTAATTATGGCAACTGAAGTACTCCATTTCTATTAAAAGTAAAAGTAAAATAGTCATGGTTTATTTATCTTTATTGATTATATCCTTATTGATGCCATTTTTACATTACAAATAAAAGTAACCTTTTTAGCTCACAGGCTATCAAAGCCTGAGAGCTAATGTGCCCGCCCATTCTGTATGTATGTATGTATGTACGTACGTATGTATGTATGTACGTAACGCGATAACTCTTTATAGAAACATCCGATTTGCTTCAAAATTTTTTCCTAGGTTTACTGTGATAAGGCGCTTCCCTGATTAGTTTTTGGAGTTCATTGGTTAAGGATAAAGGGGGAAAAACAGGGTTAGTCCACACCCCACCCCCTTAATTCAGATAAATGGGTTTTTCATGCAGAATGATTCGATTTGCTCCGAATTTGATACACCGGTTTATAATGTTAAGGAACTTCCCTGATTAGTTTTGGGAGTTCATTGGTTAAGGATAAATGGGGAAAAACGGGGTTAATCCACCCCCCTTAATTCAGATAAATGTGTTTTTCATGCAGAATGATTCGATTTGCTCCGAATTTGGTATAGTGGTTTATTATGTTAAGGAACTTCCCTGATTAGTTTTGGGGGTTCATTGGTTAAGGATAAAGGGGGAAAAGGGGGGGTTAGTCCACCCCCTTAATTCAGATAAATGGGTTTTTCATGCAGAATCATTCAATTTGCTCCGAATTTGGTATACCGGTTTATTATGTTAAGGAACTTCCCTGATTAGTTTTGGGAGTTCATTGGTTAAGGATAAAGGGAAAAAAATGGGGTTGGTCCACTCCTCTTAATTCAGATAAATGTGTTTTTCATGCAGAATGATTCGATTTGCTCCGAATTTGGTATACAGGTTTATTATGTTAAGGAACTTCCCTGATTAGTTTTGGGGGTTCATTGGTTAAGGGTAAAGGGGGAAAAGGGAGGTTAGCCCGCCCCTCTTAATTTAGATAAATGGGTTTTTCATGCAGAATGATTCGATTTGCTCCGAAGTTGGTACACCGGTTTATTATGTTAAGGAGCTTCCCTGATTCGTTTTGGCGATTAATTGGTTAAGGATAAAGGGGGGTTAGTCCACCCCCTTAATTTAGATAAAGGTTTTTTTTTTGCAAGATTGTTCGATTTGCTCCAAATTTGGTATACCGGTTTATTATGATAAGGAGCTTCCCTGATTAGATTTGGAGGTTCACCGGTTAAGTATAAAGGGGGAAACGGGGGCTAATTCCCCTTCACTTATTTTTTTGAGTGGCATTATTCTTTAAAATAAGAGTATAATATACAATTAGTGTGAAAATCTGTGAGCTCAATGCCATCAGTTTAGCTGGGCACTTTTCTTTTTTATTCTAATTTTTGAACAGAAAATGAGGTCAGCCATAAAGGAAAAACACATATTCTTCATCATGTCAAAAGATTGAAGAAGATATTTCAATATTTTTACATTACACTGAAACTGAGTTTAAGACGCTAGGCAGAATGATTCAGTGAGTAAAAATGATGTTATATTTAAAACAAAATGATCATTTTCTTTGATAAAACTAAATATTTGACCAATACTAAACAGCCAATTCTATGACAACTAAAGGCAAATTTCTGAATGGCAAATTTTTGCGGGTAATGACATTAGAACTTAAAGTTTGTGCGAATGTTCACATGAAAAGTTGTATCGGACAAACATGAATTTAAGTTTGGAAATACATTCATTAATAATCTATTGCGCACTAAAATACTTTTAAATTGTGAATTTGAGTGGTGCGTATGTAAATTTTGAGAATGAGAAAATAACATATAGTTTATATTTTATGGGAGAAAATTTTGTGATGTGACAAAGCTAAATCCTTTTTACTTATTTTTCATACCGTAAAAACAAACATAAGAGCCCCAATCGATAACTTCATCATAATTACTGATCTTGATTACGTATTCTAATAGAGTTTAATTTTTCAATAATATAAGCATTGAAGTTTGTGGAAATAAAATTTGGTAATTTTAGGTTAAAAATATTGTTTGTTTTAAGAGTTAGACAACCAATGTAAGATGAATTTTTTATTGTAATTATTTTTGTAGGTTTATTATAAATTCGATCTGACAGTTCCTTTGTAACATTTTAGTTCGTCGAATTTCGACGGGTTCCAACTCGTACATAATAATGATAAATTGTTTCTATGCATTAAATATAGAATTACATAAATGTTGAAAAAGTGGCTTCTGTGCATGAAACAGAGAATAGATTGCCAGAAAATAAGTGTGATTTTTTTTTTTTTAAACGAAGCTCATTTTACTATTCATCAAGACCCCCGGTTATAGGGAAGTGCTCTATAATCAAAATAAGATAATGCTATATTTTAAAATGCACGTACAATATAAATTTAACAAATACAGTAGAGCTTCTTTTATCCAGAACTCTTTTAACCGAAACTCTTTATTAGCCAAAATCCATTTTTGAAGCTTTTTTTTTTTTTTTTTACTATCACATTCCTTGTGTGCAAAATCCATTTTGAAAGCTTTTTTTTTAACATGTTGACTGCCATACTTTAATATTCATATTAATACCAACCATAGCCATACCAACACTTTAATATTCGTGGCTTTAATTTATTACTTTCTCACCATTATTTTTAAAATAAAAAAAATTGCGTTATCTATTGGCAAAAATTTCGCCGTATTAGTAAAGCGAAATTTACCTTTCAGAATTTGTGATGGCAAACGACTTTCAAGAAGAAATTTGAAAATTCTTACTGTTTGCGGCAGTGAACGTGTTAAACTACCATATTCCTTGTGTGCAAGTGGTCCTTTCCAAATGACGAGTACATATAAATATTTTCAATCCCCTTTCTTAGAGTTCCTTTGAATTTAAGTCAAGCTCCCATAAGCTGCAGAGTGGAACAAAGAAAACGAATAAATTAGCAATTCTGAAGCTTTTGAATGTTTTGCAAAAGATTTGGCATGGCTGGAGCAGCAGAAAAACTCTGATACTGATGAACTAATAATATTTAAAAACTCTGCAATAGACCTTCAAAGCAAAGGCAATCGAAACTGCGACAAACAAAGCATTTTTTCAAACCCTTCTGATATATGTAAAAGGTACTTAATTTCAAAATTAAAATTCAGGTAATTTATTTGTGTTTCTATTTTGCTATTGCTTTATTTTTATTAAGCACTTGTTACCATAATAAGAAATAGCGCATATGTTTCTCCTTAATCTTAAAATGGAAGCATTCTCGATTATCCGAAAATTTCAATTTCCCGAAAGAGGGTCGGTCCCAATTACTTCGGATAATCAAGGTTCTACTGTACTTACAAATTAAAGATTGTATTCATAAAGAATTTTTAATTATTTGTGAAATACCTTTAATTGACAAAAATAAATAAGAATACAAACAGCAATCACAGAAATTTATCTAAAATATAAACAATGAATAAGATTTGCTGTTACCTCTAAAAATGGATGTTCTTTAAAATATTCTGATAATAATTGGGAAGAACTAGAAATGCGTACAGAAGCTCTTTCTGCAAGGAAGTCAGGATTTGAAAGACTAGAAAATTTCTCTGTCATCACATCATTATCAAACAAACAATAAAAAAAATAGAAGCCTTTGGAAGACTTTAACATAGCAGGGGGTGCAAGCTGTAAGAAGAGATAAATTTAAAATGCTATTTTTAATTAAACAAAATGAACATCGCAATAGCAACACTCACTAACAAATATCACTGTTAAAAAATTTACAAAATATCTATAAGTAGAATCCCAAAATTATGTAAAACTGTTAAAAACAAAAATTTAGAAATTTAAAGTTATTTTGATATAATCTGAAAAAGAAATAGCTTGGTTAATGAAGCGTTCTAAAACTGTCATTCACAATGAAATAATTAGAAAAAAGGATTAAAATAAAATTAAATGATCTAGAAGAAAAAGGATTTTGACAGCACAGGATGATCAACAAATGTTTCGATTATCAACTCAAAAAAGTATTTCAACTCAGGAAATTTCGAATCGTTTCAGCCAATGAACCTCACACGCAACAGTTTGGAAGAGACTGAAATCAAATAGTAATGCAAAACGTATGAAGCTGTTGAAAAGAAAACGAGGTTAATAAACATCATTAAGAAGAAAGGTTGAAATGGGCCTAAAAAGTCATGTTATGGGGCAAGAAATGGAAAGAAGTGATATTTTCAGATAAAAAAAATTAATCTTCATGGTCCGGGTGGTTATAAACATTACTGACATGATTTGAGGAAGGAAACAAAACAATGCTTCAGTCGACAAATGGGAGGAGGATCAGTAATGGTTTGGGGAGCTTTTAGTCATGATGGATTATGCAATTTAACATGAATTTCAGGACGTATGAACTCTATGCAATATCAGGCTACGTTATATGATCATTTGATACCGTTTGGACCTTTTTTTAGGTGGTGCTAACTGGATATTTCAGCAGGACAATGCTTCTTGCCATGTGTCTTGTTATATAATAACATCCTTTCCAATTAAAATTAATTTAAAAAGCTATTTTAAAATATTTAAATTAAATCAAAAAACTTCTTTACTTTCAAAATTTAAATTCTACCTTTAAATATTCATTAATTTTCGTTAAGTTCGTTTTTCAGTTAAATTTCACTCAAAAACAATTTAATTTAATCGCCATAAAAGATCGTCAAAAATTATCAATAATAAAATAATAAATCTTAAAATTAATACTTTCTACTGTAATAGAATATTTTTATAATAATTTTCAAATCTAAAATTCATCATTTAACGTTATTTCATTCAAATACTTTTATTACTCTGTGTGGCATCGTCGATTTTAAATCAGCCAATCAACGACGTCCGTTCTAACGGCGGGTTTTTGTAGCGTCTGTTTTGGGAATAGCATCGCTCTCTTCCTGCCTGGATCATACGAGGAGCGGACGTATTCCGCTCTCGGCGGCTCCGCCTTTTTCTTTTTCATGGCATATCAGCGTTGGACTAAACGGGTCCTTCGCTTGATATTGCCATTTTAATATCTCACTTAAAAATAACCTTAAACTTAAATCTTTAATTTAAGAAAATTTTGTAAGGGCATTGGCTGATTTGCTTCTCACAATAGTGCTTTACATGAATCTGTTGTCACCGACGCGATGGAAAAGTATTGTCAAGATGAGATGAAAAAGGAAAACTTCAAGATGTGGTTCAACGATCTTCACAACAATTCAAATATGTGCCGTTCTACACCATCCGTTCATTTTCTCGTAAATATGCGATTGTGAAAAGGTATATGTTTGAAAGATGCTATCAACAGGTATGAACTTCTTCAATTTATCTGGGCGTGGTCCAACAGAATTTCTGAGATCGTTTTTCCTTTTCAATATTTAAATCTCGCAGTAGTCATACTGTTTATTTCGACAAGAAATGCATAAAATTATGGTTTCTATGAACTAGAAAGCGAACTATATGGTGGAACTTTTACAGCAGTAATCTATTAATTTGATTATTTTCATTAGAAGATCATAACGAATGACGATGTTGAAATGATCAGTATTGATCTATCTTCAATGTTGTTGAAGTAAAATTCTATGCACCTTTATTATTTTATAGAATAAAAAATTTAAGAATGTTCGTATATAATAATGAAATATTTTGATAATATAATTGTAAAAAACAGATGCATCTCGTTTATTCTTTTCTCTCCCCATTCCCCCCCATTTAATTAAAATAATACTATAATAAAGGAAACTGTTTATTTAAATATATTTGTGTATTTTCTGTGTTTGATTTACGTGTCTCTTAATATTATCATAAAGTGCCAAATTAATTTATTACAATTATATATTAAAGAATTATTAATGATAAACGTTCTAAAGTAAATATTTAACACTTGGCACAATTTAAAATGTGTTCAACATATACAATCTTCAAGCAAGAAATATATTCTCAGTTCAGGTGAGTCTAAAGTTTATTATTTATATTTTACCATGAAGATTCCTCAGTTTATATTTATTTACTTCCTTCACATGCAATGTTTACTAACCACTAACGATTACCGGCCAATATTTAATAGTAAAACTTTCTCTCTCTCTCTAATTGATATTAAAAATCACACTATATATTTATTACTCCTATTTTTAATAATTTAAATTTTAAATCCTTCTTTCCCTTTTTTTTTTTTTTTTTTTTTTTTTTTACCTAACATGTCTAAATCCACCCAGCAATGATTTAAAAGAGAAAAAATTCATGTTTTGTCATGGCCAAGTCGAAGTCCAGATTTTTAACCCTATGGGAAAATCTTTGTAGCATATTAAGTAGCAAAGAAAATGCTAATAATAAACAGTTTTTATCTGCCAATGAACTAGAAGTAGCCATTGTAAAAGAATGGGACAATATTTCTGAATCTGTACTTAATCATCTGGTCACTTCTATGAAAAACAGTGTTTGAGGTTATAAGGAAAAATGGAAGACCAATATATGATATTAATTTACATATTATTTTTGTTTTTAGACAAGTGGTCTTATAATTTGTTAACAGTGTATTTTTCAATCACTGCTTATATTTTTGTTAACATATTTATTGCATTATTCAAAATTATTGCAAACTAATTTAATAAATATGTTGTATTTTGATATCTCATGTCTTTAAACTATAATTAGAACCTTTATTTATTTCATAATTTTCAAAATCAAAGTGGTCTTATAATTTCTTAACGCACTGTAATAAAAGAATAGATATCTTTAAAATATATGAATGAAAAAAGAAAAACAGCACTGATACATTGTCTTCCATGGAGTCAAAATTTTTTAATTAAAATAGTACAGCCCTTTTTTTAGAATTATGTTTCAGCAATTGAAAAACAAATACTCTAACAGCACAGCCAATTCCTGTGACGTTTTAAATCACAGTCATAGCAATGATCAAAAGGTGACTCTTTCATTTAAAACACTCTATAACTCTTAAAGTGCTATTACACGGAAAAAATTCAAGCAACAAAAATTATGGAAAAGGATTTTCCATCGTCAGTTTTCCAAGCATTTAAGTGGCTGTTACTGACAACTCACTTCATTTCAGGCGTCAAAATCGCTTTGATACAATAGTTGTTTGCTTTTTGAGAGACTCTCTTGAAGCTAATAGGTTAACATTGAATCTCTCAGAATTAGAGGCAACTTTGACACCTCATGTAATAGCATTTTTAGAGGATTGCCACTTTGTGACTTCAATGTAAAGTCACCATGACATATTTTCTCAATTATTTAAAACTTGTCCCAAAGTGGGAATGGGACATATTAACTTCACAGTGATGTGCAAATAACTCATTTTCTAATTCACAGACTTATATTGACAACAATACCAATAATAGTAGTTGAATGCGGGTTAAAGTGCTTTTATAATTTGGTCACATTTGGGTTGCTGAGGCAAATAATGAAATATGAAATAGCACAATGGAAATTGAACAACCTAAGAGAGCAAATTATTGGGTGAGTTCAGGCCCACCAGGTTCATAATAAGTTGGTGCCATTGTTGATACAATATGTGGAACCTTATTTGATTGTTTGCAGGGGTCTGTCCAGACTTTTCTCTCAGGGTCCTGTTTTTATGAAAATTGTGAACAGTTTTTTCCATTTGTGAAAAATCTAGTCCTAATTTTGTGAATTTAAAATGATCGCTATATTCAGACTCTTTTTTATACACAGGGTGTTTATAAAGTCCCGGACCCATTTTGATGTTTAATAACTCATAAAATAATAAAGATAGATTAAAATTAATAACATAAATGGTTAGATAGACTCAAAAAGTTTCATGACCCTTGTCAATGAACTTCCACGTGTGCCCCCTTCGTCGCACGGATAATATCAAGTCGATAGTCAATTTCACGCCAGGTAGCGGCAAGCATGTCGGCATCCACAGAGGCTATTGCAGTTGTAATTCTGGCTTTTAAGTCATCAATGTTCGACACTCTCCTCCTGTAAACATTGTCCTTTACAAATCCCCAAAGGAAAAAGTCCAGCAGCGTTATATCAGGTGATCTGGGTATTCCAGAATTACAACCGCAATAACCTCTGTGGATGCCGACATGCTTGCCGCTACCTGGCATGAAATTGACTATCGACTTGATATTCTCCGTGTGACGAAGGAGGCACACGTGGAAGTTCATTGACAAGGGTCATGAAACTTTGAGTCTATCTAACCATTTATGTTATTAATTTTAATCTATCTTTATTATTTTATGAGTTATTAAACATCAAAATGGGTCCGGGACTTTATAAACACCCTGTATTTTTAAGAAGATGTATGTATGTAAAACACGTATCTTCTTTACATATGTAAAAGTGATAGGTCATATTTTACTTTTAAATGATTAAAATTTGTGAAAGATTTAGTTGAGCTGGAAAAATTTTGTAAAAGGTCTAATTTTTAAAATAAAGAATTTTGTGAAGGGTCCTTTTTTAAGGTGAAAAGTTTTGTGAATGGTCCTGTTTTGAGATTAAAAAAAAATTGTGAAGGGTCCTGTTTTGAAATAAAAAATTTTGCGAAGGGTCTTTTAAAGAACCCAATTTCTTTGTACACAGATCCCTGGTTTGCCTGGCATAATTTATCATGCACCTTATTCTGTTGTATGTTCTTAAAAATGTGATACAGTGATTCCCCCATTTAACTTTAAATTGGTTAAGACAAACTTCTAAGTTCCCTGTTTCTGAATCAACAGGATTCTACAGAATCAATTTTTTTTAGCAAATTGTCTTAGTTTATGGATGGTAGTATTTTTGGCAATATGCAGAGCAGTAATTGCATCTCAGTACCTAATAATCATGGCAAAATTTATTTGTAGTATCCTAGATAGCTTCTAAAGAAGTTATTAAATAATAATCATTTTTTAATTCTTTAAATATATATTTTTTTAATGAAGTTACATTATTAAAGAAAGAAAAAATATTTCATAACTAAAAAAAAATCTAACAATGATTTTATAATGCAGCTAATAATAAAATTTATTCAAAATTTAAAATAAGAAGAGCTGAAAATATTAATTAGGGAGAAAAAGTGCATGGTAGAGAAAGATCACGTGACCATTCATCTAATAATGAAAAAAAAATGCTTTTCTTCTTAAAGTTAATTAACCCCTTAATTCTCGCTCCTGTCAATATCACGGGCTGAGGTGTCATTCATTATTTCTCGTGCCCATCATATTTCAGGGCTGGAGATTTATTGCTGGAAAAAACTTCTCAAACCAGACAAATTTAACTGGCATTTCCGTGTGAAGTTCTTAAATATTCGCGTTTAGTTTGGTTTTTGGCACTGATTGTGATGTTGGACTTTGTATTGCATGTTTCCAAATATATCGCACTCAAAAAAATTATTAATAATCAAAATTTAATGTATATTATATTATTTCAAATATTATTTGTAAAAATTTGTTTGATGATGATAAATAAAGATCCAAGATGTGAAAAATAAAGGTCTTATTTGCATTAATTTGTATGGTGTAAAACAAACATTAAAACACAGAATTCTTGCCTGATGGCTTTTCCACAAATGTGAATTTGTTCTATAACATCTTTTTTGTTTGCCTTAAAAAAGACTAATTGCATATTTTATGTAGAAACCTTATAATTATTCAATTTCTGTAATAAAAAAATAGGTACTTTTTTTATGGTTTTTCCTAATATTAAGCGACTGTTAAGGGGTTAAAAAAAACTAATTGCATATTTTATTTAGAAACCTTATAATTATTCAATTTCTGTAATAAAAGAAATAGGTACTTTTTTGATGGTTTTTCCAAATATTAAACGACCGTGAAAGGGTTAAGTACTATTTCTACATTTTCAACCTCTTTATTTTTTGTACCGACAATTGTTCAATCTTTCAGCCTTCTGAAGCCATCTTTGGCTATGAGTGATGGCCAATCAATTCCCAGAGCATTTTCAATATGTCCACCCACACAATATTGATACCAATCACTGCAATTTCTTCTGAGATTATCTAAAGGGGAAAATCTACTGGAAGAAACTACAAAATGTTCTGCAGTTTCAAGCAGACATTATAACTTATTTATTTATTTATTTTTTTTTTTTTTTTCAGGGAATTAATAGAAAACTTATGCAATAAAGTTATGACAGACAAAAAAGTTTATGCTCATAAGTCTATATACAAAAAAGTGGGCATATTGAATACATCTTCCATCTTTCCATACCAGCTAAAGATGCACTCTCTCTTGATTAGATATTTTATTTGAATATACATGCATAGAACATTTTTTATGGGGTTATCTTCAGCACATGATGTACTGTAGTTCTGGGTAAAAAGATCTAAAAACTAATTTGAATAATAAAATTAATTAAAATAAGTTAATCACTGGAATTAGAATAATGATTTTAAATCCTATCTTATATCTAGAAATACAATACAGGCACAGTGTATAGTAGCTGACATTAAAAAATATAATGCAACACATGATATTTAACACACCACTCTGTAACCAAACAACATCAACTAAAAGGAGAACATGCAAATGTATCTCACTTTCAAGAAGTTTTTAAAACAAAAAGAAATAACAAATGATTTTTGCAATTTTCTTGTTTGTTTGTTTAAGAAATATTAAAGTAAAAAAAAAAAAAAAAGGCAAACATGCTTACTTTATTTAGGTTTGCAGCAAATGCCAGAGTAACTGAAAATATGAATTTTTCTTTACAAAGTTCAGGAGGTCCTATCTGGTAGCAGCCAGCATGGGATAATAATACTGGTTTCAAGTTTGAGCCATTCGATGAACCATTATATGGTTTTAATGGTGTAGGTTTTTGGCTACCACCATTGGAAGTTGATTTTTTACGTCCATTTCTATCCTCACTGAAAGAACTTCTTTTGCTGTTATAATTATTCGACTCATTATTAGATGGAATGATATCTTCAGTTACTCTTTCTAAATACAAAGATAACAAAACTTCAGGTTTTTCTTTTTGATATTTTGAATTCAACAACGGATACCATTTAGGACTCTAAAATTAAAACAAAAAAGGATTTTAAGTAAAAATATAATTTACATACATAAGTACTGATACACAGTAAAACCTCCCTAAAGCGACCATGTTCTGTTCCAATAAAAATTGGTCGCTCCGAGAGGTGGTTTCTTAATGGAGGTCATGTTTAAAACTAGATTTTAATTATTCAGAAAAGGTAACAATGTTGCTAAAGTTTATTTTTCATATTAGGAAAAAATATGAAAATTTAAGTATCAAAACAAAAGTTAATTACATAAGTTAATTACTGCAGAGTTTAAAAAATGAATACATTGATGTTTGCTTTGATTTTACGGTTTTATCTCTTATAACTTTTATTTCAAAGTCCAGTAAATAAATACAATAAATACAATTTTTTTTTTTTTTTTTTTTTTTTAGACGGGAACAAATAATGATGATTTCATTAATTTATCTATTTCTTTGAGAGTTTCCTGACAGAATAGAACAGGGGAGTTTATTGACCGTCATTCTTAATTTGTCATCAGAGTTAAATTCATTGCCTAAAAAAAAGGCACAAAGAGATTTACACACTTAAAAGTAACAAAAAAAATTCTAAACTTAGTTTAGAAGTTTGATGAATAATGCGCTCTCTGGAATTATTTTTTTAATGAAACCTTCAAGCGACCAGGTAAAAACGGAATTTGTTTCATTTTCTTAAAAAAAATTGGTCGCTCATGGAGGGAGTTCAACTGAAATGGTCTCTGAATGGAGGTAAAATACTAAAATTATTCAGCCTATGGGAATAAATTTCGTTCCATGAAAAAATGATCGTTAAGGGAGGTGGTCGCTTAGTGGAGGTGGTCGCACAGGGAGGTTTCACTGTAGAATATAGTTAAATATTAAAAGCTCAAATTCTAAAACATAGAACTATTTTAACTTTCAAATGCACTTCAGAAATTATACGTTATATATCTGCAATGATTGGTTTGGTGGTTTGCTTCCAAGTGTTTTGTGGATTACAAGTCATGCCTATTTATTTATTTTTAAGGATTTTTATAGTTATTCATGGTACTTTTACATTAAAATAAAGGGCTGCGGACGAAGATGGGCCGCTCACCGTGGCGGTTGACCTCCTCCCCCCCCCCCCCCCAACCACCGCCGAGACTAATAATAAGCTAGAAGTAGCTAGGAGTCGTTCGGTAGCTTCATCCTTGTATTTTTGGTATCAAATGCCAAGAAAGAAATAATTTTCTCCAAATGTTTGTGTTTTGTCTTGTTTTTTCTTCTTTTTTTACTTCTATCTCCAACCCCCCTCCCTCCACCACTGAAAAAAAGAAAGAGTAACATGAAAAAATATATGGGTCAATCAACTATTCTTTGCACCAAAGATGAGCTAGGTAATTTCTTTTTTGGAAATATATAAATAAATAATTTAAAACTTCATTTGGCCTGTTCACTAGATAGATATATAAAGTTTTAGATACCCTAACCACTTTGTTTCCAAGACCATTTTTCGCTTCTTGCATTTACACTAAGGTCTCTGTTATACCGTACAAAGCTCGAAAGTTTTTGCTTTGTCACCTATATTACCACGAAAAGACAAATATATTTTGAAATTTTACATAGCTAAAGAATAAATTAATGTTTTAGCTACTTTTCGGCTAAATAAAAACTACAAAATACAGTTATAAATCTTTTGATCAGGGAAAGAAATAGGGGTATAGGTGACCCTATATGCAGAAAAAGATAGTTATATTTATTGAAATTTAAATGGCTAAATAAAATAAGCAAATCTAAAGTAATGTATAGCATTAATGAATATTGCACACAAAAAAATAATAACATTAAAAGCACTACGAATGAACTTCTATTTTTTTCAAAAAAGTTATTTCAATAATTTTCTATAAGCTCTTTCCAAAAATATGTTATTTCACAACGAATTGCATTACAAACTGTACAAAATCACATAACTTAGGGGCTACTTCACTCATGTAAAAACACCTGCTCGCTAATATTACCTTTCCTACAAATAATATATATATATATATATATATATATATAATTAAATATTTATTTAAATACATACATAAACAAGCATAAAAGTTCATTAAGTTTGCTTTCATAACTGTTTATATCATTTGACAACAAATCTCATGTTCTGAAACCAGAATATTGCCAGACTTAAAAAACTTAATGTAAAAAAGTACCCATTTTTTTGCTTAATTTCAACTATATATATTTTTTTTTTCAACTTTTTAATTTATCACTTGAGATTTTACTATTTTAGCTAAAGTTGACTATATAGGAAGAATATATTCACATTAAAATTACAAATTAATTTCATTGAAAAATGAGAAAGTTTTCTAACTAACATTTTCACAGTTTTTAAAATTCCCTTAGTTCAACTTTACATAAATATTTCACTAACATTTCAATAAACAAAGTAAACAATATATCTTTATACCTGAAGTTTTTCTTGGGCAAGACGAATATCTAAAATCATATAGCCAATTGTTTCTTTCTTAGTAAGCTCCATATCAACGGCATACCACTGTAGCTTAATTGGGGATCGTTGAAGTCTATGCATCTGAAGTCCTTTCTTATCAACCTCCCAAGCAAGCTCAGTATTAAAATGCGGTCTAATAATATGGGGGGCAGGATCAGTTGCCATAACTTCCCCATCAAACTTTGCTTCCACCAATAAGTATTTGTCATGTCGAATAGGAAAATTTTTACCTAGAATTATATATAAAAATAAAGAATAAATCAAATGATTAAAAAAAAGATCATTGATCAAAATCAAACATTTTTTGAATTTTTAAAATGATGTGAAAAAGCATTCAAATTTAAGATGATAAAAATTTTGTAATAATTCCAAAAGGACTTTCTACCAATCCTTTCCAATCACATAATGCTATGTTTAAAAATGGGAAAATTTATTAAGTGCTTACTCATTACCTAATGAGTTGCACTTATGTATTGTATAAATATATAATGTATATATTTATAAATAATATAAATACTTATAAAAATGTATCAAAATACATTTTTCACTATTAGACTTATTATTTCACTATAGACATTAGATGCTGATGTAGTGCCCTTTTTAAAAAATTGCCTCCATAATTTTTTTAAGTATGTTTAATACAAGAGCATGATAAAATTTGAAATTTTTTCTAAAGAAGAAAAGGGATTTTTAATAAACTTAAAATGTAATCCTGCATTAGTCGCATTTGCATCTCTGTGATAGAAGACACCCTTTTCTTCTAAGTTTTAAATGCATTAGCCAGTTCGAGGGAGCCACCGGTTCTGAACCTACTTAGTTCAAAACTTACAAGAGGAAAATTGCAGCTTATATCACAGAGATGCACATGCAACAAATGCAAGGTTAAGGAAATAATTTTTTTTTAATGCACTATGTCGGCATTTGATGTATAGGGGAGAGTGGTAATGAATGGGCCAATTTTTGGTTTGTAATTTTTTCTAATAATTTTTTTTGGCTCAGAATTGGCTCTTCAATTAGTTTACTTATTTGGTTATATAAAAAAGTCGCAAAAATTGGATTAGGAAATGTCTATAATGAATGATAATAGAAAATAAAAATATAGAAATTTAGCCCATTCATTCCCACCCATGGGGCTGAATGGGCCATTGAAGGTAATGAATGGGCCACTAAATGAATTCAATGAAAAAATATGGAATTAATCTTTTATTCACCAAATATGACAATATGGATGGCACTTGACATGATACGATCAAAAGCATACTGAAATAGTAAGTAATACACAATGCTTATCAAAATTTATAAACATCAAAAGTGATATTATTAAACCACATAATTGTAGCAGAAAAATGACAAAATAATGAGATTATAAGAAACAACATAAAATATGCATAAAAATAATAGATAATACATATTATGATTTAACGAAATTTATATTTTTCAAAATTAATATTAAACGACATGGTTACTAGATTAATTTTAACACAATTATTCTAATTGGTAAATAAATCATATTAGATGTAAATTTCCAACTGGGCGAAAATTTTTTCACCCAGTTGAAAATTTACATCTAAAATGACATGGTTGTAACACGGTTGAACTGCCTATTAATTGGCTATTTAGTGTAAATTCCTAGATTATTTATTCTACCCATCAGATTCAGAATATAAACAATTATCCTAGTTTTATATCAAATGGGGAAATACCGGTAGGTGTGGTCAACAACTGGACAGTTCACCTTAATCATTTATACAATTTAACTTGTGTTTCTAATAAATAAGTAATATTTCTTAGGGTGAAAATGTGCAAATTATTTTTTAAACGTCACTATAAACCTTTTCTAACTAGACCGTAATTTAATCTAAATCCATGACAGCCAGTTTTGTTTCATATTAAAGAGAACATCAGAAAAAAGAAAAAAAGAAAGAAACACCGTATTTTCATGATTAGGGCAAAGGTGGCCCATTCATGACCATGATATGGTGGCCCATTCAGCCCCACCTATACTTCTGGAATATATTCAGGTTTTTTAGTACATTAAATTCAGATAACATCTAAATACATCCTAAAATTAGTTTACAGATATGCGAAGACTTGTTAATACACATATCTGCAATGAAATAATGGTACTTGTTAGTTATCCTGTCGACCAATTTCGCCAAATTATACAAATTGACATAATTTTTATTTTAAATAATGAAAGAAAAAATAAATTAGCATAACATTAATAAAAATATAAATAAAACGTCGAAATAAAAATCACGTGATGACGTAAACACTTGTTGTCAAGTGAATGTGACATTTATGATCAACCATTATTAACATTTAATCTTACAATTTGGCGACAGTAATTTGGTCGACGGGATAACTAACAAGTACCGAAATAATAGATATTTTTTCGCTTATTTATTTTACTGAAAAGGGAAAAAATTTACTTTTCAATCAGATTCTTGACCATCCTACTCTAGTGGGATAATGGCTTCTCCCAAACAATGGAAAATTTGATGAGTTTGGTAGAACAAATAGCTACATCTATTGGTGGCATCTAAAATAATTTTATGCAAATACTTTTTCATATTTTGATAATGGCCCATTCATTACCACTCTCCCCTACTTCTGATGGAGAAATCTGTATTTTGATAATTAAGTAGGCCACAAGTAATCAACTAATTAATTTTTCTTATAGGTTAATATGGGATTTTAAGAACAAAGAGAGAAAAACCTGTTTCAGTAAATCATCTCCTTCAGGTTAACAAAGTTTTTGTGAAGATAACAAAGCATTTTACTTAAGATTCAAAATTAAACCTATTAGAATTTACACACAATTCATAATTTCCTTTGTAGTAATTAAATTATTTATTTTAGTAATTAAATATGCACAAGCACAATAAATTTCTGTAGATATAAGAATTAGTAGAGAGTCTTAATTTCTCATTCAACAAACGACTTTCAGACCTAACTGTAATCTCATATCTAATTGAAGTTAGAGAGCAATTTTAGATAATAGATTGGAATTATTTTTACTGTTTGTTACTGTTTCTTCTACCTAATATATACAGTGATTTTCAAATGATGACCATGATTATATGGCTGATGATGCACCTCATCATAGAATATAAATATAATAATAACAACAATTTTTTAGTTACAGGGCCCATGAACAATTGAATTTTTTTTTTTTCAGGGCCAATTTTTGTTTTCTTCCCCCCCCCCCCCCCCCAATAGTTTCATACTAACATACCACTAACAATTTTGGCAGTTCCTTACAGTAAGTAAGCAGATACTCATTCAATTATTGTATTTAGTCAAACCTAAGACACACTTTTTCCTCCAAAATTGAACCTATTTAACTGGGTGCATCTTGAAATTGAACACAATAAAATCAGATGTTGAAAAAAACGAAAATAAAAAAATAAATCAGTGAAACTTACATATTATTCTCCTCACACACACACTCGTATGAACAACATGAACAATTTTTTTTTTAGCTTTAGGCTGCCAGCCTTTCCTTAGCTTTCTATCTCAGATACCATTTTGATTTTATTGTAATATCATTTTCATTCAAGAGGCATGTAACCGATTCTGCTAAAAACAAGCTTTGAGAAAACAGAACTGGTTTTATTGTTGACTGGAGAAATGTCTTCTTAATTTTCAGAGCTTAATGTATATGTAAAAAAGACCTTTTAGTGCAGCAATTCGTTCACATTATATACAAGGATTACATTGAGAAACACAGAATTAACAAAAATTGAATGAATTAAATCACTACTAACTGTAATAACTAATAAGTAGTAACATAGCCGTTTTACATGCATGGTAGAATTATCTTCAGGAGCCCAAGGCCCATACCCGACCCAGCCCGCAGCAGCAAAATGAAGAGAAAATTTTCAATAAGCCAAGTTAATGAAAAAGTTCGGCTTGATTGTAAAAGGATCAAACTAAGCGAATAAAATGTGAACAGTTTTCAATGGACATGACTGAGATGAGGATAAGTATAAACATGCAGCACAAACCGATGCTAGATTGACAGTACAGAAATATGACATGTCCAGCATAGAACAGCAGTTGCATCATGTCTGAACCAGGGCTTAAGCATTTCAGCAGACTCAGTCCAGTCCAAGATCAGACTTACATTTTTTTTTCTACATACTGGGTCAGTACTGATGCTATTCTGCATTCCATGGCTTGCAAACATATAGTAATCTATAATGTTAAATTTTCCCATAAGTATGTATGCAGTATTCTAGAAAATTGTATGTTAAGAAAAATCGGTATTTTCTGAAGAAATTGAGTCAGGTCTGTTTTCATTAATTTTTGTGCGAGCTGCACCTGTTTTCACTAATATTAGCGCAGGTCGGGCCATGAACCACGAAAATACAAACGGACCAGGCCAAGATAGTTTTCATTCAAGTTGACCCGGGACAGGAAATTCTGGCCTGAGCAGAAATCTAATGCAAGGAAGCTCATTCCTAATGATTTAGTTAAATGGCCTTTTCTCAAGTGTGATATTTCTAATGCAATGGGCTTGGTGGCGGTATCCATGAACAATCAAGCAATTAAAAAAAACATCTAACAGTGAAAACAAGGTGTCTACAGAAATTATAAAAAAAAGTTCCCTGATTTTTCCTTGACTTCTTTATCAGACTTTCCTGATTTTCATTATTAACAATACACATACGATATTTTTTCATGTATGCTGCTTCTTCATATAACATACTTATCCAGCTTGCTAACATCTCATTTGGGAGAAAAAACAAGAGAAAAACATAAAAAATACTTAATATTCATAAAGTATTGGTTGACAATTTTATAAATTCAAACTCAAAATTTAGCCCAACAAGTTCATATAGATATAGTGGCCAATGGATGGTGACCAGAAAATTTCCTCATTTTCTGAAAAATGTTCAATTCTAAGACATATTTATATCTGACGGGATAGCTAATTGGATTAAGCTGGCCACATGGTCAGGTTATGCTAATATTTCGTTTAAAATTTTCAAAAATGGGTAAATTGCCTTCAATATAAGTGCTATCCACAGAAAATGAGGACATCAATTTGTGTTAAATATCAAAAACTTATACCATGTGCATCTTTTTAAAAATATTGGGAATGACTAATCCACATGTGACAAAATATAGTATATAAAATAGATAAATCGGTCTAGTCGGCAATGTGAAAATGCAAACATTTTCGCATATAGACAATTTTGCCTGATTTTCAAGTATTTTTACAAAATCTTTTGACTTTTCCAGACTGATAAACCTCCATGATTTTTCCATGATTCCCTGATTTCCAGATTCTGTAGACACCAAGAAAAATGACAATTCATATAGTGAAATATATAAGAAATATTTGAGTAGGAAATGAGAATGAGCAACGAATATAAATTTGAGAAAATGTGAGGAATAAATATAGTCATATCTATCATAACTTGTAAGTTTCATAATTTTTTTTTCCTTAATTTTCTTGCATTTCATATACGAGTTTTAGAACTAGAGTTGGGAAAAATACATCGAAAAAGCATTTTCGATACAAAATACATTGGTTTTACAACTTAAAATACAAAATAATTTCAAATTTTCAAAATACATGTATTTTGAAAATACATTTAAAATACAAAATATATTTTTAAAAATTAAAAACTTGTGTGCATCGAATTGCACTACTCAAATGCAAAGCTGGTTTGCAAAACTAATTAAATTTTTAGAAATTATAAATTTCCAAATAAAGAAGTAAAATCAATTAAAACTCAACAAAAGATAACAAAAATAAAACTGAAAGATTTCAGCAACAATGTGCTTAAAAGTGTATGAAAGTTACAAGAATAACTAATAATGAATAAACTACCATTTAAAGGTAGTATACTCACTAGGAATAACCGCATGAATTGATTGTGGATCCGATAAGGTATCTCTTTCAGGAGGCATAGGATAGCACTGCCCGCTATTGAGTGTTCGAAGTCAAAATTGAGAAAGTATTGATTTTCAGAAAAGCTTAAAAAGTTTGGTACAATTCTATTCAATAGGTGCAAAGATATAAAAATCTCCAAAATCCTAAAAAACACAACACAGAAAAAAAAAAAAACATCTCTAGGATGATATACACCAAAATGTCATCCATACTAATTGAATATGAAGAAGTTTGATGAAATTCAGTGCTTTAGTTCTAGCTCTCATGGCACACCTGCCAACTTCAGATTTTTTAAAATTCAAATACAGTGCAAAGTCTAAAGTCCGGAATCCTCAGGACTTTACCAAGTCCGAACTTCGGATTTTACCGAACTTTGGGTGATCAAAAATATTGCATTTCCAATAAGAAGAAAAATAAATTTCACTACTTAAAAAGGCAAAATATTACGTTCATATATTAAAAATTGTTTATAACAGCTATTAATACTAAATTAAACAATCATTTTCATTAAATAAATCATAACAAAATAAAAAGTAAAACAAAACATTTATTTAACAAAGTATACAATTTACGAACAAATTGTAACTTACGTAACTTACTGAACATTTCAGCTAATGTGCGCTGATTTATTAACTTAGGTTTATCATTAAGAAGTTTTTCTTTTATTCTGTACATAGCTGTACGTAGACATGAGTTAAGATTCGGTAATAAAGCTTCTTTGCTCTAGACCTTTTTTTTTCTTTGTTCGTTTCAACAATTTTGTTTTTTTCCTCCTTTCTTGAATCAGTTGCTGGAAAGTCTGAACTTTGGGTGCCCGAACTTTAGACTTTGTACTGTAAATGCACTACGAACCAGAAAATTTATTTTAAAAAGATACCTTTTATCTATGTGGTACTTATTTCATTTCGATTCAGGGTTGCTGGCTTTTAGCCAGGCCAAAAAAAGCCGGCCGGCTTTTTTTGGTTTTAACCACTTAAAAAAAGCCGGCTTTTATTGAAAAAAGCCAGTTTTTATTTTTTAAAGTTGGTTTACAGTAAATTCGTTTTAAATTTGGATCAATTAATTTTTAATACACTTATAAATATTTTCTATTAAAAAAAATTATAAATTTCTATTAAATTGTATCAAATAAATAAGTCTTTATAACTTCTAGAAGGCAACTGTGAACGCATTATGTCTAAAAAAGTCCTTCCGGCCAGTGCCGGGAGGAAGAGGTAGCTTTCATATTCCTTATTTTAAAAAAGCCAACTTATATCATTCAAGCACACGAAGCTCAATTTAGTGGAAACCGAATATAGGAGATTCAATACTAATTTTCATCAATATAATGAATGAGAATTTCGCGAAATTAGTCATCTTTATCCAAGCTGCTTTTCTTTAAAGTAACTTATATTTGGCTGCCAAATTCGGCGATTTCTTAAAGTGCCTGCCATTTTAAGACAACATGGTGGATGAGGCTAACCAGTGAACTTGGCGAGACCTTAGTAATTGCTGTGCACATGCTCACTCATATCAGAATCGGTTGATATATACGAGTGCTGTCGCATGCAAAAAAAAAAGATTTTTCAAAATGTCACCCACAATAGAAATTGAAACTGCTATATCTGAGCCATTTTTTAAGGTAAAGACAAACAAAAAATGCTCCTGAATACTTATATCAAGGTCAAATACTTAAGAAAGAAACCTTTTTCAATTTATAATTTTTTTGCACCTCACTTTAAATATATATATTTTTTTAATTTAATGGCCGCCATTTTGAAACAAGATGGCTGATGAATCTGACCAGCGAACTTGGTCGAGGTATTGATGTATACTATCCACATGCCTTCTTACATTGAAATAGGCGAATACGTGTGTTATCGCGTGACAAATACAAGATCGTTTCAAAATGTTAGCCATGCTAGAAATTCAAAGTGCTATAATTCAACCATTTTTTGAGATATAAACAAAAGAACAAATTTTCAGAAACAAAAACTGCTCCGGAATCTTTGTATCAAGGCCAAACACATAAAAAAAATCTTTTTCATTTTCCAATTTTTTAATACCACATTTTAAATTTTAAATTTAATTTTTTTAAATGGCAACCCTTTTGAAACAAGATGGCGAATGAAGCTGGCCACCGAACTCGGTCGAGACATTGGTATGTACTATGTACAGACCAAGTTACATCCAAATCGGTTCATAAATACGCTTGTTATCGCGTGACAAACATCAGGTCGTTTTAAAATGTCAGCCACAATAGAAATTCAAAATGCTATTACTCAGCCATTTTTTTAGATATAGACGAAACAAAAACTGTTCCCGATCTTTTTATCAAGGTCAAACACATAAGAAGAAAATATTTTTTCAATTTTCAATTTTTTGGTACCACATTTCAAATTTAAATTTTTGTTAAAAATTTAAATGGCCGCCATTTTTAAACAAGATGGCGGATGAGACTGGCCAACGAACCCGGTCGAGACATTGGTATGTCCTATGTATAAACGAAGTTACATCCAAATCGGTTCATAAATACACCTTTTATCCCGTGACAAAATTCAGGACGTTTAAAAATGTCAGTTACGCTAGAAATTCAAAATGCTGCAACTCAGCCATTTTTTAAGATATAGACGAAACAAAAACTGTTCCGAAATCTTTGTATAAAGATCAAATACATAAGAAAAAAACATTTTTCCATTTTCAATTTTTTGGTACTACATTTCAAATTTAAAATTTTTTTAAAAATTTTAAATGGCCGCCATTTTGAAACAAAATGGCGGATGAAGCTGGCCAACGAACTTGGTCGAGACATTAGTATGTACTATGTACACACCGAATTACATTGAAATCGGTTCATAAATACGCCTTTTATCGCGTGACAAGATTCAGGACGTTTCAAAATGTCAGCCACTCTAGAAATTCAAAATGCTATAACTCAGCCGTTTTTTAAGACATAGACATAACAAAAACTGCTCCAGAATCTTTGTATAAAGGTCAAATACATAAGAAAAAAATATTTTTCTATTTTTTATGTTTTGGTACCACATTTCAAATTTTAAATTTTTTTTTAAATTTTAAATGGTCGCCATTTTGAAACAAAACGGCGGATGAAGCTGGCCAACGAACTCGGTCGAGGCATTGGTATGTACTATGTACACACCGAATTACATCGAAATCGGTTCATAATTACGAGAGTTACAGTGTGACATAGGTCAGATATATATATATATATATATATATATATATCAATTTTGAACAGAGGGTGGTTTCGGGATCTGGGGGTCATGATCGATGAAAATATACCAAAATTTTTTGAAATCGCTTTCCTCCGAACGGCTGCAATAGGCAGCTTTTTGTAATGAAAGCTACCTAAAAGAAAATATATGTATATAAACATTGAAAAGGATATAAGTTAGGCTATAAACTGGTGTTTTGAAATTCTACATTATATATAGTGTTGACTCTAAGCCGCTTTAGCAGGGCGCAGTGCCCGGCGGCCCTTTTTATTTCCTTTTTGTGCCCGGCGGCTCTTTTAAATCCTTCTGATGCGCCCGGCTGCCCTTTTTAACACTTCCTATGCACCCCATGGTAATTCAATTGATACCGGGAAAATATCGCAAATTCTAAGGACTCTAAACAAACCAGTTCAAAATATGTTTTATGAACAAGGTACAAGTGTGCCCTTTTCGAAAAAAATTTGCCCTTATTTTATAATAGTGTTCCTTTATTGAAAAAAATGCACCGTTTTTTAGAACAGCGTTTCCTTTTTGAAAAATGTACCCTTTTTTTGGAATAGTGTTCCCTTTTTGAAAAATTCACGCCCGGCGGTCCTTTTTTTCTAGCGTCAACACTAATATAGCTCCACATGTACTACACATTTTAAAGATTATATTTAATTAAAACTGTTCTTAACTGCTCTGCTCAACAAGCGAAAAATGTTTTGACACATTTACAAATTCATTTTTTAACGGAAAGATGTAAAATTCGAAAGCCTGACCATGGAAGCGATTTGGAATCAAACTGTGTTTTCCATTTTTTGATCCATCAATTATCTATTGAGTTATAAGAGATTTTGATCATGTGACAAACATGTTTTTTCACCCTTTTCTGAGTGGTTTCTTCTTTCGTGTGGAAATTCGGTTCAAAACGCTCACTTTGACACTATTTTCTGAAAAATCTATTGCATTTGCAGAAAAACAGAAAAACAGCACAATTACATAGTTTCTGAACAACATCTGCTAGTTTCATGCATTTCTGAACAAAAATAAATTAAAACTTATGTCAGGAAGTTGTTCTTTTGGATTTAAAAGCCTTAATGACAAAATGTAACACATCAAAATGGAAACATTCTTATGTGTCCATATGGAGAGATTAAGTTATAAATGTTAAAAGAGAAATTAGAAAAAAGATGTTTCATTTGAGGAGAGTGGTACATAAGTGTATAAAAAATAGAGCATTTAAAACAAGAAAAAAAAAATTCTCCAAATAAAATTTTGAAAAGCTTGTTGCTAAGCATATTCATGCATATGCTATTCATAATGTTTTTAATAGTGAGAAATGGTGGTGTTTTTATTAATATGACTATGTGTAATTTCAAATGTTTGCTAGAAATAAAATAAGACTTGTATATTAATAGCTCTTAAAATTAAGTAATAAAACATATAACTAAGTAACCATTGTCCTCTTTAATTTTATAAAGCAGTAAAAATGAAAAAATTGGCAGTTGGTATAGCCCTTTTAAAATTTAGCTGACATATTTGCAATTCAGAATACAAATCACAAGCAAAATCATCTAAGTTTTATTCCAGTATTAATGTCCTCATTATTGAGAAATTGGGTTACTTATTAAACTGTAAATCAATTAAATGTCATTAAAACTAATTAAAAACACTTTAAAATGTGTAGTTTATAATTACAATGCTTTATTGTATAAAAGCCAATTATGGCCAAAAAAAGCCGGTTAAAACCAATAAAAGCCACCGGCCTGGCTTTTTTTAATTTTAACCGGCTTTTTTGCAACCCTGTTTCGATTTGATTTACAAATATGATCATTTCGACATGGGGAGAAAAAAAAAAAGCGATGCACCCCAAATTTTATCAGCATTAATTTATTTGAAGCTCTAAAATAATCTGAAATTGGATTAAATTTTACCGATTAGTTTTCGGTATAGCTATCGCGGAAATCATGAAAAATACAGCATAGCAGCACCACCTGCTGAGCGATACACACTAAAAGCTAATCAGCAAGTATTTCTGTTCACGTCTATATGCAATTTGATGAAATTCTGAACATTGGTTCTTACAATATAGTTATCATGGAATAAAATAATTAAGCATAGCAGTGCCACCTGTTGGGCGATATAAACCCAAAGCTAAGTTATACCTATGTCTATCTTAATCTGAAGTTTGAAGATTATTAAACTCCATGCATTAGTTCTTGAGATTGAAGGGCCACAAAAATTTTGTTTAACACAGACTAACAGACAGGCACACATTTCCTAAAAATAGTTAAATTGCATTCAATACATCCTGAAACGTGTAAATCAAGCAAAACAAGAAAGTCGAAAAATTTCAATACTTTCTTCTTATGTATTAGAAGAATGTAAAAACAAATCAGTCTTTTTTAGTATATGCCTACAAAAGAACACATTTTATAATTATCAGATATGTACAATGATACCGAATAAAACTGTTTAAATGTATTTTTTCCTTTTTATATAATGCGCGTGTATTTAATAAAAGCTCCCAGCTACGCAAGATTTTTAAAAATATGTATTACTGTATGCAAAAATATAAATGAAAAAATTAGATAATTTTTAACACAAGTTGAATTGTTATTATTAACAAAAGTACAAATTATTCATATAAAGTAGTTTTAAAATTAAAACACTCAGGTGAAATATCAAACCATATATACACGAAAAGAAATAAGAAATCATTTGCACTTACTATGAAAGTCTTGAAACTTTTAATATAGAGCAGAAAAAATATGAAAGCTGTTGCATTAGTAAAAAGAAAGCACTTATTCATTCATTATTCATTCATAAAAAATAGGAATAATTCTAATGCAAAATTTGCAAAGTCATAAATTTCATTTTTTCATAGTCAAATTGTCCCTTTAAAAGTTCATTATAGCAATTTTCTTACGGTTACTGTCTAATGTATTTTTTACAAAATTCATATAATTAATGAAACAGGTGAATTTTTAAGAAATCTCATTTCAATATTTTTTAAATAAAACCATTAGACTAGAAAAAAAATTATGAGTGGTCAACAGGCAACTGTCGGTAATAGAGCACTGCACCTATGCAACTCTGAAAGATCCTTCCAGTCTATCACAATTAGGGGTTGACCGAATACCGAATAGTTGATTCGGTATTCGGTGGTTCGGCATGAAAACCGAATATTCGGCTTCAGCCGAATAATTGCAGATAAATATTTTCTTAGAAGTAGAACAATTCTCTTTTATTTAGCAGTAGAATAGGCTAAACAATGAGTTTCAATATTATGCGCATGAGTTCAGAGTTCAGCTGCACTACAAAAAACAAGCCAAAGGCCATTTTTAATTTTAAAAAACTTTTTCCTTCCTGAAATAGTCTACATAGTGTGAAATCAAAACAACTTCTACAGCAGAGAAAAAAAAGTAAGGAAGATGCACATCTTTCCCCTTATCATTTAATTTTATTTACTTCTACATTAGTTTTTTTTTAAATTTAAATTTAGTTAATGTGTATTTTCTTTAATATACACATCAAATAAGTATATCAGAGTTCATATCTGTATATGTAAGGTGTATATTAAAGAAAATACACACATCAAATAAATATACCCCTATGCCTATTCTACAGCTTTTATAACCATTATATCACAATCGCTCAAATTTCTTATCTTCATCACCACATCACAGATGTTAAAATATTAATCAAAATATAAATATTTTATCAATAATTTGACAGAAAATAGTTAAATGTAAAAATTGATATGATACCTTTTGTATTTTAAGAACATTCCTATTCAATATGTTTATAATTAGACTTTGACAATCAGTAAATCAGCTTAATGACAACATTGTTTCTTTTTATTTGAATGAAATTTTGTTTTTCTAACAATCCTTATCCTTAATAATAAATACCCTGTATAGTTTAATAATTTCATAGGTTATTTTTGGGTATTGACTAGTGATAAAATAATAAAAAATAAGTGATGGGTTAATGAATTTGTGAGTGGAAAGAAGTCATTAAATATTTTTGTGTAATTAAATTTAAGAATAAAAATGTAACTGAATTAAATTATTGAGAATTTAATTTCAATTAAAGCTTATTAAAAAAGCTAATATATGCAAAAATGTGTATTAAAAAGTTTCAAGTATTCGGTTGCTGAATACCGAAGTTTCGGTATACACTTCGACTGAAGCTTTGGTATTCGGTATTCGTCAAAATTGCTGCTTCGGTCAATCCCTAATCACAATACATGTTTTTTTTTCTTGTAATTCCCACAGCAACATTAAGATATATAAAAGTTATTTTTGTAACTAATCAGCAAGAATATGTTTGCGGTAGCTAAACAACAAATTCATCAACCTCCTTATCTCAGCAATAATCGAAAAGTGTTTACATTAACTTGTAGAACAGAATTTGAAAACTAATCAAAACAGACAGTCATGTATTTCCTTTTAGTGAATCGCAGCTTTTCTCTGTGCGGTTTGAAATTTGGAAAAAATGTATTTTGAGTATTTTCAAAATACAAAATACATTGTAAAACCATCAGAAAATATATTACAAAAATACTTTGATCTTATAGGTTTAAAATACAAATGTATTTTGAAAATGTATTTCAAATACATGCATTTTCGATACTGCCCAACTCTGTTTGTTTAGAACAAATTCCTTATTTTCACGGCTAAAGAAATAAAATGCGTCTTCAGTTGAGGTGCAGTTTAGATTTGAATAATATGTAGTAATATAAGAATTAAAAGATAAAAGTACAGATACATAAAATATAACTACAAAATATATTTTATTAAAAAGAGTAAAACAAGCATGATAAACATTTTACATACCTTCTAAGACGGATATTACTATAACATAATTTGTAGCCATAGTCATTCTAAGACATTATGTTGATCAATCTAACAAAATAAAAAATATATATATTACCTAAGAGCAATAAAATAACAAATAGAAACATCTAAAACATATAAAAATAAGGTAGTGTATTTCATTAAAGGGAAAAATGAAATCAGATATTGGGAAACACAAAGTTGAATCGAACAAAGCATTAGGTACAGTAAAAGTTAAGAACAAAAACTTGGGTTTGACTAGCAGTGAGAAATCCTGTGTTTATATGAATGAATTAAATGGATTGCGAACCAGCATTCCTATACAAAAAATGTTTGTTTTAGTGAGCTATACCACCCCTCAAACTTTGTACAAATGATAGTGAATCTCCCTATATATAAACATTTCATTTTTATATAGTATATTAGTTTTATATATACAATTTACTTCTGTCTGTACATAAAAATAGATAAATGCCTTCTTTATATTAAATAAATTGTATAAACGTTGAAAAAAAAATGCTTTTGTATAGGAAACAGTGAACAGTTTGCAACAAAATGTTGCCAAATTTCTTTACCTTGCCAAGATTAATCTTTACCTCATCAATATTCTTCCAGTCTTAACTTTTTTCATAATTTGAAATAAAGCTCAAGGTACATATGGATCACTGACTTAATTACCACGGATTTCCTATAATATACAGGGATGTAGTGGAAGGTATACGTCATATATCCTCTGGCTTTTTTTAAGAAACACCATATACCCTCTGTTTCTCAAGAAAGCTACAGTATATATACACTAGGGCATAACATTCATCTGCCTTGAGCATATACCCTCTGCTTAGAGCGTATAAGCTCTGATTTTTTATGACTACACCACTGGTAATATCTATCACATTTCTCACAAAATAAAGTAAGTCTTTTGAATATATAGTCCGGGCAATAGAGGCCATACAGGGGCTCTACCTAGCAAAATTCATGGTAGTTCTAGAAAAAGTCTTACTATATGTTTTTGGGGTTACTGAATCCGAATTTGTAACTTTCCACCAAAATTTCCCCTGGCAACCCCCAAATTTTGGTAAAATGCCCCCCAAAAAAGGTTTTTATTAAAAAAATCAATTTTTTTATTGTTTTAGGGGAAAAGTACCTAGAAATTCAGAAAGTAGACAAAATTTGCAACAAATTAGATATATGACATTATGACTTAGGATGAAGGGGAAGGGGAGATCTGCTTCGGAACATGCGTCGCGGTGCTGCATGGACTAAGTTGCGTAATTCCACTTAACCACTCACACGTTTACATTCGCCCTCTCATCTCCCCTCCGAACTTTCTCTATAAGGTTTACTTAGTTTTTTGGGTCGCTGAATCCGAATTTTTAACTTATCTCCAAACACCCCCAAAATAGTTGTTTTTAAATTTTTTATTGTTTTAGGGGAAAACTATGTAGAAATTCAGAAAGTAGACAAAATTTGTAAAAAATAGGATAGATGACATTACGATGTAGGATGGACGGGGAGGGAGAGGGCTGCCTCGGAACATACACTGTGGCGCTATGTGCACTAAGTTATGCAAGTCCAGGTAATAGGGGATTTTACCTGGCAAAATTAATGCTAATTCTGAATCTCGGCTCACTTTATGTTTTTTGGGTCACTGAATCCGAATTTGTAACTTCCCACCAAAATTTCTCCCGGCAAACCTCCAAAAAACTGATTTTTTTAAAAAATTTGGTTTTTGAGAACAGTGCGCGGGGAATGTTCCGAAGCAGACCCCTCTTTCCCCGTTTATCCTACGTCATAATGTCATATATCCTATTTGTTGCAAATTTTGTCTACTTTCTGAATTTCTACATAGTTTTTCCCTAAAACAATAAAAAAATTGTTTTTTTTAACAAAAGCCTTTTTTGGGGGGCATTTTACCAAAATTTGGGAGGTTGCCAGGGGAAATTTTGGTGGCAAGTTACAAATTCGAATTCCATAACCCAAAAAACATAAAGTAAGCCAATTTCCAGAACTACCATTAATTTTGCCATGTAAAATCCCCTATTGCCTGGAAATCAGTAAAATATCTTCATTACAGTAAAAGTTAGGAACGAAAACTTGGGTTAGACTAGCAGTGAGAAACCCTGTGGTTAAATATGAATGAGTAAGTGGATTGTGAACCAGCATTCCTATACAAAATGTGTATGTTTTAGTGAGCTATACCACCCCTTAAACTTTGTATACACATGATAGCGAATCTCCCTGTATATAAACATTTCATTTATATATATATTAATTTTGTATATAGTATATACAATTTACTTTTAGTGTTGACTCTTTCTAGAAAAAAAGGGCCATCGGGTAGAAATTTTTCAAAAAGGGAACACTATTCTAAAAAGGGGTACATTTTTTCAAAAAGGAAACACTATTCTAAAAAAAGGGCATTTTTTTTTCAAAAAAGAAACCCTTGTACCTTATGCAATTTTAATTAATTTTTCAACTACTTTTCAGCAGTGAAATTACGCATGGTAAATAAATCCCTGAGTTCGATTCCCGGCATGGACTGGAATCCATGCACTTCAAATTTTCACTCTGTTGGTTTACGCTTCTAGCATTGTGATATTTCACTTCTTAAATATTCACCTGTACCTTGTTCACAAAAAATATTTTGAACTGGTTTGTTTAGAGTCCCTAGAATTTGAAATATTTTGCCGGGATCAATTGAATTGCCACAAGGCGCATAGGAAATGTTAAAAAGGGCAGCCGGGTTGCACCGGAAGGGTTAAAAGAGCCGGCAGCTGCAAAAAAAAAAAAAAAAAAGGGGGCTGCCAGGTGCTGCGCCCTGCTAAAGCGGCTCAGAGTCAACACTAACTTCTGTCTGTACATAAAAATAGATAAATGCCTTCTTTATATTAAATAAATTGTATAAATATTGAAAAAAAAAAGTGCTCTTGTACAGGAAACAGTGAATAGTTTGCCACAAAATGTTGCCAAATTTCTTTACCTCACCAAGACCATTTTCTCTATCACGCCAATGTCTTATACTGATAAAGTACTAATTTTGTATATACATAACCCATTTAATATATATAAGTATATTATGTAATTAAGTTTTATGATTATTAAAACATCATGGGCACTTCTCAGTAATACTCAAAGTAAACAGTGTCCAGATGCTTTATCGAGGAACGCCCAAAGATAAATAAAAGGTGAGGCTGGGTTAATTTCAAAGAATCTAAAATAGTTTTCAGGTGGAAATTATAAATGAAAAGAAAATTAAAATCGAAAATGATTATGGAATTCAATATATTCAATACTGCTAAACTTACATTTATTATGCAAATGGAGAATAATGTGCAATATTTTAAGATTAAAATATGCACTTACTTTATTTAAAACTAGCTATGAGATTCATATTTGAGTAACATAAACAAATTTGCTGACTAAATTAAATTGAGATTGATCAATGCGTCGAGACAGCAATCTACTGCTCTTTCTCATTGGACAGAATTTCGAAACAAGCATCTGCGCAGACGTAAACAGAGAAAAATAAACATTGGTATGTTCAGAAAAATAATAACTTTAAATAAATTCACTGAACAGATGAACATCCATTTCCTTCTAACTCGTTGGTTTGCTATTTACCTTAACCTATTAACTGCGGTTTTTTAACTGTTATTATTGTTTGTTGACAATTTTAAAAGTGTGCAAAATGAGTTTTGAATTTGAGCCTAATGTTACGAGTTATTTATAATTTAACATTTCCCAAACCACGATTAAACTCAATTCTTCATTTTTGTTAATGGGGAATTTATTTGTATTTAAGCGTGTGTTTAATATGCATCTTCAAAAGCGTCGCATAAAAAGCTTTTAGCCTGTGTTTCTTTGTAAAATTATTAAGAAAAGAATGAATTTTCAAATCGCTTCGTATTTAACGTAATGTTCTAATGCACAACGAAAACAAGTTACAGAATAATTTATTTTTCTCTTAACAGTAACTTTAACTCAATTGGAAATATATTGTTATCTTGCTGAAGATAGCATTAAAATGAGTAATGAATTGGTAATTTACCGAATTTTATGTGTACTCCGTATTGTACTGACTTTAATCCCACAATATGGGTATATTCATCCAGACGAGCACTTTCAAGGACCAGAAATAGTTTATGGTATTTTTGTTATTTTAATTTTACATTTGTTTTTCATTAAATTTTATCATGTACAATCCTTATGACCTGGCAGTTTTATTTATAAATTGAGAATATTGCAATGTAAACGGTGAAATTTGCACTAGCCACCGGCTACAGGGCCACTAAATGACACGTGGGTAAGTGTGATCGCAGATCGCACAAAGTGTTTTGTTTAATATGTCTTTTAAAACACTTTATCCTTAAATTCATAAATCAAAATCGTTGATTTATAATTATTAAAATCTTACATAAATGGCAGTACCATTATATTTAATTTTAAAATATAGTAAGAAATATATTTTAATGAAATTAAAAATATTCAAGTAAAATTATTTAAATAAAATTAAAAAATCTGAATATTTTTATCTTCATCAATTTCAAAAATTTAGAGGAGGTATAAATAAAAAATATTTTTAAAAGCAAAAAAATGTTTAAAACATTTAAAAAGCTGAAATAATTCAGCAAAAATCTAAAAATCCATATTAATTCTTTTACTTTTCAAAAGCTCACTAGATAGCACCAAAGCAGAATGTTAACATATATTAAAATTCGAAAAAAGAAAAAATACCTTTTAATTCCTCAAGCTTGTGTATAGATAACTTGAAAAAAATTGTCCATAATAAGTGTATATTATTTCACAAAATAGTCAGTAGATGGCAGCACCAAACCAAAAAATCATGGGAATTCAATATTCTTCTAACATCAATCAGTTTTTTAAAGTTTAATTCTTTTTATTTAGGATTTTACCTTTTATTTTATTTTTTTTATTATTTGGGCGTGAGGTGAGGCGACACGCAATACTTTGCAAATTTATTTTTAAAAAGAAGTTCTGCTAAAATAATAAAAAATTTCAATGTAATTCCATTTTTAAAATGTTTATTCTTTTTTTTGGGGGGGGGGGGGGGATGGGAGGAACACATAATACTTCCCAAATTTACTTTAAAAAAGAAATTCTGCAAAAAAATTACAAATTTAAGTTTGAAAAATTTCAACTTGAATCAGCAGTGTTTGAACTCACAACCTTGTGCTCGAACCCATTGTCGTTGCCAACTGAGCTATAACTTATGAGAATATATCAGCTGAAATTAAGATCATGTAATATCGCAGAAATGGCCGAATTCATAAAAACTCTAATAATATAAGAATTTTTCAAAGTTTTGTGATTTTGGGAAGGACAGGGGGTATAAAAAAAAAAAAAAATCAAGTTTGTAACTTAAATAGTTTACGAGTACGAGCCACCTGTTATGGACAGACAGAGATGCAAGACTATAAGGGTTTCATGAAATGAACGAAACCCTAAAAAGAAGCTATTAAAAAATTGTCTGTCAGTGGCCACTTTCCTACAAGAAGAGAAAATTTTCATTGCATTCCATCAGAGATTCTACTTTTTATGCTTGTAATATGTTGATATTAACTTATTTTTGGAAGCTATTCAATTTTAGATTTATGCTAAAAGAAATTTTAACAAAAGTTTACTTTTTAGTATTTAAAGAAGTGGCTACTTATAAAACTGGTGCTACTGGCCACTGATAAAATTCCCAGTTTTGCCTTGCAACAATCTGATGCTATTTTGAGCCCTGTTTGTCACAGTAAACAAAGAAAAGGTGACGACAGATGATTGAGAATAACACCTACTCAGAGTTTCCCCTTGGTTAAAAAAAGGGCGGGATGCTGACGGTGAGAAAAGGGCACTTTTTTTATTCTTAAGGCCATGTTTTGTATTCTTAAAGTCACTTTTAATATTTAAAACAACATTGAGTCAGATTTTACTATGTAAGCCAATTTTTTAATGCAAAAAAGAAAAAAGACCCTTTTTTTAATGGAGAGGCAAGAGGGTGTTAATTCTTTGAATGAGGGGGTGCTATTTTGTAAACCAAAGGGCAGATGGGGTGCAGCACCCTCCTGAAACTGCCTGGGGGAAACTCTGCCTACTTTTATTTGTACATTTTTCTTAGGGGCTATCTTTATATGAAAATGGACAGTAGTAACCTGCAAATCTGACCCAATGAAAAAAAGGTACTCTTCCATTATAGGAGTCTTGGCATTTTTTATAAAAGCTTGGCACAAGTTGGGTTCCAGAAAGTAAGATTTGTTGCCAAATGATATAAATAGATATGAAAACAAGTCTAATAAGTAGTCATCTTGATAGTGAAATTGTACCATAGAAATTTTCATAATGAACACATACATTTGGCTTTTTCAATAAATTTTATCTTTGCATAAGAAGTCATTCGTTGAAGTAGTTTAGGAATCTTGAAAGTTTAAAGTTTGGAACTCCTAATGTTAAACTCATTTCTAGTCGTTAACAGATTGCAATGCAGGTAGCTTTTAAGCATAACTCAAACATTACTTAGCTGTAATTTTATGTATTTGCATACTTGAAGCTTCTAAGAGTTCATAAAATGTAAAAAAAATTATAGGTTATATATAGCACAGTAGCAAAAAATTCGCCAAGTGTCTGCAACAGATACTTCAGGGGCAGAAAATAATCTGCAGGTAAAATATTTTAGAATTGAAGCATTAATTAATCAAACGATCACTTACCTTTGTTATTATGCATTTTATTAATTTTACTAATAATAATCTTAAGTTTTTGTATTAAGTAATAAAGAGCTAAACATAATATAAAACGAAATAAAGGTTCGATAGAAAAATAATCTCCAAACGAGAAAAGAAAATCTGCGACGCCCGTCTCCCGTCTCGAACTTTCTGCTTCCGGGATATATAGTAATTCATATATTTCTTGAAAATAAATTTCACAGTAATATATATATTTAAAAATATATACGTATATTAACTGTAATTTATGAATTTTTTAAGAGAAATCGTTTCTTAGAAGTTTCAAATTCACAAATCCAAAATTACAGCTCATTACACAAAGTAGTTTATTGAGTTATGTTTAAAATAGTACCTGCATCACATTCTGTTTTACAATGACTTCAAATGAATTTATCATGAAGAGTTTTAATTTAAATTTTAAACCTTCATAATTCCTAAACTACTTCGTCAAATGACTTCACATTTGGTATCCCAAGATAAAATTTACAGAAAAAGCCAAATATAATGTCAAAATTAAGTGTTCATGTTGAAAATTTCAGAGTTTAGTACAATTTCAGTATAAAGATGACCTCCTAAGTTTTTTTTTTTTTTTTTTTTATAAAATGTAAATTGAAAGAAGACATAATTTCCAGTTGATTGGCTATTCTCATACTACTTAAAAGTCTAAACATTATGTATCTTACTTTTGGAGCCCCTATGATTTTGTAATATGAAATATATCAAACTAATATTTAAAAAAAAAATTTAATCATAACCTATAAGGAAAGGGAAGCTGACATCATTGTGGATTAAATTACTGCAGGGTAGCAAGAGAAACCTGTCCATTCTTTGACTCCTACTGTACACATGAGTTCGAGTGATTTGATTGGTCTATGTTTAACAGGTCTATGATATCATTGGGCTACGTCACAATGACGATTTCTGCAATGGCCACTAAGACAAAAATGTAGTAGTAGATTGTTGATGGAAGTGTTTGTAAATATGCCCTTTCTTTATATAAATTTTTAGCGCAACTAATTGATATATGCTTTCTATATGCATATATAAATTTTTAGCTTTTACTTATGTGTAATTTTTTAGTTATCTTTGAAAAATAACATAATTAAAAGCTTAGGGAAAGATAATCTTCACATTATATTGAGTAGTATGTATACTCGATATAAGGTACCAAATTTCAGTTTGGAAAGACAGGGCCGAAACTAAGGGGGGGCAGAGGGAACATGTGCCCTGGGTGCCAAATGAAGATTTTTTGTGTCGATTTTTCTCACGTATATGTTTAACACGGTATTGTTAAAATCATTCTGTCTGGGTTATGCCAAAGCATAGAAGAATTTAAGGATGATATAACATAGCATAAGGATCATAGCATAAGGATCCTGTATAAAGCAGAATTTTTTTCGATTACATTTACAAGATTTTAATGAACCAATATTTGACAAAGCAGATTACATATTTCAGTATGACATATTTTAAATTTTAAATTAAGTCAGCTATTAGAAAATTAGTAAAATTCTCTTTGTAAACTCTCTTTGTTTGTTTACTGAGGAGGAAGTGAGCTCCAAAATCCATGTTTGCCCCGGGTGCAAAAAGACTAGTTTCATCCCTGTGGAGTCCCTGATATCATTTATGCAAGAGTTAATAACTCTGATATTAATTGTTAAGGTACTATGCAAACTTGTATGTAGGGTAAGTGAAGAGTGTTATTTTTTTCAATACTTTTCCAGTATGTATGTATGTTTTCCAGAAGTAGAGAAAATGGCCTTGGCAGGAGAAAGAAATTTTGCAACATTTTCTGGCAACCTATTCACTGTTTCATATACACAAACTATTTTTTCAATATTTATACAATTTTTTTAATGTAAAGAAGAAATTTATTTTTATTTAAAAACAGAAGTAAATTATACAAAAAAACAATAATACTTAACATATATATATAAATAAATAACAAGCATTAAAGTTCATTAAGTTTTTTTTTTTTTTTTTTTTTTTTTTTTTTTTTTTTTTTTTTACATAAATTGAAAGAAGAGATAATTTCCAGTTGATTTGCTAATTTCATTTTTTTTTTTCTGGGGCAATTTGATGATTAAAATATATTGGGGGGTTTTTTGTTTGTTTGTTTTAAAAACTCTGCCGTTTAATGTTTCTAAATGTAGAGAACCTAGTATGTTTTGACGCTTGTGTTTATCCATGATTCGCAATAAGTCACAATATTTTGTGGCAGATTATTTTTATGGGGTCTTCTTATTACAGTTGATGGGAAAGTAAATAAGTACTGAAAAATGTGCATTTTTATGTGAAAATTTCCTATGTGTAGGAGATTGGGGGGTTATGATCTTTAAGATTCTCCTATTGCATCTGTTCTTAAACAACACTCCATCACAGGGAATCTTATCTTGCTGAATTCAAGTGAAAAGGTAAGCAGATTATTTTTTTCCAAAACATTGTAAATCATATTAAAAGTTTTTGACCAACTTATTGAAGTTTTAAAAAAAGTAGTTTTTTATAATTTGTATAGTCTGTACTTTTCCAGTATAGGGACCTTGGTGAGAGAAGGCAAATTTCCACACATATTTTCCGGCAACCTGTTCACTCTTTCGTATACACAAGCAATTTTTTTGTCAAGCTTTTGTCAAATCCAAAGGAGCTACTTTCTGGTGTATTTTTTAATTCATTTTTATTCAGAAACACATGGAGGAAATTACGTGCTATTTCAAATGGCCGAATAATACCATTGTCAAACAGTTTAAATTGAAAAGTATATTTACATTGTACACTTTAGGCGCAGATTCCTGGAATCTGGAAAGAACCAGTGGCTCATAAATCCAAAAAATCCAGTCGCCACATTGTGGAACAAACACTTAAGAACAATAGCATTCATATGAAAAAAAAAAAAAAAAAAAAACCCTCAGGAATTCAAAGTGAAAAATAATCTATCTATATATACCCATGTAAAACAAAACACAAGACTAATTATCAAATTTGTACATTTAATTTAATCATAAAATTCTTGAAATTTGAATATTAAATAAATGTAATATGAATCTTAAACTATGTACAGTCAAGATAAAATTTCGCAGGAGTTTTAAAAAAGTATGTATAAGCTAAGCATCCATGATAGTGGGGAATATTTGGAAAACAATATTTTTTCTTTTGATCTTGTGATACAAAAGCACATGTAAAAAAATTGTGAATGTGTCAGGCTATTTTACATTATAAAAATCTAAATATACCTCAAACATAGATTTGCTTTTCTATAAGAAAAATTATCAAAAAAAAAAAGGCGACTTAGATACTGAAAGTTAGTAGTCACATTAAAAAATTTAGTCGCCACGTGGCGACTGGTGACCGCGAATCTGCATCAATAATGTACATGAGAGATTTATTTCACACTTCAAAATGGCCTTTTTAACTATTGTTGTCAATTCTAAGACAGTACAAATAATATTTCCTTTCAGACAATAAACATATTTTCACATGAATCTTAAAAGAGAAAGAAAAAGCTGGTGAAAATTACATCAGATTTAAAGTGTTACATTTAAAATCATTTTCATATAGCATTGTTATTGTGTAGCAATATATTTTGTTTCCTTTCCCTTGGCAGTTTAATTAATCTTACTTTTAAACATCTCTTATTTATTTAATCTAACCTTTTCTGTTTTAAATTTACTGGTTTCATTTCCCATTTTCAGTTTAAGCACTGTTTTCATTTCAGCACGCGATGTTTAGTAAATCGCATTTTGCGATCCTCTTTGCGCCGTTTTAGCGATATCGTCTCGCTCCTGCCTTTTCTTGGCACGCTCTCGCCTTTTTATGGCAACCCTTTAGCTGCCGTGCGTGAGTTTAAATAAGCTTTCTCTCTCGCTCTCCCCTAGCAGTTCAGTCTAGTGCAGTTACTGGTATAGAGTAAAATGATTTAGCTCGCCACACATTCCGTGGGCCTCGTGCTCCGGATGTGCCGGTAATGTCGGAAGTCAATGCCGTAGTTGTGCTTGAGAATATTTTTATAACGAGGCTAAGTCTCCTTTCCTAAGGACCTCTTCTTAGTGTTTTATTCAACTAGTTTTACCGTATATCCACATGAATTATTAAGAAGATCCTTTGTGAAAATCAAGACTGATTTCTAGCCTCACAGATGCTTCATGATCATCGGATGCCGAGCAGTGGACCCCACCTTTCACCTGCATACCTTTGACTGAAAGAATAAAAATCTTCCTTGTTCGAAACAAGTATTAGAGTTGGTTTTTTTCATTGCAAGAGTGGAGGTACTGTATTTTATTTCCTTTTTCAGCTTGATCACCTACTAGGATCGGGTTATTAATATACATTCACAGCGCATACGTAAATGATTAATCGAGGCAACTGGACGATCACGTTTTATTCTAATGAATCCATTTCTAGTATGCAAAAGACAGTAGTGAACCTTTTTTAGAAATATTATAAGCACCCATTAGAACAATCAACACAATTAATTACTTCTTAATAAATGGTGCTAGTGCCAGGTGCACAGACAGTGCATTTGAGTGATCAAGCAGAAATATAAGTTTTTCAATGACTTTTTATGTATATAACAAATTTTACTGATTAATCATATTTACTCCAGCTTTTTCTTTTACTGATTTTCATTTTTACAAGTGTATTTTAATGGATGCATTCGGATTTAAGTGTTATAGCGATTGCATCGTTTTATTTTCGGCGACCACGTGCTCCAGTGTTTTTTTTTTTTCCTCTTCAAAAAAAAAAGAATTTCGAACAATAGTTTAAGTAAAAAGAATAAATAAAATAATAATTGGCAGTTTTGTGAAAATATAGAAATAATACATGAAGATAAATTGCTGAATAAGATGAAATATCGTGCACATGTAGTATTTGTTCTAAGTCCATTTTTTTCTTTTCAAATATTTCATTTGCAATGAAAATTTTAGTGAATATGAGAAAATATGATGTCTCTTACGACATTTATAACGCTTTTTTCAAGATTTAATAGTTCAAATGATGGATGTTAATAGATAGAAATGCAATACGAGATCATGCCTTATTTTAGCACGTTGTGCTCTGTCAAGAATAGTAACATCAGTTTTATATTTTAAGTACTAGAATTTTTTTGCCTCAAGTAAGAAGATTTTGTTTTTAAAATGAAAATTTTAAGTGTTGTTTTGTATTGTGTGATGTGGAAGATTGACAAAATTCAAGTGTTTTAAAGCCATTTCAGAGAGCAGGCAGATCTTGTCACAGCATTCAGTGCAAAGTTTTATTTTTCATGAATTTAAGTATCAAATGTAATTATTTTTCAAGATTTTTTTTTTAATAATGCTTATAAAAGCAGATATAAAAGTAGAAGAATTCAAGTTTGCATCAAAATTTCACATACATATATTAGGTGTCCATTTCATATGGAACTGTTTTCTTCATGTTTAGCACTATTTGGGCTTATGTGCGCAGGGTCGTACTGGCTTAACTGAGAGGGCGGTGGCAAAATGAATAAAAAGGGCGCCGATTGCCTCACAAAAGGGCGCAAAGGCTTATATATATATACATACACATACACACGCACATACTATATAAATTATGTATAAAAAATCGCTTAAAAATATATACGAGTATATTGCTATAGCGAAAACTTTATTCCTAAAATAATTATGCCACCCAAATTAGTATTTTACACTATAGAAATGTAATATGCACAAAAATAGTTACCCGCAAGACAATTGCGCTTAAAAAAAAATCTGATGTTAGACCAGTGTTGTCAATTTAGAGGTATTTTTTTCCACCACACTTTTCTAAGAAAGCTATCTCTATTTTCGAATTTCGCTCACCTTATCTAATGAGTTAATTCAAACTTTACCCCGAATATCCGAATAACAATCTCCATACAATTATCTCCAAATGGAAAATAAAATATTCAAATAAAACAAACAAAAACAATTTCGTTGGGTCAAAACTCAAAAGTGCAAAACATTATTATTTAACACAATTCAATAATATTTTATATAATACAATCTCTAGAATACAAATACTAATTATGGTGTATAAAATTTCAGGAAAGTTATTTTTGTCAGGGCAAGAATTACGTATATTTTACGTGAATTATTTTAAAAATATCTTTTATTTCTTTATTTTTTCAACATTCAAAAGATATCATAGAGAAGACCCCCCCCCCCTCCCCCCCCCCCTCCGCAAAGTATATTTACAAAGAGAATTTTAACCGAGTTATTTTTTTTCTGATAGACTGGTAGCTTCCATTATTATGAAACAGCCGTTATAAATGAAGTGTTAGGTGAAGATGAAAGAGCAGTCGTAAAAAGTTAGAACTCTGATTTTCTGATCAGAATGAGAAGAAAAAAAATGGGCATTTTTTTTTTCTTTTTTTTTTTTTTTTTATGGCCATCTTTTTCTATTCTGATCAGAAACAAAATTATGGCCATTTTTTTTTTCATCCTGACCAGAAAAAAAAATTATGGCCATTTTTTTTTTTTCCTTTTCTGACCAGAAAATCAGAGTTCTAACTTTTTACGACAGCTCTTTCATCTTCACCTAACACTTCATTTATGACGGTTGTTTCATAATAATGGATGACACCAGTCCATCAGAAGAAAATGATCCATTCCAAAGGTATAAGTTCGATTGAAAAAAACTATTTAATACTTTGAGCAAAAAGAAGAGGCTACACCTGCAATTTTTATGACACTAATAGAATCCCATAGCTGCCAATGTGTACGGTTTAGTTACCTCTAAAATTTAACACAGATTTTTGCCATATTTAATCGTTGACAATTGTTAGACTTTTTAAACTGAAATTCCGGAAGTGACAGCCAATTGTTCTCTTGCGACGACATTTCTGTGGCTTCAACTCGTAAAACGTGGCTAAAAGTGCTATCTTTGACAACATTTTCTGAATGAATCTTTGCCTTTATAAGAAAATTGGAAACTTTAATTTCCTGGTATCTGAACAAAATCGGCAAATTTTTTGTATTTACGAATGAAAAGGACTTCGCGAAAGTATAAGAAAAGTAGTTAGTTTGGATTTGGGAATAGCTTTCAATATAAATAAACAGTCAAGTGCGAGTATTACTCGCGCACAGAGGGTTCCGTAGAATAAACATATGAATTTGTAATTGTTGTTAAAAGAAGACTTTGTAAAAAAAACTATACAACGTAGTGTTTATGTATAACTGTATATACTAGTCTAGTACCATGAAAGTTCAAAGAGATATGGAACCTAAATAATATCGAATATAACTATTTTGTGCAACTCATTTTTTAATATTATCCTAATCTGTTTATGATGAGCTTATGCACTAACAATAAAAGCAGCGCATACTTAAACTTCATTTGGCATTTCATAAAACTGAATTCAGCGTAGTAATAACTTTTCTTTCTACAATGTAGTTAAAACAAAATCTTTGTCCAAAGTTTAAATTTAGCATTGTGCTAAGCGCGCTTCAAAAGGAGGTCGCAAAGTTTCAAGGACGCCTTGGTCCGTGCCGCGTTTTTCCAGATAGGTTTTTAATTAACTTTTAAAGTCACTGAAGACGTATTGAGAGATGCACTCAATGCAAACTAGTCGCGAATCCCATAGTACTTATGTGATTCATTCTAATTAAGTGGCCTCAGGACTCTTCAAAATATTTGAAAATTAAATTTTATTAGATGTTAAACTCCTATCTTTACTGAACATTTTTATATAATTGTTTCCTTGAAATTACCATTGGAACAGAAGTTATGGCTTTTAGAATGATACCCGCTCACTAGCTGAAGCGGCGTTTCCGAAACTTTGAAGTAATTTTTCTGCAAAACAAGTTTTTGGGCATTGCCTTAATTAGGCCCTATACATTTTTACTAAATATATTTATGAATGTTTAATGATCTGAAAATATGTGGGTCAATAGTCTTTATTACTTTCCCGAATTTGAAATTTCCACGTTCCATAGTTTACGAGTAAAATACCTGTGACAGACGGACAGACACAGGAATGATCTTATAATGGTTCCGTTTTTACTTTTTAAGTACGAACCCTAAAAATTCTCATAACGAGGATGTGATCGCCTCCCACCCCAAAAAAGGAAATCCATGACCCCCTCTAAATGATCAGCTGAATCCGCCCTTGGCTTTGTCGAATATTGATTGATTAAAATCTTGGAAACTGAATCGAAAAAAATTCCGCTTTATACAGGATCCTTATGCCATATCATCTTTAGATTCTTCTATGTTTCGTCATACGCCAGACAGGATGATTTTAACAATACCGTGCAAAACGCAGATGCGAGAAAAATCGACAAACAAAATCTTCATTTGACGCCCGGGGCACATGCCCCCTCTGTCCCCCTTAATTTCGGCCCTGCTTTCAAATGAGCAAACTTACAAAGGCTGTGCCCAATAATGGAGTTGTTTCTGTTTTTCAAAGATCTTGTTCTTTTTTACCGCGATTCATGTGTGTACGCAGGGTAGGGGGGGGGGGGGGGCAGAAAATCTTTGGAAAAGTAATACGTTGAATGTATTATTTTGAAAAGTAGTATTACAGTAGAAGATCTTTATAACGCAAACCTAAAAACACAAGGTTGTGCGTTACATAGAATTTTGCGTTTTATGGATCACATCATTAAATTCATTGTGTAAACATAGCCAAATGTGTCTGAAACATATCAAAATACAGTAAATTATCTTTATACTGCATTCCTTGTTACCAAGAGTTATCCAAATTATAAATTGTTGCATAATATAGGTCAGACATTGTTAAATTTACTTTATAAACATGATCCAAATATAACTGACACAACCATCCCTTATATTAATCATTTTCAAAAATGTTTATTTTAATAATGGCATTTTTTTTCAGTAAAATGGTCTTAAACTAGAAGATAAAGTTGAACTAATGTATCAAATTTAGTCCTCTAAATAGTAGCAATATTTTACAATGTGAAAATGCAGGTGCTTTTTAACTGCAGAAATCATTGTTTACATCTGAGAAGTTGTGCATTATATGGAGAATTGCGTTATATAGAATTGCATTATAAAGATCTTCTACTGTACTTGAATTTTATTGCATGATAGTTTTGTTTTAAAGGTTTTCATTAAATTTCATTATAACTGCTGACTGCTTTACTTGGCTGAAAATACCAGCTATTTTTTATTGCCCACCAGAAACTTTTTAATCGAACTGTCCTTTATATTTTTTGAGAAAAGCAAAAGATCTTTCAGAAACGGCTGTCAAATGTGGCGTTTTGAAGCGAATTTCCGGACGCGACAGTGGAGGAAGAGAAAGAAAACTGTTGTCACGAGACAACAATCAATTTTAACTCAAGATGTAATTAATTTAAAGAAAAGAATCTATTGTATTACAAATCACTTCAATAACCAAGCCTGCAAGTCTCATTCTTTCATGTAGAGTTTGGCCGAATATTCGGTTTCATTTTCAGCCCAAAATCCTAGTTTCGGCGAAAATACTGCCGTATATTCGGTATTACTATAACTGCCCCTCCCTAGCCTCCCCCAAATGGCACTCCCATCCAAAGAGCCGTACATACTATATATTCACATGCAAGGGGATAAATATAGAAGGTATTACTAACGTTGATTAAATTCGTTATTTTTAAATTAAATTATTTTTTAATATATTTTTTATGTTTATAGCACCTTATATTTAATTAATTTTATTTCAATCAAATTATTTTTTAATTAATAATTATGTACTGCCGTTTCTACGCAAAACATTATTCAGATAACATGCGTATATGTATGTTTATGTTACTTACTTTGAATTTAATTTTAAAACAGTTTCGCTTTCGTTTTCAGTCGATACTAGGAAGGTAACCGAAATTCGGTTTCTTTCGAACACTATTTTTATGTTTGTAAATGAGCAGAAATTTTCGCATTATTGAACGTTAAAAAATATTTTTTTGAGAACCGCTTTAAGGATTTACACGTAATCATAACTTATAAATTTCGGAAAATCGAGTTTTTATTTTAGCGGCTTTATCAACGGAATTGAGACTTCTTTATGTGGCCAGAATCTGGAATAGACAATTCTATGTAAGTAAAAAAATAATAAAAAAATACAATAAGCATTCTATTATAATTATAACATAAAATTGAAACGTTTTTTCTCAAAATTGCCTTTTTTAATAGATGACTACGGCACGATTACTTTAATAATACTGAATTATTTCACTTCTAATTTTGTCAGCTTTTTTTCTTATATAATTATGCAGTGCATTAAGGATTTTTTTTTTCAATCATCAAAAATCAGCATTTTTCTACGATAAAAGTTGAAATACCCTCTTCAAATAATCAGCATTAAAAAAAAAAAAAAAAAAAAGAAAGAAAAAGAAAAAAGAGAGAGAGTTTTTCATAATTTCCACCCTTTGTCTCGTCTAGTCGCTAAAATAAGTCATATTTAATTAAAAAATTACTGTTTATTTTAATTTCAGATAAGCCAAATTTAAACTACAATGGTCATCGCAACTCACACGCACAAAAGAAAAAAAAAAAAAAAAAAACCACCAACAGCGCGTCGTGTCGCGCATGTGTCGTGTGTTAATTTGTATTTCATGGGAAAATACCTCTGATTTCTATTTTCTCCAGAAAGATAGAGAGCTCCAGAATACGGCAAGATTAAAAAAAAAAAAAAAAAGTGTCACATCTGGTATTACTACAGAAACCAATGGATATCTATAGAACCGATTTGAAACCCCGCCGAAATGGTAATTTGTCTTCTTGGGAACTCCCACGTTACTGACTAACAGCATTGAAAACTGAACACAAACACATCTGCACTTCTCTTTACTTATATTTATCATCCATTCTTTTGTAAAAGGACTTTACATTTTTAGTAGTTTATCTATTTATTTTAATTACATATGTATTTTTCAATTTATAAATCGGGGCGGTGTTTGAAGTTTAAATTGGTTAAGAAGATCCGGTTTAAAAAAAAAAATGTTTTTAGATATTGGCTTTTTCGGATGCTAAAAATATCATCGAATTTTTAAATAGATATGAAAAATTAACATTTTCTTCTTTCAAAAGCAAAATTTACATAAGTTTCCAATGCAAAATCTTGTGAAGAATTAGTCTTGGCGCCCTTGGCATTCTAACGCTTATATTATCATTAAGAAATTATAGAATGCTCCACTTTAGTAGAACTCAGGGCATCAATTTATGTGTGTATTTGTAGGTAGTGTGCGTGTGTGTGTGTGTGGGGGGGGGGGGGGGAGCTTGCTATTACAAAAACACGATACTAGTTTTTTTCAAGTTATTTTTGCAGAGGCGCTGAAAAAAATCTGACCAAGTGACCAAGGGCGCAATGATTACAAAAGCACGGTATTAGTTTTTTAAACTTATTTTTACAGAGGCGCTAAAAAAATCTGTCCAAGGGCGCCATGATTAGATAAACACAATAATAGTTTTTTGAAAGGGATTTTTACAGAGGCGCTGCAAAAATATCTGACCAAGGGCGCCATGATTACAAAAACACGATATTAGTTTTTTAAAATTCATTTTTACAGAGGCGCTGAAAAAAAACTGACCAAGGGCGCCATGATTACAAAAGCATGATATTAGTTTTCAGAAAGTTATTTTTACAGGACGCTGAAAAAATTTCACCAAGAGCGCATTGATTACGAAAACACGACATTAGTTTTTTGAAAGTTATTCTTACAGAGGTGCTGAAAATAAATCTGACCAAGGGCGCCATGATTACAAAATTACGATATTAGTTTTTTGAAAGTTATTTTTATAGAGGCGCTGAAAAAAAATTCCTCCAAGGGCGCCGTGATTACAGAAACACGATATTAGTTTTTTGAAATTTATTTTTACAGAGGCGCTGAAAAAATCTGATCAAGGGCGCCATTATTAAGAAAACACGATACTGGTTTTTTTAAACTTATTTTTACAGAGGCGCTAAAAAAATCTGTCAAAGGGCGCCATGATTAGAGAAACACGATGATAGTTTTTTGAAAGGGATTTTTACGCGGGAAAAAAAAATCTGACTAAGGGCGCCGTGATTAAAAAATACGATATTAAGTTTTTGAAATTTATTTTTACAGAGGCGCTGAAAAAATTCTCTCCAAGGGCGCCATGATTAGAAAAACACGATAATAGTTTTTTGAAAAGCATTTTTACAGAGGCAATGAAAAAATCTGACCAAGGGCGCCATGATTACAAAAACACGATATTAGTTTTATGAAATTTATTTTTACAGAGGCGTCGAAAAAATTTGACCAAGGGCGCCATTATTGCGAAAACACAATATTAGTTTTTTTTAACTTATTTTTACAGAGGCGCTGAAAAAAATCTGACTAAGGGTGCCGTGATTAAAAAACACGATATTAAGTTTTTGAAAATTATTTTTACAGAGGAAAAAAATCTGATCAAGAGCTCCATGATTACAAAAGCACGATATTAGTTTTTGAAAGTTATTTTTAAAAAGTATTACTTTTTAATTTTCCAAATGAAAATCTTTGGCCTTTCAAAATGCGTGCTTAAAAAAAAAAAAGAAAAGAAAAGAAAAAAGTGACGATGGGCGCACCGGGCATTTGCCTCGTTGCCCGGTGGGCCAGTACGACCCTGTATGTGCGGCATGAAAAATTTCTTCTTGCATTATGAGGGTACGTGCAAGAATTCTTCCATTACAATAGAAAATTAGAGTGCTGTATTTTAATACAGAATTTGTGTGGTGTGCGTAGTCAGCCATTATAGGATGCAGTTTGTTTTCTTCAAAACATATCCATGTTTATAGCAAAATTTTAAATAGTCATTTTTTATTTTAAGGAATGGTATAAATAATTTCAAGTTTTTTTATATTTTGTGGGTTGTTCTCTACAATACTTGCAAATTTGGCCAGCAGTCTGACTTGAATGATACATATGTAAATTTTCATAAAAATTAGATAAATGGTAAGAAATCAGACAATTATTGAAGATTTTAATAGCAACAGAAATTGTTTTAAAAATTTGACTTAACAAAAAAAAAATAAAATAAAAATTTGTGGAAAAAATAAAATAAAAAATGTGAGGGAATGACAAGTGAGGGAATGATGAAATAAGACATTTTTACGAGTTGTAGGGGAAAAATGCAAAATTATGAAGAAATCCAAACTGTTTCCTTTAAGAGAAACACTTAATATATAATGTATGATAAAATTAAAATTTTTGATATTTACAAAAAAATGAATATTCTGTGTGAGGGAATGACTGCTAATAAAAACGCTTCCGGATATACTGACAAAAAAAAATTCTGTAAAATTAACAAAATCTTACACCACCAATTTATGTTGCTGGACTGACAAGTGCTCAAAATAGCTTCTTCTCTGTGAAGGATGCTAGACTGCTACTGCTCATTAGTGGTAGATATTTGAGATAATAGCAATGTGTGAGGGAATGATAGTCTAACATGGGGAAACATATAATTGATTGAGTAGACTATATAATAATAGTAAAAATTAATATTTTTATTATTTTTTGTAATGTATCAAATAAGAACTTTATTTTGCTTAGGGTATTTTTAATTATTTTTATTTCTGGATGGAAAGAAATAGGCAATAAAATATGGTAGTACAGGTAGGGGAAAGGTGAGGGAATGATGTTTGCATGATATATATTATATTTTTAAATACTAAACTTATTTATTTTTAAATTTTACTTTCTGCCCCTAATAAACTATGTTTAGATCTTCTAATAAAAATAAAAATAAATAAAAATGTAATAAAATTAAGAGCATTTATATGGCTGGGAAGCACTTTTTGCACTATTGCAGAGAATAACCCTTGTGTCAATGTTGAAATTTATTTCAAAAATATATGTGACCTTACGTATGAATTTATAGGGGTTCAGGTCTCACGATAGGGATTAGTGCAGTCTGAACTCTAGTTTGCATGCTATTGCGAGATGTATGCAAATATTCTAGTAAACGTAATTTATCACATACAGCTGTATTTTTTTATACAGATATGGTTTGTCTATACAACCATTATGACACAGATTTAATTACTTGGATGTTTTATCCATGTTTATAAAAGTTAAATAGTTTTTATAGTTTGTGAAAACCTAACAAGAATACCAGTTAAGTGAAAGGCATACATATCATATGGAACAGTATCCAGTTTTCTTTACGAAACTATGCATTCCAAAATTTTTAAGCTACAAGTTGACTCTACAGTGTCTAATTTCATCAGCATCTTCAAGTGTTTTCATCAATTTTTTTCTACTCATCAGTGTTATGTCACAGTGTATCTTCCATGCCAGTTCATAGTCATCATTCAAAATTAGCATTTCAAAGAAGACATAGAATTGTGAAAAATTCAAGTATTTTATAAATTGTTGTGTGATAAAATACGGAACAATATTAAAATAGAGTGAAACTGTTGTGACTTTTACGTCCAGTGTTTAGTTTATCTTCACAGCATGAACTCTTTCAAGCAGTGATACTATCTTCTGATACCAGCATATTTTTACAGCTACAAATTAAGGACATTTGTCTTATAATTTTTAAATATTTTTTTGCTTCAGCTTTTCTTATGTTTGACATAGTTAAAGATGCTGTTCAATACATCCAACATCTGCAGCCAGATGGTGAATTTTTTGTCATAGTATTTCTTTTAAATTAATTTATGTTCTAAACTCTTTCAGTTTTTTTAATACATATGTATACATTGTTGTTTTATGTTTATAATGCATTTTTTTCAACAGGTTCTAGTGGTGACTTTGTCACATTTCAACTATAGTGTAGTATTATAAAATTCAAATGCATTTTTAAACTTAGCAATAATTGTTTTTAATTTTTTTACAATATTCCAGTGGTGACTATAGTGGTCACACGTTTTCCAAAAATTGTAGTGAAATGCAATTTTTTTGGGCACATTTTTTAAAAAAAATTTTGACTCTTTTTCAAGATTGCACATTTTTCAATTACTAGTGGTGACTTTGTGTCACATTTTGAAGTACAAAAAGAAAAAGAATAAAATGAAAATTTTTTTGTACGTTACATTTTGACTTTTTTCAAAAAGTTAATTTTTCCAATAAATTTTTTAGTGGTGACTTCGTGTCACATTGTTAGTCATTTAGTAGACTGTAAAATTTTTTAATGCATTTTTGGTATCACTCTCAATTTTTAAGATTCAATTTCTAGCAACATTCCAGTGATGACTTCATGTCACAATGTAGTCGTTAGACTAATATTTCATGAAACATGTTTGTTTCACATTTCCACTTTCTTTACATTTTTTAAAATTTTACAATAGTTTACGGGTATCAATCATTTTTTCTCAACCATTCTTTGCAAATGACTTTGTCATTTTTTTATGTATCATGACAATGATACTTTTAGACATAATAGAATGCTTTGAGTATTGTAATAATATTTTAGAATTTTTTTACCAGTGTTTGTCTGTTGACAAAATTTTAGTGAATTTTCAAAACTTTTTTGAATTTTCAAAATTTTCTTGATTTTTTTCAAAAAAAAAGGAAAAGTTTTAATTTTTCTTTTATGTGTCTATGTTCTTCTCATGTTATGTTATGTTTCTTCTCTAGAATGTACTACAAGAAAATATTCAAATTTGTGTTTAAAAAAAAAAAAAGATATACTTACATTTTACAAATTTTTTCAGAATAGTAACATGCTAGCAAAATCTCAAAAGAGATGTAAACAAAAGTAAGAATATTCTATGTGAATATTTATTTTCATGTAAACATACATGTTTACAAAATGTTTTTTAGTCTATCAATTTTTACCATGGTTTAATAAATTATTGTGTACGTACGTATTTTTACAATTTGTGAGCTCACACACACCTTTTTACTTTTGATTATCACTTTTTGGTGTTAAATTTTATTGCTATAGCAGTGTGTTTATATTTGTATGTGTTTAAAATTTTCTTTCGATAGGAAGTATGCTCTTAGGGTTATGCAGTTTTGCCCATGTTGTGAGTAGTCTTTTTCATGTGATTAGTACTATGTGTATAATGTTTTGACCTTTCCTATTTTTTTGTGGTACCACTCCCCCTTTTCTTTCTTTTAACTTATGATAATGTAATTTTTTATATAGGTTTAATAAGGTATAACCGTAATTTGTGTACATGTACTAATTGTTTTTCAAAGCTACCCACCTGTAGGGTAACGTCTGTTCCTCGTGTAGTCCTGATGGCATCTCATGATCCTCCGGTATTCTCTCAACTTCAATTTTTCTTTTCGGATTTGTTGTTTACCTTGTTTGGGTAAGTTCTTTTTCAGTCATTTCATTTAATTGTTTTTCCATTTAATTACTTGTCTCCTTTAGTTCAATATCAGTCACTTTTAGTCCTCTTGTTCATTTTTGCATCTTGTTTGGAATTCTTAGTGTGAAGAAATCAACTTTATTTCTGCAATAAAGCATTGGAGTTTCAGACCTTGCTTCAGCTCTTATAGCTATGGACTAAAAGTTCTTTTTCAATGTTTGTTGGGGTGTAATATATTGTGTAGCAATATATTTTGTTTCCTTTCCCCAGGCAGTTTAATTAATCTTACTTTTAAACATCTCTTATTTATTTAATCTAACCTTTTCTGTTTTAAATTTACTGGTTTCATTTCCCATTTTCAGTTTAAGCACTGTTTTCATTTCAGCACGCGATGTTTAGTAAATCGCATTTTGCGATCCTCTTTGCGCCGTTTTAGCGATATCGTCTCGCTCCTGGCTTTTCTTGGCGCGCTCTCGTCTTTTTACGGCAACCCTTTAGCTGCCGCGCGCAAGTTTAAATAAGCTTTCTCTCTCGCTCTCCCCTAGCAGTTCAGTCTAGTGCAGTTACTGGTATAGAGTAAAATGATTTAGCTCGCCGCACATTCCGTGGGCCTCGTGCTCCGGATGTGCCGGTAATGTCGGAAGTCAATGCCGTAGTTGTGCTTGAGAATATTTTTATAACGAGGCTAAGTCTCCTTTCCTAAGGACCTCTTCTTAGTGTTTTATTCAACTAGTTTTACCGTATATCCACATGAATTATTAAGAAGATACTTTGTGAAAATCAAGACTGATTTATAGCCTCACAGATGCTTCATGATCATCGGATGCCGAGCAGTGGACCCCACCTTTCACCTGCATACCTTTGACTGAAAGAATAAAAATCTTCCTTGTTCGAAACAAGTATTAGAGTTGGTTTTTTTCATTGCAAGAGTGGAGGTACTGTATTTTATTTCCTTTTTCAGCTTGATCACCTACTAGGATCGGGTTATTAGTATACATTCACAGCGCATACGTAAATGATTAATCGAGGCAACTGGACGATCACGTTTTATTCTAATGAATCCATTTCTAGTATGCAAAAGACAGTAGTGAACCTTTTTTAGAAATATTATAAGCACCCATTAGAACAATCAATTAATTACTTCTTAATAATTGTTAAAAATTTCCGGGAAGCAAAGACTCTGTGACTTAGTTCATTTTATATTAGCTGATTTTCAAATTCTGGGTGAAGCTGGGTGAAAAAGTTCGACCAGAATCGTCCGGGATAGCTCAGATGGCAGAGCACTGGCGGCTTCAGCCAGGAGGTCCTGGGTTCGAATCCTGGTCCGGACATTTTTTGCCCAGTTGGAAATTTACATCTAATATGATTTGTTTGCCAATTAGAATAATTGTGTTAATATTAATCTAGTATTTAACTAATCTTGTCTAATGAAACACGAAAACATCAATTAACAGCAGTTGATTTGGCCTTAAAATTCCTTAGGAAAAGGAAAATGAATGGAAACCTGTTTACAGGGATATTGCAAATGTTTTTTTTTTAATTATAATTCAATCTTCCGTAATCTTAAAGCCGATCAAATTAACAGATTTTTAGAGTCTGGATGGGAAGCGGCAAGCATAGCACGTAGGGGACAGAGAGTCCCAAGTAACAAAAAAAAATTATTGTAATATTAAAAATTAAGTGCAAAGGGCTTCTTCTGTAGAGGCTGAATATTTTCTACTTATGTAGTCATACGTAGCAAACATATCCATATGTATGAATTAATTGATGTAACTAATTGTGTTGTATTTTTTTTTCTTTTGTCAACACATGTGTAAATTTAGATTAATGCAATTACAGTGATTTTACAAAGCACTAGAGCAAAAAGGGGTGCTATATTTATTTGATTTGTGTTTCTAATTAATGAAATTTCTTATTTGTATGTTTTTACTTACATAATTACTAATAATTATAATTTTATTAATTAAAACAAGATATAAACCACATTTCTTAATACTATTGAATTAAAGATTTAATTATTTTGAAAACCTATAATTCTTTGTAGTCATTCAATACCTTCATGAAGTGGGGTGGAGGAAATCCAGTTTATTTTATTTATTTTTTTTTTTTTTTTTTTACATTTTACTTCTAACACCATTTCACTGAGATCCACTGTAGTCCAACCATAAATGAATGTAAGAGATGATTTTTTAAGAAAACTCAATTTCGATATTTCAAATCATGTTTCTTTACATTGTATTGTAAGATTGTGACAATTGAAATTGTTGCTTTGCCATTGAATGTAATCTTCAAAATGTAACTTTATTTCAATTTCAATCTTTATTGAAAAATGCTGTATTTAAACTTAAAGACAGTTAACTTCTATTTTCTCAAGAAACAGAACAGATAACGAATCAAAAAGGTTGAAAACCACTGCTTTAAATTAGTAAGATTGTTATTGGGGTCTTGCACTACCAAGGAGAGGGTCCGAGCAAAGAAATTGAAGCATGAAGAAGGGAAACTTTCATAGACGGAATGTAAATCCCCGACCTTCAGTGAAACAGTGCAAACAGCTAAGCGGTAGAAGCCGCATAAAGGGGCGAAAGGTAACACGGGGTTTACTTGGCGCACTTTTGCGTGATCGCCAGTAGCGATAATTATCAATATGAAGAGTAACGCTGTGATCACCGCTGTCCCCTGTCCGCACAAAAGCAGTGCGCTCCCCTCCCCCCTCTTTTCGTGGATGGAGCTTCTCTCCGAGGGAGAAACCCCTTGAAGGTCAAAGATCGTAGGATACGTTTGTTGTGTTAGATTTCAAGTGTAAGTGGAACTTTCAATACGTAAAATTTATTATTTTACAGAGTGCTGTATCACTGAAGATTTTTCCATAGTACGTATTCATCGGCTATCTATTTGCAATACAGAAAATATATCATAACAACAGAACATGAACAGATCATATTAAAAAATCTGTCCCAATCGCTGTTAAGTCACAAGTCAAACTGACCAAGAAATGTCGTTTTGAATTCTCGCGGGGCGTTGGCGTGAAGGTGTTATCTTAGGTTTACTACAAGAAAGTTTAGCGAATTGGTAGATGCAATGAAGAATGGCACCTATGATTGGATCTCCCCTTTGAGTGTGTTTCCCAGCAGAGCTGTTTGCACTGTTTCAGTTAGTTACGGTTTCCAAAGCCTTCCCTTCTTTTCCTCTACGTTCTTTGGTCCGAGGTTGGTGTCACCGAATTCGATGAACATTTGTGCATCGATAGAGTATAGTTAGTATATAAATATATCACCGCCATAAAGCACAACCTGCAGGGGGTCTTGAGAAAATAAGTTGCAAAGTTTAAGCTACAGTTTATAATCGGATAAATTTCCTTCTTTGGGAAGCGGTTCAGTGACATGGTTGGCAGCATGCAGGATTTGAGATTTTTCTACCAGAGTTCAAATCCGGCTCGGACTTGTTTTTCTGAACGAAAATTTTTATCAATCATTTTCGAACCGCAATTGAAAAAATATGTATAATAATCGAAATTTATGAAAAATATTAATTAAATTTATGTTTTGTAGCATATAAGTGCTTTTTTAACTACGAAATTTTTCATGTTTAAGTATATTATGAAAAGTAAAAAAAAAACATTTACCGCGCCTTAAATCCGCGACCCTAAAATCTGCGAACGCCTAAAATCTGCGTATCTTTTCAGATGTAAACAATGAAATTTACAGTTAAGTTGCAGGAACAAAATTCAAGATGGCGCTGAAATCAACGACTACTACAATGTTTTTTTTTATAAATTTTTTGTTAATCATTCTCTTTTGGTTATTACAGTTGATTTATTACTAAATAAATTTGCATTACTTTTGATTTTGATATAAATTAGCATATCTATATGATGGCGTATCGATCTTACGATCGCTTTACCACTAGATGGCAGCATAGGACTTTTGAAATCGAATTGAATTGATTTCGTTTGTAGTAATTTAATATTTTTCTAGATTTTTCTTTTACATAATTATTTTAATAATTACTTACGTTTAAACTAATAAATTATTTTACTATTTTACTTATTTTAATGTTTCACTTTATCGTAAGCATTCATTATAATTTCCCTTGCTTAACTACCAATCAATTTAATGTTTCAAAAATGTAAACAAATCAATGACCAGAAATCTGCAAAATTCTAAAATCCGCACAACCTCTGGTCCCAAGCTGTGCGGATTTGAGGGAGTCTACTGTATATGTCTATAGACCAGAAAATTTTCATTGTTATTTAAAATTATTTACAGTTATTTCAATGAATATCTAAAATTTTTAACAGAGAAATAAATTAAAATAAGTGAACAAATTTATTATTTTCATTTTGTTTCTTCATTCAAATACTTCATAGTTTATTAGAAATATGCTTTTATATTTTTAATGATTTTTTAAAGTCTGGGATTCTTGATTTTTAATTAGAATAAGTGTGTACATAGTAATTTCTTTCGGAAATCAATTTTTTTTTCTTGTTTAATATTTTTATATAATGCAGTTTAATTATATAAATACAATTTTAACTGTGAATCTTTGCATGCTCATATATTTAATGAAAAGTAAAGATAAAATAAATAAATAGGGTCAGGTGAGGTAAAATGGGTATAAAAATCATTATTTTTTAAAAGTTCAGTTAAAATTTTCTGATAAATGTTAAACAATTAAAACTTTTTTTGGTATTTTCTTTACATTGCACATTCTTGGAATGAAAATACACAATTTTTATTTTTTAGGCTACAAAAGTATGTCTGTAACAAAACATTTAATAGATGTATGTTTGGTATAGGTATACCCATTTTACCCCATGCAGGTGAAAATGGGTATAGTGTGGGGTAAAATGGGTATATAAAAGTTTAACAATGAATACTGTATAAATAGATTTACCAGAGATTATATAATGAAGTAATATGGAAAACAATGTTATATAAGTCTTAAAAAATGTCGATTTTTTTTTTTAAATGTGAAATTTAAGTTAATAGATAAATGAGAAATTTTACTATGAATCAAGCTTAGGTGTAAATGAAAACTTCTGGCTACACTTTTTTCAACTTGTATTCTCACGCTTTTACATTTTAAGTGTTATAAGTCTATTTATCAAAAACATAATGGCCCAGATTATGTAAATGCTGATTCATTTAATGTTTCTATTATCTGCTTTCTTTTTACAATATAATCTGTGGGAATGTCCATTGTTACTGTTGTAATCGTTAGAGCAAAGTTTCAGAAAAACTTCCAATTATTTTATTATAAAATATAATGTGGATAAAATTGAAACACTAACTAGTTAAATACGTACCATCATGTTCCACTCTCATAAAATATACCAAATTTTTAACAAAAATTTTATTTATTACATAGGCTCTCATAAAATATATCTAATTTGTAATAAAATTTTGATTTATTATATAGACAAGTAAAATGTTTTTTTTTGTTTCAAATTAGATATATTTTATGTGAGTGAAGCACAATGATATTTAACTAGTCATATCAATTTTTACTCTAATAATAAAATAATTAAAAGTATTTCTGAAAATTTGCTCTAATGGTCACAAGATTAATGAATGGACATACCCCAGTGTCTTCAGGGAAAACATAAAATGCAACCAATCTTCGACTTTTCCAAGAATTTTACTTCATATTCATATGTTTTATCTACTTCAATAGCCATAGTTTTGCCACTGAATTATTTGTCTTTTTCCCCAAATAATGGACTTTCAATCATGCATCTATAGATACATCTATTTTTACTTTGGGAATATCTTCCACATATTATAGTCTAATTTAAATGTCTTCATTTGTTACAAATTCATCTGCTATTGCTTGGACATGTTTATGTTTCAGCTTTGAAGTTTATTCTAAGATTATTTGGAGGTGTGGCAAATTGATAGGTGTGAGAAAGCAAGGATGTGTCAAAGCAACACTGCTCTTACTTTTGTCCACAATTCTGGTTTTCTATTTCCCAACTCTTTCGACCACCTCTTCTTAAAATTTCAAATCCCATCAGCACCTGATATGCCATCTAGAAAAGGGGATATTTCTAGAAGTGGGCAATGATTTGACTAAATTATATACAATGAATTTCAAGTCTTTCTGATCTTAAGAATAATGCATGGTCTGAAACTAGCTGTTTTTTGCAACTGGGGCAAACATAGATTTTGCCCCCCCCCCTCAGCAAGGAAAATTTTGCTAATTTTCTAATAGCCGACTTATTTTAAAATTTAAACTATGTAATACTGACGTAAATACGTGTAATACTACATAATCTGCTTTGTTAAATTTTGATTCATTAAAATCTTGAAAATGGAATCGAAAAGAATCGGTAAATAAATCCGTTTTATACAAGATCCTTATGCCATACCATCCTTAGATTCTTCTATGCTTTGGCATACCCCAGACAGGACAATTTTAAAAACACCGTGCTAAACATAGACTTGAGAAAAATCGACAAACAAAATCTTCATTTGGTGCCTGGGGCACATGTCCTTTCTGCCCCCCACCCCACCCCTCTTAGTTTCGGTCCTGTGTGTGCATTATATAAACATTTTACAGTATTTTTAAAACTAATTCTATTCTAATTCCAGTAAAATAAAGAATTTTATTCAGAAAAGTTCTATATAACATCTTAAAAATACTTCAAACATTAAGCCTAAAACTATACCCATTTTACCCCATTTATAAGGTTTAAGATAAACCAATAAAAACAAAAGACATTTTCTTGTTTGTAATTTAGAAAAGTATTAGAAGTGCTTAATGAATAAAATGAGGTCAAATAAATGAGTTTATATCAAATATTATGAGGTGCAGGAAGAAGTTTAATCAGACCATATGTGGCATGAAATTGTCCTCAAACGGTTTTACTGTTGCCACTCAAATAGAACAAACTATAAAAACAAAAATAAAGTAGGAGAAGAAAGCTTAAACATCAGTCAATGATATATAATTTTGAAAACTATAGATATGTTAAAAAAGTTTTAAAAAATTAAACAATATATTTTAATTACCCATTTTACCCCACTACCCATTTACCCCACCTGACCCTAATAACAATAACAAACTAAAAAAAAGCAGTGGCATAGCTACATATTCAGCGCCCTGGAGCAAGTAAAGTTGGTGCGCCCTCTTGTCACCCGAAAAAAGTTCTGCAACTTTTTTTTTACTTTAAAATTTATATACCAACCTTAATTCGATTTAAAACCTTACTTTTATTTGAAAGTCAGAATATTTCAACACGTATTAAATACGAATAATTAAAAATAAATAATGGAATTATAATTCTATAAGTATGGAGTACAGACCTGCCAACCTTTGAAAGTGAGAAATCGTAGCACACAAAATTTAAAATTAATCTGGAGGTTGGTTGGTTGATTTTTCGTGTTTCACAGCCATCTTTTGAAATTCTTAAAAGAATAAGGTTTCCCATCTTTCAACTCAATATAATAAATTTTTTCCTCTGAAAATTTTTATACGATTTTTAGAGTTTATTTTCGTTTTGCAGCGTTTTTTTTTTTTTTTTTTTTTTTAAACATTTGTAAAAGGAGCCTGGTTCCAACTTCTTAGCCCAGTGCAGTAAATTTTGACGGAATTCGTGATTTTTTTCCCGTGCTCATTTCAGGATATTCACAATTTTTTTTCCCACAACCATAATTCACATTTTCCTATCACGATTTTTTGTTGAAATCCGCACTTTTTACCATGAACTTTTGATGAAATTCGCATTTTTTACGCGATCCTTTGACGAATTTTGTGTTTTATTACCACGATCTTGTGACTAAATTAGTGTTTTCTTTCTGCGATCTTTCAGTGAAATTTGCATTTTCTTACTGATCTTTCGACGAAATTAGTTTTCTTTTTGCGATATTTTGACAAAATTCACGTTTTTACCACGATCCTTTAACGAAATTTATTTTCTTCTGGGACCAATTTACGAAATTGATTTTTTTTACACGGTCATTTGTCGAAATTCGCGATAGTTTATCGCAAATCGTGCGATTTTGCACACTATTTCAAACCTTGCCCCTCAAGGAACTCACTCGAGAATTCTTAAAATGGCACCCTTGTTTCTAAGGAAGGAATTCCTGTATAAATATTTACAAAAACACGATTAGAGTGTTTTATGTTAAGAAGTTTTTTTTGCAGCTGAGAATTTTTTTTTCTCATGAGCATTTTTTAATGTCCGAATTTTCGGACTAATGGCCAATTTTTTAAAACTTTCAGAAATGAATACTTGAAAATTTCAGAACAGAATCACTCCTGAAAAATATGCTGCGTGGGATAAAAATCGGCACTAGAAACAACAAATGCTTTTGTGTATTTTGCAAAAAATCGTAGTTTAAGAACGATTTTCGTAGCATCGTAGTTCATAGGTCCAAATCGTAGCAACTACGATTTTTTAGTAGCAGTTGGCAGGTCTGGGAGTACCTACCAATATTTTCTGCGAATTGGGAGGGATTTTCGTTTTAAAATTATTTCCGGTTTCAAATCGCCAATTAGCCAGTACAATCTGCTGCCCTTAATATCTGTTTTTCTTTTCAAAGATTTCGAAGCATTGTAGAGTACTAATTTAAAAAAAAACTATTGTCAAGATTTTTTTTTTACTTTTTGCATATGGATGAAACTGTTTTTAGTGTCAGAAAATACTAAAATTCCATAAAATTCAAAATATCATAACTTGATAAGTTTTGGTCATACAAAAAAGAAATTTTTATTATTTTACCCATATACGGAGAAGATTTTTCTAAGTATAACTTATAGAACCCAGGGGCCGAATAAAAATGTAAATCTCGTAACTTTTAAAAAATAACTATTTTGACATAAATTACTTTTAAGAGGATGAAGAGCAACTTTAAAACTTTGTTACTATTGGAACTATATTTCCACAGCTAATGGTTTAGAAAATTAGCCGATAGACAATGACAAATGTTGACAGTGGGTTTCTCACTGGCTTTTACTAATTTGAGTAATTTCGCTAATCACTAAAGAAAAACTAGACAAATTCGAATAATGGTAATAATAGATTCGCCGCTAAGAAACACTAATAATATACAAACAAGAATAATGAGTTACATAGTAAAGGTTTAATCGTACAATAACATGACTGAGAGTGTCTTCGAAAGAAAAAAGAAACACCTCTTGCAATTTGGCGATTTCAGTCTTCCGTTTTCTCCCAAAATGAAACATTTTTGTCCCCCTGCAACGAGAACCCTAACTGACACCCTTATACACTGGTGTGCAAAAATTAAAGTCTAGATGGTTTTCCGAATGAAACATCATACAGAAGTTTTCCACATTGACCGAAATATTATACCATAAATTCTCCAAGATGTGAAAATATGGTACAGGTGATCAAAACCATCTAAACAAGAAATCAAAAGGTTACAAAAACACTTTATTGAAAAGGTAACTTGGATCACAACTGCAGAGAAGACAGAAATGTCTATCTGACAGGCACCTGGCAGAAATAATTGAAGAGCTAAATGTAAGAACATGTTAAGTAACAAAAATTACATTTGAAGAAATCTGAAGTGAAAGATTTTGCTGTAAATTTTAATGATTTATTATCTGTTTGATACCATGTGTTTAAAATATCAACAGGTATGGTACTAAACTCTCTCAGAATAACTTATTCATATTTAATTCTCAAATATTAAAATTTATTAATGTTATTGACATTATTAAATATTAAATATTAATGAATAATGTCTCAGATAGAATAGAAGAACTAAATTGAATCTTAGTATTTTATCTTCACCATGTGATAAGATACCTCACAACGCTTTCATCCAAAAGATAAAGATTGTTTTTAGAAAATGTAGCATAACATGTTCATCCACTCAGCTCTTCAATTCAGTCTTTACTTGGGGATATGGTCACCCCTGACTGCGATGCAAGGCTTACAACGTCTGTACATGCTGAAGACATAGTTGTCAAGGAGCTATTTAGACATATTCCCATTCTGCTTGTAACACCAATTGAAGCTACGGAATCGTTGCTGGCGCCTGGTCACACGCTGCCAAGCGTCTCCTGAGAAGGTTCCATACGTGTTCTATGAGATTTAGGTCCAGGGACCATGCAGGCCAATCCACGCGTTGTATATTTTCACTCTCCAAGAGCTCTGCGACAGCCACTGTACGATGAGGTGTAACGTTGTCGTCCATGAAGAGGAAGTCTGGAACCACAGCACATCTAAAAAGACACACGTTGGCAAGATAATTTCATTTCAATAGCGGCTACCAGTTAATGAATCTCCTTGGAAGACGTGGAGGTTACAACGGCTGCCAAGCGTGATACCGCCCCAAACGTTAACTCCGGCACCTTCAAAACGGCCCCTTTCGATGCTGTTGGATAGGTGATTGCGTATTCCCTGCTCTCTCCAGATGCGTATATATCCAGATTTGCTCGTCAGACTAAATCGACTCTCATCCATAAAGAGTACTCGACCCCAACCCTGTTATGTCCAGTTCTTGTGTTCTGGCGTCACAGAAACCACCGTCTCCGATGAGCAGTCATTAATGGTACACACCGCACTGTTCGACGTGCGTATAGACCACCTTTGTGCAGCCTGTTGACCACACTAAAATATGATATCTGACGTCCAATAGTCTGTTCCGTGTGCCTTGCGATTTCACCAGCTGTCTTTTGCCTGTTTCTTTTCGCCTTAGAACAATATAGCGCAGCGGTCTTCTCCTGTTATTGTTGAAGGTGGACGACCACTGATGAACACTCGGGCAGCTTGTTCTATCGTTTGAAATGCTATACAAGCTCGTAAAACGATGCTGTGAGCGATCCCAAACACTTCTGCCACACTTCGACCTTCTTCGAACCTCCCAATGATGCGACATATCGTAAAGTCATCCAGATGACATCTCCTGGATTGGCTGTTGGCTATATCACACAGTAGTAGCAACAAACCGTCGTTGAAACCACTGTACACCGTGCAATATATTTTACCGAATTGCTGAGTGTCCGCCGCATCTGTGCTTTATACTCTTGCGACTTCCACCTCTTACGTTATATGCCATATATGCGCATGCCCAACTGCATCTGTCCAAGGTGCATCTCCTGATTGGCCTTTCAGTCCGTTCTGTTGCCTTGTTGGGCTTTTATGCTATTTTATCTGCTTCGTCCTTAATTTTTGCTCCCCAGTGTATATAACTCGTAAGTATTACAGTTTTTACTTTCCATACACATATACAATGTAAGGAAGGAATTAATAAAGCATTGAAATTACACTAAAAAAATGAAAATAATGGTACATTTTTACATTTTCTAATACTCTTGAATCCGTTTTCACAAGTTTTACAATGGTTCAATATGATGTGTGTATGTATGCGTGTATGTTAGAATTGTACCACGTTTTCAGATTCCCAGAGCATGATTTGGTGATTTTTTGATGATGTCGGCAGGTATATTATAAATCTGTCGCAAGAATTCTATTAATTTTCGAAGAAATCGGCCGACGGATTTGGTATCTGGGAGTACGGCAATGCGTCCGCCAAGTTCGCACAAGCCGTAAGCTACCTTTTCCTGAACCATTTCAGCATACTTTTTACCCCCTCATAACGTCGTTTTAGGGAGAGGTATAGAAATTTTTCTTTTATACACATGTTCGTAGGGTCAAACTGAACTAAGGTTCCTCGATTACATGTTTCTATATTTAGTAGTTTTCGAAATATTAAATTTCAAAAAAGCGCTTTTTTGTCGCTGACTCACTTCGCATCATCAAATAACTAAGGTACTTCTAAAAGTCGTAGAATCATGAAATTTCACAAGTAAGTCGGCTTTGTGGCACAATTAACCAGAAAAATCTGAAAACACAGAATTTCCGCCTCTAAACCCTTCAAACAGGGGGTGTTCATTTGGCAGTAAACAGTTCTTTAACACATTCAATTGTGCCAATGTTGGTCGCCAAAACTTGATTACAGAGTTTTGAAGGGGTCACGTGATTTCAGGAAGAATAAAATTTTATATATATTCTTTTCCAAAGATGTTTGTTAAATAGAAAAAAATGAATATACCTAAAAATTTTAATCAGTATAGGTTATGATATATTTAAGATATTAAAACAATAAAACATTTAACAAAATATAACCGCAATTCGGTACGTTTCCGATATAGTAGCTTTGGCGAAATACAGAAAATACAGCCTTGACGAGAAAAGAAATTTAATAATAATGTATTTTCTGGCAACCTATTTACTGTGTCATATACACAAGCAATTTATTCCATATGTATACAATTTATTTAATGTAAGGAACCCGTTTATTTATTTTTATATACCAACATAAATAATTTGCATATAAAAAATAATATTTTATGCATGTATAAATAAAATGTTTATATGTATATAAATGCATATATAAATAACATAAAAGTTCATCAGGTTTGTTTTCATAGTTGTTTATATCATTTGGCAACATATCTCAGTTTCTGAAGCCTGAATTGCGCCAATATTTTTAAAAAATGACAAGACCCCTATAGTGGAAAAATATCCTAATTCTTATATGAAAGTTTAAAAATCTCATTTTAATTAAATGAAATGTGTAACTAATAAAGCTGTCTTTAACGATGTGCGGCAGATGCGGCATCCGAAGTCCGCTGCTAATGTTATTATATTGTATTATTAGCCAACTTACTGTTAATTTATTGTTCATTTTAAATCTGTAAAAGAAAGATTATAGTTATAGATAAGATATGTTGGTCGCCAAAACCCGATTACAGAAAATTAGCCTGAGTTATAAAGGTGTTACATGATTTCAAGCTGAATGAATTTTTATATGCTTTTACAAAAACCTTTCAGTTTATCTGTCCATCTTTCTATCTTTTACTTCCTTAAAACAAATTTTATTAAAGACCGGGAGGCGTCTGCACAGATCATCACCTCATCGAGTTGACGGCAGAAATTTTAGGATTAGTTAAATATCGATTAGCGTATTGAAATGTAACTGGTCTGCCAAGTCATATCTTTCTGGAAACCACCTACAGAACCGATTTTACGGATTAATTGGTGGATTTTCCATTGTGTTTTCCTGCTCCCATTCCTCCATGTTTCCATACTTTTGGATGCAGGAAAATACAATAGTAAACCTATCAGTTAACCACTAAAATTAGATCTTCAGGTAGTTTCTACCAAGATATGACTTAACAGACCAGTTGCATTTTAATATGCTAATCTAGTTTTAACTAATCCTAAATTTTCAGCTGTAAACTCGATGAGGTGATGGTGTGTACAGACGCCTCCCGGTGTATTATAAATGTCGGAATTCTAATCTCAATAGCACTCTAGTCAATCTGGCAAATATCCCTACTATTTATGGAATACTATTCCTTTAAGTTCGTTTTAGTGATGTTCATGGGCTTATGTAAATGCGTCATACATATTATACATATGCATATAACGCGTAATACATTTGCATCATACATATTATAGGTATGTGTATAATACATAATACATATGCATCATTATGACGTCAGAATAAACAAAACATTTTTTGTCGCCAAACTTGAGAATTGACATGATATATTACCAAATTTGGTGACACTTTGCTAAATGTTGCCAAACTTGGCGAGTATTTGACGCTAGTGGCTATTTTTCAATGAATTAATTATTAATGCGAGCCATCTATTTATATTTTTCCGCATATCATCTGAATAGTTAAATGGTATAACGTACGAATATTTCCAAAGTTACAATAGTTTCGTCACTGCCCAAAACCTCTGCTATTGTTATTATATTGTACTGTGATTATATTTACTGTGACTATGTTGTTAATGTTTACACTGCTAAAACTTCTGTATTATATAAAGAGAATTTACGGAAACTATTAAAGCATTGAAACTGCCAGTTCTTTTTATGAGTATTATAATTCTATAATATGTATCCTGTTAATCGATATGTACGTTGGAATGAATCTTCTATAATCCGGTTTCTCGCATTTTAGTTTTCAGGTTTCGAATAAAATTAGCTAAAATCTTAAAACCATGGCACATTGATTAATTCTTCAACACGATGAGATGAGAAGAATGATAGATTTTCAAATGGATCATGGCAGTGAGCCCGTAGACCTTCTATTCTTCCGTAATCAAGTCTTTTGAAAAGGTTAACGTGAAACAAAAAGATATTAGCATCAATATGGTTTCATGTGAATGCAGATATTGTCAAAGGATTTCATAAGAACCATTTCACTTGTACCCAGTCGTATCAGTTAAAATACAACAATTGGCAGTGAGCCCAATTAGAAAAGATTACTTAATAGGATTAACAATTTCCGCATTAGAGAACGAATCGTAACTGATAAGGAAACATGCATAAGTGAGTTAAAAGATATTTGTTACGAAAGATGAAATACATAACAACACAAAATATATGATGTTCTTCCATGATCGAAAATAGTTCTTGATTTCTCGATCAAAAGCTTCCGACTTGGCGAAAGAATGGGCAAGTAAATTAAATTATGAATAACAGTAACATGATGCAACGTTTAACATGTAATTAATAGAGTAAATACTACTTGCTAGAGGCGGCTAGTACTTTAATATAAAAAGAAATAAAGTATAAATTTCTAAAGCTCAATAAAATAAATTTAAGTATTTTTATGTTAGCCGGGCGCAAGTGGCAAATCGCCAAATACCAACTCCATTGTTCATTTTGTATTCGTTTCATTTAAAAATATGAACTTTTCAGTCATCCCATTTAAAATAGATGCATTTCCCTAATTTTATTTAATAGACTATTTAACATAGAAATAAATAAATAAGAAATAATAACATAAACCAAAATATTTTATTTGAAAATTAAAGCTTTGTTTCTAATTTACACATATGAAAAATGAAAACTGCTATTGGCGAAAAAACAAAATGCTAATGAGGAGATCTGCTCTCGGCTAACATAAAAGTACTGAAGTTTAAGTTTTTTCATATTAATATAGTTTAGAATAACAAATTTGAAAAAACATACAAAAAGTTTTCGGTAAAAAAAAAAAAAGCGCCAAGTTTCCTTTAATGTTTCGGCCAGAAAAAGTAGTGATATCTGAAGTTCGCACTAGTTAGAGGCCAAACATCCCAAATCTTTCATTGAAAATGGCTTCCTGCGACTTGGCCGTTAATGCCTTCGAGAGAGTTTTTCAAATTTTAAAGTATGTACAAATGAGCTACATGCCAACTACACTTTTTGATTATTTTAGGCATTTTGTGGCACAAAGTACAGAAATAAAATACACATTTTAAAAAAGCCTTTAAGCCACTTCAGTCTATTTAAATGCTTAGAAGTTAAAAATAACAAAATACTTGTATTCAGAGGATAATATCCCTAATTGCTAAAACATAATTAGTATCAGCTTTTAACAGTTTATAAATCGAATACCTCTTAATGTATGCAAGCAAACTATAATAAATGTTCAAACGAAAAAAATCTCTTTCGTCAATGCACAAGATTTCAATATTATACAATAAAATATAATGTAACATAGTGTGAGATTTAAAGTAAGTAAATTTTGTTTTATTTCTTGGGTTTTACATTAATGATTTTAGCTTTAGGTCGTACAAAATGGCAAATAAACCACAAGTGGACTACATGATCTGTAATCAAAACTAATGTTTGTTGAAACTGAATGGTAGTTATCAGAAATCTTTTACTTATAATGTCTTTGTGTGAATTTGCCTCTTTGCATTCTAATATTGTTTTTAATATTTAAATAATTCATAAATGCGTAATTTCCAAACATTAATTTTGAAATGTTGTAGAAGGCATTAACGGCCAAGTCGCAGGAAGCCATTTTCAATGAAAGATTTGGCATGTTTGGCTTTTAACTTGTGCGAACTTCAGATATCACTACTTTTTCTGGCCGAAATATTAAGGGGAACTTGGCGCTTTTTTTTTTTACCGAAAACTTTTTGTTGGGATCTAAACTATTTTTCAACCATTCTGTGACGATAACTGACCAATATTTTCTCTTATATCTCAATTAAATTATTTTTATTGCTCACGTTCATCTTATACCATAACATTTCACTAGACAGACAGTAGCAGCTCAACAAGGGGTTTACAGTCACTTTACTATTAGTGATTTCACAAAAAAAATTTCTCCTTGTTTAATCATAGAAAATCTCACGATTAAAACAAATCAAATTTTATATACCTATATTCTGGTAGAAAAGTTATTGTGAACCCTAGCGGAACCGCTATTGCACGCAGGGTCGGACTCGGTCACTGTCAAATACAACCTTGGATTTTTGAAGGGCGCAACATTTTAGAAATTCATTATTGTACCACTTTGCCATTAGAAACCAATAATATCCATTACCATTCGAGTTTTTTTCTGGGGATGCTTTCAATTTCAGAACTGGATCCGAAATTGAAAGTGTTCTTAGAAAAAAAAAAATCAAAACAGCGTAAAGATAACAGGTTTAGACATTGACCTCATATATTCAATGCAAAGAAAAAAGCATTTAAAAATACTAAAAATGAGAAATTTGTAATGAACGTTGCCATTGGTTTAAAATTAGCTTGCGAATGATTAGTGTCGGATTCTAAGTATAGAAGAATTTTAGTACTAAATAAGAAAGAATATCTAAACCTATAAACTTTTTTTGCAGCGGCAGGATAAAAAATCTTAATGCTGCTAGTAATAAAAAGAAACGTGCGAATATTTAATTTAATTTTAAATCAAAGTATCTTTAAAATTTTATATAGATTTTTAAAGAGTAAACTCTGTCTAAAGCTCTGTGTAAGACAAATTTCCGCCTTATGCAGAATCCGTCTTAGGCAGAATATACTGTATTTAAAAAAAACTTAGCAACAGGGTATAATCGAAGGGGTGCAAAAAGAATATTCAAACGGTTGAACATGAACAGTCCTGATTTAACCTCATACAAAATAGCAGACCGCCGTTTTGATCATCACACTTATAGACAATATTGAAACAGTCCCGTTTTGATATTAAAGTGTAATTTTTGACTAAAAGAATGCTTGATTTATCTTTTTTTTTATATAGAAAATATTCTTTATATATTTTTCTTTCATCAAGTGCAAAAATCAATATAATAAACATTTATATACGTTAATTTACAAACACAGCATTGTACGAATACTATTTCCTACACATTTCAATCAAATACATAATAAATGATTTTACAAAAAACTAAATAAAAAAATTCGTATATATATTTTGAAATAGAGACGACGCATGGTCCTCTGAAACGAAGAAACTTCCAAAAACAATTAAATTCTGCTTTGCAAAGATAAAAAAAAATTCATTAATAGAAAAAATGCTTCCAAAAAGTGATTTTTTTAAAAAGTTATTCAATAATTTACGACTGTTCAAATCTAATGCTTATAGAAAAATTTGTAACATTTATTATTTCAACTCAAGGGGGAGCACAGCATTACATGGTTTAGGTCTTACCAACTCGCAGGTCAGTTGCCTAGCGAACCAGCCTTAGTGTGCCAGAATTTGACTTAATTTGATACAATCAAATTGTTTTGATTGTATTTTTTTATTTTTTAAACTTATAAGCCTTGTTTCAGCATGTGCAGAATGAAAATTTGTTGAAAATTAGGCCATTTGAAAAATTTTTAAGTCTTATGAATTAAAATGCACATTTTCTTTAAAATACGAGGTCTTTATCACTAGTGGAAATATTTCACCTTTGCATAACATTAGGATCTAAGTTTTTATTCATTGTTATACTTTTTTGAACACACAGTTGCAGTAACTCCAGATTTTTTTTTATTTTATTATTCCAAAATTCACTGACTACTACTAATTATGCGATATCGGATGGTGGTGGTGTGTGGGCAGAGTCTGATTACGGCCTCAGCAAACTCACATTACTATTTTCAAAAAATGTTTTGCCTTATTTAATCATAAAATTCTGCGATTAAATAAGGTTTAATCTGGAAAAATATTTTTCGAAAAAAAAATGATATAAATTTGCATCAGCGATAATCATGTCCAAAGGAACACTAAATTTGATACCTAATTTTTTCTCCCTTTTTAAAGGCAATTCTGCATTTCAGATTTATCATATTTTCAAAATCTCAAAAAAATATGCACAAAATTTAATTTGCCGTTTCCCCCTCATACATCATCTAAAGTTTGTCGCCTTGGACTGATGTGGAATATGCCTAAATCCGGCTCTTATTGTTTTGTAATCTGCATTGATGACTGTTTAGTTTGCAAAGACACAAAAGAAAAAAAAAAACCCTTTAAAATTTTCATTTTTTTTTTCTCGTTTGTAATATAGTCAACAATTTTCTTCTACTTGTCAAACTATTTTTTTTTTTTTCAAATCGTAAAATAACTAAATTGCTAAGGCTGTCACATCGTAAACATAGGTTTCTCAGTGGTGACTTCTTTGACTACCATTATTTCCGTACAGTAATCATCATGATAAATTTCTAAAACATTTTCAATAGAAATGTACCAGGAAGTTTATTGTTTGGAAATAGTGGTAGCCAATAAGTGACCAATGAGAGCCCTGTAAATAAGTTTTGATTACTTGAAGATTTGAAAATCTTCAGTTGTCGTCTACGAAAAAGTCACAGGGGAAAAAATCCGGCATGCTGAAATGGTGTTGGAAGAGTTACTTGAGGCTGCAATAAGTTATGAATTAAAATTAAAACTTCGCAAATAGAAGTAATTTCTGTTAACTGTGTATAAAAATATGTTTAAAATCGAAATAATTGAGGTTAAACACAAGGTAAAATATCATAGAAATATGATGGTTGTAACAATATTCATCTATAATTTCTGATTAATAATGAAAAAAATATGAAAATATTTTTACAAATGTATATTTCGCTCTTTCTAATTTTGTGCCCTTAGGATTCGTGCACCTGGAGCAGTTTGCTCCAACTGCTCCACGGTAGCTACGCCCCTGAAAAAAAGTCAATTGGAACTTTTATAGACCATAAAATTAAGCTAATTTTAAAATTCATTTACTGTTATTTACATAAATAAGCTACTATTTTTCACAGTGAAATAAATATATCATTTTTTACCAACTAGTTTTTAAATTTTTTAAATCTTGGATTCTTATGATTATAGTTAGAATAACTGTCTTTGTGCTTAAAAATAAGTTCTAAAAAGATACCGAATTGTTGAAAATAGTTATTATGTAGGTAATAATTACAAAACCAAATATCCGAAATTAAAAAAAGTCATATTAAGAATTTTAAAAAGTGTATTAAAAAAATCATCAAATATTCGAAATACTTTCATATAGAAAGAAAATTAAAATAATATAATTATTCACACATTTATATCACATGTTTTAATTTATTTCTCTGTGAAAAATAGTAGATTATTCATTGAAATAACTGTAAATAATTTTAAATAACAACAAAAAATTTCTGGTCTATAGACGTATAAATATGCGGATTTTTTTTATTTTATTTATTTATTTTTTTTTTTTTTTCACTTTTCATTATATATTTAAACATGCAAAATTTTGTAGTTAAAAAAGCACTTATATGCTACAAAACATACATTTAATTCATACTTTTCGTAAATTTCAATTATTATAGTACATATTTTTTAAATTACGGTTCGAAAATGATTGATAAAAATTTTCGTTCTGGAAAACAAGTCCGAGCAGAATTTGAACTCGGGTAGAAAAACCTCAAATGCCGCATGCTGCCGACCATTCTACTGAACCACTTGCCAAAGAAGAAAATTTATCCAATTATAAACTGTAGCTTAAACTTTGCAACTTATTTTCTTAAAATCCCCGGGGGGTTGCGCTTTATGGTGGTTCATATATTTATATACTAACTATACTCTATCGATACACAAATGTTCATTGCATTCGGTGACACCAACCTCGGACCCTTTCCTTGTAAGTTGGGTTGAGTCATCTCTCATTTTTTTTTTACTGTTGGTTGGTTTTGAGTATTCCTGATTTTTCAAAATAATATTTTATACAAAAAGACTATACATATCCCATGTCTTTTCAAATTTCAGAAATTCATGAAAAAAAATTAACAAATTGTATTAGTGCAGTTTGCACCTGAAGACTTGTCAAAGAGTCAGGATTTTTGTGTCAATAGAAAATAAATAATTAAAAAAGACTAATAAGTAAGTTTAATTTCAGAAATTCATAAAAATTTAACAAATTGTCCCATTGTAGTGTGCTTTCCTTACACTGTGTATTCAGAAAATAAAAATAATTCAAAGAGCCTCATAAGTCAATTCACATTTCAAAACTCAACTAGTCAGATGTGGCAATCCCAAAACTTTCTTCTATCTCACACATGTTAATACTTCAAAATTCACTATCACAGTGTCAAAATTAAATGACAATCAATGCCCATCATGAGTATTCTGAAATTCTGCACATTAGTTCTTGAAATACAACTATTGCGGATATCGGGGAAAATGCAGCATAAAAGCACCACCTGTTGGGTGATTTACACCAAAACATAATCAGCAATAATATTTATCAAGGTATACCTGAATTTGAAGTTTGATCAAAAATTGTGCATTAGTTCTTGAGATAGAGCTATTGCGGGAATTTGGAAAAATTCAGCATAGCAGCGTCACCTGTTTGGCGATTGACACCAAAACGTAAACAGAACCAATTCATATCAAGGATTAACTGAACCTGAAGTTTGAGGAAAATCTGCGTATTAATTCATGAGATAGAGCTGTTGTGGAAATCGTAAAAAATGCAGCATAGCAGCGCCACCAGTTGAGCGATTTACACCATAAACTAATCAGCATCAATTTATATCAGGGACTACCAGAATATAAATTTTTATTAAATCCCGTGCATTAGTTCTTGAGATAGAGCGCCTACAAAATTTATATCACATACAGACAGAGTCACAGACTTGCAGACAGACATTTTGTAAAAACATGTTTTTTGGAATCTCTGACACTTAAAATGTGTAAATATGTCAAAAACCAGAATTCGAAAATTTTCACGAATCCAATACTTTCTTCTTGTAAAGATAGAAGAAAGTAAAAATTTAACAAATTTCTGTGTCAGAATGCATACCGCCATAACTTACAAATGGTCAAAATTTTTGCAGCAAAAAATACTTCAAAGAAATTTTGAAGTACTTTTTCTCTTGTTCCAAAAAATCAGACACTTTGACAAGTCTTATGATGCAAACCACATTCTAATACCACAATTTGTTACTTTTCTGAATTTTTTAATGTGATCAGATTTATGGCATGTAACACTCTGTATATTACATGAATAAGTATATCTATTAATTTTTCTTTATAAAATTAAATAAATATAATTCCATTAAAATATTGTCATTAAATTATATATATATACATAATAATTATTTTCTTTCATTTCATTTCAGTTTCAAATTGAAATTTTTTGGGTTTAGGTGAGACTGTAGATTGATGAAGATTACCTTTTCAGGTTTCTTGTTGATTAAAATTATTTAGTCGAGTACAGATGATTTAAATTTAGTTTTTAAAAAAAAATTCGGGTTTTGGATGAGATCTATTCTTTCACGTACATGACTTGGAGTGAGAATTTTTTGCATTTGTCATAAATTTAAGTATTTTAGGTATACTCAGACAGTATATATCTATATATATATTTTTTTTTCCATTATGGTAAAATTCTTGTTTCTTTGTTAAGTAAATTTTAATCTTTTGAAATTGAGATAATATTTTTCTTACACTTTGTATTATGAAAAATTCTCTAATCAGAAGACTGTTCTTTTTTATTTAAATAAGTTTTATTAGCCTTTATTATGTAGTTAACATTATAAATTTACATAATTTTATTTTACAGGTGATATTGCTCAATACAAAGTATGGCGCACATGGGATTTTTCTCCTACAAAACCTATCAGAAGTATCATTTTTCCTTATTCAGTTACAGCTGTACCTGCTATAATAATCCGTTTACTCGCATTACTTAACTTTAACACTAGCAGTTATTTGTTATTAATACTTCCAAGACTGTTAATGTGTATATGTTCATTTCTTCAAGATGTTTGCATTTATCAGATATGCAGTATTATGAAAACTGATTATAAACCCTGTTTAATTCTGTTTGCTTCATCATATGTAACACTTTCTTACCTTACCAAAACTTTTTCCAATTCATTGGAAAGCACACTATTTGCATTGTTTCTCTTTTTCTCAATTAAAAGTTTAAATCTTTTCCAGAAAATTATTTACAGTGAAAATCGTGAATTACTTTTTGATGCAAATCATAATGATTTCCTAAGAAGATTTACATTCTATAGCTTTATGAGTAGTATAATTCTAGTTTTCGGCTGTTTTATAAGACCAACATTTATTTGTTTCACAATTTTTCCTATGATTGTTTGGTGTTTTATACTGTACAGAGTGAGTACTTATGCAAAAATTAATATTATTTTATCAATAATGTTAGGAGCTTCTTCAATGTGTGTTTGTCTAATAGCTATCGATACTTTCTACTATAATAAAATGCATTATTCTACAGTTAAAAATTTTAATCTTATATGTACACCAATAAATTTCATAATTTATAATTTAAATCCAGACAATTTAAGCAGTCATGGTTTGCATCCTAGATGGCTTCATGTATTAATAAATGTGCCTTTATTATTTTCAGTTTATGGTGTTATTTTATTATTTTATTTTATTGTGAAATTTCGTAATTTGTTTAATGGATTAAGGAACAGTTATGAAATGTTGTTATTTTTATCTTTTGTGGGGCCTTTGATTTTACTTTCATCAATTCCTCACCAAGAACCAAGATTTATTGTTCCACTTATCATTCCATTAAGTCTGCTTTATAATCTCAAGTATTTTAGAACTGTTCTATCAAACAAATGGTATGTTTTTATCTGGGTTATTAGTAACATATTCTGTCTTCTTTTTTATGGATTTATACATCAAGCAGGTGTTTACTTATCAATCAATTATTTAAACAATTTAGTGGAAAATAGAAATGTTGTTATATTCTACAAAAATTATATGCCTCCCCGGTATTTATTTCATCTCAATAAAAGTACAAGAAACTGCAGTATCTATGACTTTACTGAATTTGAAATTGATGAATTTGAATCAAGAATGCAAGATACCATTATGAATATCAAGCCTTCAAAAGTTTTCATTATTCTTCCTTATACAATTCTCAAATCAGATCTTACTTTTGAAGCCTTAACTATATCTGGCTACAAGTTTACTAAAAAAATTAGTATATTTCCTCATTTAAGTACTGAAAATTTACCTAGTTTGTCAGAGTTATTACATATAGTACAAAATAATTCTTCATTTATAAATAAACTGCATGAAATCCAAGAAATATTCAGTATTCATATTGTTTCATTTCAAAAGTATTTTAGTTAAGTTTTCATTTCATTTAAATGCCATTTATTGTACAAATTATATATTACATGAAAATGGAGAAAATGCAATTTTTATTTATAATGTCATGTTTAAAAACTTTGAGTTAATAAAATGTTTCAGAAACATGTCTGAACTGAATTTTATCAAGCTGCATTTATAGAAATTGTATTCGCTATTTTAAATTGTAAAAACCAATACTTCTGAACGTGTGGTATGATTCGGTAAAAATAAGTGTTAGATAAAAATATAAGGACTGATTCATCCTTTTGATATGACTATATTTTTCCTGAATCAGAACTTTTGCAATATAATATGATACACATTATCTTGGAGCGAAATAATGGTTGATTAATAATTATTACACATTACCTTGAAAATATGTATTTAGTGATTTTATTTTAATTTAATTTCTATTAAATATCTAGACTTTTATTTTTTAAAGATGCTTCATCATATCATTGCTATGTGCTGTAATATGAAAAGTAGTGTAAAGGCAAAAAATATTTGACAATTTTCAATATACAGGGTCAATCCAGGCAAAATTTTGGAGCCTATTTAGGGCCCCTTCACAAAAATCAATTTAATAAAACAGGCCCCTTCACAAAATTCTAGTCCATAAAAACATACTCTTCATTAATTATTTTTATATTATTAGGTTTTAAAATGCGTAAGTTGCAAAGAAAACAAATTCACTAGAAAGTTAAACTTTAGCAGAAGGAGTTGAAGTTATTATTAATAAATGATTAGTTCGAATTTTAGTAACTGGATTTCCTATTTTGTTACAAAAACTTTTCACTTACAGTTACTTTTCACAAAAATATAATAAATTTCTCAAAAATAACTTTTACTTTTCACAAAATGGGCCCCAAGAAAAGAATCCCTGGATCGACCCCTGATAAATAATAAAAAAATTTCCTCATCTCTGTATGTACTATGAACTAAGATGAAATCACTTAAAAATTGTTGAGGCACAAAACACAATCTGTAAATGCAAAGTGATTATGATATGTTCAGAATAATAATGAAAAAAACAAAAAACCTGAAAAAATGATACATGTGCTTAAGAAAAATTCACAAACTCAACCAGACTTTCTCCTGCTTTTACATATCTTAAAACGTTATTAATATGCCAAATAAAGTATAGTTGGTCATAAAAAAAGGGAAGCCCCATACTATTTTATCACCAGTTTATTATATAAATATGTGAGGAGGAGGATTTGACTGGGAATTGTGTCTTCTTTTCGAATATGAATGTAGTTTTTGAAATAAATCGTCTGTATATTAAAAGTTGTAACAACTTTGATTTTTCAAATGATAACACCCACTTTTGACACCATATTTGAGTTCTTCACATCAAATCAGCCCAGAGAAAGGTGCAGTTTAAAGGTCTTTTTTTAGATCTGCATAGAGTTATAAAATAAATTTGTGTTAGGAGCTTATCCACGTAAACTTCAAAAAATAAAATGCAGATCTAACAAGGAAAAGTACTAAAAACATTCAATTAGTTATCAGAAAAAATTATACATATATTTTATATATAGAAAAGAAAATCCTACAAAATTTTTCCAGAATATTAAGATTTTCATTTTTGTACATTCTTGGATAACAGAAGACAATCTCCTTAGGCCATCAAAAAGTAAAATTTCTCTAATTTCGAAAAATAATGATAGGAATGAGTTGTTTTTGTTCAGCACTCATTCATTTTATGCAAACATTAATGTACATCACAATTCCATTTTTTAAAATATGAATTACTAATAAGTCTCATGATTAAATATGTTTTTGCATTTTAAAAAAAATGCTTGAATTATGTTTAGGTTTATTCATTGTATCTTATCAAAAATATTACAACTGAGCGATTTTTTTTTAGAAAATATAAGTTAAAGTTTTTTACGTGCATTTAACATTACTCATAATTTGACATTTTGTAGCCCTGTGAAGATTTAAGAAAAAGTATATAAACTATACCTTTTTCTGATCCATGAAACTCAAAAGAAAAAAAAAATATCAGTGGCTGTTACCACTTGAAAAATCAAAGTTAATACAATTTTTAATATACAGAGACCTCTATTTCAATAATTGCATTTATATTCAGAAAATAGATCCTGCCATACAGTACTTCTTGCAACTTTTGCGATATTTTGGTGATAAAATAGTATAGGAGTTCCTTTTTTCCTTTGATTGATTTCTTTAGAAATCAGCCTATTCAATCACTTTGTTATATATATATTGCATCACTTTGTTATATATATATATATGGTACTACAGTGGAACCCCGCTAATTCGGACCCCGTTAATTCGGATCTCCGGACAATCCGGATCGGTCTAGTCGATTTTTTTTTTTTTTTTTTAAGTTTGAGACACTATCGGCAAATTTCCATAACATTCATTTATTTCATCCTCGTATTCTGAATAAAAAAGTCTTTTCTGAAATCTTTTCGGAAGAATACCTTAAGCATTCTTATTTAAGCTCTTTGATGTTATCTTTCAAAGTAATAATAATGTTATCACTTTAAGTTTGGCAATTTTATGGTTCCGGGTGTTACAAAATATTTAAAATCGTGCAACTTACCTATCAAAGCTGTCCTCCAGATTGATAATGCCCCGACTCACCCCGAAGAAAGTCAACTGACAAAAGGAAACATAACGGTAAAGTTTTTACCACCTAATGTGACAGCGCTAGTACTGCCAATGGATCAAGGGGTTCTTCAGAACATTAAGAAAGTTTACAAACGACAAATGCTGAATGAACTTTTAGAAGATGATGGAGAACATGGAGTGGTAGAGATTCTCAAATCCATCAATATCAAGAAAGTAATATATATTATTGCTGAATCCTGGGATCAGGGTTCTGAGAGTGCTCTCCAAAAGTCCTGGAAGAATTTGTGGCCTGCAAATTGTGATTTTTTTCGGATAATAAGCTTGAAACAGAAAGAGGAATAAGCGAGAATGAAAGAGAAATTACACCTGAAGATTTTGTGAGCATGTTAAAAAAAAATTGATGGTTTCTCAGATGTTGATATCAGCGACATTAGCAATTGGTTGGAAGCAGAAAATAATGAAGGTTACGCCTCACTTACAGATGACGAAATAATCGCTTTGTTCACAACTGAAGAAAATGAAAATGACGAAAACACCATTATCAATGATGATCAACCAAAAGTTATTAGCCATAATGAAGCAACGTCTCATTTAGAACAATTAATGGTTTATTTTGAACATCAGGTGGAGACCCAACGAACTATACTTATGCTCAAGCGGATGCATGACCGTGTGGCCCGCAAAAGATATACAAAACTGGTACAGCAGAAGATTACAACCTTTATAATTACAAAGTAAACATTTTTTACTGTCTGTAAATATACAGTATGTTTAATATAAAGGTGATTTTCTGTAAATATGTTTTATTTTATTTCATTTTTTTCTCATTCTCCGGATGATCTGGATTTTCGATAATCCGGATTGGGTCTGATCCCAATTAATCCGAATTACCATGGTTTTACTGTACTTGATTATTCTGTTGATCAAAAAACTGTCGCCAAACTGTAAGATGAAATGCCAATAATGGACGATCGTACACTTGACATTTAACATGTTACACGTACACATGTTTTTTATGTCATCAAGTCTTTTTAATTTGATGTTTTATTTGTATTTTTATTAATCTTTTGCTAATTTATTTGTTCTTTCGTTATTTAAAATTACTGCAAATTTTGATATTTTTTTCTTTCCTTCAAGCCTATATCTGATGTTTATGTAAATTTTATAGTTATATCTGTCTATGTTTTTTTGACTAAATAAAAAGCATTAGGTTCCTTACACTTTTCCGTTAGCATTGATGTTTATTGTGCCTGTTAATAAATTTAACTAGCAAAAGCCATGCTTTGTTTGGATTCGCGAAGCATTATTTAATAAGATAAATGTTTGAAAGTAACAATATTTTTTTATATTATTTTTGCATCTTTATTAAGCAAGAACGTTATTTTATTTTTTGGTGCATTTTAATTTTAGAAATGTAAATTCAGCCATATAACTAAGAATTTCTGCGGAATTTTTTATTTATGATTTAAGACTGGTATAAATAAAAATATTTTCGAAGCAAAATTTTACAAAATATTTTTAAATTTTCAACTAAAAGATGTTTTTACATTTTACAATAGCCTCTGGTGGTTTCTCAAATGGTTTGAAATAGGTATGTTTCCAATCTTTGTAATTCACATCAAATAATCTTTGATAGCAATATTGGTATAATGTATTCGAAGAAAGCTTGAAGAAAGTTACTTCTTCAAAATCCTATTTTCTGGAAAAACATTTGAAATCTGCCCTCGTTGATACTAAGAATTATTAACTGTAAAACTTTTCATTCTAATTTCTCCTTTTTTTCTGCATGTTAGCATACGAGAATTTTTGATATTGTAGAATCTCTCGTAAGGAAATTTTCTATTGAATGCTAAACCTTGAAGGGTTTTCACTCTCGACAACGCTATGTACGTTAAGCCAACTGATATATCTTTATCGCCAATATCTACGACTGCTTTATTTAATGTTAAACCTTGGAATTTATGAATTGTAACTGCAAAAGCTAACTGCAGAGGAAATTGTTTTCTTGAGCAATTTATATTTCCATTTTTCCAGAATCTAGTTATTGGTGGAATCAGAACGCAGCCATTCTCATAAGTTGAATGACTGTTGTTTTCAAATTTAACCATGATTATTCGCGGCATCTGGTCTGGTGGCCCGTGATTTTGTTCATAAATAATATCTGCAACATAGCCTAAAGCCCCGTTTACTAAACCTTTTTCAGTCCACAAATTAGAACGTAACATTACTTTAGACCCAATTGATAAAGTAAGAAATGGTTCAAGTCCATTTGTCATTTCAGAATCGGCCAACTTTGCTTTAGTACAATTATGAAGAGCTTGAATCAAGGCAACATGTTGACGCAGTTCTTTTAATTTTTCATTATTATATTCTTTTACGTCTTTATTCGTTGAAAATAGCCTAATTGCATCTTTAAATAAATGCTGTTTGCTTTTTGAAAGAGACTGTAAGCTTCTATTCATTATTATTTCATAGTCTTAAGTAGTGCATTCTCCATTGCTAATTCGATCGAGTATACTACAAAATATTTGTTGAGTTTCATCTTGCCAGAAGGATGATGATAAAAAAAAATCACTGCCGGCTCGGGCCTACAGGCAGAGGTAGATTTTGAAATTAAGTACTAAATTCCCAACAAAACTTAAATGCAGATTAGAGATAAACCCAGTTCCTTCACTAAGAATGAGCTCTAGGGAGATAAACATTTTGTGAAAATTCTAATATACACGAATACACACACGCATGTATATGGAATAGGTTTAAAAATAGCTAAAGCAAATTCAGAGAACTTCAAAGTGTTAAAATAAGTTAGTATTTCCATAGTCGGGTTTTTATCATGTTTTAATACGTTTCTTCAAACTCACATGACGTTACATATTTACCTGCTGAGGTCCATTATATTTCCAATATGATGCAATATATTTTTTTTTTATTCGTCAAACTATTTATTTCATTTTGAGTTTTCATGCGGAAATCTTGCTCTAGAAAACTTATGACGTAATACAGAGTTTCCCCCCATACAGTTTCAGGAGGGTGCTGCACCCTGCCTGCCCTTAGGTTTACAAAATAGCACCCCTCTTGCCCCTCATTTAAAAAATTAGCTCCCTTGTTGCCCCCACCTGAAAAAAGTGCCTTTACTCCTTTGTTTATTAAAAAAATTACTTGTATAGTAAAAATTGACTCATTGCTGTCTTTAAAATAGTGTTCTGTCTATTAAATATTAAAAAGTAGTTTTAAAAATCAAAAGAATGCCTTTAAAATTTTCAAGAAATGCCCTTAAGAATCCATAACATGCCTATCGGAATCCAAAAGTGCCCTTTTCCCACAAGCAGCACCCTGCCCTTTTTTAAACCTGGGGGAAACTCTGCGTAATATTCAATTTGTTTTCAATTCGTCAAACTATTTGATTTAAATTTTTTTCATGTGAAAATCTTGCAATAGAAAAGCTATTGTTGTGGTGAGAATTTTATTGCTTTTTTTTTTAATTGTTGGCAACTGCTATAACGAAAAATATTAATTTTTTTCCTGTCATTGTTGTGTAAGAGCTGGTTTTATCAGAATCATGTTAAGACGGTATTAAAAATTGTTAACCCTGCCCATTTCCATTCCGTTGGGCCGATTTTGCCCATTTTCAATCCCCGCTGAGATATTAGCCATCTCAAAGTTGTTGCCGAGTTTGAAGACGACCCATGCATAATTGTGACTTTTATCGTGCGGACAAAATTTAGTACATAAATATATATATATAAACTTTTTAGGTGGGGGTGGTTTGGGGTTCCTGGGGTCATATAAGGAAAAGTTATGAAAGAATTTTTCAAAAGTTGCACCATGGTAACGACTGTAATAGGTAGTATTTCTTACGAAATCTACCCAAAAAATATTTTTGAATAGTTGAAGAAAATAACAATTGTCCTTCCAAAAGAAACTCACTTCCTTGATTTTTGTCACTGTAAAGAGGCCTGTCGTTTACTGGAGGTAGTTGTTTGATATCTCCAAATAGATAAGAACATTCCACCAAAAGGTTCATCTTGTTTCGATGGCACAGCACTATGTAATCGTAAATCTATTTTTCACAAAAGACTGCATCCAATCATATTCATTTCACCTATAATTATGAATTTACAATTTCAAAACTCCTCCTGAAGTTGACCAATCGAATATGGACTAAGATCTCTTAGCTTTTGATTTAGTCCCAATAAATGTTTTGAATGAATTGTTGATCCATTTATATTGGCTGTGGCAACATCAGTTGGTGCAAGCAATTGAAAAGAAGATGGACCAAATGTTTCATTTAATCGAGCAGTGAAGTAATGTATTAAAGTACTTTTTCCAGAACCTGCTTTCCTTGGACAACAATTCTTTTTATTGGTATTTCTCGCCTATGATCTTGCAAGAAATTGAGCTGTTCTTCAAAAATATTTATTATTTTTTTCTGTTTGTGGGAAAAGACGAAATTTGGCAAATTAGAAGGAACAGTGACACAACCACTTTTTTCACTCTTTCACTTTTTCATTTTCAATAAAATTCTGTAATTTATTAAGCATATCTTGACTTTGAATGGTATGCCAGTTATACTTCATACCAATGTCCCTTCTGCCCAAATCTAATTCATCCTGTGCATTATTTTGTCTTGAAGCGACATTCATCCAGTCAAATGGTTGATCTATTTCAGTAGATTCAATTTCTTCCTCATCTTCTAAATTTTGCAACAGATATTCCAAATCCAATCTCTGAATTTCATTATTCTCAAAATGCTGTTCATATATAACTTTCCATGAAGTATTATTTGGATTCATAATTTGAAAATCACGCCAAGGAATATGCAACATAATTTGTTGCTTATAGAAATCTTCATTATTTACATTATTGGGATCATATATCAATTTCGGTATAATTCTGGGGATAAATGTTTTGTTTTTTTTTTCTGATACTGAAATTTTCACCACATTTATAAACGTTTGTGAAATAATTCTGCAAGGACATATTTTCAATTCTCACTGGGCTTTGCTCGTACCTTTCTAAAATATTTGAAAAGGATATGCTTCCATCCTCCTTATTCATATCTAATTGTTCCCATGCGTTCCTTGCTAAATTAATGGTGACAAACTGACGAGACGACTTATAGAAAGGCCATCCCATTAACACCCAAAATATTTCCTGGGCAGAATAATCACGTTCAGCACACATTTTTATTAAAATTTTCTGAATTATCTGCTGAACATAGATATTATCGCGTGATTCTTGAACTGTTTGTCTGATGAAATCTTTCATCCCTTCTGATCTGGGTTCACCTTTGCTAGCATATTTAGCAATATATTTTAGAACTGTGTGAATGGAAATGACTGCTCGGGAATCCATGTTTTCTCACCAAATTTTTAAAATTTGTGGGCTATGACTGTTTAAACAAGGACTATTTCTTTTTGAAATGTATTCGGGTTCATTAGTAAGGAACTGAATTTTACTTTCGTGAGAACATCTTTTGAGAAATTTGAAACGGCATGGGACTTCAGAAGAATCTTTTTTCTTTCTCTTACAATAAGCTTTAGAACATTTATGCATTTGTACTGCACGTATTAAGTGATTATAGTCAGCAGCTTCATCAGGCACATCCGTAAAATGAAATTTAGACGGATGTATATCATAAACTTGATTAGGATCTGGTTGCCAAGTCGATATGAATTCGTCAAAGTATTTTACAATTTTACGCATATTTTCATCATCATTTGAAATAAGATTGTTTACATCAGGAGCATCTTCAAACCAGAAAAGATCATGCAAGTGAGGACTACCTCTATGTTGAAACTCAATACGAAACCAAAAGTCCTTGACTTTGAAATATTTCTTGAAAAAATGTTCCATAAAAAAATCCAACCGCTTATGAAAAAGTAAGCAACGATTAAAGGATTACAATTCAACAATTTTGATTTTCTGATGAATTCATAATTTTGGTTACAATTAGTGTAAACATAGTCTGCATCAATAATGTGATAAATTTCAGGCCAGTATAAATCAGCTGCACTAAGTGTAATGAAAACAGTAGGAGTTTCCAATTCCTCAACCATGTCTAACAACTCTCGTAATCTGATAAACCAATAAGAGCTCAATGATCTTAAATTAGCAGTGAAAGATAAAATAGACTTGTACAATGTAGGATCTTTTTGCAACCGTTCCTGGACTGTTTCAACATCATGTAGGCGAGAATTTTTTTTAATACAAATAATTCCATTTTATAATGCTGTCCAACGCATTATGCTATTGAAAGCAAAAAAATCTAAATCTTGGATGCCGTGCAAATCTTCCATCGTCATATATCATGAGAAATTTAAAGTATTCTTTTGTGTAATTTTACGAACTCTAGCATATCTAAGATCACCTCTTCCTGTTGGAAATAATGTAGGAAAAATTCTACAAATACATCCATCACATGAAAATTCATTTATAGGCTTAGTATCTATCTGAGGCCAAGGAATGACATTGCATTCATCATTTCCTTCTTTAATACCTAACATACTATTTATTGCCTCTCCATTACATCTGAAAGTCACATTTAGGGATCCGGATTCATATATATTATTTGTCCATGGGCATTGATCATCTACAGAATTCAAAGTTTTTTCAACTGATGGTAAATAAATCTGCTGTTGCTCTTGATTGAGTATTATTCACTGAAAAATATTTTAATTTTCGGGTAAACTTTGCAAATTCTTTTCATCAGTAGCAATATAATGATACCAAGGATTGTTTTCCTTTAGATATTCTAAATCAGACTTAACTTTTTCACGATTTACTATAAAATCTTTGAATTCTTCACCATCTTGTCTTCTAAGAAAGATGTACTGTGATATAGTATCTATGGAATGAGGTAATAAAGTACAAAATTCTGTAATATCTTGATGAAAATTAATAACTTGCCCACTGTATCCAAGCTGACCACCTTTAATGCGATAAACAGTAATAACTGGATGAACTTGGGCAATTAACTGCTCCACAATGAAAGTTAAGTTCTTCAATATTTCAGGTTGTGGACCTGGACCCATATTATTAGCTACAGAAAAATATTTAATTCATTATTTACTATACATTTATGGCAAGTCTTACAAGATCCTTCAAATTGAATATGCATGTCAAACCAACGTCGATGACAAATTTTACAAAAATATAATTTAAAATTTTTTTGTGCATCTTCAAAATTTAAAGCATATTTCCGAGCACATGCATTATCTGTCAGAAGAGATTCGTCATGTTGTCGTTTTTTGCACTGGTATCTAGTCTCTTGCCTTAAAGCTAAATCATGTTCACTTTCTTTTCGATTAGTAAGTGTACATTTTCTTGGCATTCTTTATAATAGAACTAATACATTCCATAAATTGTTTTTAAACGGCCAACATATTAAAAATAATGCTAATAGTAATTACTTCTTAATAGTAAATATGTTTCATTTGGTTAAATTTTCAATCTTCGAATTCGAATAACACTTTATATAATGAATTTAACATTTAATTTTATTTGTTTACAATTTTTTTGTTGCCACTTTACAAAAAAAAATCATAATATAATTCTTTTAAAATGCGTAAGTTTCATCTGCGTAAATTATTTCACATAATAAGAATAAGTTGTGTATTTGAATTCTTAACACTAAAAAATACTTAATTTAATTAAATAACTGAATTTTCACAAATTTTAATTCATTAAAAATATGCTATAATTTTCCTAAAAAAAGTATTTTAAAAATTTCACAAAAGAAATCGTGAAACTATTATATGATTAAAAGGAATGAGAGCCAAAATATGCGCCATCTCCAACCAATCTTAATAAAGTATTCTATTAAAATGTATATTTTTCTCTCAAATAACATACATTTTTAATATAAGAAAGTTTAATGTAAGTAAAGTTTTAAGCTGTAATCGGTATTACGATAATTTTTTTACCTTACATATTACGTATGCCACGCTGCAATATTAAAAAGCTGTAGCTGGTATTAAGATAATTCTTTTGCCTCACATGCAAATAATTTGAGATTAATACATACTGGACAATTGCACCATAAAATATAATAAATAAAGACACAATATTGCTTAATGGTACACAAAATACGAACTTTAATAAGCTAAAAGTTGATTTCTACGTTTCGAGCTGTTTCTACAGCCGTCTTCAGGAAAATATCATGGTAAAAAGGCTCAAAGTTCAGAGACGAAAGCTTCCTGTGCAAGAAATAATTAGTCGAAACTTGACCAATGATTTGAATACCAAAAATGTAGTGTTGCCATCTAGTGAAAATAAATAATTATTAATGAACTGACATCAAATGAATCCAAAAGGTTGATTAAAGAAACCATGTGTGCCGCTATCTAGACATGAGGGACAAAACCACTTTGCCATTTCAATATAAAATCTCTGCATTCCAGTCATTCATTAAAAGAGCATTTATGATTTGCTCAGATGACCAATTAAATGAAGAAATCGAGTTCATACAGAAAATAGCATTTGATCATGGTTTTCCAGCAAAATATATAGATAAGATAATTCAGAAGTCCAACGCTCCCCCTCCTTCAGGTCAACGACAGGATAATTATCAACTTATGGTGTACAGAAAATTTCACTACATTCCCACTATATTCGAAAAGATAAAAAAGATCATACAGAAATATAATATAAAGTTGGTCGCTATTCCACCTCCTTACCTCATTGATATCGTCAGTAACAAAATCGATAGGATCCCAATGGATCAGAAATCTGGTCTATATGAAATCTCTATAACTTTATCTAATAATGTTGAAAAAGTCTACATCGGCATGACAAAACGTAAGTTATCAGTAAGGATTATGGAACATCGCAGAGACATTAAACAACGTAAACAGAATACAGCTCTTTCTAGGTTCTACTTGGCTAATGAAGTCTGCCATATTAACTTTGATGAATCAAAAATTATAGTTCCGTTTAATAACCCCTTTGAGAGTAAAATTAGAGAATCAGTTGAAATCATTGCACATGAAGATAAACCTTGTAACGATAATTTATCCTATAATATCCCAAAAATCTGGCATAATATTATAAAGTCATAGTTCTCCATCTATTAACAATATTTCAGCTTAAACTTGTATTATGTTGCCAAAACTTGAATGAAAACTCAGTTGAACGTGGTTTTGTCCCTCATGTCTAGATAGCGGCACGCGTGGTTTCTTTAATCAACCTTTTGGATTCATTTGATGTCAGTTCATTAATAATTATTTATTTTCACTAGATGGCAACACTACATTTTTGGTATTCAAATCATTGGTCAAGTTTCGACTAATTATTTCTTGCACAGGAAGCTTTTGTCTCTGAACTTTTTGAGCCTTTTTACCATCATATTTTCCTGAAGACGGCTGTAGAAACAGCTCGAAACGTAGAAATCAACTTTTAGCTTATTAAAGTTCGTATTTTGTGTACCATTAAGCAATATTGTGTCTTTATTTAATTTGAGATTATTTAATTCCGCTTAATTATTACAATTTTTTTTTTTTCAGATAAACGCAAACATTTTGTCACAAACTCCAACAAAACTTTTTATTCTATTTATTCCTTATTCCAAAGATACAGCTTTATCGTCTGCTGCCATAGTAATATGATAAAGTAAATTTTATTTTAAAAAATGAGCAGTAGTAGAAAAATATTTTACTAAATCGAATAGTTATTTTTAATTTTGGTTTTAGAATTCAATTCATGAACTCCCGTGCATAGAACGGGTTAAACAGCTAGTTAAATTTAAAAAACAGTTTTTGCGATATTTTGGCAGAATAACGAAAATATATTTTATTTATTTAATTAATCATGATTCTATCTATGAGTACTGACTCCATGATTTATTAATTTTTCTTCTGAAAATATATGTTTTTTCTTTTTTCTTTTCTTTTTTTTTTCAAAAATGCGTTTGTAATGGAAAAACATGTAAAATAAATTAATTAAAATAATAAATTTTTTAAGGTTATTCTGTAAAAAAAAATAACATTGTGCAAATCTGCAGGTCATAATGTATTTTTAAGTTTAATTTCAAGTCAAAATACTGAATAGTTTTTTTGTAAAGTGTATGACAAAATGTAATTTGAGTAGACTAGTAGAGGATTCGCTTCGCTCATCCTAATTATTACATTTAAAATACTTACATTTCATTCACAAACACAACATCTTAAAAATATCTATTTGTTCATGGTTTAATTTAATAATTCTGCATTTAAATACATAAAGTATAAGTATCCTTTTGTCCGAAATCATCTAAATAAATAAAATTTTATGTTTGGTATGTCGCTATGCCATAAGTGTGAATGTCATCCTTAAAGTAACATTTAGTGTTTATTATTATTATTATTATTATTATTTAAGGTCATTAATTTTCCTATTTTAAAATTTTATAATGGCAACATTCTTCCATTTGTATAATTTGACAAAACTGGTCGACGGGATAATCAAGTAGTACCATATATATATATATATATATATATATATATATATAATGCAAATATTGTCATCACGATAATGTCAAAAATACTAAACAATTTTTACGTAATTGGATAATGTATTGACCTTTCCATGATGCCAAGTATATAGCTCTTATAGTTTGTTTATAGGACCACACAAAAGCAAAACATGCAAAATTTGTCATCATAATAACGTCCAAAATAATGAACCAATTCAAATCTAATTGAAGCAGTGTATTGATCTTGCAAGTATCTTGAATGAATTAGTTAATCAAATACATATCTCTAATAGTTCGTTTACAGGGTCACACAAAAGAAAAACACGCAAAACTTGTTTCCGATAATGTCCAGAATACTGAACCAATTCAAATCTAATTGGGACAGTGTATTGATCTTAGAAGTATCTTAAATGAATTCTTGAATCACAAGTATGTTGCTCTTTTAGTTCATTGACAGGGACATACAAAAGCAAAGCATGCCAAGCTTCTTATGATAACATACTAAGTACTGAATCAAAACCAACTGTGACAGTGTATTGACCTTGCAAGTATCTTGGGTGAATTCATTTTTGATGGCATTCATTGAACGGTTTGGCTTACACTACAGCCTACATACAATTTTTAAACTATGATTTAAAAAAAATTAACATTTTTTATACAATTGCCTCATATTTATTCAATTGCATTTGATAGCCTAATTTCAATTTTTTCTCCAAAAAGTGAACTTATGAGGAGTGAGACCAATTTGTTTAATTTGTATTAAATCTGATGTATGTACCTTTAAAAATAGAAAGAAAGAAATCAACCTATTCTTCCAACTGAGCCTCCCCCCCCCCTTTTTTTTTACATTAACTGTATAACCCTAATAAAATACAATATAATAATTAAATAGAACAGAACAGGTGTATAAAGGGATTACCAACTAAATGTGCATCTATAATTGCATCCAGTAAATCCAAGCTAGTTTTACTGATTACCTATCTGTACATTTTCAAGTAACATTATCAAGAGAAGGCTATATGAAAAAAATTTCATATTCTTCAAAGAAAAAACAAAGATTTAGCATCAAACAAATAAGATTTAATGTCATTGTACACTAGCTAGCAGAATCAAGTTTTAAGTTATTACAAATAATATAAAGAAATTTGTCAAAACATTGAAATAATTTCTGAAACATGCTATTTTCTAATCATTCAGTTTAAGTTCAACATAAGTACAGCTGTGCCAATCTATTAAAAATATTATCAAAATATTAATAATACATATATGGAAAATCTATTTCATGTAACATATTCAAACATATTTATAACTGTAATTTTTAAAAATATACTTTTTAACTGTTTCATTTTTATTACATTGATGCAACAGAAACAAGAGTTTTCCAGAAATACATAAATTTTGCTTTCTTATTTAGAACAGAGCATTAAATAGAGAGAACAAAAACTTAACAATAATAAAATTTTCAGTTTCAACTGTTAATTATCTTGTATTTTACTTTCATTATCTATTCACTTTCCTTATAAAACAAGTCTATCTGTAAGCCCAGAAGTTACAGTCTTATTTGAACTTGTTTCTTCCTCTCGGCACTTTTTCTTGCATTCTAGCAACTTTTGCAGGTTACTCCACATAAGCATCTGCTTCTCATTGTATTCTTGATTTTCTTTTACTTCTTTTTGTTGCTCTTTCAGAATTTTAGTTTTTGCTTCTTGCTCTTGAATATTTTTGTTATATTGATCTCTATTGAAAGTGTAAAAATACATTTACAATACAAAAAAAGAGAAGTGACATTTTTATAAATAATATAAGCTTTCAAAATTCCCTTGATTAGACATTAAAAAAAAAAAAAATCAATATAAATAACACTACAAAATATATCATAAAATTTCAAAAGATAGAATTTTGATTACATTTTTTTCGCTTACGAGGTGTGACTGAAAAGTTTTAAGATTGGGCTTGTGTTTTCAAAATTGCAATACATACTTGTGATTAGAGCCATACCGAGTACCCGGTAAATACTCGGTACTCGGCCAATACCGAGTAGTTGTAAGAATTTCATTTTTTAAGCATATGAATTTAAAACTGATCTGTAAAAAGTTATTCGAATATCAATGTATAATATATGCAATAATTCATAAAACTATTTACTCGGTATTTAACAATGTCTACAAAATATAGAAAAAGTTAAGAACAAAAACCCTCATAAAATAATTCCAGATTAAATTTTAGTTTCACATTCATACAAATAAAAATAAGTTCTTTTTAAATACATAGGAAAACAGAAAAGACTATTATTTTGGATAAAGAAACTGAAAATACAATAAATGTAATAAAAAAATTAATAATTAAATTTATTATATTTCAAATTGTGGTACAAAAACACCAAACGTTCTACATTATCAGTAGACAGGGCTATAAATTTGGCCTACCTCTACTATAAACTAACTTCTATAAATTTGACCTACTTCTGAAAATATACGTTTAGAATAAACAGTGGTTGAAGGTGCACATAAGAATTTTTTTGCAAGATTGCACATAATCGGAAAAGTTCCCCCCCCCCCCCACCATGCAAATGGAGTGTCAATTTTACATAAGTCTTCTGTTAAGAAATCCTGTAATTTGTACCTCTCTTTGTATTTTTCTCTCTTTTATTTTTAATCAAAAGAAAATAAGGTACAGTTACAAAATAAATATGAAATGTTTTGCATTATTCAATGAATTGTTACAGTAACCAATAAACATTTTTTTTTTTTTTTTTTTTTTTTTTTTTTTTTTTTTTGATAGACAGATTTTAGGTATCGGAATGCTACTGTTTTGAATTGTCAAAAAATGTCTTTAAAAGGTGCACAAATAAATTTCAAATTTAATTAGTTAATTTATATATATATATATGTACACACAGGTATATGTACACACATATGTATACCTAAGCTCACATTATGTGCACATCAGCGTTTTTTTTTCCTTATTAACCAACTACTCGGTATTCAGTACTCAGCCAAAGTACTACTCGGTACACCACTACTTGTGATAATCTCCTTCAAAGTAGTCCTCTTCTGACTGAACACACCGACTCCAGTGGTGTTTCCCCTTCTAGAAGCATTCATGGAAATTTTCTTTCTTAAAGATGTTAAGAACCATATCTGTATTTGCCTGTATGTCTTCAGATGAGTCAAACTGCTTCCCTTTCAGCAAAATTTTCAATTTGGGAAACAGGTAGAAGGTGGCAGGGGTTAAATCTTTAATATAGGGGGCTGCAGAAGCACAGGAATTCGGAATTTTGCCAAAAATTCTCTGATGGAGAGTGCACTATGAGCCAGTGCTTTATCATGGTGAAGAATCCAATTCTTCTCTCGTTCTCTGCAGGTTTTTTTCTTGCGCACATTTTTGCAGTCAAGGTCACTTTTATAGTATCTCTGATTAACTGTTTGCCCTTTAGCAGCATATTCATGATACACAATACCTGTTGAATTGAAAAAAATCAACAACATTGTCTTTACTTTTGACCGACTTTAATGTGCTTTTTTTTTGTTGTTGTTGCAGTGAACATGGACTCTTCCACTGCAATGATTGTGCCTTTGTTTCTGGGTCATACCCATAAACCCATCACTTGTAGCCTGCAATAACTTTATTTAACAAATCTGAGTCATGGGACACTTGACGTCAGTGTTCTTTCTGCTCATCTGCCAACAATTCTGGAATGAATTTTGCAGGCACCCAACGTCCAAATCTTCAGCTAAAATTGACTGAACCTCGTAAACACTTACATTCAGTTCATCATCCATTTCCCTAATTATTGACGGTTAGCACACACTAAAGAGTTATTGCAATGTTTTCATTGGTTTTTGAAGTTGGAGGCTCAAGGATCTTCCTTGACTGATTCACAGCCATTTTAAAATCTATTGAACCAGATAAAAACATTTGATCAGCTCAGCCATATCCCCCCCCCCCCCCCGAATGCTGTTTTCAAGAGGTCATAAGTCTCCAAAGCTGATTTCCTGGTTTTAAAACAAAATTTTATACAAACTCTTTGTTTCACTTTTTCATCCATTTTCTAAATCAATAAATCTGCCGAGAAGCGAAAACACGTCGTCACTTAGCAGGCTGTCACTCTCTCTACTGAACAAACATTCTGTGGTGATATTTTTAGGACATTTAAAGGACAAAACAGGCTTTCATTTGCACATGTGCAGAAAAGCCCATCTTCTAATATTGAGCAGTGGCAATACTTATCTTAAAACTTTTCAGTCACACCTCGTATTTTATAGACCAGAAGATGTTACTTCAGAATCAGTTGTGAAAGTTCCCCTCTCAAATTCACAACTTTTAATAGGTTTTGTGCGCAACATAACAAAATCTCAGTACCTGGAAAAAAATTTCTAGAACCTAGAAAAGTCAGGGAAATTTGTTGCTGATCTGGAATAGACAACATGTTTAATTTTGTCAACATCAAAACTGAGTATTTTCTAAAAACAAAAGACTAGACTAAATATAACTTATTTTTCAATGCACTTATCTAGTTCACATTTAATTTCAAAATAATGTTGAAATTAAAAGTTTTCTGCTGAATAAGGTTGCAACTTAAGACCTGATTACACTACAACCTAACTTGTCTGAATATCTCTTTAAACTAAAGATTTTATGCAAAACTAGAATTGAATAATAGAGAACTTTAGTAAGAATAGCATAATGCATAACACCAAGACATTGTCATAACTTGAAAAAGTTATGTTTAAATTATAAGATTAACCATTTAGCATACATCTGTCATAATTGATAACTTATATTTATTACTATTTGCACTAAAGACATGTAATGATTAGTTCAGATTATGCATTGATTGATTCTAATGTTTTAAAGCAATGACAATTTTTGTACCTCATATATTGTTAAATGTTTTGGTAAGTTAGATCATAAAATGAATAACATTATTGTCCATTTCTTTAAGCATCTTGAGGTGTGTGAGATTTATGACATCTAAATAAGGATTTTCATTTGTTTTGGGGTGCATTGGACACAAAAGATAAACTAATTAGGTATAATAATCAACAAATCTGTGACTTCCTAATAAATACTTAAGCACTTAATTCATCAAATACTATCTGGATTTTAATGTTATCTATAAAACAGAATTATACAGAAACAAATTTTTAGATACAGATAATTTTTTTTTTTTGGCTTATTGCATATTGCTAAGTATTTTAGCTTATTTGTTTCCCTCCACAAATTGCTACATAAACGATCATTTAAATTCATTTTTATGACAAATAATATGTTTAATTATATATAAATGCATGCCAAAATTAACATATCTACAGAAAGCAATGTCTTTCCCTTAAAAATAAAAAATAAATTAAAAAAATTAAGAATAATAGAATGTTCACCAGCATTGATAAAATAAAAAATGCATGTTAATGTATTTAATGTATTTTTCTGGTTTATGAATTTTTGTATTTAAAAAAACTAGTTTTTCATTAAATATACTTGTTATTAGTGGCAGAATTAGTATTCATAGTGCCCTGGTGTGAGACTAAGATCAGCATCCTTATAAACGGCATCTTTTAAAAACTATTAAAAATCAACCACTTGTTTTATATATTTTGTGCCCCTTGGTTTTCGGCATTCCAGACATCACTTGATCTCGTCCTCTTTAAAGCCGTCATTAAGCTTATGTGTCCTATCTATAGTTAGATTTGCCAGTCTTTTAAATTTGTACCAAGTACCACTAATAAATGAATTTTTCCCTCTTTCTCCATATCACTAACTTTGATATGATAGAAAATCTTTTTAGAGATATGAAATGGATTAATTCATATTGCAAAGTATATCTGATGCTAAAGATTGATATAGCACTTGACATTATAAAATCTAAGTTAAAAAAAAAAAATGAAGTTTTTGAGTACCAAAAAGATTTACCAGATATTGCATATACTAGTTTCAGTAACATTTAACATACCCTCATCAGAACAAAAAAACGTAATGGAATTTTGCCCATATATATAATGAAGAAGTAGATTGGAAAGATAAACTTATTGGCTAATAAAACTGTAGGAAAATTGAGTGGATAGACAATAAGAATATACATAGGGAAAGAAATTGATAATATGAAAAAAAAAGAAGAAAATTAGCCTTTTATGTGTGGCTTCCAACAATCTGATAATAGGGGGTCAGCCAAGTGACAGTGTTGTTAATCATGTAGTAAACAAGTGAATGACATATATAAAATAATACATTGATATTTTTCTAGGGAAAATGCCATACACGATTTTTTATTTTTTAAATAAAAATATGATGTATTAAGGTAAAAGTTAATTTAAACAATTTTGCGTACCTAATGGACTTTTTCTTATCAGATGAATCACTAGATACATATGATTTTATTTCTTCAGCCACTCTCTCATTCTGTATTTCAAGCTTCTGAATACTGATGTTTAATGTGTGGTATAGGTGTTCAGCTTCTTCTATTTCTTCTTTGTAGTTATTGACCTCCTGAATTAATATATATTTATATAAGATACATAGGTTTTATATAACTACTTTGTCAAAATATATTTTATTAAGGTTAGTGCTTACTTGTTCAATTTTCGAAATGTTACTTTCCAAACCTAAAGCACATGAATCATAAGCTTGTTTCTTCTGCTCATATTCAAAAGACATATCCTGAAATATTTAAAAGATTATAATAAAATAATTTAGAATTCATAAAAAGCTCACCCATCAATGCAAAATACAAACAAAAGAGTAGTTTATTTATTACGTTTTAAGTTATCAAATTGCTATTATTTACTATCCTGTCTCTTAATAAAGAAAAATATTAGTTGTTTTACAGGCTTTAAAAATATTTTAATGAAAACACATTTTCTACATAATTAGAAAATCCATAGTAATTTAATTAGTTATATTTTCATAAATTTGACTTTGATACAGACAGACGTGAACAGCTTTTTGCTGACCAGTAGTTAATTCCTAAACTGTTAGTTTTAGAGATGTATTTCTAATTTTAAAAATGTTTTAAATGTTATTCTCCATCACATTAAAAATCACATATGTCATGTTTATTATAAATAATTGCGTAGAAGCAAAATTTAAAGTAATGAGTCTAGTAAAAATGAAATTTAAACTGGACATTTTTTAGTGCCAGAAAATGCTGAAAATAAAAAGATTTATAACGTCATAAGTTTTTGTTATAAAACAGTAAACTTTTTCAAAAACTTATTTATTTATTTACCTGTTAAAAATTAAGAATGTTTTTCTGGGTATAACTTTATAGGACACAAGGTATAAAAATTTTAATTTCATAACTTGTAAAAAAAAAAAGAGTAATTAGGTCTAAATGGCTTAATTAATATGATGGAAGACAACATTCAAAACATTTTTGCAACTGACTATATCTTTAAAACTAATGGTTTAGGAATTAGCTATTAATCAGAGGTAAGATGGAACACCCTGTATATTTATATGTGTTTTATAAAAATGATATAGTTATGAAAAAGTTCATTTAAGTTTTTAATAATATTTTTCCTTTATTTCATTTAATTATAATCCAGTGCTGATTTTAATGACAGTATTTTTACATTTTATTTCAGAAAAAACACATTTACATATAATCCATAACTTTAAGTTATTTACCTTATATCAGGTTTTACTTTATTTTCCATGTGCAGCAATACTTTACTTTGTATACATCCTTCATATATTTAAAAGCATTTTCATTTTGTTAATGTTTTCTTTATTTATATTAAAAAAGGCCACATCATTTTAAATTATTTTTAAAAAATATATATTATTTTACAGTTCTATATAAAAAAACATTACATTTAACTTCACTTAGTATTCCTTTTCACTATCCATTTATATACTTTGTATTTCCTCCGTTCACAAATATTTCATAAATTTACAGTTCAATTCATTCCAAATTGTGGATATAGTTTTAAGTCTATAACATCTCTTCAATTTTCCATAATTAAAAATTTTCAATTCTTCTAATTCTTCTAAATTCACAGTTTTTTCAAAACCATTTAAATCATTTACAGAAATGATTGCATTGCTTTGAAACAAAACAGAAAAGATAAACAAAGTAACAGGTAAAACTACAACAGAGTCAGTTTCATATTACATAGCAGATTTTCAATCCATATATGATGAGATTCCATAACTGGGCAATTTTATGTGCAAGATAACAACAATATTTTTTATGAAATCAGATTTGTTCATTTATAACTGAATTTTTTATGGCTACCATTCTATGAAGTTACATATTATCATTAAAAATAAAAAAGGAGGTCATTTTTATCTTTATTTGTGCTACCGACTTGCATATACCTACACCTATAATTCTATAAACTCCAACTATAGCTGAGCATTTTTATTATATATTTTTCCTTTGGCATAAGTTGAACTCTTGTGCTACATTTATATATTATAGTCAATGAATAAACAATCAAAATTTTACAAAGAAAGGGGAAACTATATTTTATAGAGCTTTAAAAGTAAATACCTTTCTCATACTTCTATAAAAAAAATACTTTGTAAAGTTTATTTATTTCTATAATCAGTTAATTGCAATTTTCACTTCTAATATCTTCAAGTTAAATTACTTAAATAAATTATGTGAAAAAAAAAAAGTTGGTCAAAGTCTAAATTGTGAAATTATTACTTTATGAATATTTTGCTAATAATTATGAAAACTTTGAAAAATAATTTCACTTGTTATAATTAAGAATAATTACAACTGTAGCACATGAAATTTTTAAATGGTCAATATTCTTTAGTTAAAATAAATTCCACATTCTCATATAATACATTATTAAATCCTGAATAATATTAATTTTCAACTGAGGTATGTTTTACCTGACATTGCTGCCTTAATGGTCTCAGTTCTTTTATTACAGGGGCAAGTCTTGCTTTCTTTTCAGCAATTTTTAAATTCAATTTTTGCACCATAACAGACATTTCTTCAAGAGTTTGGCCTTTTTTTTCATCTAACTCTGCCTTTATAGAAGACACTTTTTCCAATTCATCTTGTGCACTGTGGTACCCACTCACTCCTTTCTGCATTTCAAGCTGAGCCTAAATTTCAGAAAGAAAAGGATCGAATAAGCTGAAAATTTCATTTCAATTGAGTTCATTAGAGAATAAGATCCATAATTCATTAGAGATCAAGTATATAATTCGCAATGAAGTACAATGTGCAAGATTTTTTTTAATAGGCAAGAATATTTGGAAATAGCGTAAAAGAGCCCATAAAATATATATTTTTTTACTCAGGTAGTATCAAGTATGTTTTCCTTTTCTTTCAGATTGTAATACCTTGAAGCATAAAATCTTAATGATTTTATGGTATTTATTTCAGGAGGCATTAGATAGTATACAGCAGTAATTGCGATGTTGTTTTTGAAAAAAATTGCTCTAAATTAAGAGTTGATGTCATAGCTGTGGAGGGAGTAACCATTTGAGTGTGACAACCTGTGATTTGAGGGAAGGGGATAAAAATCATTGCATTTGCATGGCATAATAAGATGCAAAAAGTCATTGCAATTTTCTTATGAATATAAAATAGAATTTGAAAGGTTCTGAGTCTTATACATTATTAATATAAAATTTCAGTGTTTATAAATCTACCTAGCTCTATTGTGGGTTTTCATTGTAAAAGCAAATAAGATGCACGATAAGTTAAAGAACAAAACTTCAGTATGTAGGGGAGGGTAGTACACAGTGAGACGAAAAATATTATTACTTATCGTATGACGACTATTTTTATTCTTTTGAAAAAAAAAATTTGCTACATCTTAAAGCAATATAAATACGCTACACATTAATGTAGAAATGGTTTTTAAAAAGTTATTTATAAAAGAATAGAAGCATGATAACAGAATATCGGAAATTGTCTCACTGTGTACCACAAGTGGTATACAGTGAGACAATGTATATATTTTCATGAATCATACATTTTTATACTCTATCCATAATTTTTTTAAATGTAATAATGTCTTAGCTACTACCTGAGATCATGTTTATCACTTGGAGTTTAATCTGACATTTTTGGGGTTGAGTAGTCTTGATAGAGCGATAGTAAAAATGCAAAAAAAATTTTAATAGTTATAGGTACACATATTATTAACAATTCAACCACATTTTGAGCTTAACTGAACACGTACTGAGGATTGCGGTAATTAAGCTATAGATATTCCTCTTAAATAAAGGCTTAAGAATATGCCTAACAATGGCAGTGTGTAGCTGAACGTACATCCAAATTTCTGGAGGAAATCAGAAACCGGTGGTATCCTGATAGTTGCTTTGTTATCATAAATTGTAGTTATGGCAGTAGTATTTAAATGTCTGATTCATTAACAGACACCATATCTGGAACATGAGGCACGAAGCCTGACGCTTTTACACTCTTCGAAGATAAATCACTTCAAAATCACCATCTTCATCCTTACAGGTTAAGATTTTTCCTGCATAGAACACACTATTTGGAAACCTCAGAAGAACATACACATGAACGACAGGCTCCCGTTCTAGTCCCTAAAACCTAAATGATTCATTGCCGTCAGAACAATCGTCTAGAACCATCTGTATACACATTGAGACACATCTCACTGTGTACCACAACTGTGTGTCTCACTGTGTACTTTCGTTACGTTGTAGCAAAATGGATACCAGATCTGTTTCATCAATTTCATCGCTTTAAAAAATTTATGTCGTTTGTCAAAATAGTCTGCTATTAGATATAGCTAGGTTTGGTTAAGTAAATATATGCCATAATGATGGAAATGAACTCTTAAAATAGACGTTTATGTAACTAACTACTATAAAATAAATAATTATTTACTATTTTGTCGGACGAGTAACTGAAGTGCCGAAATTACATTCATGTGTTGCATAAGATGAGGTGGTTATGCATGAGCGCCAGCTAGGAGAAAAAGTTATAACTATATGTCAAAATGACTGCTGTCTCACTGTGTACCATGTCCCACTGTGTACAACTCTCCCCTATAGATTTGTTTCAAAAGCAAATTTAAAATATTCAAAATTTGAAATGATTATCATTACTAGTGTACTTACTAGGGTTTTAGATACTGCTGACTCTTTTTGTTGAAGTATATCAACAGTTCTTGATAAAATACCACATTCAGTTTTCAATTCAGCCATTTCTTGTCGTTTTTTCTTATAAATATTGCTTTTACCCCTCAGTTTGTTAACATATCTTTTAAACTGAAATAAAAATAGTAATAACATATCAAATATTTTGATTAAAAAATTATTTTTTTAAATAATAGTTTTAAGCTAGAGTTTTTAAGATCTAAAAAACAGTTAAACACTTAGTTTATCAACTTTAGCCATAGCATAATAATTATTAAAGTCAAGCTAGTTACTAGCAGAGTTAAAAAAAAAAAACTGATGTGGGTGTTTTATGGTACTTTATTATCCCTTCCTGGTTATCCTGGGTTTTTTTTAAAACAACCATGCTTGTTTCTATGTTGTTGTTGTTATTTTTTTTAAAACGTGGTTACTAATGACATAAGTAGCTGGTTGTTATATATATATTCACATTGGAGAGTAAAAAAAAAAAATGGCTTAGTACAATATATGCTGTTTTGTAAAAATAATAGTTTTTTTTTCTTTTTTTACCATAATTAATAAAGGAAAAGTGATGCAGGTGAAATTAGGAAAAAATTTGCTATTTTATTACTAAAATATGACTTTGTTACTTGAACCAATCAACAGTAATGAAATTGCATTAAATATATTTTTTCTCTGCACAGTGCGTGCTTCATTAGAATTTTTATTTATGACCAGTTTCTACAAATGTCACAAATAAAATATCAGAATTCATTACAGTTCTACATTTCATATTTTTATTTTTTTAATTCAACTCAAATAAGCAAAATTAATTTTATTAAAAAATAAAAACAGGCAATCCAACCTGGGCTAATCAGCATATGCAGAAAGTAAATAAAAATCATTTTTAATTGAAAATTTTAATAGATCTTTTTATGTTTAGCATATTTTCTTAGATTGCCCTTCAAATACACCAAAAAGCATTTTTGATACTTTCATATAAGCCATGTGACAATGGACAATCACATAATGTTTTAGTATTTTTAACAACATTTGTTATTCTGGCTGTTTCTGTGTTTAAGCATGCAATTCAATTACACATCTGTTATATTCTTGTTTATTTATTTGTGCATTTGTTTTTCTGTCTATTTCTGTGTTTAAGCATGCAATTCAATTACACAACTGTTATATCCTTGTTTATTTATTTATTTATTTGTGAAGATAAATTTTGTTTGACAATTTAGTTATGCACTATTATATAGAAACAAACAAATCCTGAAATTATTACATTGTTTTAAGTGCAAACTGGTTAATCTTCTGCAATTGGATTACACAGAAGTTAAAAAACACATGCTTGAAAATTATTTTTTAAAACATAGAAAATCAGTAAATCCCGATAGTTTTCAAACAAATTGCACTTAAAAGTACAATTTTTTTGCCCTATTTGATAGTATAAATTTTAAATTTTCCATTGTTTAGAAGTTAAAAAAAAAATTGCAGTAAAAGCAAAATTTAATGGTCATGAGAAAAAGATGAACTAGAATAAAATTTTCCATTGATTAACTGAAAAATAAAACTAAAATTGAATGAAATTTTCTATTCTAGCCTTTTAAAGAATGAATTCTCATATAATATGTAAATTTAGTTTTATAAAGACTCGTCCTAAATCCTTCCTGTATGATCATAGAGTAGAATTCTAACAAAATAGTATTAAAATCGAGTTGCAACTTTCAAACAAATATAGCAGCCCAGCATAGAACCATGCACAGAAAGCACACCTAATTGACAACGTCCATTGGCTGAGTCTCAATGATCAAGTAGATGATTGGTAGAAGCAGACAAACCAAGTAAAACTGTGCTAACTCTATTTCAAACACTTTTCAAGGAACGATTTTCTTCTCTCAAAGCCTATTTCATTACAGGTCCTTCTACTTTATGTTCATGCTTTCCGGTCCTCCTACTTTATGTTCATGCCTTCCTGTAATGTTTAAAATTTGAAAAATGGCTTGGTTATTGCCAATATTACAAATTGTAAAATCAAGAAGAGAAAATTTCAGTTTTGAGCAGATTTGGATAGGATCATCATACTGCTTTTCAAACACTCTTAAGAATCTTCAGTGTTTGTTTATTTTCTTGTTGACCATTTATGATAAACAAAATCTGTCACCATCACCAAACAATGTGATTCAATGCCAATAATGCACCATTATTATTATTTTTGTGGATCATCTAGTTTCATTTTGTTATGAAGAACATAAGTTAGTTGCTATTTTTCTGTTTTTCTTTAGCATTTTGAAAAAAAGAAAAATACAGATTTGAAAACCTTTTGTCTACAGAACAGGATGTAGTGAAGTATTTTCAAGATTATATATTCTGCTATAATAAAAAAAAAGTGCATTAATAAGCATGTCATAAGATTGTCTACAAACAGATAAACAATGGCAGTGCAATGTGAAAAATAGAACAAGCTAATATCTTTTTAAAAAGGAACGTGGTTGGATAGTTCCAAAATTACATTTGCAATTGGACAAAAGTTTATTTACAGCTGGAAAAAAAGATTAACATTAAATAAGGAAAACAGCAGTTGGATTTGAGCAAAATAATGATTGCCACATGCTCATCTATTCAAAACCTTTGCGAATTGTTCAGTGTAAGAATAATATTCTTACATATGAAACTAATTTTGAGAAGTTTAGACAGAAAGAAATATTTAACTTCCAGTGATTAGATTTAGTGGTCTAGTAAAGTTCATATTATAAAAAAAATTCAACTTTTTCTTTTTTTACTTAGGTAAAATTTAGTATTCCTAATTTCTTATATAATATGTATTTCAAAACATTAGATGTGATTTTTTGTTATTTTCAAACAGAATTCAAATCAATGTACAGATGCACAAACATGTACATACACAAATTTCAAATGCTTTATTGACAAAGAATTGTAATGAATGTACGCATGTACAAACGAATAGATACATTAATTGATTGGTTAAATATTTTTAGAAACAATATTTAAGTAACGCACTTTTCTAGCAAGTTTTATTTAAAAAAAAAAAAAATCAGATATTTTTATATTTACCTCATCTCCTTTTAAAAATTCACCTTCAACACCTTTAGAATCAGACTTTTTAGAATCAAGCTGAGACTGCAAATCAGCTAAATGAGCTCTTGCTGCATTAAGCTCTTCAGCTGCTCGCTCTTTTTTATGGGATAATATAGAAACCTATATATAAAGAAAAAAAAAGACACCAAATAAACTATAAACAATACATTTGATGTCATGCCATACATAAGAAAATATTACAGCAACATAGAGTTAAGGAGAGACTTTGGAATTTCTAATTTTCCAATTTAAATTGATGATGTCAGTGACAGATGCAATATAAATAAAAATTTTAACTTTATCACAAATAAAAGATATGAAAACCAATTAAGATGTACCATAATAAGTCATCAATAACAATTTAAGAGAAAATATTTAAGGAATGAGTGTTATATTCACCAAGCATAAAATAATTTTATGATTTTTTTTTTCGACTAGGTTTTAAAAAGAACCTCAAAAAGTATTTTGAATATATTTTTTCAAACAGGTATTTTGATGATAAAAAAAGGGGAGGGGGGGATTCTTAATAAAACTAAAGATAATATTTCTGGGTTGAAAACTCTCATCTACAATTTTATGCCTTTACCATAGCATCATTGTTAAATACTATTCATTTTAGGCTTTACAAAATTATGTGAAAGCAAAATGAAATATTTAAGTGAGAAAAAAAAAGCAAGCATTCACTGAAGCATTATATAATTTATATATATAAATTTAATCTATACATATTATCAAGTTTTTCAAGCACTGTTTAGTATAACTTGAAAATTTACTTTCTCAAATCAGTAGTTCAAATAAGTTTGAAAAATTTACAAAAAAAAAAAAAAAAAAAAAATGTATAAAAAAATGCTGAATTAGATCAAATTAATTTTATTTGATCTAATTACATAATTCATTAACATAATGGGGCATTCTCACAATCTTTTGACTTTCTGAAATAAAAATCTGGTGAAATTAAACTTGCTAAAATAATATTTTAATCTGATAGATGAATGCCTTAATGATTTAATATAAAGAAAAAATGGTCAGCAGCAAAAAATTTTTTATTTAACTGAGGTTTAAGTTAAACTTGCGAGTTTAATTTTCCTTACCATTTTACCACTATAACTTTCTATTTTCTTCTAAATTTTTACTTATAATGAATTTGAATAGTACCCACAGGACATTCAAATAAGAAATAATAACAATGTAGTATTTTTAGGAAAAATTTTGGTATCACATTGTCTTAAAGGGGTGTTAAAGAAGGGACGGAAGGGAAAAAAAGGGGATGGTATAGGAAAAAAGGGGATGGTACGGTAAGGAAAATTACCACTATTTTTAGGCAAATCATGTTAAGACCAAGTGATAGCCACAATGTTCATTGATTTTTAAAAACAGTTATTTACATTGGATTAAATAAAAATAAAAAATTAATTTACATCGAAAAGTCCACAAATAAACCTTGGGGACGGTAAGATTACCGATAAAGGCACAATGCTTGAAATCGATATTTAAATGCTGATTTAAATTCTGCAGTAAATTTCCTGTCAAAGAATTTTAGACATTCTTTCTCTAGCATACTTCTGCATGACAAAAAACTTGAAAAAAATTCTGTGGTTGCATCTGAAGTGATTTTCTGTATAAGTTCAGCAAGAGGGATGGTAAGGAATCTAAAACTCAGGGACAGAGTTAAAAAAATAATAACAACTGTAAAAATAATGTGTGCAGGTTAATTTTTTGCTACATATTTATATAAAACAATTATCCCAGTTTCGGAAAAAAAATACATCAAATTAATTTTACTGAAACAATTTTATACAGAAGCTCCAAACTTAAAAATCAGGGACACGGGACGGTATAGGAGTTTTCCTGGTATTTGGACCCCAACATTGTCCAAAACTTATTTATCTCGTTAATATCAGTGTTGAATTCAGACACTTTTCTCTGGGAGGGATTTCTGTGACTCCAGGAGGGGGGGGGGGACAGTTTATTGATCAAGAGAGGAATGTCCCCCCCCCCCCCCCTCTGGGTCACTCCCTGAATTCAACACTAGTTAATATTGTTATGCAATCATACAATGGTATGTTCCCCAGTACATGAAATAAAAAAAAAAACCCCAAGAATATGTGCTAAAATAAAAATTGTTATTCAGGAACTTAAGTCAAAAGATTGTGAGAATGCCCTGTATATGCTCCTTTTTTGCCTGTCTATCTTATGTCTTCACACTCATGCTGTCATTCAGTTTTCATAACTCATTAATAATAAATTCTTAAGATTCGCTATAAAAATAAAATGCCATATTTCACATACTACTAAAGTATAAAATAAAATAAATTAATCAAGTATTTAACTTATATATCAGCATTAAGACCCATTTATTCTTTTGAAAAGAGAAATCAATCGAGCATCTTATTTGTTCTGTATTTACTTTTTTATTTTATTATTTTTATTTAGATTTAATCTTAAAGATTTATTAATTACTAAAACAGACTTTATACATTTGTGAATTTTACTTTCAAATTAAAGTTTAATCCTAATTTAAATTTTTTGTAGCTTTTGTTATTTTTTATAATTTTACATTAACCCCTTGGGGACGAGCGACCGGTATTCGTGCCACATAAGTTGCTCAGAATCTGTGCTTATTCTCAGCAGTAAAATTGCATTGTAAATTTTGCCTTATTTAATCTGAGCATTATCCTGATTCAATTAGGTAAAAATTTCTGTTTTAAAAATCCGGTGACTAAATATTAAAAATTCTGTAAAAGACGATCATCCCAAAGGGGTTAAGGCTATATAGAAAAGAGTTATTTTCTGATTTTTTTTTTTTCGGAAACGCGTGAATTTATTTATAAAAAAAATAGAAAATATTATTCAATTCCAAATCGCTTTAATAGCCAGGTCTGCCAATTTTATACCTTTACATTTAAAAATGTGTCAGAAAGTTTCGTGTTTTTGAGCAGGGAATTTGAGAACCCACCTTAAATATTTTTGAGATAAAATATGCTTGTGTTAATTTGCCCCTACATATCATTATTGCTGATAAATCTAAATGATCATCCAATATAATTTGATGAATAAAATAGTGATAAATAAAAATTCATATAAACAATTTTAAAAATACATAAAAAATATAACTAATAAAAGCAATTAAAAAAAATTACAAAGTTATTGACTGTTTCTATATGAAATGAACTGTTTAACAAAAAACTTCAAATTAAATTAGCACAACTTAACCGATACATGAAATTTAGTGTGGCACAAGATGCAATTCTACATAATACTTTCATTTGTTAAATAAAATCTGTAAAAAAAAATTAGCATTTTAATTATAATTTCACAGAAAGGAAAATTTGAAATGAAATACAATTAATACAAAACCATTAAATATAAAGCATATTTGAAGAGCAATAATATTTAAATAGCAAAACATTACATACTTGTTGCCTAAAAAGGGACAATTTATCATCTATAGGATTATTATTTCGCATACGATTTTCAATAAATTCTTGAATTTCATTATTAACTTCCTGAATCTGAAAAATGACAAAATCCATATAATTTCTTCTGTTTTCTGCAGTACATAATTCATTTAATATTAATAAAAAAATGTTTAATATATTTAAATTTGGCAGAAAATATATTATAAAAGAGAGTATGATATTCTCTTACAGAAATAATGTACATTCAATAGAAGTGATGATAAAAACAGCAGTAGCTACAAAAATTGTTTGAAGCTATAATTTCACACCCCTTCAATGTTTTTAGAAGTATGTTATAAATTAAAAGAGTAATTTTTTTAAATGTATTTCCTTTTTTAATTTTTACCTACAATATTAGAAAAATTGTTAGTTGCATTGAAAGGCTAAATTTAAAAGCAAAATTACTTTTCTTTTCAACATTTTTTTAGACTTCACATCACAATTTATGGTACTTTTTGGTTAGCCGGGTGCCAGTGTTATATATACATACATATGTGTATATGTCCATAGATTTATATATACATATACTGCATATATAGGCACATATATGTATGTATATATGGACATATACATACATGTATATATAACACTGGCGCCTGGCTAACCAAAAAATACCCAATTTACTTTATCATTAAGAATATCTAAAAAGACGCCCACAAGAAAGTTTTAAAAAAGTATGTCCACATGGCCATCATTTTTCTTTTTTATTATTGTTCTGATTTGAGTTGAAAAACCTCTCTCACATAATATAATAAACAAGAAAGAAAAATCATGTATCAGCATATAATATGCCACATTTCCAGAATACTTTAACAAAACTTTGCTGTTTAATAAGGTAAATAAGATACCTAAGTAAACATTTTAGAAAATGCATAACAAATTTGAATAACAGATTTCACAATCTATAACCAGAAAAGTACTCCAATACTTTTATGCAGCTCTATATATGATCTATAAATTTGATTATATTCTACTTAGTATTCTATAATTTAGTTTAGTTAAAGTTTTTTAATTTTTGAAAGTATAAGTTCTCTACTGACAACTGAAATTTTTGTTCACATGCAAAATAGTGCTTTTAACAGGTTGAATGCCAAGTCTATTTTGTCTGTCTTTCTGTTTGGGCCATGAAATAAGATTCCCGTTACACAATCTATAAGTGTCGGTCACCGATGACACACACAGCATAGGCGGAAAGTTCAGTGTCAGTCACCGATGACTGACATGACACTCAACGTGTTAAAGAACTGATGGATGAAAAGCTGTATTTCTGCACTTTCTGAAGAGAATGATTCATATTTGGCTATTAAAAAATGCTGTGAAAGGCTTTTTTTTTTATATCTAAACCCACAATAGATAGTATTGTCAATAAGACAGAGTAAAAACGTTAATGTCTGGCTTCAGGTGGAAAAATTGTTACGAATATGTACCCATAAACAAAAAGGAATTCTTCGAATATTGCAAATCTTTTAGGACAAAAGAAAATCCTCCAAGTCAAAGGACTGTTGCTAAATCATTAGTCAACTGTTAACAAAATAATTAACACTGATTTGTATTTTAAAAAGGCAAAAAACATAATGTTGATCGTCTTTCTCAAGAGGCTTTTGTGTTTTAGCTATTAAAAGTAAAACACTTAGAAATATTTATTAATATATCATTGGCAAGTTTTATCCTACAAGGAAGTAAAAAAATAAAATAAACTTTTTTCTTACATGAAATTTTTTTTAGTACTACCTTACACTGCAAACAATTTTTCCCCATAGATCATTATACTATAACCCAATTTTTTTGTGTGGTCCTGTTAAATGTATAATAAATACTTTACACTCCATATTCTACAGAAAGCATGTTTTAGTGCACCTCAGAAATTCATATTAATTACATAATGTTTGTAATAATGTAATATGATTAAAATACATTGCAAGCAATTTTCCCATTAACAATGATACAAAGGTTTTTGAGTGGCCGTGTAAATAAACTATAAGTGCTACACATACATATACTATTGTAAGCATCTTGTAGTGCACTTAAGTGATGTATTATCAATTTCAGTATCTTTGAAATAGTATAACATATTTAAAATACACTGTAAAGGATTTCTCCCTGCACACCATAATGTAACAGCATTCTGTGGAGTGTCCCTGTAAATCAACTATAAATGCTAAATACTTTATTTTCAATATCAAACATGACATGCTGTAAATCAATAATATACATCAATTACATGGCAACTCGAGTATATTTACATGAGTTAGAACATGGACAGACGATCGGTTAGACAAACTGAATCATAAACACTTCTCAACTATATTGGAAAGTGTTAATAAAAAGAGGAAATGTGTGTATGATGATAATAGGTAAGTTTCTTAGAGTCTGTAAACATAAATGATGCACTATTCTTAATGTGTTTACTCACAGATACAAATTTACAAAAGGCTATCATTGACAAATATATATGTTTAATGAGCAACTCCTTGATTTTGTATTCATTAAAGTATAATATAGAATATTCTGATTCCAGCTTTAATACACTAAAATATTTAAAATTTTTCCAGAAATATTGATAACTTATTTCTCTCATTGATACTGTGAAAATTGATTCTAAAGAGGTAAAATACTTGCAGGGCCATAACCAATCGGCAAAGTCAGAGATGGGCTTTGAAATTTTTTAGTGGGGCTATGTCACGGCTTGCTTTTTTGGGTTTTTTTCACTGTTCTTTGATGATATACAGGGCCTGATTTTCTAAAAGGCACGTGAAGCAGTTGGTTCCCCTCTAAAATTTAAGAGGGCCTTAAAATGTCTATGAAATGTGCCCTCTAATTTCTATATTCATTTTTTTTTTATGTTGCATTTTTATTTATTTTTTTTGGAAAGGAAAAAAGCACATTACGTAAGAGCACTTATTTAACCGTGAAATATGAATGTGACCAATAGGATGTTTATTAATCATATGGCATCCTGATGCTCTGGTTAGAAATAATCCGGGAAATTGAGCATGAAGCTATATGTACTAAATATTATATATCTGAAGTATATACAGGTAGTATAAAAAAGTTGTTTAATGAAATATACATGAACTGGGCTAAGCCACTCCTGGGATAATATTAGTATCATTGATAGTTTTCACGTAGGAAGAATTAACCCCTTAATTGTCGTGCTCGATGCATTCATGAGTAAATAGTAAGTGAAATGAAAACCGCCACGATTAAGTGTTTAAGAACATTTTTGTCAAATGAAAGAGGGCTTCAAAACAATGTGGTACTTGCCATGGATTCAGAGGTTAATCAGACCTTGATGATATATAAATTTAGACAAAAGTAGAGGGCAAATCCCCACTTGACATAAAATTTTTTATTATAAAGTTTAATTTTGTTTAATATAATATAGATGATATTAGTATTGATACTGAAAGACTGTGAAGTCTAGAGGGGGCTCAAGAAGTAGTTAGGAGGGGCTCAGCCACCCTGCCCCATTTACGGCCCTGAATACTTGCCTATGTGTATGTAAACACTGATAAGAAAATTGTTATTTTGTTGGAGCAGAATGTTCGTTTTTGCAGTAAGACGTGAATTCTGAAGCTCTTTGTTGATAATTTTTAGGATACTACAACTTTCAATCAGTTTCCTCGTAAATTTTTACATTGTGTGAGATCATTTATTAGAATAAACATTAACATCATTAGCATATCTAAAGGAGCTGTGAGCACACTATAATAACTGCACAATATTACTATTTAATCTATTTTGTCAGTTTTTGTGCTAAATATGGTTTAACAAATTCAGATCAAGTGATCTTGAAGACTATCACATTAAGATATGTAGAATTTCTTCACTTTTTAAGTATCAATGAAGCAATGCAGCTCTAAGCAGCCCAGCATTATCTTCTGAAAATAAGCTATTAATATGCAAAACAGTAGTAAATGGATTAAGAATAATATCGCTATCACATAATTATTGCTAATATTGTCAAAATTAATGAAAGCATCCACTATTATACCTGCTCACATTATTAAAGAATCTCTTATATAACATAAATGATTATTATTTTTTAGATGCTCTTTATATTTATACAGATTCTTCTGACAAAATTATCTTGTAAATTCAAAATATACTGATGTAAAAAGAAGAAATATTGACAGTGACTTTCCTTAATTTTTAGTTAAAAGAAAATGCACTGATTGATAACCAGAGAATTGCTGTGGATATTTCTTATTTCAATAAACATAAATACAAAACTTATTTTTTTATTTATACATTGGTATAAATACAAAAAATATAAATTGATTAAAGTGTTATGTAAATCTGAATGTTTACTATATTAGATGGAATATTTTACCTTAGCATTTATCTGGTCTAAATCGGCACGGTTAAGAGCAGGTTGGGAGACAATTTTTTGTAAATCATTTATATACTTTTTCTGGGTTGCTATTTCTTTAGGCAATTTCTCTTTCACTAAGTAAGAGTTCACTTTAATACTTTCTTCAAGTTTTTGGACAAGAGCTAAAAAAAGAGAGGTGATATTAGAAGTGGAAAAATTGGATTACCAAAACTAATTTAACTGTCTCTCAAAAAACAAACAATAAAAGAGAAAAAGAAAATGCAGAATTAAAATTACTTTCTGGAGTAGCTCCAAGACTAGATAATTTCAATTCTTTTAATTGCTGATTTAATCGTTGTATCTTTTGCTCAGCATGTGTAAGCTATAAACAAGACAAAAAGCAACTCTTTGAGAAAATAAAGCAAAGTATATTAGGTTATTTTAGTTGCAATTATGTAAAATGTCATTTACCTATAATTCAATGAACCAAGAGGTTACTTTATGCTTAGACAAAAAAAAAAAAAAAAAAAAAAAAGAGTTAACTTTTTTTAATAATCATTTTTTTTTTTAAATTTAAGATATGTAAAGATATTAACTGGCATTTGTTAATATGAATTTTGAATTTTATTATTATTTACATTCAATATGTTTTAATTTGATACTATATATAAAACTCATTGTTTTTACATTATATTAAATTACTTTATTACAAAAAATATCATGTTTAGGCATTATAAAGAAATTTTAAAGAACAATGAGTACAATATAACTAGCATCCATGAGGTTGGAATGTCAGAGTATCGAGTCACATAAATTGAAGAGACAAATATTTAAAAAATCTTATATTATAATACGAGCAAAAATCGTGTGTGTATGTAAATTTTATCTTGAATTGTAAGTTACCATTTTCTGGCACAAGAAGACCATTGGGCAAGGTCACATGTTCGAGAAAATTCGATTAGCGGGTCATAATGGTTAAGGGTCAAGCTAATTATATCTAAAAAATGGCTTGATCGATTTTGACTAAATTTTGTGTCCAACAGTTTTTGGGCACAAAAAGACTGTTAGGCTAGGTCACATGTTCGAGAAATTTCGATTAGTGGGTAATTTTTGGGTTACTTTGGATCAAGGTAATTTTATCTAAAAAACGGCTCTAACGATTTTGACTAAATTTTGTAATCTACTGTTTTGGATTACAAGAAGACCAATAGGCCGAGTCACATGTTAGTGAAAATTTGATTAGTGGGTCATTTTGGGGTCACCGTGGATCAAGCTAAGTTTATCTAGAAAATGGCTCTAATGATTTTGACGAAATTTTGCTTTCTATCATTTTCAGGGACGAGAATACCATAGGGCTAAGTCACATGTTTGTGAAGAATCGATTAGTGGGTCATTTTGGATTACTGTGGGTCAAGCCAATTGTATCTAAAAAACGAATCAAACGATTTTGACAAAATTTTGTACCATACCATTTCTGGGCATGCGAAGACGTGTGGGCTAAGTCACATGTTCGAGAAAATTCGATTAGTGGGTCATTTTTGGGTCAAGCTAATTATATCTAAAAAACGGCTCTAAACATTTTGACAAAATTTTGTATTATATCGTTTCTGAGCATAAGAAGATCATTGGGCTATGTCACATGTTCTAGAAAATTCAATTAGTGGGTCATTTTTGGCTCACTGTGGGTCAAGATACCGTATTTTATGGAAGAAACGCCGCACCCATCATAATCGCCGCATCCGTCGGAATGCTACTTTTGTCGACAGTGTCACATTGACCTAACTTTAATCAAAGTTTTCTGAGCAGTGTAGGATGCCTCGTTTTTAATATCTTAAGATGTCTGAAGTTTTATTTAAAATATTTAAGTCCGATTTTAAGTATTTTTATGAATTTTTAAATTAAGGAAACTCAGATGGTATTTTAAAAAAATCGTAAACGCCGCACTTGGAAAAAAATAACTTTTAAACTCGTAAATGCCGCGGCGTTTCTTCCATAAAATACAGTAATTGTATCTAAAAAACAACTCAAACGATTTTGACAAAATTTTGTATTATAACATTTCTGGGCATGAGAAGACCATTGGGCTAAGTTGCATGTTTGAGGAAATTCGATTAGTTGATAATTTTTGGGTCACTGTGAGTCAAGCTAATTGTATCTAAAAAAAACGGCTCAAAACATTTGGACAAAATTTTGTTTTATATTGTTTCTGAGCATGAGAAGACCATTGGGCTATGTCACATGTTCTAGAAAATTTTATTAGTGGGTCATTTTTAGGTCACTGTGGATCAAGCTAATTGTATCTAAAAAACGGCTCAAACGATTTTGACAAAATTTTTTATTACATCGTTTCCCAACACGAGAAGACCATTGGGTTAGCTCACATGTACAATAAATTTAGATTAGTGAGTACCTTTTGGGTTACACTGGGTCAAGCTAATTTTATCTATAAAATGACTTTAACGATTTTTACTAAATTTTGTATTCTATCGTTTCCGGGTTCGAGAAGAGCATTGGTTAGGTCGTCCCTGCTAATAAATATATAATTCACTGTTTAGTGATATAAAAGTAAATTTGCATTAACAGCTATTAAATCTTTATTCTCAAATGCCTATTTAGCCAATGACAAACAACAAAAAACACTCTGTTGTGCTAAGCCACTTTTGTTAAAATATGCCAAATGATGTGCAATATGTAAATACTAAAGCAATAAGCTGAGAAAATAACTTCAATTTTTTTCCCCCTTAAACATTTAGTGATGTCGATAGGCTTTTAGAACCCAGGTTTGCTGAGATTCAGAAATTTCCAAAAATCTAGATCCTGTTTAACAAATGTGGGCCCTTTTTAGTAATAAGATATTTAATACAAAATGTGCCTCTTTTTTTGCAACTGTCCACAAAATATTTTATTCCTTACAAGAAAAAAAAAAGAAAAAAAAAAAGAAATGCACTCTGAATGAATCATTACATTTTATTATGCGTTTTTTTCGTATAGTTCGCTTAAATGATGTACTCACACGTCGTTGGCATCACTAAAATTACTTTTCAAAAAACAAAATGTTCTGTTTGGATTTTCTAAATGTATATAATTCTCCATTTTTGTTCAAGAAAATGCTATACTTAAATTTGTACATGGTTTTATCAGGCTAATAAAATTCACTTTAAATCATTAGTTTTTCGTATTTTTATAAGAAAAAAAGAGGGGTTACTAAATAAAATCATGTTCTGGGGAAACCTCATTATATCAACATAAGATGAATATGAGCACTAAACATATTTCATTGAATGAAACATAAAAATGATATAGAGAAAATAATATAATATATTAAGTTGTATGGGATTTTTGGCCCAACATTTTGCTATGTTGGGTTGATAAATGTTTTTTTTTTAATTCCAGGTGAAATTTAACACTATTGTCTGCTAGTTTTGGTGTCAATGTGAAAAATCATGGCTACAAACATGTAATTTTTGATGACAAGTCAAAGCAGTACTTAGTAGTAAAAACTGAAAAATAGACTAAATGACTAATTTGTTGAGCTATATGAAAAGGGGAAAAAAATTCTTTGTACAAGAAAAATATTAATATTCAATGTTTTTAACAATTATTGAAAGGCCAACTTTTTCAAAAATTAAGATAATCATTAGCATACAAAATACTGTCATCTTTTTTAAAGAAACTTTTTTTTTTTTTTTTTTACCATCTTACCTATTCTACCAAATAATTTTCAGTGGCACCCCAAACAACAAATAAGGAAAAAAAAAGAATATATGCAAGAATTTCACTTTATTTATTTATTTTTTTTACTTTGTTATTGATGTTGATAAAATTCAGCTTAATATCTTTAAATTGAATTTGTAAAAATCAAAGGTTATCTTAAGCATTTGGCTCAGATCAGTTCATAGACTTAGAAATGTTTGAAAAACCACTGAAACAAAGCATTTCAGTATTAAAAATAGCCCTCATATATTTAAAAAAAATGTTTTTTTTATAAAGTTTAAAAGTTTCAATTTTAAAAGGTGGTAATTTCAGAATAGTTGAAATCTGAGGCACTCATATAATTGAAATCTTACCTTAATTTCTAAAAAAAGGAATGCCTTTAAGATTAAAGAAGTTAAACTGAAAACTTAGGATCATAGCTTATTATTATTTTTTAAAGAAAGAAAACAAAGGACAATCTTATAAAAATTAATTGACAAAATTCATATTTTCCTGATTTCTGTTATTAGCAGAGACAATGTTAATAGACAGGTGTGTAGATAAATGTAGGTGACCTTGTTTAATTTTAAAACCATTGCAATCTTTAAAAATAACTATTAGGATATATAATTAGTCATAATAATTTATCATAATATATCACATTCAAATACATTTAAAAACTAATTGCTCTTAATACTTACAGCATTTCTTTGTTCCATTTTTTGTCTTTTTAAGTTTTCAGATAAATCTCTTTCTTCACGCAATCTTTTAGCAACTGCTAACATTTCCTCAACGTTTGGATGGCTTTCAACCTATTTTTTTTTAAATGTAAATAAATTTAAGTAATGATGCATATTATTATTAAACCATAGTGTTCAATTTTTTAAATAAAAATATAAATTTTATTCACTATTTATATCATTTAAAAATAAAGTTTTTTATCATTTTATATGGTCCCATAATTTATAGAATTTTTAAAATTTCTTTTATAAACAGACTATACGCTTTTATTTGCAATAAAAATTTATGTAGATATAATATATATATATATAAAAAGAATCACTCAAAAGTTTATGTTTATACAACCAGATGTTCTATAAGAAAGAAAGAAAAGGAAAAGAAAGATAAATATAAAAAAATACTCCTTTATCAGCATTCAATATTTATCTTTAAAATCATCTCCTGTTTCATGACTGCAATTCATGTTGATCCATTACAATATATTAATTTGGCATGAGACCCGATTATAGAAAATCACTGCTTTAATTTATGTTTGATAGAAATCACAAACTAGTGAATTTATATTTTAAAAAATGATAATTTTTGATTGTGTCCTTTTTAAGGTATGGCAAAAGAAAAAGAAGCATTATTTAAACTATCTATTAAGGATTTCTAAATTGTTTTATCAATGTACAAGGGTCACACTGAAATTTTTGAGATATGGCTAAGTGGTACAAGTTAAACTTACCAACTCTTAGGAGTGTTCAAAGTTCCTTCCAAGACCAATGCACTTTTACAGGTGAATTTTACAAAGATTAAATGCTTTAAACTATCCACTTCTTGGAATAGACGAAAAATATTCTTCTATAGCCTCATCAATCTCATCTTTGGAATGTAAATGATGCCCATGTAATTTTTTTTAGATTAAAAAATAGTCAAAAATCACACATAGCAAGATCAAGAGAATAAGGTGGATGTTCTATTACTTTGATGTTTTTTTGTCCAAGAAAATCTTATCACACATTGAAATATTGTGACAGCTTAAACATTTTTATGAAAATAAGAGAGTTGACAGATAGGCATTTTTTTTTTCTATATCCACCTTTCAATATCAGAAAATATTAGAATAATTAAAGTATTAATTTTTCAGGACTACTCATGAATTATTTTGATAGGGATGTATGATCACATTTCTCCTATTTTATGAAAAGCATATATCTTACACTTTTCAAATGTTTTCATATAAAAGCTTCATGAATAAAATAAGAAAATATTAATTCAGATTTCCTTTACAATATGCATTAAATATTCTAGGAGAGAGTGGACTACCTTGGAAATATTTTTGATTTAATTGGATGTGCAGATAAATTTAAAGCAAGACATGCATTTTTATGTTTAAAACATCTGCAGCAATAAATGAAAAGTGCAAAAATAATGAATCAGTACACTAGGAACACAAGAATAAAAAATTTTTTATATCGTAATGTGAAATGTTTTAATGGATCCTTTTCTCAGTTATCTTGAACTTCTGAAAAGGATGGGCTAAACCTGTGCCAGAAATCAACATTAGGCTATTGATGAGTTTTTACAAAGAAAAACCCTAAACACAGTTACACTGCTTAACTTTTACACTAAAATACAGCATCAAATGAATGTTCTTAGTGAAAATGTTTGTCAAAGCACGAATGTTTCCACTAAGGTTTGCGAAATTCATTACAATATCGATGATATTTTAAAAATAAACTATAAAAATGTTAATTGTTTTCTAGGGAGTAAGATATCTTGTGGCCATATTGCTATAGGTCGGATGTCTTTTGAAGGAAAAATGATACAATAGATCATTATCATATAAGGAAAACCCTGAAAACCTAGCACAGTCAGCCTGCTTAGACATATGCTGATTTCGAACTTATGAACACTTGCCCCGGCTCTGCATTTTGTAGTCAACGTGCTAAATAGGGCCTTACCCTCTAGGGAGCAGAATAAAGATAGCTATCTAAAAGCATTTAAATGCACAAAATATAGAAAATGTGCATCAATTTGTGATTAGTAATACATGAAAAAAGTATCTACATTTTATACTTAATTAATCAATCATTTATTGTACAAAAGTAATTATGTTTTTACTTCAAATGCAAAATAGTCTTCTCACCCTTCTTGAGTCAATCTGTATAAAAATATACTATTTATGCATTAAAAGGCACGAGAAACAAACGGAGAATTTATCAACAAGTATTTGAACAAATATTTGAATTATCTTCCAAATATTACCACAGGCACACATAATTATTTTTACCACAATCAAAACTTCATTGTAACTACCCTATTAGGCACAAATTTACCAAGATTTTGTAACTGATGAAAAGGATTCAAAAAGCACCCAACAAATATATTAAGATATTTCAAGAATATTACAGTTATTCTTTCAAAAAGTCATAAATTAAAAAAATATATTTTTATTGATATCTTTTTTTCTTTTCATTAATTTTGAATAAACTTATTTTTCACTTCTTTTATTTTTAAATAATGCATAACTCACTTTCATTTTTAGCCTGTCAATCTTTTTTATGAGTTGATCTCTTTCTTCTTCCATATGTTCCAAATCTCTTCTGATTTCTTGAGTTGAGAAACCACTAGACTTCAAAGCTTCATATTGTTTATGAACTTCTTTGAATTCTTCAATAACATTTTCATACTAAAAATAATCCAAAAGTCACTTGCCAATAACAAATAACACTATTAACAAAAGTTGTTTGCTTGTCATCTTTAAGAAATCAAAATATGTAATTTTCATACTATTAATTAAAAAAAAAAAACGGAAATAAGCCATTTTCTAATAAAAAGTAAACTATTAAAGATTATTAATAAAATTAATTCAGAAATTATAGATCGGTATGTATGTGTACACTACACTCTAAACAGATCAAAGAGAAATAAGAAATTTCTATACCACAACATAAGTATCAATGAACTGAAGTTTTATTTAATTTTATCTGTTTAGATAAAAGGTCATTTTCATATAAGGAAAACCCTAAAACCTAGCTCAGTCACCCTGCCTAGACCATGCTGATTTTGAACTTGTGAACACTGGTCCATTTTGTAGTCAACATAATTGTAAAATTGGATATAACTGTATAATTGGATTATTTTAATAACTAAAATGTTTAATTCTGTATTACACATGTAAACTCTGTAAACACATTTTTAGTATAGTTCCAGGATGCCCGACTTTTTAATTTCCTTAAGCCACAGCTGCAGGGGGAAAAAATTATCTCCTGTCTTGCACATTTATTGCACTAATATTAATTATAGTTATTTAGCAAAAATAGCTTGTAATCTTTGACTTTTTTTCTCTTTTAAAATTACTCAGCAGATCAGTCAAAATATTAAGACTGGACAGTGTGTTGATTGAGCATAAGGATGCAAAATTGTTACATTTTTTCTAGGAATAGAAACTAAAAGTTCTTAATAACTATTTAAAAGTACAATCAGCTAAAAAACAGAAGTAAAAAAAAAAAAAAAAAAAAAAAACATCCATTTTAATCTCCAAATTGTCACAGAAAAAAATCTAATAGCCATTCAACTGGAAATAATGTCATTTTTCAATTTACTATGAAGACCTAATCTTAAGGGGTCAACTTCATATCGAAATTGTATCAAATTCTGAATTTTTCAATACCAACACTTAATTTTGACATAATATTTGCCTTTTTTGTAATTTTTACCTTAGAATACGAAACAGGCTGTCATTCTGTCAAATAGTTTAGAAATTATGAAGGTTTAAACTTTGGGACTCCAAATGTTAAATTTATTTGTAATCATTGCAAAACAGATTGCAATGCGGGTAGTTTTTTAAACATAACTCAAGAATTACTTGGTGGAATTAATGAGTTGTAATTTTTGATTTGAAGCTTCTAGAAATTGATTTCCACAAAAAAATTCGTAGGTTTACAATTCATAATTTTTTGGAAAAATATATATGGGGCATTCTCACAATCTTTTGACTTTCAGGAATAAAAATCTAGTGAAATTAAACTTGCTAAAATAACATTTTAATATGATAGACGAATGCTTTAATAATTCAAAATAAACAAAAAATGATCAGCAGGAAAATTTTTTTTATTTAACTGATGTTTAAGTTAAACTTGCGAGTTTAATTTTTCTTACCATTTTACCTCTAAAACTTTTTATTTTCTTCTAAATTTTTACTTATAATGAATTTGCATAGTACCCACAGGACATTCAAATAAGAAATAATAACAATGTAGTATTTTTAGTACAGAATTTTGGCATAACATTGTCTTAAAGTGGTGTTAAAGAAGGGTCGGTAAGGTAATAAAGGGGACGGAATAGGAAATAAAAGGACGGTAAGGAAAATTACCACCTATTTTAGGCAAATCATGTTAAGACTAAGTGGTAGCCACAATGTTCATTGATTTTTAGAAACAGTTATTTACATTGGATTAAATAAAAAATAAAAAAAATAATTTACCTCGAAAAGTGCAGGAATAAACATTGGGGACAGTAAGACTACCAATAAAGCCACAATGCTTGAAATTGATATTTAAATGCTGATTTAAATTCTGCAGTAAATTTCCTGTCAAAGTAGACATTCTTTCTCTAGCACACTTCTATATGAGAAAAAACTTGAAAAAAATTCTGTGGCTGCATCTGAAGTGATTTTCTGTATAATTTTAGAAGAGGGACAGTAAGGAATCTAAAACCCAGGGACAGAGTTAAAAAAATAATAACAACCCTAAAAATGTGTGCAGGTTAATTTTTTGCTACATATTTATATAAAATAAAAGTTCCAGTTATGGAAAAAAATTACATTGAATTATTTTTATTGAAACAATTTTATACAGACAGCTCCAATCTTAAAAATCAGGGACACGGGACGGTATAGGAGTTTTCCTGGTATTTGGACCCCAACATTGTCCAAAACATATTTATCTCGTTAATATTGTTATGCAATAATGCAATGAGATGTTCTCCAGTATATGAAATTAAAAAAACACAAGAACATGTACTAAAATAAAAATTATTATTCAGGGACATAAAAGTCAAAAGATTGTGAGAATGCTCCATATATTTTTAATTAATTTTCGAAAAAAAATATCAATTGTAACTTATACATTTTTTTAAAGAAATCAATTTCTACCAGTTTAAAATATATGAACCCAAAATTACAGTTCATTCTACCAAGCAGTTTTTTGAGATATGCATAAAATACTAACCACATTGCAATATCTTTTGCAATGATTACAAATGAATTTAGCATTAAGTGTTCCAAACTTTAAAATTTCATGATTCCTAAACTACTTGAGTGAATGACTTTCTGTTTGGTGTCCTAAGAAAAAATTTACTGAAAAAGCAAAATATTATGCCAAAATTAGGTGTTCATATTGAAAACTTCAGAATTTAGTACAGTTTCAGTATGAAGACAGCCCTCCAAGTATATATATACATTTAGTATAAATTGAAAAAATACATAATTTTCAGTCGAATGGCTATTTCTGTATTTTTCTTTGACAATTTGAATTTTTTTTTTTTTTGGTGCAATTATACATTGCATCAGATATTAGAAATCTTCTTCTTACTAGGAGGTAATTTAGGAGTTCTCACTTAGCTTACAAATTAAGCTTTACAGAAAATATTAAAATCACAAGCCACAAAATCCTTAGACCTACACTGATTTGACAAAATCTTATAATCCTTAACATCTGTTAAACACTTTTTTAATTTGTCACATGGAATTATATTTTACTCATGCCTTTGAAGTTTCATTAAGACATGCACTAGTTGTAAAAACGTTTCATCTGAACAAATTATTATAAACACATTCCTTTAATAATAAATTTATATTTGCATTACCTTGAAGCAATATCATCAATAAATGTATTATGAAACCTACAAATTTAAAAAAAAATACACTAAAATCTTAACATTTTAAACAAACATTCTGTGTTAATTTGAATTCGCTACAGATTGGGCCGCAGACAGGACAGCCCTGGTATAGTAGATATAAAACATGTATACATGTGTTTCTGTATTATACAAAAAAAAAAAAAAATATGAATACTAAAATTATTTTTCTACTTAATGTACTTAAATTATACCATGGAAGGGTGGAAAAAAACCAAACATACTTGATCAAACAATTCTCTGATATCTGCATCACCTTCAATATCAGGTGGAAGTTCAACTTTCATTAGAAATTGAGCCAAATAAGCTCTTTTCTTTAATTCAGGAATTCGTCTTAGAATCCATTCAAGTATGTGATAAATAACAGACTTTTCTCCTGTAACTAAACCTTGCCTGAATTCGCTCCTGGATAAGAAAAAAGGAAAAAAATAATTAATAATACTTTAACTATCAACATCAATTTTTATTTTGTTAATAATATTTTTAACGTTAATTTAATTTAACATCATGATTCGAATTTTTTTCAGTATTAGTATAATGCTCAGTGTTTAAATTATAAATGTCTACTTTCAAAGAATATTTTTTGAGAAGAAGAGGGTTTTTACTATATTATGCACAATGATTGAAATTGGGTTAAAACTTGCAAAGCATAAAATTAATTTATAAAACATGAAATAAAAAAAAAAGTCTAAAAAAAAATTCCCCCACAGAAATGTTTTTCAAAAAATATCTAATTAAAAAAGAACATTAGTTGTCTTAGTTGTTTAATCTTAAATATATTGGTCCATAGCCAAGGTTTGGGACAAACATGAGTGATGCTGGGTGACAATGCAGTTTCAAGATAATGAGAGAGAGAGAGAGACAACACTGGTTACAATAATTAATTTTTAACCAAACCACAGTCGCTAAAACTCACAAATTAGTTGTAGACCTGATTACAGAAGAATTCCTTGTTTTTGCTCGTCAACACCCTGTTCATCACCTTGGGCATTAAATTTCAAAAATTGCTGAAATACATGTGCAATCATTTTTTAAATAAATTTATCATGCTTCTAAGGCCACTACTGAGATATGGTGAAATAACCAGAACTTTTGACACTGCCTAAACAGCTGAATTTAAAAAAAATCCCATCTTAGTGGGTCCCTACGTGTTATCAACCTTAGAATTCACGTTTCTAGCTACAATAGTTTTGTGTGTGTGTGTGTTGATGAATCTGTGAGCCAGTCAGCACAAATCCTCTTATAGGTATAGATAGTAAAAATAAAAACACTGTTATTATTAATGGCAACTGGGTAAACTAATTCTAAATTTAGAAAACAAATAAATATTTTCCATAACTGTGATCTTTATCAATTATAAAAATAGCAGTGTACTTAGGCAATAAATTTCAACAAAAATATTTCCATTTAGTTGGCGGAAAATTATCTTAATAATTAATTTGCATCTCCTTCAAGGTATATTCCTTTCATAATCAGGTCTACAGCCAGGGGTTCATATCAGAATCAGCTCAAGGGTACATAGCGCCCTAACACACTTCCTTTTATTAGTACCTCTTTGCATCTGTTTCCTTGAAAAATAACAACAAAAAAGAATACTTCATTATATCCACAGCGGGGCATTCCTTGATTGCGTCTACACCTAAAATCGGAACTGATGAGAATTAAACATGAATGATGTTACTAACAAATAGGCTACTAAATTATACTTACAGTACAGATACAGAACCATTTATCCAGAAGCATTCCGGACAACTGGTTTTTCTGGATAATTGATCAGGCATTAAAGCAATATCCATTTGATCAGATTTGTAGAATATATGTGGCTGTGGCATTATTTCTGATTTCAAATTAGTTATTAAAATATACAGATTACGAATAAGATTCAAACAAGATCAAAGATAGATTAATTAGAGTTTGAAATAAAGAAATTTATGAGAATCCCTTGTAACAAAAATTCTTCTGCATAAGAATTAAAACATCCAATATCTAACTAAATTTGCTTCCATTTTATATCTTACAGTTACATGATGTATGTTGTAATGCTTCAAGCAATGCACATATCAAACCGACACTGTATGGAACTTTTTTCTGAAAAGATTATGAAATCAGCCAATTGGAATTATCATTATGGATTTCTGGTTTCCGGATAAACGGTGCCATACTGTAGTTAAAATATAAAAAATAATGGCAGTAGACCGAATTACTGAAAATTAGCCTACTTCTACTACCTAATATGCATTAACAGAAATAAAAAATTGAAATGTAAATAAAAATAAACAGTTACAATTCCATTGTGTCTGGTGGTTTATATTTCAGAATCCTCAAAAAATTTAAATTCTTCAGAACCATTTGTTCAGGATCTTCGGCTCGAATATCCATTTTCATCTAAAACAACAAAAGAAAAAATTGATATTTTTTTTAAAGTTAAAAAAACAGTCAAATTTAGTTACTTTTTTATTATAGCGACCTTTGCAATTATAATTATGCCAAGATTGCCGTTATGATTTTAACAAACTTATACATATATCAAATATACTCCATATATGCTACAAATATCATATAAAGCATTCCATAAAAACTGAGAGTTATTTTTTTACGTAGTAGTGGCAACACTGCAAAACTAAAAAATAAAACTACTGGTGATTTTTTCAAACTGTTAACTGTACGTTTATAAATATTCTAAATGAAGCAGACGATTTTATTTTCCTAGTTTCGTGCTTGTTTACAGAGCTGTTTTTAATTGCCCTCCAGAAATGGAGGTGAGCGATTCAGTGTTAAAAAGTCCTTCCGGCCAGTGCCGGGAGGAAGAGGTAGCTTTCATAATCCTTATTTAAAAAAAGCCAACTTATATCATGCAAACACACGAAGCTCAATTCAGTGGAAACCGAATATAGGAGATTCAATACTAATTTTTATCAATATAATGAATGAGAATTTCGCGAAATTAGTCAGCTTTATCCAAGCTGCTTTTCTTTAAAGTAACTTATATTTGGCTGCCAAATTCGGCAATTTCTTAAAGTGCCTGTCATTTTAAGACAACATGGTGGATGAGGCTAAGCAGTGAACTTGGTCGAGACCTTAGTAATTGCTGTGCACATGCTCACTCACATCGGAATCGGTTAATATATAGGAGTGCTGTCGCATGCAAAAAATCAGATTTTTCAAAATGTCACCCACAATAGAAATTGAAACTGCTATATCTGAGCCATTTTTTAAGGTAAAGACAAACAAAAAATGCTCCTGAATCCTTATATCAAGATCAAATACTTAAGAAAGAAACCTTTTTCAATTTCTAATTTTTTTGCACCTCACTTTAAATATATATATATTTTTTAATTTAATGGCCGCCATTTTGAAACAAGATGGCTGATGAATCTGGCCAGCGAACTTGGTCGAGGTGTTGATGTATACTATCTACATGCCTTCTTACATCGAAATAGGCGAATACGTATGTTATCGCGTGACAAATACAAGATCGTTTCAAAATGTTAGCCATGCTAGAAATTCAAAGTGCTATAAATCAACCATTTTTTAAGATATCAACAAAAGAACAAATTTTCAGAAACAAAAACTGCTCCGGAATCTTTGTATCAAGGCCAAACACATAAAAAAATCTTTTTCATTTTCCAATTTTTTAATACCTCATTTTGAATTTTAAATTTAATTTTTTTAAATGGCAACCCTTTTGAAACAAGATGGCGAATGAAGCTGGCCAACGAACTCGGTCGAGACATTGGTATGTACTATGTACAGACCAAGTTACATCCAAATAGGTTCATAAATATGCCTGTTATCGCGTGACAAAAATCAGGTCATTTTAAAATGTCAGCCACAAGAGAAATTCAAAATGCTATTACTCAGCCATTTTTTTTTAGATATAGACGAAAGAAAAACTGTTCCGGAATCTTTGTATTAAGGTCAAACACATACAAAAAAAAATCTTTTTCATTTTCCAATTTTTCGGTATCTCATTTAAATTTTTTTATTATTTAATTTTTTTAAATGGCCGCCATTTTGAAACAAGATGGCGGATGAAGCTGGCCAACGAACTCGGTCGAGATATTTGTATGTACTATGTACACACCAAGGTACATCCAAGTCGGTTCATAAATACGCCTGTTATTACGTGAGAAAAATCAGGATGTTTCAAAATGTCAGCCACGTTAGAAATTCAAAATGCTATAACTCAGCCATTTCTTAAGATATAGACGAAACAAAAACTGCTCCCGAATCTTTTTATCAAGGTCAAACACATAAGAAGAAAATATTTTTTCAATTTTCAATTTTTGGTACCACAATTCAAATTTAAATTTTTCTTAAAAATTTAAATGCCGCCATTTTTAAACAAGATGGCGGGTGAAGCTGGCCAACAAACCCGGTCGAGACATTGGTATGTACTATGCATAAACGAAGTTACATCCAAATCGGTTCATAAATACGCCTTTTATCGCGTGACAAAATTCAGGACGTTTCAAAATGTCAGCCACGTTAGAATTTCAAAATGCTATAACTCAGCGATTTTTTAAGATATAGACGAAACAAAAACTGCTCCGGAATCTTTGTATAAAGGTCAAATACATAAGAAAAAAATATTTTTCCATTTTTAATTTTTTGGTACCACATTTCAAGTTTTAAATTTTTTTTTAAATTTTAAATGGCCGCCATTTTGAAACAAAACGGCGGATGAAGCTGGCCAACGAACTCGGTCGAGACATTGGTATGTACTATGTACACACCGAATTACATTGAAATCGGTTCATAATTACGGGAGTTACAGTGTGACATAGGTCAGATATATATATATATATCAATTTTGAACGGAGGGTGGTTTCGGGGTCTGGGGGTCATGATCGATGAAAATATACCAAAATTTTTTGAAATCGCTTTCCTCCGAACGGCTGCAATAGGTAGCTTTTTTGTAAAGAAAGCTACCTAAAAATGAAATGCATTGTGCCATAAAATTTTGCTATCGTTTGGGAAAAACAGCTCCAGAAACAGTTAAGTTTTAATGAAAGAAGCTTACAAAGAGAAATGCTTTGGTGAGTCTACAATTTTTGGATGTATACTCGCCAAATTATACAAATTGACATAATTTTTATTTTAAATAGCGAAAGAACAAATTAATTAGCATAACATTAATAAAAATACAAATAAAACGTTGAAATACAAATCAGTTGATGACATAAACACGTGTAACTTGCTTAAAGTCAAGTGAATGTGACATTTACGATCAACCATTATTGGTATTTAATCTTATAGTTTGGCAAAAGATTTTTGGTTGATGGGATAACTAAGTAGTGCTAAAAATACAGCAAGTTATGGTTGCCACAAAGGTACTACTTGCAGATTCGCCAGAGTCTGTCATCTTGTTTCTTTGTTGATTATCGCCAATTTTAAATTTCTTTATTTGGATTTTTTTTTTTTTTTTTTTTTTGTTGTTGTTTATCTTTGTTGCTGTATATGTTGTTAAATTAAGCATAAAGTGGTTATAAATGACCAACAAAGAAACAAGATGGCGGACTCCGGGCAAATTCGCAAGTTGTTCTGCCACAAATAACAGTTCATCGCCAAAATTGTGCCCTCTTTTTGCAGGTTAACTTTTTTTCTGATGATCACAAATGCATAGGTTCCAAATCATGCAATTCATGAACATTCAGAGTCATCCAAATGTGACTAAAAATATTAAAAGAGAGTGAGCTAAAGACATTATGAACGGCATGGGGTACAGATGTCATATTCGCCCCATATTGGCGCGATTTTTTTTCGGTTGCCAATTTGGCGAAAACATCAACAGCATAAACAACATAATCCGGGTTACCACATCAAGTAAAATAACGACACTTTGGCGCAAGTTAAGTACCTGTTGCCTATATGATATTGGCGACAGAAAAAAATCGCGCCAATATGGGGCGAATATGACATCTGTACCCGGCGTGGCAAACACAAGATTGCACATAGGCGCATACCCAGGCCATAGTAGGCCTAAACAAGAATATTTAGCCTTTGTCAAGATGCCCATTTAAAAGCCAAGTATTAAATTAGTTAATTCAAAGCTCTGAATAATATCCATGTGACACTTTAAAAATCAGAAAAATAAACTGTAAAGAAACAGTAGAACTTTTCAGTCATGAAGTATTAGAAGCTGTAGAATACTTTACATGGAAACATGTTTCACGTTTTTTAAAAATACAATACAATTAAAAATATCATACCTTTGGATCCACAACAGAAAAAACATCATTGAGAATTTGCAATAAGTTATCCGTTCGAAGCGAGTCAAAACTGATCAAATTAAATTTTTTGTTAAATGGTTCTTTGTTCAGTTCTTGAATTATAAATTTGATTTGCTCACCCATCTTAAAAAACTAAAAATATCAAGAGCAATCAAATTTACGATTGAAAAAAACCTTTTACATAAATTAATTATATATATATATTGCTTATTAATAAGAAAATTAGCTTTTGTCCACTTTTATCAAACTATGTTATTTGTTTACAGTTAAAGTTTCTATGACAACGACAGCAGTGTTGAAAAGTTACAGTTATTAAAAGAGAAAATGTGATAGTAATTCTTTTCCTGTTAAAAATGAATTATAAAAACTATATATCATATTTATGCATATTTTATTTGATGAAACTTCTTGATGGTCTAATATTTATATTTTTTAATTGCAAAATATTGCGAAGGATTACTAAAATATTTACTTGTACTTCAACTTCAAATTAAAGCTTCATCATCATTTGTTGTTTTCCGGTTTCTGAATTTCTTCTGCAGTAGCATAGCAATATGGCTTTAAAGAAGGGTGACGTTGATTCTAGTTCTCCTAAAGTGAGATTTATTTTATTTATTTAGAAAGTTGTAACTGAATTTAAATTTTGTTGTTTTGTAAATATTTACCGAATTTTAATATGAACTATGTTAACCTACAGATTTCATGTTTGTAATTTGAATATCTGTCAAAACGTATGTTGCGTTTTCTTGTCTTTTGTATCCTATTCCTTTTATCTTAATTTTAAACTTTCTTACAAAATAAAGCATCTTATGTGCTGTAATATATCATACTCGATCGAAATTATTAATATAATTCGTATGTTTTTTTGTTTTTTTTTTTTATGAATGTGAACCAATCGCTTGACTGATCAGGAGAAATGTGTGTTAAAGATTAAAGCAATATGTCGTGGGAGCTATTCAGAAGCAGATACATTTATCTACAACGCCGTTAAAATATCTTAAAACTGAAACATTAACAGTAAATTATATTAAATATCTATAGAAACCTAAAAAGCACAGACAATATAGAACAACAGATTGTTTTCAAGCTAATCGAAAAAATAAATATGAAGATAATTAAGATACAAACAGTTAAACATGAGTCATATTTTTAACTTGCATGCTGTAATTCAATTTCATGTTATTTTAACACTTGTATGTTTGGATGTATGAAATTGCAATTCTCTAACTGTTTACTTGGACTGTGATGAGTTTGAAAAAAATTAAAAGTCCAGGTTCAGCTAGCCATCCATAAGTCTAATGAAAGAAAATTGTGTAGATTTCTATCTCGCGGTCTGAAGTCCATCATCCATTATTTTTATCAAGATTACTTAATATAATGTCAATTGTCTTGACATCAGTTTTTTTAATTTCTTTAATGGATATCATATCTTTCCCTGTATTTAATTTCTCAAGTACAGGGTGAATAACATCTTGCATCTTCCTAATGTCCAACAAACATTTGTTTCTCTATGCATCAACATAAGCATAATTTGGGGCATATTTAGGGCCACTTCACAAAATTACGTTCATAAAAGCATATTCTTCATTATTTTTAAAAGGTGTAATTTGCAAGCAAAACAAGTTCACCAGAAAAAAAAAAAAAATTTGGTACTTTTCAGTTAGACGGGTGTCAGTATTATATATATGTTATGTATATATACATGCAGACTTAGATAAAATATAAAACTGTCTGCGAACTCAAATAATTTCTTTAAAATTTTCTGCAAAAAAAACGCTGTGCTCCTCCCGAGTCCTATATTGCCGCCAACAGCAAAAATGAAAAGTTATATACAAGCACATAAACATTCGCTAAAATTTCCAACCAAATAAACTTTATTTAAAAAGAGATCAACATTTAACATTTATTTTTTAACATAAAATTTATTTTTAATCTGTTAAATTAATCTGCAAAGCCTAACATAATCTGCAGCACCCGCGTCGGTGCTGCACTGTTTCTGCTCCCGGCCCTGGCAGGAGGGGGAAAAAACCAGGGTTGTAAAAAACCCGGGCTTTTTAGAAAAAACCCAGCCCGGGCGGGTTTTATTAAAAAACCCGGGTTAAATGGGCAATTTTCCCCGGGTAAATTAAATTGCCAAAATGTGGACGATGATTCCACCTTCCTCACAAATAATAATCTTCAGAGTTGCCACTGTATAGGGAAAACTAGAAAATCTGAGGAAATTTAAAAATGAGTATCAAAAACAAGGAATTTTACTAAACTTTGGTATTTTGCAAAATTTATCCGTTGAAATTTTGAAAATTCTCAGAGGAATTACTTTGGGAAAATTTAATATTTTGCTCAGTAAAGCACAAGAAATTTGATTGCCGAAATAAGTGGCAATCCTGATCTCAAATACAATCTTTGTGAACACTTCATAGTCTAATAGATATAGATGGGAAAGACTTCACAGTCTTAATAATGATCTCACCATTTTTCTCTGTTCTTAAAATACATATATAGATATGATCACCTTAATTTAAATAACAAACAAAGGTACTTCTTAGTTATCCCGTCGACCACTTTTGCCAAATTTAACTCATTGACATAATTTTTATTTTAAATAACAAAAGATCAAATAAATTAGTAAAACATTAATAAAAATACAAATAAAACATCGAATTAATGGTTTTATTGGCATTTAATCTTACAATTAATTAATTAATGGCAACCATTATTGGCATTTAATCTTACAATTTGGGGACAGTAATTTGGTCAACGGGATAACTAAGAAGTACCCAAACAATTTTTAAATTGCAAAGCTATCAATTGTGTGTTTTCCAATTGTTTCCAATCTAAAAGTGCAAGTAAATTAATGCAAATATATTTTCCAAGATTCAAAGAAGTGAATAAATAAAACAAAATAACCATAAACTGTTAACAATTACATCATCTGTTCTTTTCCAGAAATATATTTTAAAAAACCCGGGTTTTTTACCTGGGCTTTTTATAAAAAACCCAGCCCGGGCGGGCAGCTGGGTGGGTACCCGGGCAGCTACCCACTACAACCCTGGAAAAAACAGGAATTGTACCTGCCATTCCGGCATAAGCACCGCACTTACAATATTTTTAAGTTTTTAATTCTTATGAGCCGCCGCGCTTCTTCCAAAAAATACTGTACTATGGTACATGGCAAATAGGGGAAGACGGGATACAATGAAACATTACTTGTAAAATCAATCAAATTTGTCATAGAGAGTTGCAGTTTATATATATGTTATACAACTATATGTTCCAATTACTGATGTGATTTGGATACATTCGCACTCCTACAACAGTAGCAATAGAAGATTATTGCTTTTACACCATTGAAAGTAACTTTCTTTACTAAAAGTAATTTTGTTTCTTTTCCCTTGTTGTTATAGGTAATAATTATTTTTTCTATACATCGTTATCTTTGGGTTGTCTTCATATACCTGTTAAAACCAAACTAAAAAAAATAAATATTAGAAGTTTGAAAATAAATTTTCTTTTAGTAACCTCAGTGCGGGGTACAATGAAACACTTGCAGACGGGATACAATGAAACATGTTTTATTATAGTATTAAAAGTAGTAAATAGAATATATTAGAAGTAAGAGTAGGAAAACAGAAAGAAAAAGAGTTTTGTTCTAACCAGGTCAGTAAAAAATGCTCTTGTTAAGTAATTAAAAAATAGAAAGAGAAAAAAAGCTAAGAAGGGATTGTTTTGAAAACAAACTCTGCCTGCTACAGACTCTGATGATGATCCAGATTTTTTTTCCATGCCCTGCTGGTCATCGAGGTACTAAGAATGAGATAGCCACACACAACATGTATGGCACAAGCAGTATCCGTATAAATGGAAACATAAGGAAATATATACCATTGGAGAAATCGTACATTTAAATGAAGTCAAATGTGAAGTTACTTGATATAAAAAGACTCCAACCTAGTTTTATTTTATTTTTTTTAGAAACTTACATTTAAAAAAACTCATTGTGTTGAAATTACCACCCCATATTCCTTCAGGAGCAACTGAAATGTAAGCAGAAATGCTAATTTTTGAAACTGACTTGAGCCAATTTAATATAAAATGAAAGGTATTTCTTAAACTAATAGAATTTTCTTATTTTTCATCTTAGACTATAATATTTTTATCAATTTCCTTATTAATCAAGTTTTGGTTTTTTATTTATCTCATTTTTCATAAAATAAACTATACTGGGTGAAAATTGCTTCCATCATTTGGAGTGTTTCATTGTACCCCAGTGTGTTTCATTGTACCCTGGCATACGGGGTACAATGAAACACTGTAAGACATTTATTTTTTGTTATTTTTCAAGCATAAAGATATTGTTTAGAACCTAATAAAAATTTATTTAGATGGGGAAAATACAAGATTAAAAATATGCATTAATTATATTTTTGTGCATGCAAAATTGTGGATAGGAAAAAAAAAATTACTAAATTTTGTTTCATTGTACCCCGTCTTCCCCTACTTTCTAGCAAACTTTTTTTTTTTTTTTTGTCCAGTTGAAAAATAGCCTACAGACCTTGTCAATAGTCTGCAACGTGCGTTATACCGATTCTCCGCCTGGGGTCTTGTTAATTTCTTTTTTTAAGTAAAGAAGCTTGTAAAAAAAAAACCCCCATCAAAACTGTCTGCAAACTTTGAAAATTTTCTGCGAACGGCGTTCGCGTGTTCATCTATATTATCTGACTCTGTATACATGTATGTATATAGGCATATTTATGCTACATATGTATGTATACAACATATATATATGTATGGTCGACACTGGCACCCAGCTAACTGAAAATTTTATAGCAGAAAAACTTAAAAGTATTTGTTATTAATAAATCAGTAATTAATAGTAGTTATTGATTTGAAGACTGGATTTCATCTTTCATTACTAAACATTTTTTTTTTTTTCACAAAAATATTACAAATTTAACACATAGCTTTTAATTTTCATAAAATGAGCTTTAAGGAGAAAAAATCCTGTATTGAGCCCTGTTGTTTGTGAAGAGACTTTAGATTGTAGACTAAAGCATACTTTGTAGCTGAAGATTCATAAATATGATAAATTAGTACTTTTCGATTAATGGGGTGCTAGTTCATGCCAAACAAAAATGTTCTCATGAAAGCTAATTAAATTTCCAAATGTAAATGCAAGGAAAGATGGTGCGATCATAGTTTACTCTCCTTCTTGGTGAGATTTTCAAAAATCGCCAAACTGGTGCGTTTTCGCATACTATCTCCCGGAGCTGCAACATCCAGGAGACAATACGCAAATTTGTATTATTTGTTTTCTCTTCTCGTATATTTTTAAACAAGTACCTATCTGGACGAATGCTTGAAAGGTGAAATAAATATTCGATCAGTTTTTTTCTCTTATTTTTACCTGTATTTTTGAGTGAAAATAAACAAAAAAATACATAAAATTTCAAATTGTTTCGAAATACATTTTTTAAAGGAATACATTTTATCAACAATACCAAAAAACAAAATTTTTACTTACCAAAATTGTTAAAAAAGAACGTTTAACAGTAAGGGGAGCAAAACAATGTTGTTGTTTTTTAAACAGAGAGGCCATTTATTTTAAATCATAAATTTACCTTGTACTCTAGGATGTCATTCAAAAGCATCACTCAATCTATCATTTTTAGCCATTCATATCTTGAAACAGTCTCTCTTTCATACATAATTCAATCAAAACTCAAAAATACAGGTAAAAAAAAGAGAAAAATAACTGATCGAATATTTACTCTCACCTTTCAAGCATTCGCCCAGATACTTGTTTCAAAATATACGGGATGAGAAAACAAAATAAAATAACTCGACTGCAACAGAACACAGGGAACCTTTCAAAGCAAAGTCAAGTGCCGCTATAACGTATTTATTTCCAAAAAAATTCCGTTCTCAGATTCTCCTCTTTTGTCCAATAAGAAAGACTTTTACAAAAAATAAGCATCCAATTAGAAAGCAGTTTACAAAACAAGGAGTTTAAACCATCAACTGCTCTCTCAAGAGAAATCTTAGGGTTGCCATAAGAAGGTGTTCGAAATACCGAGGTTGCCACATTGGTGCAGTTATCACCCACGCCTTTGCTTCAAAGGAGAGTAAACTGCGATTTAAACAGAAAGATTTATACAAAAGCTAATTAAAGGCGAGAATGATAAATGTAGACATGTAACATAGATATATAATTTAATGTAAAGCTAATTTATTAAATTCAAAATGTAAACAAAATTTTCCAACAAGAAAAAATTTTTGTTCAATTTTGACGTGGGTAATTACCACCTTGATGTACCTCAAGTCCTTTCGGTTAATTGGGATAATTTTTCTCATAATCTCTCGAATACTGAGCTGCCACCCACTGAGATGCACTCTACTGATGACGTAACGTCTTCAATTCAAACATTTGGAAATTCCCTCCACAATGTGGCTTAAAGAAGTCACGAAACCATGGCAGAAAGTAGCTACTTGCATTAGACTACCTGAGCATATCAGAGATTTGAAAAGGGACAGAAATCTTATGTGACGGGAATCAGGGTTGGCAGGTTTTTGACACGTGTCAGTTTTTGGTCATTTTGTTGTGATCATTGTCAGTTTTTGACGAGGTCAAAAACCTGAAATACTACAGTGATCTGTAAAATTTCACATTAAATGTCACACATTAGATGTAATATTTAAAATTCACTATTACTGTAATTGTATAATTAGTATATAGTATTAGTAATAATTACAGGGTTGGCAAGTTTTTGACATGTGTCAGTTTATGTCGGGTTTAAACTGTCATGTCAAAAACCTCAACTACTAAATTGATCTGTAAAAATTCAAATTAAATGTCACACATGACAACATTACATGTAATATTTTAAATTCACTATTACTGTATATCAGTAATTAGTACATAGTAAAAAAGTATTATTGTTGAGTACAACTTTTTAACAGGGTAAAACTTTTATTTAATTTTTTTTTTTGTAAAATTGTGTTTTTCTAAAAACTAGACATTAAGAGCAAGAATCTGAGAGAGTGTCACACCTGTGATTCATGACATCTCAAATTTTCTTCAAAAAATTACCAGTTGTTACTTACCTTGTTAAAAGACAAAATCTAGAATTTTTTTTTTCAAAAGTTGAGTTGTTCATTTTTTATGGGCCCCCAAAGGTCACCGTGCAGTGCAAAAAATTGCGCGTTTTTTAAAGACATTAAAATTGCTATGACCCACAATTCTTTGCGCAAACAACTTGCCACAAAATTCTTGTTATGTATGGGATGTTGGAGGGTTCAACTTTATATAATAGATGAGAAGTTTGTGGCAACTTGTTGCCGCAAGGTCACTGAAGGTCACAAACTTATGCATTTTCGCTGTTTTTTATCATTTTTAAGGCCCAATAACAGCTTGCGCGTTGAAGTTGCCATGGCAAAAGAAGTGTCATTTGAAAGACACGTATTAGCACTTTTTAAAAATGCACATATAATTGAGGCAAGTTTGATGCGCTTTTAGTAACAGAGCACCAAAATGTGAAAAATGCCATATTTGACCAATATTCAAACTGTCATAATTTCCTGCGGCAATGACATTTTGAAATAATTCTTTTGCCATTCTTTTATTCTATTATTGCTCTTTATGAAAAAATAAACTCCATTGAGGCATGTACCTTTAAGAAAAAAAGATTTTTTTAAACATACTCTATTCCGGTAGTCAGGACTTTTTTGCTTTTCAGAACAACTCGTCTGAATAACATTTTTTTTTATATTTACTTGGCTGTATGAATGGATATATTTTAACATATTGTGACACATATATGATAGATGTTATTTAATTTGACAATCAAAATTCTTGGCATTTATAATCTATATTGATAATACAAGTATATTCAGCTAACGCTAACACTATCAATAATTAAAAAAAAAAAAAAAACCCACAAACATATAATTGTTCCTTGTAAGACTCTTGAATATCTTTTAAGTATGGAACTGTAAAAGGATCGGCCCCAGACAATTGTATAAGGACCAGAGAAGATGGTATCGCATGTGGGGCAACATGTTTTAATCCACAATCATATTTTAAAGTTGTTCCATAAGCAACATCTTGTAGAGAATCTGTTGTAAACAAAAAATCTAAAAAATGATCAACCTTACTCATGTCGAGACAGTTTCTACTAATTTTGTGTACAAGAGGCATATTGCCAGCCCCAAATTGTGCTCTCAATTCTCTTGTTCTCCTTACCATTCTCTGTGAGCATTGGAATTTCTCTATAACTTCTGATTTTGTGTATTTTTGAGGATCCAATAAAGCTAGCTTCATCTTTTGAGATGGAGTGCTTTTAAAGGCTGCTACTATCTCTTTTAGACATTCATCTTCAGCTTCAGTCTCGCTGCAGCTGCTACTGTCTGAAACAACCTTTCGAAATTCATGTTCTTGCTCTGGGGCCAGTTTCTTGGTTAACGTTGCTTTAAAATTATTGGTAACTTCAGAGTATTTTCGTTTCATATAGCGAATGGTACTTGCAGAAAGTTTTGAAACAGGAGATTTCAACTGAAATTTAACAGGGCTTACACCTTCAGTTAATGATTTTATAAATGAATTTGTCTCAGTCTTATCAGTTTCCACTAACAGAGAATTACGAACTTCAGATGTTGGATCGCTGGAAGTGATGTCGGCTATCTCAACTTCATCGTTCATTTGATGTAGATCCTTTGAAAGAAGATAATCTCTATGCTTTGGACAAACAGTTCCTCCAATTGGAAAGTTTACAGAAGAATTATATTTACATATTAATTCATATGTTGCCCAACTTGCAGACCTAACACCTTTTTCTTTTCTTTTCCTGTTTTCCTTGTGATAAGGGTGTAAACATACAGCTGGAACATTCCAATAAGTACCAATAACCAAAACGATGCTTTGCACAAAGTTTAAATCCTTCAGGTAAAACTTTACCACTTCTGCTAGATATTAGTTCTTTTTCAAACACACTTCTATCAGGTGCTTTAACATTTGTTCTTTCTAGATAATTTCTTCACATCTGCTGCCAAGTCCTGTTCTGAAAACAACTCATCCTTACGACTTTTGCTGTGTCTTCCACAGTTCAATAGCTTATTATAAAAAAAACAATCTGTATAAGGATCCGAATTAAGTTCTTCCATGTTTTGTAAAATAGTTTTTTTAACTAAGAATATATAAACATAAGTATGAAAATATCCAAATTAAAAATTCACAACTTTATTTTTTAAATGGACGAACAAAGGTAATTCTTATTCAACAGAAATATTGTTCTGATATTCCAGAATAGCCAACCATGTGATAACAGTAAGGCAAACAAGGGAAGAGCTGAGTTGGGTTTTTTTTTCTCTGTGCAATTTTATTTTACTAAAATTATTGTTGCAAATGTAACATATTTTATCAGTAATACTTTTAAAAAAAAATACCCTTTATAAACAAAAAAGAAAATAATTTTATTTTTTAATGGATGAACATAAAGAATTCTGATTGCACAGAAATATTGTTCTCACTAAAGGTTAAAATTCAATATTTGCTTTAGTAGCCAGTGGCCGGTAGAGGCTGTATGTTTAGTAGCCACTACTGTCAAGTTAGTGGCCACTTATCATAGTTTGTAGATTTAAATAGTTTTACAAGTAATGTTTTTAAAATATTTATGTTACGAAGACATCTTTTAAAATATATAAAAATAAAACTATCCACAGTGTCAGTTTACTTACCCCAACAAAAACAATTAACAGTTATATTACATTAAAAAAAGAGAGAATTTATCGAACAATGTCATACAAGACCAAGGTCAAAGATTGGTTCACATCTCCAATACATGCTGTGTAGCCCGAGATCAGAATTCTTTCTGAAAATAGGCCTAAAATATTTCCTGTTTGACAAAATTCGCAATTAATTTTTGAAATTGTTTTAAGAAATTTGTAATTATTTTACGCAACCTCTTGCTAAAATTCACAATTTTTTCGCCGATCGTTCAACAAAATTCACGATTTTTTTTTCGCGATCATTCGACGAAAGTGACGATTTTATTATGCGATTTCTTGATGAAATTCGCGATTTTTTTCAAAGATCAATTGACGAAATTCACGACTTTATTTCCACGATCTTTCGACAAAATTCGCGATTTTATTCCGCGGTCGTTTGACGAAATTTACGTTTTTTGCTATCTTTAGACGAAATTTGCGATTTTTTCGCGATCTTTTGACGAAGTTTACGTTTTTTCGCGATTTTTTGACGAAGTTTGTGTTTTTTTCGCGATCTTTTGACGAAGTTTGCGTTTTTTTCGCGATCTTTTGACGAAATTTGCGTTTTTTTCGCGATCTTTTGACGAAATTTGCGTTTTTTTCGCGATCTTTTGACGAAATGTGTAATTTTTTTCACGATCCTCCGGCGAAATTTACTAGGTTTTCGCGATCTTTTGACGAAAATTGCGGATTTTTCGTGATCTTTTGATGGAATTTGCGGGTTTTAGGCGATCCTTTCACGAAATTTGCGTTTTCTCAGCGATTTTTTGATGGAAATCGCGGTTTTTTTTTCGCGATTTTGAAATTCACAGCAAATTTTCTAAAAGGTTACAGAAGGGTGGAGCTGTGTTTTTTCTGCACCTGATTGACGAAATTCCCGTTTTTTCGAGATCCTTTGATGAAATTTACTTTTTTTCGCGATCTCTTGACGAAATTTGCGGTTTTTTTCGCGACTTTTGACAAAATTTGCACATTTTTCGCGAACTTTTGACAAAATTTGCGGTTTTTCGAGATCCTTTGACGAAATGTACGTTATTTCACAATCTTTAGACGAAATTTGCGGTTTTTTCGCGATTTTTTGACGAAATTTGCGGTTTTCCGAGATCCTTTGACGAAATGTACGTTATTTCACAATCTTTAGACGAAATTTGCGGTTTTTTCGCGATCTTTTGACGAAATTTACCGTTTTTTTTCGCGTTCTTTTAACGAAATTTGCGGGGTTTTTGGCGATCTTTTGACAAAATTTACGGTTTTTCGTGATTTTTTGACGAAATTTACGTTATTTCGCAATCTTTAGACAAAATTTGCGGTTTTTTCGCGATTTTTTTGACGAAATTTGAGATTTTTTTTCGCGATCTTTTGACGAAATTTACGGTTTTTCGTGTTCTTTTAACGAAATTTGTGGGTTTTTGCGATCTTTTGACGAAATTTGCCGTTTTTTCGCGATTTTTTTTACGAAATTTGCGGTTTTCCCCCTATTTATTGACGAAATTTAAGGGGTTTTCGCGATCTTTTGACGAAAATTGCGGGTTTTTGCGATACTTTGATGAAATTTGCGATTTTTACGCATTCCTTTCACGAAATTTACGTTTTTTCCGCGATTCTTTGACAGAAATCACGTCTTTTTTCGAGATTCTTATGAAATTCTCGTTTTTCCCGTGATTCTCTGACGATTTTTTTGCGAACGACTGACGAAATTGATATCTTTCGGCGACCATTTGTCGAAATTCGCGATACTTTTATGCCGATTTTTTTTAATTTTCGGAACCAAATGCTTTCAATGCGAACATCAACGCGATTTTCTTTTTCTTTTACGATTTCGCGGAAATCGCTGATCGATTAAAAAAAATAAAACAAACGGAAAAGTGGCATTTCTGACATGTACTATTACATGAAAAATAAAGATCGCCACTTTGGCGATCAGATGCACATCATAAACTCGCCAATTTTTTACATTTAGTGGCCGGTGGCGACCGGGAATTTTAACCTTTAGTTCTCACGGTTCTAGAATATTTTACCAAGTAGTACTAGTAATACAAAAAAAAGAAGAGTTGCGATATTTTGTTTTTCAGAATTTTGTGTTGCTGAAATAATGTGATTATAAACTTAAAATATTTTATCAATGATTTTTCTAAAAATACTTTACAAAAATTAATCTTATCATCAGATACAGCCTTTTTTTAAATGAAGGAGCATTATAAATTCATTCATATTCTACAGAAATATTGTTTTGAAGTTCGGCATTTTTCACTATGTAGTAATAGTAATATAAACAAGGGGAAGGTTGGAATATTTTGCTTTGAATAATGTTATGTTCTGAAATTAATGATTTTAAATTAAAAATATCATCAATAATGATTTTAAAATGTACCTTATATTAAAAAAAAAGACTAATATCTTTATATATGTGCATTTTATTCAGTTATAATTTTGTAAAAGTTTCAGGTGATTTTTTAACAATGTTAAAAATTAAACAAAATATTCCAAAATATGTATAAAAGTAAAAAACTTTGTAAACCTTTTGCTTTTAGTCTATTAAATGTGAAAAATTATAGTAAATTTTTAAACAGTAATGGAAAAATCATATATGCATTTCACAGGTATATACCAAATAGAGAACATGTCGGTGATTTTTTGAATTTTAAAACTAAATAATTGTCCTCAATAAATATAAATGCAACAATATATAAAATATATCAATTCATACAGCCAAGTAAATGTTAAAAAAATTGTTATTCAGACGAGTTGTTCTGAAAAGCAAAAAAGTCCTGACTACCGGAATAGAGTATGTTTAAAAAAATCTTTTTTTTTTCTTAAAGGTACATGCCTCAATGGAATTTATTTTTTCATAAAGAGCAATAATAGAATAAAAGAATAGCAAAATAATTATTTCAAAATGTCATTGCCGCAGGAAATTATGACAGTTTGAATATCGGTCAAATATGACATTTTTCACATTTTGGCGCTCTGTTACTAAAAGCGCATCCAACTTGCCTCAATTATATGTACATTTTTAAAAAGTGCTAATACATGTCTTTCAAATGACACCTCTTTTGCCATGGCAACTTCAATGCGCAAGCTGTTATTGGGCCTTAAAAATGCTAAAAAACAGCAAAAATGCATAAGTTTGTGACCTTCAGTGACCTTGCGGAAACAAGTTGCCACAGACTTCTCATCCATTATGTAAAGTTGAACCCTCCTACATCACATATATAAAAATAATTTTGTGGCAAGTTGTTTGCGCAAAGAATTGTGGGTCATAGCAATTTTAATGTCTAAAAATACCGCTCAATTTTTCGCACTGCATGGTGACCTGTGGGGGCCCATAAAAAATGAACAACTCAACTTTGGAGAAAAAAACTTCTGGATTTGGCCTTTTAACAAGATAAGTAATAACTGGTAATTTTTTGGAGAAAATCCGAGATGGCATGAATCACCCCATAATGCTAGGTGTGACACTTTCTCAGATTCTTGCTCTTAAGCTCACCTGAGCTGTACATTTTTTCTCATACTTAAAATCATTTTAATTTCTCTTATTTTTGAGAGCTTAAAGCATTAGCTAGCTTTTTTTACGGGGGAAAAAAACTTAGAAAAGTGCAGATTTTTTTGTATATATAACAAAATAATGTGCATCAATGTTATTCTAGTCTAGGTAATAACCATTCCATTCAAAATTGAAATTGGATTATTAATTTTAAACATTAACAAAATAAGAGAAGTAATTTTAAAAAAAAAAGTTTAAAGTCAAAATCTTTTTAAAACATGCTTTCTTTCAATATATAAAAATGTTTTCGATTTTAAAACTGAACAAAATTGGCTCGGTCATCTAAAAGAAAATTCCTTTAAGCCCATATTGAAAAAGTGCATAATAGAAGGAATCAAATCATGAAACCATACCATTGTTTGGCTTATACTTTGCATCCCAACCATCAGGGGCAAAGGTTGACTGCTGTATCAGTTGATTCAGCTCGCAATTGAGTTAGAGAGAATTTATGGATGCTTACCCATACTGATTGTGTATGAAGCTGAAGAATCCCCTTTCCAGTCTTCTTATTTCAGTTCTATAGGGAGGACTCCATTGCTTGGTGGTAAGGTATCATTAAATGCAACAGATTTTTGAGCCTGCTTCAAAACTTGCTCATCTAGCAATGCTTTTGCTATCAAGTCATACTAGCAAAGCATCAATTAAGAGACAGACTATTTTCTAACGCTTCATACACTCTAAACTCAAAAATCTTTTGGATGTAAATAAATGTGCTGAACACGTGGTGTGTTGCAGCATGCTGCGGCGTAAAATTGATCCGCATTATTTAATTGTACAAAATTATTTTCTTCTGGTTGAAAAATCCCCCCCAAAAAATTATTTTATTGCAAATAATATATTTTTTTAAGTTATTAAATTTCAATAAAGGATCACATAAATCATTGACTTATTTAATGTTTACCTATTGTTAAAATGTTTTAGTGTGTTACATGTATTTGGCAGTTTTCGAAGGGTTAAACCAATGTATGACAGTTTTCGATGGTTTAAACCAGTTTTTGACGCTTGTCATGTCAAAAACCCAACCCTGATGGGAATGACAGTCGTCTAGGGATCCCCTCCTAAGAAACCAGTTTAACTGCTTAAATCACCAGGTTAGTGCTGTAATCGAGGAGTTTAATATATCACACTGGAATACCTATGTTGAGTCCTTATCGACTTCTGACAACACAGTTTGGTCAGCAACGGCCCACATTTGTAGAACATGGATCTCGCATACTGGCCCTTAACAGTCCCAATGGTATGGTCTATACTAACTCTGACAAGGTTGAGCTCATTTCTGACAGTCTTAGAAATCAGTTTACTCTTAATCATTATGTTGTCAATCCTAGAATGACTGACATTGTTAATTCAATGTTGAAGAGTTTCTCACCACTGATCACAACCAGGGGTGCAGAATATGTCTGATCCGGCAATCTAGGATCGGGGGAAATTTTAACCCCCTGGGGAAATTTTTCAGAAACAAATACAATTGATTTCGATTTTAACAAATTCCATAATTCCCTGAGATAGAACAATTTCAGTACAAATAAAAATATATGTATGGCGACCTTCACAAAATCGATCTCAGAATAATATGTACCGTATATCAGGGGTGATTATGTTCTGGATTTTCCAAAAGTTTAACACATTCGGTTCCGAAGGGGGGAAAAAATCGGTCATCTGAAAATTTGGACATAAAAATACTGCGAATTTTTGCGAAGAATTATGGAAAAAACGCGAATTTCGTCACAAGATCACAAAATAACCGCACATTTCGTCAGAAGATCGCAAAAGAACTGCAAATTTCATCAAAAGATTGTGAAAGAACCACAGGTTTCTTCAAAAGATCGCAAAATAACCGCAGGTTTCGTCAAAAGATCGTGAAATGAATGCAATTTTTGTCAAAAGATCACAAAAGTAAATGCACATTTCGCGAAACAATCGCAAATTTCGTCAAAAAATCACAAAACAACCTCAAATTTCGTCAAAAGATCGCAAAACAACCACAATTTTCGTCAAAACAGGGCAAATAACCTTCTATTTCGTCAAAGAACACAAATTTCATCAAAAGATCATGAAATGAACGTTAATTTACTCAAAAGATTGCAAAATAAACTCAAAATTTGTCAAAAGATTGCGAAACAACCGCGCATTTCATCAAAAGGGGTGAAATAACCGCAAATTTCGTTAAAAGATCACAAATTTCGCCAAAAGATCACGAAATAATCGTAAATTTCATTAAAAGATCACAAAAAACTGCAAATTTCGTCAAAAGATCACGAAAGAACCACAAATTTCGCCAAAGGCCAAACGATCGCAAAAAAACCACATATTTCATCATATGATGGCAAAACAACTGCAAATTTTGTCAAAAGGAAGGAGAAATAACCGCAAATTTCCTCAAAAGATCGCGAAAAAATGCGAGTTGCATCAAAAGATCCATGAAAAATACATAGTGTTGGGAGTGAATTTCCCCCACTCTGCTGTAACCTTTCAGAAAATTTGCTGTGAATTTTAGGAAATTTTTTTTCACTCAGAATCACCCCTGTCATATATATTCGCGCATAAGTTGAGAAATATTTGAAAAATAAATTTTCTATACCTACGGTAATACACCACTTACCTGTAACATGCCGTAAAATTTTGGGGAATTTTTCGTGTGGATTGGGGGAAATGTTGGGAGTAGAAACATTTTCTGCACCCCTGATCACAATACTCTCACACCTGCAACCCTTTCTGAGGTTGTTACTTATATTGGGAACCTTAAAAAGAATAAATCCCCTGGCCTTGTTTGCATTTCTACAAACATGCTAATGTACCTTCCTCTAAACTTTCTTTTTTCTACCTATTCTTATCAATGGTATGCCAAGTTTCTGTATGTTTCCTGACTTCTGGAAGAAGGTGCTGGTTGTACCAATCCTAAAACTTAGGCAAGACCAACACTCCTCTTCTAGCTTTCGACCTATTTCTCAAAAGTCTATGAATACATACTTGCAAACTGTCTGAAGGAGTTCCTCACTGACAATTTGATAATTATCCCCGAGCAGTTTGGATTTCAACCCAAATTCTCTATTCAGCACAAGCTTTGGAGGGTGGTAACTCATTTTCAAGGGTTTTCTTGGTAGAAAAAAACTGGTGGTCTATTCATAGACATTGCTAAAGCCTTTGATAGAATTTTGCATGAAGTTCTTCTCTGTAAACTTATGCTTCAAGTTCTCTTCAAACTTATTATCTATAAATACCTTAAAAATAGATTTCTTTCTGTAAGAGTTAATAATACTATCTCTGCTTCTTGCATTATCGAGTCAGGTGTTCACCAAGTGGGGTTATTAAGCACATTTATATCAACGACATACCAAGGATTTCCCGCATACACTTAGCATTATATGCAGATGACACGGCCATAATTTTCAGAAACATTTCACTACACATTGTCCTAGTCACTACACATTGTCATAGAATCCAATCATACTTTCGGGCTCTCTCAACTTAGTTTTGTAAATGAAGAATAAAAGTAAATGCTTCGAAAAGTACCGCCATTATTTTCTCCAAAAAATCCATCACCCCAGATATTAATCTTACTCTTAATAATGAAAATATACCCTGGGTCAACGAATGTAAATATCTAGGAATTTATCTGGATTCAAAATTAAACTGGACACGGCAGATTTTAGATGTATGTTCTAAACCAGTTACTGTGGCCAAAACTTCCCTCAAATCTTTATTAGCTAGATATAGTTCTCCGTCAATTTCTAACAAGTTGCTGCTATATAAATCCTTCATCAGATCTACCATGATTTATGGGTCAGTAATTTGGGGATCTGTTTGTGAAACTCAAACTTACTGAAACCGTGGTAAAAAATTATCTAAACTAATAAGATTTTTTTTTTAAGCTGTTAAATTAATTTGCTAAGTCTAAAAATCTGCTGGAATGCTGCATGGTTTTTGCTACTGAACATTGGAGAGAGAGGATTGCATAATTATAAAATTTGACATTTTTCCTGTGTTAATTTATGAATAATGTAAATAAGATTATTTCTTAAACTAACCATGTTACATAAATGTTATGTAGATTTTCACAATTATTTCTGAATTTCAGACCTCTGATGAAAAGCCCATTAAAGTTGATAAATGGGATGGATGTGCAGTAAAAAATGCACTTGATGATGCCGTTAAAAAGGTAAAATATAACCCTGAAACTGTGATACTTTAAAACTCAGTTTAAATATTTAAATTTTGATTAGCCAGATGTAAATGTTATTGTGCTAACGAAGCATTTTTGTTGCATGAATTTAATTTTTGTTTATGTTTATTAAGAAACTCATTGTGTATTGTTATTTTATATTATCTTAAATAGATTTGTTTCAAATTTTTATAGGTGTTTACAGAGAAATTTAAGTACACAGAAAACTTTTCCCTTGTTGATGGTCGACTAACTATATCGAGCATTGCTGTTGGTGCTGCTATGTTTGCACTTCTGTGGGATTACCTTCATCCATTTCCAGAATCAAAGCCAATATTAATTATTTGTGTCACTTCATATCCTTTTACTTGTGTTATTATTTTATAAATGAATTTAAAATAAGTTGTTAGTAAGTAAATGAAAGAAGTACACTATACAGCCACTTGCGATTTTAGACGTTTTGTTAAATATCTAGAAAATTCCATATCCTGAAACTCCAGGTGTGTAAACAGAATACATTTCCATGAGGATTTTTCCCCCAAAACCTCATAGGGGAGCATCAACAAATTGAAAAAGAATTAATACCTTTTGGATAACTCTGTCAAAACTAATGTGACAAAAGCGTTCAAATTGTAGATTATGATTAAGTGCCTGTGTTCATTTTTATGAGGATAGCATGTTTACTCGTAGAGAAATTAAAGTTTTTCTAAAAAGAGCCCCAAATTTTGCCAAGTTTTTTTGCTTATAATTTGTAGAGTTCTTAATAAAAAATAAAAAAAAATTCTTTTCAGAAAATATGACAAACAACATTGTACACAATACCTTGCATTCAGAATTAAAAAATAAGAATTCTATGGAAAATGAGCACATTTAGTAAATAATGATTCACTGTGTATGCCTGAATGTAAGTATAATTTGCATAATGTGTTAGCTAAATGTATAGAGCAACTTTTGTGAAAGTCTTAAAAACATAGTTTGAAAATTCTGAAAATTATCATTGATAGAATAAGCTCTAAATCCATTTTCCCAAAAGGAAGAGAAAACATGAGGGGTTGTATCCAAATACAGTTGTGTGTGCAATATTGTGTATGCTATATTGGCACTAATCAATGGATATATGAATACAGCCCCTCATCTTTTTTGCTTCATTTTGGGAACGACGGATTTTGAGCTTATTCTATCAACAATAATTTTCAGAATTTTCAAGCTATGTTTTGAGACTTTTACAAAAGTTGTTCTATACATTTAGCTCATTTTTCATACAATTTTTACTGTATTTTAATTCTGATTGCAAAGTATTGCGTACAATGTTGTTTGTCATATTTTTTGAAAAGAACTTTTTTTTAGATTAAGAACTCTGCAAATTATAAGCAAAAAAAACTTGGCAAAATTTGAGACTGTTTTATGAAAAGCTGAATTTCTCTTAGAGTATACATGCTATCCTCACAAAAATTAACACAAATTATTATAATGAGCCACTTAATCATAATCTATAGCTTGAACGCTTTTGCTGCTTTAGTTTTGACAGGGTTATCCAAAAGATATTCGTTCTTTTTCAACTTGTTGACGGTCTCCTATGGGGTTTCGGGAAAAAATCTTCCCAGAAATATGACCTATAGTGTACTGTTTACACACTTGGAGTTTCAGGTTAATTCCTCATGTATTTTTTTAGATATTTAACGAAACGTCTAAAATTGCAAGTGGCCGGTCACCTTTGGCCATATAATGTATCTGTGCAGCTTTTCTTGACTTATCAATGATGCCGAGTATGCAGTGTAGGGCATCATTTAAGCAAAAAATTAGAAAGTAATTCATAAAAAGAATTTTAATAAGTCCTTTATGATGCATAATTTTTCTCTTGAAAAATTATGATAGCTAAAAAGACATTTTCTATTAAAAACCATTGAACCTGTCTTCTTTAAAAAAGTTTCAAAGATGTTTTTTTTTTTTTAAGTATCAGAGTCCCAGGACATAGGATTTCAAAACCTTAGTCACATTACTGCTTATAGAGATTTATAATAACTAGTAGTGTGCATTTCTTTTTATATTATGACACTAGTAATTTGCAGGATTCACATAGTTCTTGAAAATGCTTAAAGATATACGCAAAGAGAAGCTGTGCAGATATTTTTGTTATATGCTTTTTTATATAGTTAATGTGTTTTTTTGTCATGAAGCCAGTAATGTGATAATATTTGTGAGGCTACATGTTTTTTTCTTTATGTTAAAAAGGTGCGTGTTTTAAATTCAGTTATTGGAACACATTTAGGAATTTTAATTAAAATAGAAAATATGATAAATTGCTTGTTTATTATGTTTACAATATTGTCACGAAGCAGTGGCATGAAATGGGTTTTGAGAGCTCAGAAAAATTCAAAATATTTCTCTCCTTCCATAGTGGCTATTATAGTTTTGCAAGCAACAATTTTTAGCATCCTTAAAAGTTTAATATCCATGGGGTACCTAGCGTATGTTTGTATTATCCTCCATGAATTACTGTGAAATGTTTTTATTCTAAGAATCGGACAGAAAAAACTTGTTATAGTAATTTTGTTTTAGTACTTGTTTACTTTTCCATTGACCATTTTCATTAAACAAGATCTGTTACCAAACAATGTGACTCAGTGCCAATGTATAAAATTCACTGTGGTAAACAGAAGTGCTGCATATCCAATGTGATGTAGTACATATTTTATTTATACTTTTTTGTAGATAAGCCAGTTTAGGTTTTGTAATGAAGGATATAAATTGCCATTTCTGTTTTCTCTCACATTTTGAAAAAATTATAAAGGTTTCAGATCCTTTGCTTATAGAACAGGGATGCAGAAATAGACTGCTGTCAAAACAAGACTGCCAAAAATAATATGCATTAATGGGCACAATATAAGACTCCTTTTAACAAATGATCTAATATGAAAATCTGTTTTTCATAAAAAGAGAATGGGTTCCAAAATTACATTTGTGACTACGCTAAAGTGTATTTACAGCTAATAAAAAAACTAACATTGAATAAATGAGGAAAAAACAATCACATACAAGAAACAAGATGACAAGAAACAAAGTGGGAGGAGGAACACCGATGGTGCATAACATGAAAAAGTGGTCACAGAGCTTATCAACAATATATATCATGTGAGCGGTTCGTCAAAAATTAGTAAAGTGGCCCGGGGAGGGCTACTATACCGAAATAACATCCCCCCCCCCCTCCCCTACAACCGTTCTTCTAAATATTATAAAATCATGTCTTTCAGGGGGAGGTGGTAATATTTCAGTTTTATTATAAAAGACAGTGAGGACAGATGAAAAAACATATTTGTTATAAATATGAACTAACGTCAATGAATATTTTTAAAAATAAAATAATAATTTAAATGAATAAACATATAATTTCATTTTTCTGAGAAGTTTTGTTCAGCGAAAGCGCATGATAGAAGTGAATCTCTCATTTTAAGTTATCTCAGCGAGCGAACGCTCGCTGTTTCAAAATGTAAACAAACATGGGATCGTGTGTTTCAAGAGAGACAGAATCCTTTATCTATACGCATGCGCAAAAGGTGGAATAGCAGGTTTCGTTAAACACAATTGACGTCATAGTATTCTAGAACTAGGAATGTTTTTAAAAATGCACATAATTTGTACGCATGCGCAGATTCTGCCAAATATAGCATTTTGCCAAAATAATTAACGACATTAAATTTTGAATAAAAATTATCGTTAACTTTTCAAACATGCTATATAATAAATAAAACTGGCTGTGGTTCCACCAGATAGCAGATAAAAGCGGAAATGTTCATCAGGATCAGCTTTCGCTGGATGAGGGGGGGGGGGGTATTCCCCGCCGCCTTTCATGAGAAAGAACACAATAAACGAAATGTACATGATTAATAGACATTTTTAACAATTTAAATAAAGGAAGCATAACATCCACAGCATAAGGCGATGAAAATAGCCATAACTGACAAATTCCAAAGACACAAAATCAAAATCAAGGACGCGAAACAGTTAGGCCTACTTGCATTAAACAACAAGTTATTAAATACACATTATATACACTTCCATACTTCCATATACACATTAGACATGAATTCGGCTGTTATTTTGGAGCCGACAATTTAAAATCAATGCCAAAAGTTTTTGTCATCGGAGCCAGTTGGCTTATTTTATCGATTGTGGTTTCGCGCATAATGAACTCCATTGCTACAAAAAGTTTGCAGTTGCAACCATAAAGAATATTTAGCAATCTATCACCTGCACCTGGCTAATGGAAAATGAAGTTGTAACTCTAAAAATCTTGTATAGTTACCAGAAACAACCTATACAGTCAACGCTCGTTATAACGACCACTCGTGTGCCAATGATGAGGGTCGTTATAATGGAAGGTCGCTATAACGAAAGTAAATGAAAAAAAACTCTAATCATGTGCATTAAAAATTAAGGTTTCATAGGAAATTTTATAATACAACATTATTACTAAATTATGTTTACTTTCATATCAAACAAACATTGACAATGAATAATTATAAAAATCAATTTAAGAGAATGATTTATGTATTTATAAAATAAAATTTAAAGTAAATGTTAAATCGCACACACACACAAAAAAAATAATTAGTATTAACATTTATTTTCTACAAAAAATAATTCGAAATAGTTGTTTATTTATTGTGCATTTGATATTTTCTTTAAACAAAATTTTCCATCTCAGTTAGAGATAAGTAATTTTATGTGTTTTCTTGTCTTTTAAAAAAATGTTTTAAAGTGTCATTTTAAGATATTTTACAGTAGCATCACCGCGCAGTGAGCAATGAATTCTTGGGGATAGAAAATGGTAATCTTTTTTTAGGAAAAAAATCTGGAGGAAAGGTCAATTCGGTCGCTGTATTGGGAAATAAGCTGCTGGCTGGACGTTTTATTGGATGTAGAAATAACATATAAAGGGCTGATATATTTCGGGACATTTTGCATAGGTCGTTATAATGGAACTGTGGTTATAACGAGTGTCGACTGTATATGTAATTTTTATAATTCTAACATAAAAGGCAAAATTAGACAGCCACTAAAGAAAAAAATTAACTGCCAGTGCCCCCCCCCCCCCTTTTTTTTTTTTTTTTTTTAAGAAATATTAATAGAAAATTTTACAAAAATTTATTTAGCACTTTTATTTTTTTTTAAGTAGCTACTACTGGCCTCTGGCCATTAATGAAATTTTCAAGTTTTACTGTTTATTCTAGCAAATCAGAAAGTGAGTAAAATATAGATTACAAAATTCAATCTTTATGTGCATGAACCAAGCTTAATGAGAGTGTAAAAAAATGTTTTAATGCAAAAAAAATTTTAACTTTTTCTTTTTTAAGAATAATTGCTTTTTACCTTTGAGATTTTGTATGCGTCTGCTGGTTAATCATTGCAATTTACAGGAGTAGATTCCTATTGCAACTGTTGTAGGTATATAACCATAACGATTATTTTAAAAAGAAAAAAAAAATAGTCATATCCAAATAAACAATGCCAACCCCTGTAGTTATTAAAAATGCTTCTTGATAATGCTATTTATAACATTACTTGTTTTTTATAAGGTGGTCACAATCGTGGTAAGTAGGATGGTCAGTGTGCCAGAGAATGCATGGCTAATAATTTTGTAATATTTTCAAGTTTTTTTTTCCTTTAAATATATGTATATAGTAATGGAATATAACTGTTGAAAGTGTAAGCTAATTATAGGCAGCATTGGAACATGTTACATAACTATAATTCGTGATGAAAAGTACTGTTATATATATTTTGTATTTTCTATTTTAGCAGATTCTTTTTTGTTCTTATTTTGACAAAATAAACATTTCCTAATGGCTTTATGCCTAGAAAACAGCATGGTGTAATCTGAAAATGGCGAGGCTCTGCATCACATTCAATATACAGTAGAACCTTGATTATCCGAAGTAATTGGTACCTACCATCTTTCAGAAAGTCAAAATTTCCGGATAATCGAGAAGCTTCTATTTTAAGATAAAGGAGAAGTATGTGCAATATCCAGACCTACCAAACTTTCAAAATGAGAAATCGTAGCACACAAAACTAATCTGGAGGTTGTTTGGTTGGTTTTTCGTGTTTCACTGCCATCATTTGACATTCGTAAAAGGAATAAAGTTTCAGTCTTTAAACTCAATATAGTAAATTTTTTCCTCTGAAAATTTTTATACGAATTTTAGAGTTTCTTCTCGTTTCGCAGTTTTTTTTTTTTTTTAACATTTGTAAAAGGAGCCTGGTTAATACGCATAAAGAGGGTTGTATGTTAAGAAGTTTGTTTTTCAGCCCAGATTTTTTTCCCATGAGCATTTTTTAATGTCAGAATTTTCGGACTAATGACCAATTTTTTAAAACTTTCGGAAATGAATACTTTGATATTTTGGAAACTTTGGAACTGAATTACTCCTGAAAAATATGCTGCGTGGGATAAAAATCGAAACTAGAAACAAAAAATGCCTTTGTGGTTTTTGCAAAATATCGTAGTTTAAGACCGACTTTCGTAACGTCGTAGTTTATAGGTCCAAATCGTAGCAACTACAATTTTTTCGTAGCAGTTGGCAGGTCTGAATATTTCTTATTATGGTAACAAGTACTTGATAAAAATAAAGCAATAGCAAAATAGAAACAAGAATAAATTACCTAAATTTTAATTTTGAAATTAACTTCCTTTTACATGTATCACAAGGGTTTGAAAAAATGTTTTTTTTTTTTTTGTTGTTGCAGTTTCGGTTGCCTTTGCTTTGAAGCTCTATCATGAAGTTTTTTAATATTATTAGCTCACCAGTATCACTATCTTTCTGCTGCTCCAGCCATGCCAAACCTTTTGCAATACATTCAAAAGCTTCAGAATTGCTAATTTGTTCATTTTTTTCGCTCCACTCCGCAGCTTACGGGAGCTCAAGCTAAATTCAAAGGAAAGGGATCGAAAAGATGTTCGAAAAGGACCTCAATAAATATGATAGATGAAAAAAAAAAAGCTTTCAAAATGGATTTTGCATCCGAGGAATGTGATAGTAAAAAAAAAAAAAAAAGTTAAAAATGGATTTTGGTTAATCGAGAGTTTTGGGTTAAAAGAGTTCAGATAAAAAAGGTTTTACTGTACTTATTATAATGACTGTAACTAAATAATATAATTTTGTTGTCAAAGCTAGATTATTTCATTTTGATGCACTTAAACACCAGAAAGTTATCAAGAATTTTTTTGACAAAGTTAATTTGTGGTTTTAATACACAATTTTTTAATTTATATTTCAATTCTGTCATGGCCTGTTGTCTGCTCATACTCACCCGTGTTCTAATTCAAGAAAAAAAGTCAGATTTTTTCAAACTTTGAATATCTTTTTCAAGTTGATCCGCAGTATTTTCCAAATTGAAAATGGCCAGCATACCTTCTTTCCCTCTTCTCTTTTCGCAGATCCAAGTAAAATAAATAAATAAAAAGATTATCATCTTTAGTCAGCTGTTGCTGTAAAAAATATTTAATTTTAAGCATATAGTTTTAATATTGGAATCTATAGTTTTAATATTCTCTTGTAATCTTGTGAAGACATTTAATTTTCACTTTACTAAATTACTAATTAGTGTTACGAAAGGAGTGACCTATGAAAGTTTTATTAAATCAAATGCTGACCTGAAACTTTTAAGTGTTACAAATGGAATGACTTGTGAAAAATTCTTTGTTTTAAGGGAACCAGGCAAACAAAATTTAGGGAAAAAAATAAATTTTTACTTTTTTACATCATTAAATAGTTTAAACTTTAATCTTTCCAACGATGTGTCACACATGTTTATCCTTCTATATATTAAAAAAAAGTAATGGTTTGGAAATGGATTAATAAAATCAGAAATAATCAGAAAAAAACTTTCAAATGAGAATTAAGTTATTGTGCATTAAAAATCAGGAAAATATTGAAAATTACGTACACAAAAACTATAGTTACACATGAATTTTAAAAGAGAAAGAAAATTTTTAAATAATAAATTCATTATTAAGTGTTAAAAGCCGCAAATGTAGGAAGTTTACGTCATATTTTAAAAGGCTAAATAATTGACAGTTGGCAAAACAGTTTAAATTAAAAAATATATTTGCGCGAAACATTTATTTCATATTTTGAAATAATCATTTCAACTATTATCGTGAATTCTAAGACAGTGCAAATAATATTTCCTTTCCATCAACAAAAGTATTTTCATGTGAATGTTATAAAGAGAAAGAAAACTTTGGTGAAAATTACGCAGATATAAAAGGATACATTTCAAATGTGTTATTTAAAAGAACTTTCTTATAGAGCTGTTAAAAAACTGAGAGACAAAGAATCTGTTTACTTAATTCATTTTACATTAGCTTATTTTCTAATTTTTAACTAATTTATTTTAATCAAAGACGGAAACAGCCATTGTATCCCTTAACAAATGCTGATTTCGCCTTAAAAATCTCCAATCAAAGGAATATGAATGAAAACCCGTTTACAGGGAGATCACCACTGTTTTTTTTTAAATTATAATTCAATATTTTTAAAGCTGATGAAATTATCCTACTTTTAGAATCTGGGGAGTCTGAACAGGGTTTGGCGAGCATAGCTCGTAGGGGGCAGAGCCCTCTAGTATATTAAAATAAAAAAGAGATGTGTTTGAATTATTCATTCTTTCTAAGAGTACTTCGCAGCTTAATGGCGATTTAAATCTTTAATTGAATTTTTCTGAAAACTTTGATTTTTCATGTTCGTGTTCCTTTTTTTCAATATCTCTTAAACTTAAGAACTCAGATTTTTTTTAATACTTATATTATGTCATATTGTATACTTTAACACATGGATTTAAGGATTTGTTGAGAATTATTTATTTTATGCAGTGAAATCTTATCAAAAATGCTAATTTAAAAATGCCTTTCAATAAATAAATAATAGTTTTCAGGTTCACTTAGAAAGAAAATGGTTTGTTAAAATACATAAAGCATGTTACTCAAACTACTCTGAAAATTCTAGTCCTCTATCTTTCACCATTTCTGAGTTAAAGGTACATAAAGTTGATGTATTTTAACATGGCAGAGATAAAGCTTACCCGATCCCCTTAACCCTTTTATGTACTGAATTATGAATTCATGAAAATTTTATCTTCTAAAGCATTTTTCGTGAATTGTTGAAACTACATTAAAAGATTTACATAATCATTTAATAAATTTTAGAAGGATTGAAGGATTTAGAAGGAATAATTAAATTTGAATTTATAAGGATTTTGTGCAGTATTTATAACCCGACTCAAATCTTTTATTTTAAATCTTTTTCTTAGTATTTTGTAGAATTAGGAAATGTAAAATATAACGTTCTTACACTAGAAATATAGAAATATTTCCGAATTGAAAAATCTCCCTTCCCAAAGCCAAGAAAGCTGAAAAGTCCGGAAATATTTATATATTTTTATTGTAAGAACGGTATATTTCTATATTTCCTAATTCTACAAAATACTAAAGTTATAAATAAAAGATTTGGTTGAAGTTGTAAATATTGCACAAAATCCATAATAATTCAAATTTAATTCTTTTTAATTGACAAAATCCTTCTAAAATTTATTAAATGTTTGTGTAAATCTTCTAATGTAGTTTAAAAATTTCACAAAAAATACTTTAGAAGATGAAATTTTCATGAATTCATAATTTGGGACATAAAGGGTTAAAGTATGGAAATAAAAAAAAATTGGGTTCTTGTTAGTTATCCCGTCGACCAAATTGCAAGATTAAATGCCAATAATGGTTGATCGTAAATGTCACATTCACTTGACAACACGTGTTTATGTCATTAAGTGATTTTTATTTCGACGTTTTATTTGTATTTTTATTAATGTTATGCTAATTTATTTGTTCTTTCGTTATTTAAAATAAAAATTGTCAATTTGTATAATTTGGCGATTTATATAATTTGGCGGAATTAGTCGACGGGATAACTAACAAGTACCAAAAATTGTAAACATTCTAAAACAGAAAGAAAAATTATATTTGTGTGTTTTAAAATAATTTAAAAATACAGATTAAAACTGCTCAATCCTTCCATTATTTCAATAACAATATTTAATTAAGATAATCAAAGAATAAATCCGTTCACTATAAAAAAAACTAATAATTTTATTTTTTTTAATATTAAATTTAAAGTCCAAATTTCAAGTAAAAAAAAAAAAAAAAGATTTTCCTTACGTTTGAGCTATTATATTAGTGTTTACATAAATTTGATTTTCTTAGTCAAAAATATTTCTGAAAGTAAAAGCTCTTTACCTAAAAAAACTAATATACAGTGAAATCTCCCTGTGCGACCACCTTCATTAAGCGACCACCTCCCTGAACGACACTTTTTTCATGGAACAATTTATTCCCATAGGCTCAATACTCATTTTACCTCCATTCAGCGACCATCACAGTTGAACTTCCTCCAGGAGCGACCCATTTTTTTGAAGAAAATTCAGTCTTTTCCTGGTTGCTTGAAGAAGGTTTTATTAAAAAAATAATTCCGGAGAGCGCATTATTCATCCAACTTCTAAACTAAGTTTAGATTTTCTTTTCTTTTTTCTTTTGAAATTCCGGCAACTTTTAAGTGTTTAAACCCCTTTGTGCCTTTTTAGGCAATGAATTGAACTCGGTTGACAAAGTAAGGATGACGATCCATAAACTCCCCTGTCCTATTCTGTCGGGAAACTCTCAAAGAAATAAATAAATGAATGAAATCGTCATTATTTGTTCAAGTTAATTTTGCATTTATTGCCTGACTTCGAAAGGACTGGGAAATAAAAATTTTAAAAGATAAAACCGTAAAATCAAAGCAAGCGTCCATGTATTCATTTTTTAAACTGCAGTCACTAACTTATGTGATAAACTATTCTTATGATACTTAATTTTTTATATATTTTCCTGATGTGAAAAATAAATTTTAGTATCAGTAATTGTTACCATTTTTTAACACTTAAAATCTAGATTTAAACAGGACCTCCTTGAAGAGACCACCTCTCGGAGCGACCCATTTTTATTGGGACGGAACGTGGTCGCTTTAGGGAGGTTTTACTGTATGTTTGATTGTGACATTTATAGTATGTGCTTATTTCAGTAGTTATTCATTGTAAGATTATTAGATTTTAATAATCGAGTATGGTTTATTTAACCTCATACATTTAAGTTTTAAGAAGCATATTATGAAAATATTGCTGCGAAAATCAAATTATAAAATAAATAAATACATTGTCCAAATTACATTTCCAGGCCTCCCCTACTCAGTCCTTTTTTTTAAGCAACTTTTTTTTTTTTTCGAAGAACAATCTATCTAGATTTGTCTTAAAAATTTTGTATAAACCTATCCGAAGGAAATATTTGTTGAAAATGTTGTAAATGTCCATCATGAAAAATATTCTTCAGAAATAATGGTATTTAAAAAACAGACCCCTGCATTTGTCATACAGTAATTAAATTAACTAATTCCCTATAAACAATTTATGTTAGACAAGCATGAAAATGATACCTATTTAATAAAAATGCTTATGTGTAATAATATATTCAATTTTACTGCGAGCTGGATCACAAAAAATGAAAACATGTCTGCTTTGAAAGCATAAATCAATAAATAGGCTTATACAATTACTGAAATTGAAAAAAAATGTATATATATTTAAAGGCAAAATTGTTTAGATGTTTTCTTGTAGCTATTAAAATTACGAAAAAGTTGCAGATTAAAGAAGAATATTGATTCTAAAAAAGAGCAAAGAAGAGTTAAAGCTGATGAATAAAGTTATAATGATGGTTAATAAAATTTCTGATACTGTAAAAAAGAAAGTGAAATTTCTATCAATATAAAATAAAAAATGAATAAAGAAAACATGCTGCCATTAAGTAAATAAAACATATCATTGTAAAATAAATATAGTTGATATAAGAATACGACTTATCTTAAACTATATAATTGCTACAAAGTTTGTCTATTAGTGACTAGTAAAAACGGAAGAAACGTAAATTTCTGTATTCTTTTAGGAATATATATTTTTTCTTCCTTTGTAAGTTTAAAAAACAACACTGTTGCATTAACTCTTTCAAGACGAGAATCTCTTACAGATTTTTTAATTTTTGTATCACGGTTTTTAAAAAGAGAAAATTTTGCCTAGTTTTGATTGCAGAAATATTCCGATTTAATAAAGCGAGATGTACAAATGGAGAGGGGGACCCCCCCCCCCCCCCCCAAAGAGTTTGTGAATGATGTTACAGTTGACAAATTTGTTTAAAACTTTAATAAAAACTATAATACGCTTTCTATTTCTGATAGACTTGGCAAAAGTTACAAATCTAATTGGGATTATTATTAAGCTTTTTACAAATAAGAACTATATTACATTTTCTAATTATGGTAACTTAGCAAAATCATAAAATTAGGCAGCAAATACTGAAATTTTACTTGGCAATTTAAGGTCTTCTCCCCCCTCAATAAAAAGTTTTAGCGATGGCCCTGGTGGGTAAGTGTGATTGAAGATAGCAGAAAGGGTTTCATTTAATGTTCCTTTCAAACACTTTATTAGGGTTCCGTACTTAAAAAGTAAAAATGGAACCATTATAAGATCACTCCTGTGTTTGTCTGTCTGTCTGTCTGTCACAGCCACTTTACTCGTAAACTGTGGGGCATGGAAAGTTCAAATTCGGGGAAGTAATAAAGATTATTAACCCACATATTTACAGATTATTAAACATTCATAGATACTATATTTAGAAAAAATGTAGAGGGACTAATTAAGTAACTTGAAAAAAAAAAAAAAATTCTATGTATATCGTGTGGGGTATCGGGAGAAAGCTTTCGTAACGCTGATCTCAAAAATACATTTATTTTAATTTTAGGTAGTATATTTTCAAAGATATCGTAAAAAAGTAAGGCAAAAATGTCTCTACCCCCCCCCCTCCTTCTAATTCCGAATCTGTTGAAACTAAAATTATGAAAAATTAGAGGTAGTAGACGTTAATTTAAACCTTGCAGGAAAATTATAGAGATTACCTTGGGTCAAATATTTTTTAAGAAACTCTCATCTTTCCGTTACACATAAATTTCGATTTACAGGTAATCGGCAAAAGTATTGAGCAGCGCTGGAGGTACCTATCATAGCAGAAGTATAAAAGCATTGTTCATAATGATTTTCGTAAAAAAGCGTCAGTAATTAGCCGAGATATTAACCTTAAAGACACAGACAGTTTGGGCATACATAATGACAGGGGCAGCATACCCTATGCTCAATCGTCTTTTAAAGCCTATGTAACAATTTTTAAGGATATATTTGTGTAATGCAATGCCCATTAGCAGTATAAAAGCAATAAACGTCAAATTTTTAAAAACAGACTAATTTAATTAGAATAAATCCCATAAATACTATGGGATTCGCAACTAGTTTGCATTGTGTGACTGTCTCAATACACCTCCCGTGTTTTTAAAGGTTAAATAAAAACCTATCTTGGAAAAACGTGGCACGGACCAAAACGGCGTTGCAACTTTGCGACCTCCTTTCGAAGAGCGCTTAGGACAAAGCTAAGTTAAAATTTTTAACAATGATTTTGCTTTAGGTGTGCTGTAAAAAGAAAAGATTTTTACAACTCTGAATTTAGTTTTATGAAATGCCAAATTAAATTTATTGTCACCGAATCAAGTTTATCAAAAACAGATTAGGATAAGATTTTAAAAAGTGTTATACAGAATAGCTATATTTGATATTATTTAGGCTCCATATCCCTTTGAACTTTCATGGTATGTCCTTTTATACTTTTGTAATATATACAGCTATACACAACCCTACATTGTATAGTTTTTTACAAAGTCTTGGTATTCTTTTAGCAACGGCTTTTTTTAATGCAGTTCCTAATTCATATATTTATTGTATGGAACCCTCTGTGCTCGAGTAATACTTGCACTTGACCGTTTATACTTTATTAATAAGAACATAGACGGCAGCAATATTAATAATAAAATGATGATTACAAGAGTAAGTTACTTTTGTAATCAAATTAAAAATAATCAATATTCAAGAACTTCTTTTAAGGCAATTTCAACAGCATATGTTTGTATATCTGAAAAGCATATTTTATTACATGATTTAATTTTAGTTTTTTTAAAAAGAGAGGAACCCTTAATATGGCAAAAAATATATATGAAAGTTCTTTTAATTAAATTCATTGGATAACGAAATATAGCCTGAGGGAAAAAATCGAAAGTGAGATGGCAGCACTAGCCACTAACAAGAATAAGTTAATTTAAAGAGGAAACTTTAAAAGAAAATGTTTAAACAAAATTTAAAATGCTCAAATTTCTCAAGAAGTTATTGGATGTTCAAGCAAAATTTAAAATTTTCTCAAAACGAAATAAATTGTTTAGATGAAATTTAAAATTCTGAAATTTCAAAAATTTAACAGAAGTTTAAACAAAATTTTAAATTATGCAATTTCTCAAAAAAGAAATTTTAAATTAAAGTATTTGATAAAATATTTTTCAACAACTTTTGGCCTTAAAATGACAAAAAAAAAAATTATTCGCAACACCCAGCTTTGAACCAGGAACCTTTTGAATTGCAAACAAGTGCGCTACTACTCAGCCATCTATCCTGCGTGAAAAAGACTGAAATTAAGATTTTGTTTCAAAATCTAAATCACAGAAATGGTCGGATGTCTTTAAATTAATTCAATTAAAAAATTACTTTTTCAAAAGTTTGTGATTTGTAATATTCAGCTGTAAGTATGCAAATTTTCAAGTCTCTAACTTAACAGTTTCCGAGAACGAACTCTAGGACAGACAGAAGAGTGAGACGAATAGCATTTTGTCAGATGAATGAAATACTAAAAACTAGTAAACTAGTTGTGAAATAATAAAAACTAGTTTTATTTCTTTATAGATTTTACACGCCATGTTAGGCTTAGCAATCTTAGTATTCAGTTTAAGATGATTTAGTATTTTGTATATATTGAAGCATTTAGATTTTTTTATATTTATTGTTACTGTTAGTCTCTAGATTTGCCATTTCAAATTTGTATATTTCTTGTTTGTGAATTGTTATACTTGCCTTTATTTTTTTTTTTATATTATAATTTTTATTTAATGAAATAAGTTATTTATTTGATTTGATTTTTATTACCACCTTGTGTTACTTCATACTGAAATTTCTATTTGAATCTAAGGACATCCTGATAATTGAAAAATACTTTAAATTCTTATACACATACACCGAAAATCTGCCTTATTCTTATAGGTGAATATGATAACTTTATTTTATCAATTTTTTAGTATCTTTTTCATTTTTCTTTTGTTCTTGAATGTATTTTGCTACAAAATCACAATGTTTGGTGTTAACATATTATCTGTGCGAGGAAGATAGCTAGTAGGTCCCAAACATGTTTATCGTTAACAATTGAAAATCTAATATTAAATCCATAACATTGATAAAAAATGTAAAATCAAACTAAAGTAATACAAAACATCAATTTAATACACATTTACTAAATACATAACATCAGGTTGATGGCTTTTAGTGATGAGATATTTACGACAGTTTTTGCTTGCAGGAATGAATACGATATTTATATCTTATACACATATTTATTAATATAATGTACACACACATTTTTGAAATTGTAATATGTTAATTATGTAGTTATTATGAAGAAGAAAAAAATAAAGGTTATTGTAATTAGTATTATCGGTGCCATTGTTGGCAGATTTATATCTTCTCGGCGCTGATAAGTGCCCAATGTTTTCAGTATTAATGATATCTTTAAATCACGCAAGTTTTATAATGATGATATGAGTTTACAAAGCTGTACTGTTTTACAATTTTAAGTAAAATATTTCTAGAAAAGCAACCTTTAAGTTTAAAAAGTGGGAAAGCCATAACACCAAACTTCTTTTTAAAAAAAATTTCCTTAGAAAGATCAAAAGGTCTTTTTTCTTTTTATAACTGAAACTTTGAGATAGCCATATATTTTGTCATATTTTAATAAATTTTTTCTTAACTTACCATACTTATTTTATTTTAATGGGTGTTCTCACTCTCTACACATCATTTTTGGAGAAGGGAATATTTTTAGTTGCCATTGACAAAGATCCTACTGGTATGGATCCAGATGATGTTTGGAAAGCAAGTTCATGTTTAAAAAGGTAGTGTTTTACATTTGTGATACTTATCTTAGTTTTACTTTCTTGCACCTTGTAGATTTGTAAATTCATACCTAAAATTGCTTGTTTAAATGTCTTAAAATATATGTAGTAATCCTGATATTTATGAGTCAATCTAAAATTCTTTTCACCAGAGAAGTAACTAAATAATTAAAATTTTATTTGGCATGTATACTAGTTTAATAAAGTTTTTGATATGCTAACCTGCTGTGCACTTTTCTGTTTGTAAAATCATTTTATTAAAATCTCTTATTTATCACCTGTGTTAGCATCACTTGAAATTTTTGTTTTGTCTCCTATATTATCATGAAAAAACAAAGGCATTAGCAATTGTTTCAATTTTGAATGGCTAAAGTATATATATATATATTAATAGTCTAGCTATTCATTGGATTTAAAAAGATATTCTAATAATTTTTCAGCTTGAATCGTTGGATAGATGAGTGGGGTACAGTTATACAGTGCTGAAGTTAACTTAATCTCCAAACCAACTGTTTAGTAAACTTTGTTAAGATGCTTATTTTAAAATAGATTTTTAATTAAATCTTTTGAATAGATTGGCAAAGTTTGTAATGGTATTTTTTAATTTTAAGTAGGACACTTAATTGCATTCTTCTTTCTGCCAATAACTTTTTTATATTGCTATTAAAATGTGAGCAGTAAATTAATCAATTTCCATTATTTACCTTTTTTTTTTTTTTTTTTTTTCTAGATTTGATGACATTTATCATTTATACATATCATTTACGGATGGTATAACTAACAAGACAAGAGAAGCTGAAATGTCTAAATCTATCAGCAGCTGGTTTGATACAAACGGGGTTCTCCTATATGACTTATTTGAACCAGAGGTATCAAAATTGCATGCAAGTCTTCAAACAGAAAAGAAGAAAAAATGATTCTATTTATAACTCACTGTATCACATTTTTTGATTTACTTATTTTACTTTCATTAAAAATCAGTTTCTCATTTTTGTGTATTTTCTCTGTTTAATAATAGATTTAACAAATTTTTATACAATTAAGGCCTTGAAAGTAGCAAATTAATTGTTTTATTGGTATAGGGCTATTTTCTTATTTCTTTCTGAATTAACATTAATTTCTTAAATTATACCAGAATGACTGATAAAATTAACTGTGTCGGGCTAGCTCAAATTAACTTCACACAGAAATTTCACATAATTTCAAGATAATTTCTCAGGGTATAACTTTTTAAATATTTTTTATTTAATCTTGGTAAGACGGCACATAACACGGATATAACTTTTTACATGTTACCACAGCTCAAAAACAGAACTCCAATGAACTTGCCGCATATTCTTATTCGGCAGAGCTCACGCAAGCCGGTCACGTGACTGCCGGTAAAGTCTATTTTTGAAATGGGTGACGTGCATTACATCCTCCCTCCCTGTTTCTGATTTACATCTCGGAGAGGAAACAGGATGCTTTCTGGGTCTTCCTCTTTTTCTCAAGGGTGCAACTGGAATAGTTTGTTTCTTGAAATGGTGACAAGGCGGAAACATGGTAAGTTCCAATTCACTCGGTAGGATTGTCCAGGCTAGCAATATCATATGTCACTAGTGACTTTTGAGTCAAAACTATGTACGGCCTATCTCTCTTAGGCATAAATTTTACTTTTTTACTTGCTTTGCTCACAGGGTGTAGGGTAACCCATACTTTATCACCAGGTGTGAAATACACTCATCTACGATTTTTATCATATTTCTTTCGCTGATCTTGTTTCATTTCAACACGCTCTTTTACACTTTTGGAAATATTTGCAAGACATTTAAGATATGGGGTTATTTCCGGAACAAAATTGTCATTTTCCACAACAGCTCTAAAATTGTTTACTACATCATCGATTGTTCTTAGTTCTTGACTAAATTGCAAATAGGTGGCAGTTTGGCCTGTTGTATCAGATTTGGCAGAGTTCATAGCAAATCTAATAAAAGGAAGTTTATCAATCCAGGAACTGTGTTCATCTCCAAAAAGGATTGCTATTCGAGGTTTCAAGTCTCGATTTTTGCGTTCGACTGGATTGGCCTGAGGATGGTACAAAGGTGTCAATGATTGGTCTATTCCAAGAATGTAACAAACTTGTTGTAGAACAGCACTCACAAACTGAGGGCCGTTATCACTTATGAGTCTTCTTGGGATACCATAACGAAGGAAGATCTCTTCAATCAGAGTAGTTGCACATTCTTGTGCAGTGGCAATTATTAAAGCAAATAGTTCTACCCATTTAGTGGCACAATCTTCTACTATAAAAATCCATCGATGCCCATCTTTAGTAGGAGGCAATGGTCCAAAGAGATCAATGCTGAGGGTCTCAAACCGCTGAGCATAAGCAGGTGTTCGTAATAAACCGGCTGGTTTCTGATTTGTTGCTTTATAACGGGCACACTCTGGGCACTTCTTCACATATTCAGAAATGTCTCATGCCTGTCCAATAATATCTCTTAGCAATTCTCTGATAAGTTCCTGCTTCACCATAATGTCCGGTGAAGGGTCGTCATGATGAAGTTCCAAAATATTTTGTCTTTCTTGTACTGGAATGACCAGTTACGCTTCTTCGGCATCTGATTCGGGAGCATACCTATAAAGCACACCTTGATTCATCAGGAATCCTCTATCAGTCCAATTGGCAAAATCTTCGCTTTTCTGTTCGTCTTCAAAAGAATCTATGATCTTTTTAAGGTTTTCATCTTGCAACTGCGCTTCTCTGATATCTTTTGGACCTCTTGTTGGCATGTCTATGCTAACAAAATTGCATGTCTCACAGAAAGCAGATTGATGATTACAGACAGGGCATGACAGCATGTCGGCCACAACATTGGATTTTCCAGGTTCATATTCTATTTTCTTCTTAAGAATTTCTTTCTTAACAGTCATCAGATTAGGTGGTACAGCAACAGGAGTACTATCACCTGTATTGATACGTTGCTCCACAAACGGCGTTGTCTCTCCCCCTGGTTGAAAACATTTTTCATACCTTTTCAGAACATCTTTAATTTTGTCCCTTTCATTGGAATTTAGATTTTTGCCTTCATGTTCACGTACAGCATACAGACCGACTTCGACCGCACTAGCTGATGTATTATTTTCTTCTTCGTATTTGTCTACAAAATAAAACTTTTTCCGAGGTTTATCACTGAAATGCCATGTTTTGTTGGTGGTATCTAACACTATGTTAGCATTATGCAAGAAATCCATACCTAAAAGAGTTCTATTAACCTTGGCATCTGATAATACAGTGAACTCTGTTTCGAAGACTCTGTCTTCAATCTGCACGGTGGCAGACAAAGTGTCTCTAACTACCGTAATTCCGTCAGCTAATGTTACATCATGGGTATTAGGGTTCAGGACAACACCAGTTTTTAAAAATAATTGATACATACATTCTCCTGCAATAGAACGATTTGCTCCCGTATCTGCACAGACTAGCACCTTCTTATTGCAGATCGTGATAGGCACATTTGGAGCTGAAACTGCTGATGTATTTAAACTATATAGCTCAAGACGATGTGCTTGAACAGTTTGTTTTTTAACCGCAGAAGAACAATCTGGACATTTCTTCTTTATAAATCCCAATTTACCACAACTATAGCAAACAATATCTGATTCTATGCGTCGATTAACAAACTTGGGGGGAGATCTGTCTTTTTTTGGAGGCTTACTCTGCTTCCAATTATTTTCTCGACGAGAAAACTTTTTTATCTTGGGGTACAGCCGGATCTCTTTTAGGAAACGTAGATCTGATAATGTCATATGCATCTAATTTTTCGGCAAGGTTGACTGGCGAATTTAAATTTTCCCAATCATCTAACATATGTTTGCATTCAACAGGCACGCGCCTTTTCATTTGATCAGCTACATAGACGCCAACATTGTAAAGACTGTATCAGGAGTAAACCAGTTAAATTTCAGGAGTTTTGGACACTCTTCAGGAGTAAAATGTTTGTTTCAGGAGTTGCACATAGTTTTTTACGAGCTATATTTTTTACAAATATTTTCAGTCCTCTTGCAGCTTTTGCATTTATCAACACAAACATAATTTAAATAAAGGTTACTTAATTTACTTTTACTTTTAATGTATTAATAATTTTTTATAATAAATTTATAAAAATGCAATTTTTTTAAAATCTCTACAGAGCAAAAAATCAGCGCTTGATATAACTGTGTGAAATTACATGACTATTTTCTACCCTACAAAATAAAAATCCCGCGACCAATTAACAAAATTCGAGATTTTCCGCCGAGATTGACTGACGAAAATCGTGAATTTTTCGCCGCGACTGACAGACGAAAATCGCGATGTTTTGCCGCGACTTGCAGACGAAAATCGTGATGTTTTGCCGCGACTTGCAGACGAAAATCGCGATGTTTTGCCGCGATTTGCAGACGAAAATCGCGATGTTCTGCCGCGACTTGCATACGGAAATCGTGATGTTTTGCCGCGACTTGCATAAGAAAATCGCGATGTTTTGCCGCGACTTGCAGACGAAAATCGCGATGTTTTGCCGCGATTTGCAGACGAAAATCGCGATGTTTTGCCGCGACTTGCATACGGAAATCGTGATGTTTTGCCGCGACTTGCATAAGAAAATCGCGATGTTTTGCCGCGACTTGCATAAGAAAATAGCGATGTTTTGCCGCGACTTGCAGACAAATATCGCGATGTTTTGCCGCGACTGACGGACGAAAATCGCGATGTTTTGCCGCGACTGACTGACGAAAATCTTTTTGCCGAGAACTCACTGGCGGAAATAGCAATTTTTTGCCGCGACTGATTGACCAAAACAGCAATTTTTTGCCGCGACTCATTGACGAAAACAGCAATTTTTTGACATGAATGACTAACGGAATTCGAGCATTTTTTGCAGCGCAGCGAGTGATTGAGAAAATTCGCGATTTTTATCATTGGCCGATTACCGGATTTCAGGATATTTTTTCCTTAACTGATTAAGGCAATTCGCGATATTTTGCCGCGGCTGACAGCCGAAAATAGCTTTTTGCAGAGTGAAAAAATTTTCGATTTTTATCAACGACTTATTGATGAATTTCACTATTATTTGCAGCGACTGACTGACAAAAATTGCAGCTTTTTTCAACGATCGGTTGGCGAAATTTGCGTTTTTCTGCCGCAAGCGATTGTAGAAATTCGCGGTTTTATCGATTAATAGACAATTTTCGCGATATACTTCAACGACCGATTGACAAAATTCGTGATTTTTTGCCGCGATCGATCGAAGAAATTCGCGATAATTTTGCCTCAAATTTCCGTATTTTCTACCTTATTACCGTACTTCCGTATTTTATCCTACATTTCCGGAGAAACTCCAGAATTTCCAGAGATATTGGCATCTATGCAGCTATGATAAGATCCTGAAGAGCTTCAAAAGACGTTACAGTTAATTCTTTAAGCCAGTTTTCAAAATAAGCTCGAAGTTCGAAATAATAATTTCGCCAAGTAATTTCCTTGGCCTTGCGATGAGTAAAGAACAACTGTCTAAACTTTTCGGCACTAGTTTTAAACCTTTTTAGAAGTAAACCTTTAACATGTGAAAAATTTGAAGCGTTTTCTTCTGATTCACGAGCGATAAGCGTAGAGATAGAAGATGATACAACACTGAGTAAATACGAAACCCACATATGCTCTGGTACCTTCGAGAGCTTTGACGTTCCAGGAGCACCGAAAACAAGGTTACATCATCAGTTTCTGGCCTGAATGTAGACAACAGCTTTTGGATATCTATCTTAGTCTCCGGGTGAGACATTATCCCTGCTGCATTACCACCTACCGCTCCACTGGAAACACTTTGGCTCTGAGCCTGTAACTTGAGCTTCTCAAGCTCAAAATTCATCTCAAGTTTTTTTAACTCTAACTCTTCCGCTCTATGTTTTTCTTCTAATTCCAGTTTACGCTGTTCTAACTCAGCTACTTTTTGTTTTTCCTCTAAGTCTCGCCTGCGCTGTTCTTCCTTGCAAGTCGAAATTTGGTTTCTGACTAATGAATTTACAAAATCAACTTTGTACGAGGGGGAGGATTTAATTATTTCACGCAATGTGACAACAGTCATAGAGTGTTGCACATCTAAATTCATTTCCAACGCAACCTGATATAAATCCTCTTTGCGAGCTTTATTAAGTTCAGACATTTTAAAGTACCCCACAAATGACGAAAATTCGTATAAATTATTCCCCAACGTGAGCTTTACCGTTACAAATCATATAAACAAGACTTTAATAAAACAAAATAGTAATCTTTAACCTTAACAAAACTCTTACTACAAACAAAACAAACTTTAAATCCCTGCAGGTATAACTAAACTGTATTGCCATAACGAGACATTTAATCAAAATAATATTGTAACCAATATAAAACCATTTACTGAATAGTTAACACTTTCAAACAATATTCTAAATAATATCAAACACAAAATTGAATAATTAAAATTTCAACCAATATTATTATATTACTAAGACTACTTAATATCATTTTCATCCAATATAACTTCAAAAGAAAAGAAACTTTTATAAACAAACAATAAATGCAAAAACTTACTCATTCCGTTTTGAAAATGAATCACATTCAAGGCTTTTTTCATCAGTAAATCAGCAACTCAAAATTAAATACTTACGTTTAGCATTTAAATAATAACAAACTCTTAAATAAAAATAGTAATCTCTTATGAAACCAATAAAAAAAATTAAATAAACAAACACGTATGATAAAATTATAAATACATTTGACTGACAGTTTATTTCCCTCATTATAAAAAGCAAAAAAAAAAAAAAAATCACCGAAAACGTAAATGAACACTTCTTTCAATTCCGCTCTCTCTCACCTTTTTTTTTTTTTTTTTCTTTTATGAATCGAAAAATATCTTACTTACAGCAAAGTAAAAATAAAACATACATGAACAGAATCAAAAGTAAATTCAGAATAATGGGGGAGGGGAAATATAGATGAATGGAAAATAATAGAATTTATTAAAAATGTTTAAAATATCATAGAGAATGTTACGAAGTATAACGTCAAGAATGCATTCTTTTTATTAAACAACATATGGATCCATTCTATTTAAAAATCGCTTGCTTGATCATATTTTGTAGAATAAACCACTATAGGTACCGTTGTAAGAACAAATGAAGTGAAAGTCTTTAAAAACACAAAAATAATTTTTTTTCGTAAACTTCGCGAGTATAGCTTCTAGTTAAATTAAAGGAACCCATAAATTTATTTTTAAAAAGTTATGCAATGGCTGATTAAAAAAAAAAATAATAATAATTTTTTTGTTAAAAAAATTTGTTCTTATTTGTTAACAACTTTTTTTTTAATAATTTTAGTAAAAGCTTTAATTCATATTGAAGGCAGTTAAATAAGCTTTAATTAAAAAAAAAAAAAAAATCAAGATGATCCATTGAGTAGGTTTTTTTTATCATGCCCACCGTGTCAAAAAATGTGGTTGAACTTATTTGTTTATAACTTAGTGTAGAAGCAACAAAATCTAATAAAAAAATTCTTGTGTATACCTTAAGATATGCACAATAAACTGTTAAAATTTCAAAAAGATCCATCATGCAGTTTTCTTACAAAAAAATCATAAAGTGCTTTTTCTTTTTTTTGTCTCCTAATGTAGAAGGTCCCCTTAACTACTCTTTCTACCAAAATAAAAAATTGGCAGACAGACATGACCTAGAGCAAATGAAATCCAGGCTTGACCAGTCTAATGAAAGAAAATTAGCCCTGATTATGGCATGTGCAGACCATGGATGTCTTTTAGTGTATATACCGCATACATCAGGATTATTTTTAAGGGTCTGCATATACCCTCTGTTTCTCAAATAAAGCAACAGCGTACTCTCTGATTTTTTTAGATTGTTACTGGTGCAGGCCTTATATTAATACTAAGTCTAAATGAATACTAGAAATTTTGTACCAGTGCTTTCTTTAGAGCCATTTCATTGGACACACTGTACAGAAATTTTAACTGACTGAGTAGAATTTCATTGTGCTTATATTTCTATATGCATGATTTGAATTTTTATAATACCATGGTTTATACACAAGCACCTAATAAAATATTGCTTACTATTTTAATTTTGAGTGATTAATAATGGTCTTGGGAAACTTGGTCTTTCTCTCCTGCTTTAAAGATTATTATTTAAATTTGGTCACTTGTCCTCTGAGATTTTTCAATATTTAATGTTAGCTACTGTACCAAGTCTTCTGAAATTCCGACCCTGATATTACTAAAAAGGAATTTGAAAAAATACTTCTTTCATTTTGAAATTTTAAGTTATAATATCTAATTAAAATGTTGTATAAATTGAGAACTTAAATATGCCATAAATAAAGCACATAAAATAGGTTTACACATTATTCAATATATTATTCTACAACCAATATTGTTTACTCATTAACTATACACAAGCCTGGAAAACTCCCCCCCCCCCTCCTGCACCATTTTTGGCGCTTTTAGTGTGTTCTAAAATGCCAATTAACAATTTTTTGTGCCTTTTCTTCTATTATTTATTGCTTTATAAAGTTCCAAGAAAATCACAACAAAGATTAGCAAAAGAAGAAAAAAATCTAATTTTTATATATATATGTAAACTTAGCTGCTTTTTATCAATTTATTATGGTGGTCACACTCTTTCCTTTAGAAGAAAAATGTCTTTTCTTCACCCCCTCCCCTTTACTTCATCACTTGTACACTGTTTCCTATGCGATGACCAGCATCACACTTTGACCATACTAAGTTGACCAGTAACCTTGAAGAGTTCACTGTGTTACAGTAAAAAATATAGCTAAACTGGTATGAATGGACATGCTTTATTTCATGAAAAATTAAGTTCCATTAATCGATTGTTCTGGCTGTCACCACATCAATGTTATGGTTGTCCAACTTTAGACTAATTTATTAGTCTAAAGTTGTTAACTCACAAGCCAACTTATCGTAGTCAAATTGGGATCTGCTATCATGTTTATTAATGCCTTGCCTTTATGACTAAATTTATAATTTACCAATTGAAAATTCTGATATTTTCATCAATGAATTTTTAATTTATGAATTCTAGATTCATTTCAAAACTGTACATTTTTTTTTAGTACTTTTCCTGTAACTAACATAAAAAAATACATTATAGTGGCATACCCACGATTACTACCCCCCCCCCCCCCCAAAAAAAAATGATGTGCCACTGATTTGAAATTATCTTGAAATCAACATAATTACATACACAAAGAAATAACTCATTTTGATTTTTTTTAATTTATTAAGCAACAAACCAACAAGCATAAACATTTTAAATGCATTTTAAGAATAAATGTAAAAATTCTATAAAAGTGCTCCTAGTGTAAATTAAATCTTTATTAGAATATATGATGTTAAAATGAAATCACTTTATTGATGTTAGTTCATCATCAATTGTTTCCTTTTCTTTTTTCCTAGAAGAAAAAAAAAATATGTATGAAAAGTGCAAAATAAGTATTTTTATGAAGAATCCAATATTAAAGCAATACCAAGTACTTCAAATTTTATATAGCTCTCTTTTTGAAAATAGAATGTGACCAATATTATGCATGTTTTTAGTTTTAAACCATATAGTTACTTATTTCTTTCAATTGCCAAAAAAATATTGATTCATTTATGATAACAATATTTTGATCACAGAAAAAAACTATTGTTGTACTGTGCATTAAAATTACGGAAGACACAAAATTTGGTAGGAGGATAAACTATCTCACAAAGCTGGAATAAACAAAAATTTTTTGCTGTTTTCTCTTTTCCATAATAAAGGATCATTTTATAATTACATCCCTTACATTTTGTGATAAAAATTACAAGATTAAGGATGAAATACTTTTTTCGTTTAATATTCTATCTCAAAGTGTAATTATACAGTGTGTCACCAAAAGTGTAATTATAAATCTATAATTACACTTTTGGTTCAAGACACTGCAGTATTTAAGCATTGGTTAATCTACTTACAATTATATCTGTTTAAACTTCAGTTATAATTAAGGCCTTACAAAAGAAGGACCACGCTTGGCTAATCAAACAAATTGTTTCATAGACCAATATTGCATTTTGTTATAATTTGATTAAAAACAGTATCTAACACTATTAACATTACAGATCTTAATTTTTTTTTCAACTGAAATTACTAAATTAATGAGTGACCATCCTTTAAATCCCAAGCCACATAAGTAATTACAAAAGATCTCTAAAGATGAGAAAGGAATAGAGCGGTGCTTCTATTTTTGAACACAATTTGTTTTAAAGAATTATTCGAGAACTTAATCAAATTTCCCAATAAGAAATAATGAAATGAAAATATGATAAATTGGTTCCTACCACTCAAATTATTCCCTGTATTTATCTGTTTCAAACAAAATAACCATATACTACAATACAGTGAAATAACAGTACTGTGCATTACATGAGACAATGACAATTTTATAGCATTTTAATCAGAGGTAGGAAAAACTACTTATTTTTTTAATGTAGTGAATTACAGTTACTTTATTGAAAATGTAGTTAACTACAACTACTTGTTTCTAAAAAGGTTACAAACTACCTTTCAAAAATAGTCACTACTTCGCTATTTTAAGATTTTGTCAAGGGACTCAATTTACAATCGAAATTAAAAGCATGGATTAAACAATAAAGTGACCCTTGTTATATAGCTTTGTCAAGATACAATAAAATAAATAAGTGCCTGATATAACCGAGGCATTAAAAAATTAGATAACATACATATATTATTTGTATATATTTATCATAATTACAATACTTTCTTTAGACTGTATGTGTAAGGAAAGTAGAAATGTGACTAAAGTACAGCTTATTATTTATTTTTTTTTAAGCATTAAACATGGCTATATATATGAACAAGCGATAAAACAAAGGGCAATACAAACTACTGTAAAAAGTAACGACTATTGCAGTTTTGTTACTTTTAATGACCTACTTCTGATACTTAATTTTAATATAAATTAAACATAAAACATACCAATATCTTTATTGGTAAAACTTTACAGACCAAACAGAAGGAGGAAGGGATTCTTATTTTTTTTAGATCTATAGAATCACTAAACTAAGTTAACTTGCTATTTCTTAATCTTAAAATTGTGAAATTTGGTAGCAACAGGATTATTATATCGTATACATATGTGCTTCGCAGCCTTGACAACAAAAACAGAAAAAAAATGAAATCAGTTGTGTTGACTAGGCCTGTTTGGCAGGCCGCAGTACCCGGCGGCCCTTTTTAACTAGTTTATGCACCTGTCCGCCCTTTTAAATTATTTTATGCACCCGGTGTCCCTTGCTGCCATTTTTAATGCACACTTTCAGCGAATTTCTTTTTCTGGTTGCAGGGGGAAAAAACTCGCGAAATATGTTCATTGATCGTGGGAAATAAATGTAAATTTCATCATTTGGTTTCGGAGAAGTATTGCGAAATTTATCAATTAGTCATGTGAAAAAAGACAAATGTGCCAGTTGGTTATGGGGAAAAAAACCTACAAAATTCTTCAGTCAGTTGCGGCAAAAAAAATCTCTTAATTCATCCATCGATTGCATAAAAAACCTCTCACAAATTTCACCGGTAAGTTGTGGGGGGAAATGCAAATATTCATCAACTGTTTACAGGAAAAAATAATGAAATTTGTCAATCGGCCACGAGGAAAATCTGTGAAATTCATCAGCCATGAAAAAAAAAAAAAATCATGAGTTTCGCAAAAGTCACAAGAAAGAAAATGCAAATTTCCCCAATTGGTAGAAATAAAATATCGTAAAATTCGTCAATCGGTTGTGGGAAAAAAATTGCAAAAATCATCATTCAGTCATCAGAAAAAATCGTGAAATTCGCCAGCCAATCTTCGGGGAGGAAAAACAAGAAATTCTTCAGTCTTAAAGCTCTTCAGCTTTAAAATACAGGCAAAGTTCTTTAATCTGCACAAGTTGGGACCAAATGTTGTGCAGATTATGGAATATTGCAGATTATGGAGTATTATGGATTATATGTCATTTTCATATTTCTGGAAACTATTTTACTTCCATATTCAGTTATAATTTGAAAAGAAAAATATGAAATGCAATAATTAATTTTTCTGGACACTATTTTAGTTCCATATTCAGTGTAACATGAAAAGAAAAATGTGAAATATAATAATTAATTTAATATGCTATCCCAAAAAATTCATTTTTCAAATTCTTGTATTAAAAAATTGATAATTTTCACTTTTATATTTAAAATTTTCCGATATTTCTTTTAAAAAATCATTTTTGGATCAAGAATTTGCAAATTTGTTTAATTGTTTACATTCATTAAGCAATGCGAATTATAGAAAATTGTGGATTATGGGTGTGCGGATAATGGATCCTTGACTGTATAGCAAAATTTCTTAATCAAAATAGTGAAATTTGGCAATCAATCTTGAGAAAAAAAATCCAGAAATTCTTCAGTCGGTTACAAAAAAAAATGCGAAATTCATCGATCGATTGCAGAGAATAAATTCGTCTGTCCATAGGGAGGATAATCGCAAAATTTAACTGGTCACATAAAAGTATTGCAAAATTCTACTGATAAAACGGGACTCTAAAGAAACCAATTCAAAATATTTTTTGTGAACAAGGTACATGAGTGCCCTTTTTGAGAATAGTGTGTGTGTGTGTGTTAGGTAACAGAAATCTTAAAATAATAAATTAGAAACTTTAAAATATTTAATTAATTACTTTAAAATATTTAATTAATTATTTTAAAATATTTAATTAGTTATTCATTATTAATTATTCCAAATTCAGTTTCAGTCAAATTTCACTTTAAAACAATTTTATTTTTCTACAAAAAGATCGTTAATTAATATCAATAATAAAATAATAAATCTTAATTTTAATAATGTCAGCCAAAATAAATATTTCTTTTATAATTTTCAAATATTAAATTCAAAATTTAAACATAACGATCTTTTCATTCAAAATCTTTAACCTAACGTTCTTTCATTTTGAATCCTTTCTCTCTTCTGTGTGGCAACACCGTCACTCGCGGGCTCAACGGTTTCTTTGGATGTAAAGAGCGTCCTGCCGGGCGTCTCCCTTCTTGCCGTTGTGATTTCGAACTGAAAGGATGTCAAGGCCCGTCGTTGTGCCGTGTGTTTGATATTGGTACAACGGCGGGTCCACACTTACGATATCCAGTTTACACTTTAACAGTAGTTGTATCTTTTAAAATTAAAAAGTGTCGTTAAGTAGAAGATTTTAAATTTAAAGTAACTTAAATTTTGCACAAAGAGGGAATACTCTCCACAAAGCATGTACCAGTGTCCGTTGAAGTTTGACTCCAGATTTTAAAGAATACGGAATCATCTCATGACATTAGGTGTAACAGATTGAATTTGCACTTCCAGAACATTTAGCAGAATGAGTTCCAGAAAAATGTGCCGGCATCCATCAATGGTATGAGATTTATTAAGGTGTCTCTGATAGCGGCAACGATCTCAGGTATGTGTCCTCATGTGAATTATCCAGATCTATTAGAGATTTAAAGTGCATTATTTTCCTTCCAAAAGACCTCTCTGGGAACGCTGAATCCTGTAATACCACAGGAAAGATGTCATGATTGCGAACATTAACTTTTATTTTATCTGAGATATGAACAATTCCACTACGTTTGACATAAGTCCCATTGATCTAAGATCGGCATCTGGAACTGTAAAATGAAAGGAAAAATACTTTCGATCTAAGAATATAATGAATCTTAGAGCTTTTTACGAAGGTTTAGTTAATCAAACGATGTCAAAATAGAATAATGAAACGTGTTTGAGATGTTGTTGAATTAAAATGGATATATTCTTATTTTCTGTAATAAATCGCTCTCATGTCAATGTTACTTTTACCATGCTTTGTTGTATCTGAAATTTAGAATTTAGTGCACTAAATCTACCCTCCTCATTCCCTTCTCTCTTCATTTATATTTTAATAAAATAATAGCTTTAATAACTGTGTGTTTATTGATTTTTTTTTGTGATATATTTATTGAATATAATGTTTAATGTGACGAACGAATTAATAGAATCAAACAAATAAATATTAAATATTTCGATTGATAAAATAATTATCAAAAAATTATATTGGCACTTCTGCATTTATGAGTTAAGGGCTTTCAGATGAATACTGCACAGTTCGGGTGAGTACTATTTCAATTATTATTTAATATCCATCATGTATTTTCCTCTTTCTTTTTCATAATGCAATGTACTTCTACTTCTTTATTATCCTACCACTATAATCACGTGCCTCCTCTCCTTCTTTTAAATTAAATTAATTAATTTTAACTTTAAAATCACTAATTCCAATTCTCTCTTATTTATTTATTTATTTTTTTTTATATCTTACAGTGTGTTTTTTTTTTTTTTTAATTCTCACCAGGCAGCCCTTTTTCTTCTGGAGTCAACCCTAATCAGTGGATACAAAAATCTCAAAATGCACAAATTTTGTCAAATCTGCAATCATTGTGCATCATGTATGTGTGCTTTGCTTTCAAATAAATAGTTTTTTTTTTTTTTTTTTCCTTCATTTGATCGATTTAGCGATGACACTCTTTCTTACTGGTTGAGAACAGAGTAAAATTTCTTGTTTGAGAACCAAATTATTCAATAACTGGGGCATTCTAGAACCAAGGTTTTACTATATTAAGAATTTTAGTTTAGAAGATACTTTGAAAAAAAACTTTTTTTTTCTTCTTTTTCTTAAGAACGTTTTATGCTGTTTTTTGTTTTTAAGTACATTTCAGCTGTATTTTACCAACTTTAGATATTTAAAATAGTTAAAAACTTTACAGAAAAAAAATATATTAAATTGTGTATGTGGCTTATATTAATAGCAATTTGTATTCAATTAATGTAGCATTAAATTCAGTTTACTTACTGTTTCAATAAACATGGACAATAGAAGACATGTTGATCTTTTCCGAAGTTTTCTCCTTCTGTGATAGAGTGAGGCAAATGTTGGTGCAGAGTTTCAGGAAGAGTAATTGTTATTGCCGAAACCACGAAAAGTAGAGCACCAGATACAACAAGTGGTAGGCCAGGCATCTTTAAGGACTAGAAAACAATTGAATCAAAATTGCATAAGCAAAAGGAATTTTTCAGTTAGGTGTATAAATGCGTCTCTGCCTTTTTTTGAACACAGAAAAGGAACTTGTTTCTTGTCAAGATGATAAAAAAAGGTTTTATTCAAAGTATATTCCATCAGAAACTATATAATTCCTCTATCTGTCAAGCCACAAGTAATCTGTAATGTAAAAAATCTGATTGTTTTGCCAGCAATGTATTCACCAAGCTTATTTTTTATTTTTGCATAATAACTGAACTGCTCAGCAGGAAAAGCACTCTGCATGGAATAAAAGAAATAGTTATCTGAAGAAGCAACATCTGGTGAATACAGGGGGTAGGACAACACATCCCAGTGAAGTTCTTCCAGAGTTTCCTATACTGATCTTGTAAAATATGGGCAAACATTGTCATAATAAAACACTCTTCTTTTATCTTTCGATATATTCTGGACATTTTTACTTTAATGCTTTGTTAAATTGATTAACTGTTGGTTGCAACATTCACCAATGATTGTCAGATACAGATGCAACAGTTCACGGTAGACTACATCCTTTTGACCCTACTAAATGTTCACCCATATGTTGCAAAACCACTCAAGGATACTCTAGAAGCACTTCACTGGTATGTATTGTCTTACCCACTGTATTCACCAGATGTTTTTCACTCTATGCAGAATGCCCTTTCTAGTGAGGGGTTTAGTTTCATCTACAGAAATCCAAAATTAGTTTTATGAGTGGATTGCTTCAAAACAACCAGACTTATTTCATTACAGATTGCTTATTGCTTGACAAATGAATGATAAATAGCTAAAGGCTGTAGCTGCTGGTGTAAAATACTTTGAATAAACATTTCTTTCATTTAGAGAAGAAGCATCTTTTTTGCTTGAAAAAGGGCAGATACATATTTATGCACCTAATACAAACATAGTATAAATGGCTATATTTGAAAATAACTTGATGAAGTCATTAATATCTTTAGCCTTTTGTAGCAATTAAAAGAAAAAAGTACAAACTTTTAAACTCAGTAACAGTTTTTTCTAAATATCTTTTAATAATATTAAATGTTTTTAATAATAGCAGAAGAAATTGTGTTTGCAGAAAATGATTTATAATGGAATCGCATAATACTAAAATTCTTATGTGATCCTAAATAACGATAGGTCTAAATATATAATTTAATTTGCACCATTAAAATAACCACAGTTCTTATTTATTGCTTTACTATTGCTAATATTTTAAATATTTTGGTTCTGCCAGTTTTACTAATTCTATCAAATTTATAGCATTCAAATTATAGCAGATTACAATTTTTTTTTTTTTTTTTTACAAATATAATAAACATTTCTCTCTAAAAAAAAAACTATAATTAATTATTATTTAACTGATAAAGAACCAACTCCAATTGTTTTCAGATTACCATGTATTAAGGATGATTGTGATAGAAAGTGAAAAACCCTGAAGATTATCAATATAAAATACCAATAACAATTTACATCTCAACTGATACTGTAACGACATGAAAATCAAACATAAGAATAGCATAGTCACTGCTATTGTTTAAAATGTAAAATACATCCACTGAAAACTGAATGACTTTATCGAATGAAAAGTGGAATTTATCTTGCTAAATGTGGAAAGTTCAAATTCACTAATCAGCAAAATTTATTCCAAAGTATTCATGAAACAAGCACAAATTTTGTGCTAAGAACTCTTAAAAGACTAAAAGCAAATTATATATATAACACTAATTATTTAAAAACAGCTGAAAAAAGGTAAAATACTTTCAAATTAATTTATTTTTCAATGGCTAAGTATTAGAAAGGAGGGGGAAAATCTAAATTTTAAGTGTTTTCACTTCTTTAAATAAAGATGCAAGTTTTGCTTGTTTTTTAGTTTTGCTTTTAGTATCTAAGGGCAATTTATTTTTCCTGCTATCTTCCTGTGTATTATTATACATTAAATAAAGATGTGACTGGAATTTCTGTACACAATTCTGGGTACTTTTGCACTGAAGTGGATGGCACAATGCACTTTCGGGAGAGAGTGACATTCCTGATAAGTAGGCCAACTGTTATGCAAATTACAGGCTAATAAATACTCTGTTTATAGGCTCATGAGTAGTATTTTTTAGGCAATTAATTTTACATGTGCTTTCATTAAGAGAACTAAGATAATATTATTAGTGTCTAAGTGCAGCACCTACAAAAAATATCTGACCATTTTTGATAAATGGACTTTTATATATAGAAAGCTCTAGTGCATCATACACAGTTAGTATCTGAACATTATTAATAACCATACAAGAGTTTATGGAAAATAATTGTTTATTCTTGATAAATTTATGTTGGTAAAAAAATGTATACAGTGTTTCTAAATAAAGTAATGTTATTAAAATGAGTAAATAACAAAATTCAAAGTTTTTTTAAATGTTAAATTGGTACAGTTTAAGCAATAACTTAATTTTTATTTAAAAATACAAAACATGAAAAAATGCATGATAAAAATTAGAAGGAATATATATATTATTTTAATAGATGAAATATGCTTCTGAAGCTGTTCAAAATATTTCTGCATGTCAGTCATAAATAAAAACAGATTTTTCTAATCTGCCAAAAGTGAAAATGTGGATAGAGGAATATCAAAGAGCTAAATTGTCAAAATGAGTTAAAGAATATCACTAAATAGAAAAGCTGTTACAGAACTCGAGAAAGTGATGCAGTGGTATGTGGAACTTTGGATACAACTGTGATTAAATATTTATTATATGTTATAGTTATATCAAAGCAAGGAAGGGAAAAGGAGAATAAAAGGGGGGGGCTGTTTAGCTGAAGTTGTATTTAAACATGCTGTCAAGGAAGGAATTCTATTAAGTGAGATAAATTAATCCATATTTTCATAGTATGTAAAGAAAACATTGAAAACTTACATGGCCATTCAACTTTGAATTTATCAGTGATAAACTCTGTAAATTAGTGCTCTGGAGCCTCTCCCCATTCACAGAAAGCAAGTATATTAATCAAACAATAGATAGCCTCTGGCAAGAAATATGAGATGAAGCAAAGAAATTAACTTAATACATGAAAAAAAATTCCAACATATATAATAGTGTATTTCTTTTGTCTGTGTAAAATTAATAATTTAAATTGATATAATAAAAGAAAACAAAGTTGAAATACTAATATCTAAATGTTTAGAACAAGTAAGATGGTGATTTAACATATGATCTATAGAGCATATAAAACTACGCAAATATATAAATTCCACAGAGAAAAATAAATTTTAAATTGTATCTTACTAAGGTATAAAAGGACACCAGAATTACTAACTGAATGATACCTAGACCTATCACAAAAGACAACTAGACCTACTGACAATAGAAATGGTCAAATCTATTGAATATATTGTTGCTGTTGGGACATTTAAAAAAGAAAGTACAAAGGAACTAGATGCAATTTACAGCAAGAATAAAAATGCAGCATTAAAAAACACATTTCTGTTACAAGGAAAGCTATGTATTTTATGAGACTACAGCAAAGATATATATCTCTTACTGATATATTTAAAGAGACATATCAATTTCTATAGAAAATAAGAGTATACTGAACATTTCTTCATAAATTCAGCCATAAAAAATTAAAAGAAAATGATGCATAAATGATGTTTTCAAAGAAAGCTAAAATTGCATTAAATGGACAGAAATAAGCTTCTGATGCTTTAATACTGATTATTGTACTGACAGTATTCATACTTACAAGATAAACAATGGAAGGGCTGAGATATAAACCCAAAGTTCCCATAAATCTTAGAAATGCCAAACCACGTCCTCGAAGCACCGTAGGCAATAATTCTGCAGAATACTGCATGATAATGTTATATATTGTGGCTAAAGTGACTCGTTGTATAAGAGCAAAGCTGAGATAAGTTTTAGTAGCATCTAAAAATAAATTACAAAAAATTGTTAAAAACTAAAATTACATGATCTCAACATCAATGAAATCTAAAGAAAGAATTTTCTTATTCAAAACAAAGAAATTGGGTTTCAAAGTTTTGTTAGCTTTTCATATTAAAATGTATGCATAATATTGGTAATATGTATACATATTACATATGCATATTAACTGATGACAGTAATTCTGCTTTCTATTTAGTCATAAGTCATACATTTAAACCTATTACGCAACTTGAAAAGTTTTGAGTTATACACGATGTGAAATGGAAAAATACACTTTTAGTGCCAGAAAATGTTGAAAATTCATAAAATTTAAAGTATCATATCTTGGTAAATTTAGGTTGTAGAAGAATGGAATTTTTACTGTGTTACTTGTCAGAGCATGGAAATTTTTTTTTTAAATATAACTTATAGGACCCAGGAGAAATATAAAAATTTTAATTTCGTAACTTTTAAATGGTATAAATTACTTTTGATATGATTAAGAACAACATTTGAAACATTTATGAAATTCAAATTATAGCTCTAAGAATGATGGTTTAGAGATTAGATATTGAATAATGACGAGCAAACACAGTGTATAGTTAGAACTAACACCTTTAAAGCTATTTTTATAAAGTATCTAGATTTACATAGGCATTTATAAATATGCTATAAATAACATATCTAGGATACACCTATACCAAACTTGCATATCTAGAACAGCAGAAGCTGTTTGATATAATACAGATGCAATTTGCCTCTCACATTACTTGAAATTATAATTATTACCATGCTTATAAAATCAATAAAATACTTTAATTCCAAATTTCTTTAAAATATATAAAAAAGTGTAAATAAAAAACATCCTAAAAATATCAAATGATTGAAAGAAATAATAAAAAAAAAAAAGACACTCAAACTGAAACGATTGATTGATAGACTTTTTCTAAAAATTTTAAAAAGATAAATCATGATATTGTACCAGACTATTTTTGATGTAAGCGTTTAAATTTACTATCAAACTATTACTGAAGAGTCGAGTTTCAAACTTCATGCAAATGAATGCAAAATAACGCTTACTATTATTTCTGTCTTAAATAATCCAATAAAATAATCATATAGTTAATTCCCAACTATACTTTGATCAACAAATAACTGTGAAAAATTATCACGAATTGAATTTCATACTTCTGCATTTTAACTGAATATAATGCAAGTTATATCTTTTTTAATTTGTTGTTTTTCAAATAACTTAATTCAATTTAGCACTTATTTAAAAACAATTTAATATTTTAAATTGTACATTTTAAACAATAAAATAGTTTAATATATTACAAGTCTTTTATACTAGTTGGCTTTGCTCGCTATGCTGATAGGTTTTAACAAACAAACTTTGAATCAAATGAATTATATTGGTGAATTTGACCTTGTGCTTTAAAATAATATGAACTTCTAACTGGAATGTACTCCTGCATTGCTGAAAATGACACGAATGTTATTGCACTATTATATTTTCTAATGTGGCTGACAAAATGTGTGCTGTTAACGACCAACTTTCTTACAGTACATTGTTTACAGTAGGATTTGGTAAAGAACGATAGAACTATATGCAATATAGTAAAACCATCCATCCCTGAAAAATTATGTAGCTAACAATGCAAATATCATCAAAATATATCCAGTTGATCTTTGTAAAAAGGCTTAATCTTTCCTAATCTGATTCACCTGATTCTATAACTTTTCCCCATAATTCTATGACTAAACAACACAGAACAATATGCAATATACTAAAAACATTCCTGAGAAATTATCTGACTAATAGTGTAAAATCCAATCAAAACCCATTCAGGAAACCTTTTTAAAAAGGATAATCTTTCATAAGGATATTTACCTGATTACAGAACTTTCCCCCATAATTCAGTAACTAAGCAATGTAAAAAAACATATGATATAGTATTACGATCTTCAATGAAAAATTGTCTAACTAACAATGTAAGTCTCGTCAAAATTCATTCAGAAGAATTCAAGTTATAAACAACCTGAATGAAATTCCCATTTGCACTTTATATATATATAGTCGATTTAGTTCATATTAGAGACTATATAGTACAATGAGCTTATATAATTTTGCACTGATCATAAAGTAAAACAAAACCACTGAAGTGAAATTTAAAATTAGACACAACCTATACAAGATTAATGCATGGAAATTATTTCAAAGGGAAACATTCGCCTTGCATACAATATTTCAAATGAAAATCAAATTTCAAAGTAATTGCTTAAAAGGCGCAAAGGCCAACATGGTGAAAAAGATTCCAAGCTGGGGATCGAACCCGGGCCATCAGTATAGCGCACTGACGTTCTACCGACTAAACCATTTGGAACGATACCCAGCACGGAAAATTTCTCACTATTATATGTTGGCAAGGCTACAAACGCAGCACCAGATGGAATATTCAATGTGAGCCACCGACCTGGGGCAAACACGGAACATAATTAAATCCAGCATCGATAGAAACTATATTAATGCATGGAAATTATTCCAGAGGGAAACATTCGCCTTGCATACAATATTTCAAATGAAAATCAAATTTCAAAGTAATTGCTTAAAAGGCGCAAAGGCCAACATAGTGAAAAATTTATGTTCCGTGTTTGCTCCAGGTCGGTGGCTCACGTTGAATATTCCATCTTGTGCTGCGTTTGTAGCCTTGCCAACATATAATAGTGAGAAATTTTCCGTGCTGGATATCGTTCCAAGTGGTTTAGTCGGTAGAACGTCAGTGCGCTATACTAATGGCCCGGGTTCGATCCCCGGCTTGGAATCTTTTTCACTATGTTGGCCTTTGCGCCTTTTAAGCAATTACTTTGAAATTTGATTTTCATTTAAATAACCTATACAAGAATTCAGAATTTAATGGAATAAATTTTGTAATAAGATTAATGAGGTTTTTGTTCTAGTTATTGTTAGACATTACATATATTTAAATTACACAGAAAACAAATGTAAATTCATATTAAAAGAAAATTATTACATATAAGTATTCATATTCATGCAAATATTGCATAATAACAGTAAATTTATCTTATAAAATCTAAAATCTATTACATAATTAAATTTAAGAAAAAAATATACCATATCTCCTAGTGTATAATGCACTCCAGTGTACTGTATGCAACTATAATTTTAAATTACATTTTTACTTTCTTCTATCTTTACAAGAAAAAAGTATTCGAATTCCAGTTTTTGACGGATTTACATGTTTTAGGGGCCAGAGATCCCAAAAAACATGTTTTTACAAAATGTCCATCTGTATGTAACACAAATTTTGTAGGTGCTCTATCTCAAGAACTAATAAATGGAATTTAATAAAACTTAAGATTCAATAAATTCCTGACATAAGTTGGTGCTGATTACTTTTTAGTGTAAATCGCCCACCAGGTGGCACTGATATGTTGCATTATTCATGATTATCGCAATACCTCTATCTCAAGAATTAATACACGAATTTTCATTAAACTTCAGGTTCAGTTAATCCCTGATATAAATTAGTTCTGTTTAGTTTCTAGTGTAAATTACCTAACAGGTGGCTCTGCTATGCTGCATTTTTCTTGATTTCTGCAATGGCTGTATCTCAAGAACTAATGCATGAATGTTCATCAAACTTCAAATTCACTTAGTTCCTGATATAAATTAGTGTTGTTTAGATTTTTTGTGTAAATCACCCAACAGGTGGCGTTGCTATGATACATTTTTCATGATTTCTGCAATAGCTGTATCTCAAGAACTAATGCATGAATTTTCATCAAACTTCAGATTCAGTTAGTCCCTGATATAAATTGGCCCTGGTTAGTTTTTGGTGTATGTCGCCCAGCAAGTGGCGCTAGTATGCAGAATTTTTTACGATTTTTGCAATATCTCTATCTCAAAAACTAATGCACGGATTTTCATCAAACTTCAGTTAGAAGTTGACATAAGTTGTTGGCAATTAGAGTTTGGTGTAAATTTCCTAACCGGTGGCGCTGCTATTCTGCATTTTTCAGGAAGTATTAACATGTATGAGATAGAAGAAAGTTTTGGGATTGTCACATACGACTAGTTCCATTTTTAGGTTATATTCGCCATATTATGTGCACCCCTTTCTTCCAAAAGAAATCTTCATGAAATATGTAGTACGAAAATACAATGATGACCATTGAAAAGTATAACAACAGTTTTTTTTTAATGAGGAAAAGTGGGGCAAGAATGCACCATATGTACAATTTTCATTAATACCATATGTAATCTTCATAATTCTCTCAATTCTTATGTTCATCTTTTACTAATTTTTAATCTTTCATTTTTATACTCTATAACATGCACTGATAATTTTTAAAGAATATTATTGCATCAAAATTAGACATTATATGCTGGACAGTGGCGAGGCATGAGGTTTCGGGATGATCATCGCTAGTTTACAAACTTCCAATGACACACCCATTATCATCGAAATCATCCCAAATTTTCTGATTATTGAAGAGTGTTTTATGTAACTGGTGTAAAAAACATATGTTTATCAAAAATTTTATTTTCTTTAAATGAACAAAAATATTACAATCTGCAACTTTTTTTCAATACTGACACTTTATTTGTAAATGTAATCCAGCCACTGCGTTTTTGTGTGCAAATATTTCAATTAAAAGATTATAAAAATTTTTCTTCTCTTCCAGTAGCTCCAATATATTTTTTTAATTGATAACAAAAAAATGATTATTCATACGATCTTCAGTTTAGGTGGATCTTTTATAGGCATGAATTCTTTTTAAAGCAAACATTTTCCAAACGTCTTCAAAAATTCTCTTTTCTAAAAATCTTTTTCTACTGTCATATATTAAGTAAAATAACTGTAGTCATTAAATTTTCGTAAACCTTATCTTTTGCGATTTGGATAGCTACTTTCAGTATTATTACTGTAAAAGTAATTTTTTCAAAAATTGGAAAGTAATTTGGACCCGAAAGGGATAAAAAACAGGAATAGTAAATGGTTCATTTGTAAAATTTATTGCATTAATTATCACACAACATATTAAATGTGATAACTTTGAGAACATATTTTAATAATGAAGCAAAAATTACTAAATTGTTCAATCAATCTATTTATACTATTTAACCTATGCAAGGATGAAAATTCTTAAATTATTCATCAGTTTTAATTTAATAGCTTTATTAAAGAATAAAATACCACATTTTGTAGTACTTAACAAAACAGATTTCCTCTAGAATAATTCAAAAAGGGAAGGAGCATAAAAATGAAATGTACATACTAATTTTCCTCTGAAAGCGCGAAGAATGGATTCAATAAAATTAGTGATGACAAGCAGCAATATTTCTCGAAAACTAGGAAATACTTCCGTAGTCACGAGGGACTGAGAATAAGTGCATACAAGCATAACCAGATTCGGAAATCTGGGCGGATTCTTGTAGCATGTTTAGCTGCCTCAACTGAAAAGTGACAGATGGCAGCACTAAATATCAATTATAAGAAAAAAAGGGAATACCACTATTATCACATAGTTTTTATTCCAAAAATTAAAGGGAAAAAAGGAAAAAAGCATTTAAAAATATGCTTGTATAAAACTAAAACGGTTTATGTTTTCTTTATTTTTCTCTTGTCATCGCCGAACCTACCGATGATCAGAGGCTTCACCACTGATGCTGAAATAAATGGTATTTGAAAAACAGTGATTCCAAAATGACATGTTTCAGATATGCAGGATGAAATTTTTAATTTTTAGCAATGCAAAATAAATATATCAATAAAAACATACCACAGATGTGTGCTAACTAAAGTTTCAGTAAAAAAAAATTAATGTGCATATAAATTATGAATTACATTAATTATAATTATCACTTTTAAGTGCAATAAAATACAAATGCAAAACTTATGAAAATCAAATGTTTTTATACCACAAGAATATCATACTTATGGCAATCATAAAAGAAATTATATTGAAAATTTAAATAAAAAAAAACATTTAAACCATGTAATTTTTTACTTTTATTCAATATGAATAATAAAAAAATTTTCATGCATTAAAAATAATGAAATAAAAGAAGCATTCACATTATTTATTATTAAAAATGCATATAAAAGCATATACAAATGCAACAATTTCACTTAGTATGTGCAATGGCATATAGTTCCAAAAGTTGAATCAATGAGCAATGCTAGAAAACAATAAAATCAGAACTATCTGCAAAACAAGAGCATGCAGTAATAAATAAGAATAAAATATTCATTTTTTTTCTTTTTTTTTTTTTTTTTTTTTGGTGAGTGTCACAAATAAATCGCAAGGTAAATAGATGCTTTGCAATACAATACAATCATTGAACCATGCAAAATGGAAAGCCAGTTGTTTTGTGATATTGTTTTTATTTCACTTACCAAATGAAACTGACACTGTTGACAAATTACAATAACGCCAGGTGAAAAAAATAGATTTTTTTTCTTTAAGACATGAAAATAACTATTAAAAATACTTTATACTGAAATACATTATATTCAATTCTTATTAATATTTTATCTTACCTTTAGGTATAATCATTATGACAATTCCAGCTAGACCAGCAATCAAAGAAGAAATCACTATAGGCCAACGTCTGCCTAACCAATCGATGCCAAATAAGATGATTGCTAGAGCTGGAATCTCAACTAAAGCACTATATGTAAAGGAATCATAAATATTGGTTCCCAAGTTAGAGGCATTTTGAGTGTTTGTGTGATAGCAGCAATAAACTATAAACCTAGAATAAATAATTGGATTATAATGCCAATTTAAAAAAGAATTTTCTTTGTTACATTTATGAAATTAATTTACCATAAATTTTATAACATTCATGCAAAAATTATTTAAAAAGTACAACCAACTTTTTTGTAAAAAGCATGCCTGAGATTTTGTGTTTCATTATTTCAATATATTACACTGATAATTGGTAAATATTTTGCTTACATCTCAGCAATACACACAACTCTTTTTTAATTTTATAATACATTTAAATTTAGTTAAATTAATTGTTATATATTATAATAAAATTATTCAAAGAAAAAAATCAGTTTACAAAGTCATTTTTAATTTTATGGACATTAACTCAATTTATGTTGATTTAAATTAACTTTATTCTATATTAACAAACTGTGAAACTATAGTATTTGATTAAAGGAATTATATTTGAAATGTTATAAACTCTATTGTTTTAAATTCCAAACTAATTCTTGGTGTTTAAAAAATAATAATAATTTATAAAGAACAAATAGGTATTTCTCCCCCATTTTCTGCAATGTTAGAAATATTAACTTTAAATTTTATTTAAGGGAACTTTTATTAAAGGGACATTAAAGCTTTTAAAGAATTTTAATGTATGACCATGCAGATATAAATAACTAAAAACATAATAACGTTTTAAAATTGATTTATCATTCAAAATTTAGACATTTTCTTAAACTTTTTTTTACAGTACTGTTAAAAAATATGATAAAATCTACAGACTCTAATAGTTGAAATAATGATTCAAAATAGTTATAATTCATTTCAAGCTCCTTTATCATACGATTTCTTTTTATAACAAAATTTTCTGAATTTTAAAAAAGAAACTTTTTTTTTTTAAATGTGTTTAGTCACATTGGTGCCATGAAGATAAATTGCATATATTAAAAAAATAATAATGCTTCCAATTTTGCAGTGGAATCCATGCCAACATGCTGTTTTTATGTTAGTTTAGCACATTAATGCATTCTCAAAATTCCTTGAAATAAATCTCACCATGTAATGGCAAGCACCAAAGAATTTCTTCGCAGTCTAGGCGTTTGAAATAACTTCAATACAGTGACATTCAAATCAACTTCCTCTGCAGCATTATCCTATAAATTTAATCACAACATGACTGTACAAATACATAAAAGATAATGCTGATTAAAATAGATAAATTTGCTAGAGATAAAATTTCATTCAAAAAAGATTATAACAGCGACATTAAAAATTACATTTTTTCTGTATATGTTACCGTTAATGTGTAAAATTCAGTTATTTCATGAAATAACTAGCCAAGTCCGTTAAAGTGTGTAAAATTATTGGATTATACGGTTTAACTAGTTATTTTATAGAATAACGATTGCCTAACTGTTAAAGTGTAAAATAATCATTTTGACATTAAAACAAATCTGTTGTTTTGGAAATTAATTGATGATAAATAGTTAAAGTCACTTGAAAACTGCATTTCAAATTATTAATAGATGAATTGATAAGTAATATATAAAAACGGAATACAATAATATTTTTATATTAGTAAAACAGTAGTAAAACATAACAGAATGCAGTGTGGCAATAGTTATATTTAAATTTTTATAAATTATAATTACGTAATTATTAGGTATTTTGTCCTATTGACAAAAACATTTACACTTTTTAAAACATATTGCAAATATTTTATCCGAAACACAAAATGTAAATAATTCTTACAAAAGAAACAACAACAACAATAATAATAATAATTTTAAATATTTTAAAATGACATGCTGGCTGGAATAATTATGTTATTTAATAGCAACACTTCATAAACTTTTTTTAAAAATTAATAATGCAAGAGCATTTTAATTTAAAATTTATGAAATACTTTCATTTTATTTTCCATTATTTATAAGAGCAAGGATCACTGTGATGACACTTAGATTTGCATTGCATATTATTTTTGATACAGGCACACTTTTTATTATCACACAGTACTTACTTCTGCAATCGAATTCAATATTTCTTTCACGAGTAAGTATAGCACTGTTTTTCTTTGTTTCACGCTTTTTTAACAAGGATTCCAACCGCTCTTGCATTAAGTTTTTCTTATTTGCCGACTGATCTTTCATACCTGTAGAACTCATTGTTTTAAAAAAAGATTGTAAAAATCTTTGAGAATAATCCCAAATGAAAAACGCTAACATAAATCCACCGCTTACAAATTTATGCAAGTTCAATACACATATCGACAAAACATGCACTCCGAAAGACATTTAGCAATGAAGAGGTCTAAGAAAAAACTGACTAAAACCAGCAGCTATAATTGGTTCAAACGGCTTTCGTGTGTCGTATTTAGTACTTTAACGGTTAGACAATCGTTATTCTATAAAATAACTAGTTAAATCGTAAAATTCAGCATTTTTATACACTTTAACGGACCTGGTTAGTTATTTCATAAAATACCTAGTTATTTTATGAAATAACGAATTATACGCTTTAACGGTAACATATGGCTCATTCCATGCCAAATCACCCAAAATAAAATATTCAATGTGCCCTTATGTCTCAGATTTTGTTCATATTTTTTTTTGTGTATACATACCTAAGAGATATCACCACAGCAATTTTTTATCTCAAAAATTGACTTCAGGAAAAATATTTGAAATTTGCGCATTTCGTACGATTCTTCCCATAATTGTGTTGCCATCAAATTGTGTAAAATGCTGTAACTCTGTCATTTTTGGAACAATACACATGATTTTGGTATCAAATTAAAGCTAATATTTTATTCTTTCTAACTGTGCTATAATATTCCCCAAAAAATCATTATAAAAAATATTAGGAGCCCTCAAAGTAAAATTTTTGGTTTTTAAAAGTGCCGCAATAAATTTGCAATAATGGGCAAGTACCAACAAACACATACTTTAAATTCCAGCATTAGCTGTATCTCAACATGTTTTTTCAGTTTTGAAAATATTAAAAGGGTGTTTTTTGTGGTTGTAAAATTATGCAAGTTTATTGTTCTCCGATACTTAACGGTGATTATGATTATTCAGCTGCTACTAGTTGTTTAATAAAATGTTGAATTTTAGAAACAAGGTGAAACAATTTGATATTTGGGTAACATATGAACAGACCAATAAACTTATGTCAAGCTATTAATTGTTTGACTACTTTATAAAATAAAAATTTATTGCACTGTACACTCCAAAACAAAATTACTTTGAATGTGAAACACAAAGTTTAGAATAAAGTATCAATGTAACAGATGATGTTTCAATGGATCAACATGCAAAGGAACATTTAAAATACTAAAGAATTACATTTTAACTGTTAATACCTGTTGCTTGGGTGCTGATTTATAAAATGTTTTTAACTGATTCCACAATTAATTGTTGAATATTTTTTCCCAGAACATTATGTTCTGCCTGACAATGAAGTTAATGAAGACACCAGGTACTTCTTGTAAAACATGTACTTCTTGTGTTCAAAAGGTATCCAACAACTGTCACTTGGTGTTGGCCATATAAATGTTTTGGAAGGTCTGCAAGGGTGCACAAATTGAATTTTTGCATCCGTTACATTCATAGAACATTGTTGTGCTTTCCCTACCTACCATTTTTCTCCATAAATAATTGCATAAAATTTTTCTGGAATGATAATCGATAATTTTCGATGGATGATAATCTCTGGAAGTGTGATTTCAGTAGTTTTAATCGTTTTTAGTCTTAAGTAAATTTTAGCTAAACAGTAGTATATATATATAAAGATAGTAGATAAAATACTGGGCTGTACAAAAGTATTCAAGTATGCTTCCATCTATTCAAATAAATTGCTGAAAATGAAATTTCAATCTATTATGTGTTTTTAACACTTTCCAACATAGTTAAGTGTTTATGAAATTGGTTTGTCTGGCCGTCTGAACTCTAATTTGCCTTAATATAGTTGGGTTGCTCTGTAATTGATAATGTTTTTGAGATTTACTATTCCATGTTCGGTATTGAAAATAAAGTATGTAGCATTCACAGTTTATTTACAGAGATACTCAAAAGTATTCCATTATATTACGGTTTATTGGGAAATGTCAAATTATATAAATACGTAGCTCCTATAGCCTTCATTTGGTCTGTTCGTCTGTCTGTCCTCATGTAACAGTGCAAAAACTACCCAACCAAATGGTTTGACATTTAATATACAGAATCGTTGCACAATTTTGTTGAGTCATGTTAAATTTTATGAATGCCAAATCAACATTTAAAAGGATATTAATAAAAGTTTTAATTCTAATTAATCCTATCCTACATAATTAGTTTAATGATATCTCATGATAGGCAATGATTCTAGGTTGCCATTATGATTACTTCCTATTTAAAATGGAGTCCTATTATTTCCATATTACTGAATTTAATATATAGAATCATAATAGTTTTTGCATAAGAGTGCAACAGCTATCGCAACAAGATCTGAATATTTAAAAAATTAATTATAGTGTGAATGCACCTCATTTGAAATACAATTTCAGATTTGTATAAATTGGTGCTCATTTAACAGGTATTAACAGTTAAATTGCAATTATTTAATATTATAAATGTTCTTTTGCATGTTGATGCAATGATACATCATCTGTTACATTGATATTGTATTCTAAACTTCAAATTTCCCATTCAAAATAACTTTGTTTGGGGTGTGCAGTGCAATGAATTACAGGTTTGTTTTATAAAGTAGTCAAACAATTAATAATTTGACATACGTTTATTGGTCTATTCATATGTTACACAAATATCAAATTGTTTCACCTTGTTTCTAAAATTCAACATTTTTTTAAACAACTAGTAGCAGCTGAATAGTCATAATCAACGTTAAATATCGGAGAACAATAAACTTGCATAATTTAACAACCACAAAAAACACCCTTTTATTATTTTTAAAACTGAAAACACATGCTGGGATAGAGCTAATGCTGGAATTTAAAGTATGTGTTTGTTGATACTTGCCCGTTATTGCAAATTTATTGCGAAACTTTGAAAAACCAAAAATTTCACTTTGAGGGCTCCTAATTTCTTTTATAATAATTTTTTGGGGAATATTATAGCACAGTTAGAAAGAATAAAATATTAGCTTTAATTTGATACCAAAATCATGTATATTGTTCCAAAAATAACAGAGTTACAGCATTTTACGCAATTTGATGGCAACACAATGATGGGAAGAATCGTACGAAATGCACAAATTTCAAATATTTTTCCTAAAGTCAATTTTTGAGATAAAAAATTGAAAAAATTACTGTGGTCATATCTCTTAGGTATCTATACACAAAAAAAATATGAACAAAATCTGAGACGTAAGGGCACATGGCCCCGGGTGATTTGGCATGGAATGAGCCATATATAAATAATCCCATAAAAATTCAGCCTTCAGAAATTTAGTACTTTCTTTTGAGTTTACACAATATGAGGTTTATTTAATACTATGTGAACTTCACATCACTATCTAATGAATATTAAAGTACGGTAATGAAAAATGCTGCTTCTTGTGATAAATATATTTTTAAATGAACAATTTGTTCTAACTGTTGATGAAATAGAGTTACTCAGATACAAATTAGGAGATTTTGAAAGATTAAAAAAATAGCAAAAACTACCAAAAAAAATTTTTTTTAACAAACAACAACAAATTACAAACATGGAATGAAACTACCACAGTAGTGTAAAACCTTCCATTTTTCAATGCTTTTGTACTCACGTGATTAAAAAAAATTGTCTTCAAATCAATGAGGAGGGCTTCACCCTCTCCGAATGCCCCTGGTACCAATTATTTGGAATATCATACAAACTTTCATCTAAAACGTTATTCAGTAAGCTTTACAATTTTGATAATGACTTGCTTCTTTTAATAATGACTTGTTTCTATATTATAAAATACAAATGTTTTTGTCAGTAACACTGAGCTCAAAGGTAATACTAAATGTCACGAGATGTGTTATTGCTTTCATTGTATGTACAGTCGCGGGAAAAAAAAAAAGTAAACACCCCTACTAACTCCTCAACAAATTATCGTAGAAGAAAGTTACTGGCACCGAACGATTGGAAATAAAGTCAACTTTTAAACTGATGTATATAAAATTTGCTTAGGGGGCCATCTGCATATTAAAACGAACCCAAACTTCATTTTTTTTCAATGGCAATACCCAATTTTAACAAGATATTTCAAATCTTCAGTTCAAATTATGCCTAGCCACAAAATTTCAAGTCATTTGCATACCTGCCAACTGCTACGAAAAATTCGTAGTTGCTACGATTCGGACCTATAAACTACCATGCTGCGAAAATCGGTCTTAAACTACGATTTTTTGCAAAAAACACAAAAGCATTTTTTGTTCCTAGTTGCAATTCATATTTTTCAGGAGTATTCTGTTTCGAAATTTCCGAGTATTCATTTCCGAAAGTTTTAAAAAATTGGCCATTAATCCGAAAATTTGGACATTAAAATGCTCATGAGAAAAAAAAAAATTCTGGGCTGCAAAAAAAACTTCTTAACATAAAACACTCTAATCGTGTTTTTGTAAATATTCATACAGGAATTCCCTTCCTTAGAAACAAGGGTGCCATTTTAAGAATTCTGGAGGTGCTTCTTTGAGGGGCAAGGTTTGAAATAGTGTGCAAAATCGCAAACGACAAATGACCGTGTAAAAAAAAAATAAATTTCGTCAATTGGTCGCAGAAGAAAAATTACGTTAAAGGATCGTGGTAAAAACGTGAATTTTGTCAAAATATCGCAGAAAGAAAACGCGAATTTCGTCAAAAGATCAGTAAGATAATGCAAATTTCATCGAAAGATTAGTATGAAAACGCAAATTTCACGGAAAGATCGCAGAAAGAAAACACTAATTTAGTCAAAGGGTCGTGGTAAAAAAACACAAAATTCGTCAAAGGATCGCGTAAAAAATGCGAATTTTGTCAAAAGTTCATGGTAAAAAGTGCGGATTTCAACAAAGAATCGTGATAGGAAAATGTGAATTACGATTGTGGGGAAAAAATTGTGAATATCCTGAAATGATGGCGGGAAAAAAATCACGAATTCCGTCAAAATTGACTGCACTGAGCTAAAAAATTGGAACCAGGCTCCTTTTACAAATGTAAAAAAAGAAAAAAAAACGCTGCAAAACGAAAATAAACTCTAAAAATCGTATAAAAATTTTCAGACGAAAAAATTTCCTATATTGAGTTGAAAGACGGAAATCTTATTCCTATTACGAATGTCAAAAGATGGCTGTGAAACACGGAAAACCAACCAACCAATCTCCAGATTAATTTAAATTTTGTGTGCTACGATTTCTCATTTTCAAAGGTTGGCAGGTCTGCATTTGAATGATAAGTTTTTGAATTATAAACATTCAAAATTTAGTGCTTCTAATGTTAAATTACATTTTCATATTTTTATTAATATCTCCTGAAATTATACTCCTAATGTGCTAATTTTTTGTGTAGCAATAATACTAAAATACCCAAACATAAATACGTTGTATTTGAAATTTTTATAATTTTATGATATGAATTATGAAATTAATATTCGAAAAAATCATGAACTGCAACCTACAATTTTTTTGATGGAATTAGATTTATTAAGTTCTGCTTTATGGAAATCCAAAATTTCCCATTTTTCTTCCAAGTAGTTTTCAAATTATGTTTAAAAAATAGCAAAATGATGGTTTAACCCCTTGAGGGGCAAGCAATTACATTTGTGAAATGCTGAATTCCCACCGGAACCTTTGTAAAATTCTATTTCAAAATAAGTAAAAGCAATTTTACGGCTATTTTCCACCAAAGTTCGAAAAGTAAAATTTAATAAAATTTTTCTAGTGTAAAACTTCTTTAATTGTAGGTGGTATATAATGTATACCAGTGCCCCTCAAGGGGTTAAGGGGCCGTCTATTATAGAAGTGACTAGATATCTTGAAATTTCTTATGCTATCCTGTAATCTAGCAGTCTTCAATGAGTGGCGCTTAAGATACTTTGATCAAGAAGGAGATTCTCTTGGTCAACAATCGAGTACCGAACTTCATTTTGGATACAGCCCCTAAAATACGCTCGTTTTAAAATAATTAATTTCTCGGAAACTTATCGTATGAATTGCATAAAAATTTGTTTTTAGGCTAATTGAAGGGTATAGAGCTCATTTATGCTGTCAGAAATGTGTACTGCTTTTGAAAAAAACAAAGTTTTGGTTCGTTTTAATATGTAAATGCCCCCCTAAGCAAATTTTATATACATAATTTAACAGTAGACTTTATTAGCAATCGTGTGGTACCAGTAAATTTCTTCTAGGATAATTTTTTGCAGAGTTAGTAAGGGGTGTTTACTTTTTTTTTTCTACGACTTTACCTCTGCTTCGAGACACTGCATAAATTCTATTTTTACTCCATCAAACTAGAACAAAAAATATATTTTTAAGTACAATTTGTTTAAAAATTTGAACTTAATCTATCAATTTTGATCATTTTACAACTAAATTTTCAAGCACACAATTTTTAAACTAAGATATGACTCAACAATAAAAATCTACAAAAAAATGTAAATCATGTATTTAAAATACAGTAGTAACAATCAGATTGTTACAACACATAAAATGCTTATCTATTACATTAGAAATTCTTTCATCTGAAACTCCTTTAACCGAAACCCAATTTTAAAGCTTTTTTTTTTTTTTTTTTTTTTTTTTTTTTTAACTATCACATATCTTGTATGCAAAATCCATTTTTAAAGTTTTTTTTTTTTAACTGTCATATTCTTTTATGATATTTATTGTGTGCAAGCAGTCCTTTCTGAACCACGAGTGCATATAGATATTTTTGATCCCCTTTCTTAGAATTCCTTTGAATTTAACTTGAGTTCCTGTAAGCTGCAGAATGGAACGAACAAATTAGCAATTCTGAAGCTTTTGTAAAAGGTTTGGCATGGCTGGAGCAGCAGAAAGACTGTGATACTGGTAAACTGATAATATTAAAAAACTTCATGATAGAGATTCAAAGCAAAGGCAATCGAAACTGCGACAAACAAAACATTGTTTCAAACCCTTGTGAAATATGAAAAAGGTACTTAATTTCAAAATTAAAATTCAGGTAATTTATTCTTGTTTCTATTTTGCTATTGCTTTATTTTTATTAAGCACTTGTTACCATAATAAGAAATAGCGCATATATTTCTCCTTAATCTTAAAATTGAAGCATTCTCGATTATCCAAAAATTTGGATAATCGAGGTTCTACTGTATATAGTTAATATTCTGCAAATACTTAGATTCAATAAAAATTAACACAATTCTTAACTAGCAAAATTATAGAACATAAGTTTAGTCAATAATAGAAGAACTTCTGCTACTTGATACAAACAATTAATGAATGCACAAATATATACAATGCATATTTTTTAAACTACACACAAAAATTTTACAGAAAAATGATTCATATATATGCAGCATTAAAAGGGAGGAATATCACCTGAAATTATTTCTTCATTTTAAAATAAAATAAAGTCTATTTTGGAATGAAAATGGAAAAAAACTAAGCAGATAAGTAGAAAACAAAAATTTAGACACAGAAACTTAACGTTTTCAGAGAAGGAGTATGCCATATCTGCTATTTGAAAGATAAACTACTCCTTGGTTGCCTTTCAATCATAAAAATGTACCCTTTCTCTTGTTGTTTCTAGTTCCTAACAACAAGCCAATGATCTCATTTTTATGTTGTTAGGTAATGGAAACTTTAAAATATTTAATTAGTTAATATTAATTGTTCAAAATTCGTTTTCAGTTAATGTTTAATTAAAAACAATTTTAATTTATTCTCCAGAAAAGACCGTTTAAAAATATCAATAACAAAATATAATAATTTTAATACTTTCAGCCAAAATAAATACCTCTTATAATAAATAGGTTCGCTTGTGGACACATGTTTGTTGTAGCTGATGACGAGCTGTTATGTTTTTAGCTCGAAACGCATCCTGTGTATTGTTTTATTTTATGGTGATTTTTTACAAAGTTTTATCATTTTAATAACTTAAAGTTTGTACAAAGAGTGAAAACTTTCCACAAAACATGTACCAGTGTCCGTTGAAGTCCAACTCCAGATTTTTAAAGAATGCGGAATCACCTCATTATATCAGGTGTAACAAATTGAGTTTGCACTTCCAGAACATTTAGCAGAATTTGTTCCAGAAAAATGTGCCGGCATCCATCATTGGAGGTTTGGTATGAAATTTTTAAAAGGTGTCTCTAATAGTGGCAACGATCTCAGGTATGTGTCCTTATAATGAATTATCCAGAGCAAATGAGAGATTTAAAGTGCATGATTTTCCTTCCAAAAGACGGAGCGACCGATTCCTGTAATACCACAGGAATGACGTTATTATTGCAAACATTAACTTTTATTTTTATTTGAGATATGAACAGTTTCACTACGTTTGACATAAGTCCCATTAATCTAGGATCGACATTTTGATCTGGTAAATGAAAGAAAAATAACTGTTGAACAAAGAATATAAAGAATCTTATTGCCTTGTGACAAAGGTTCACTTAATCAAACTATGTCAAAATAGAATAATGAAACGTGTTTGAGATATTGTCAAATTAAAATGGAAACACTCTTACTTGATGTAATAAATCTCATGTTACATCAATATTACTTTTATCATGCTTTAATGCATCTGAAATTTAAAATTAGTGCACTAAATCTCCCCTTCCCATTCCCCTCTATTTTCATTTATATTTTTAATAAAATAGTAACTTTAATAAATGTGTGTTTATTGAGTATTGTGTTAGATGCATTTATTCCTTTTACAATTTAATGTGCCAGTAAAGAATTTTAACAACAAAATTTTAATTGTCAGAAAAATATAAATAAGTTATGCACATCTACTATGATTTCAGTGTTAAAAATTTCAGTGTGTTAAATTTGGGGGTCTGATTCAGGTAAGTGAAAACTTTGTAATGATTCATCATGAACTCATCATATTTTTATCAGGTAATATCTTCTAATGCCTTTGTACTGCCGATACTATACCAATTTATCACAAGCCTCTTCTTTTAAATATATTTGAATTTTCTATCCTTCAAAACCATTAATATCTATTATCTATCTTCTTTTTAAATTATTTTTTTTAATAACATATGTTTGTATTTAAAATGATATTTTCAATTAAACAAATCATTATAATGACAAATATGAGATTTGAAAACTGCTTACACAGCAAGTAACATCAAATTCTTCTGGGTATTTGTTTCCATTAACCCTAGCTACAGTCTTTAATAATTTCACAGCATCATTTTTTCTTCCTCTAGTGAGTAACCAACTTGCTGATTCTGGAACAAACCTTCAAATAAAATTTATTTCTTAATAAATAAAGTTTCAGTAAAAAAAAAAAAAATACATAAAATAAATAGTATTATTCTAAAATATAATATAGAGACCTGATTTTATAAAAATCTAACAAAATATATTTATAGCCAGATAAAACAATGTTTTAAGAACTTTTTAACTAATTCTAGACTAGTTTCAGTAGCATTCAGTGTAGTCAATATCAGTGCAAAGAATGCTGGAATTTTTCCCATATACACTGAAGAGAAGCGGACTCAAGAGATAGGATTATTGACCAATAGAATTATCAGAAGTTACATATAATAGCCAACATGGAATTGCCAACGTAAAGAAACATAATTTTAGCTGAGTTAAAGTCAAAGGAGTGGTTCATCTCACAACAATGTTTTGCAATGGTTGATTTGTTAGTTTCTTGTTTATGAATGTATTGCTTGAGTTTTCTAATTCGACATTTTAAACCATGTTTGATTAGAACCATGAAGATTTCCCATTAGTTTAAATGTTTTAATCTTTATGTATCACAACAACTTGGCAGCAGTTTTTGTAAGGAAAATGTATTTTACAGAATTTTAATTTGTAGAAGAGAAAATATAATTTTAATGTTCTTATGGTACAGCGATTCAAAATTCATCATGCATATATTAACTCCAGATAGGCAAATATCAGAATTCGACCTTCCATTTGGGATGCCAGAATACAGAAACTATTGCACCTACAATGCATGCAGGTTTTCTCACACTTTAAACATAACTGTCAACTAAAAATAATCTTAAATATCTGCTATATTGGCAAATATTACTTAAACACCAGAGTGGCTAAGATTAACATGTTGAGTGTTCCAAGAGTCCAAATGGTCTCATAGGTGACTTCCATTCTGCACACTATGAGACCATATGATCTCATGCACAGAGTTCATTGACTCGTCTCTAATTGCTACATAGCAGCATCTGTCAGACAAATGACTGAACTATGTGTTTCAGGACTGCCAAGAGGTAGTTTCGAGTAGTTTTGGTGGAACGATTCCACCATTTTTATTTTATTTTAATTATTCGTTTGGAACTCAGTTGAATTAAGAGAATTTAAGCTTACCGTATTTTATAGAAGAAACGCTGCGGCGTTTACAAGTTTGAAAGTTATTTTTTAAGTGCAGCATTTACACCATGTGCAGCATTTACGATTATTTTTTGTCACTTGCATAAAATTGGGATAAAATAAAAATTCTTTAAGACTGTTCTCAAGTCCCTGCTCAACAATGTGGAACTTTGACATATTTTCTGATTCATTTTTAAACGCAATGGCATAAATTTGGAAGATTGGCTATTGAAGCGATTTGAAATCACAACACATTTTCCCTTTTTTGATAAATAAATAACTTATTGAGTTATAAGCGATTATGGTCACGTGATGACAAGCTTTTCTTTCTTGGGCTGCCGGAGAAGGAATCGTGAATCGTCGCATGACATCCACTTTGACAGTATTTTCTGAAACATCTTCTGTCTTTACCAAAAAATGAAAAAAGGGCTTGTGATTGCATAGTTTCTGAATAAGAAAATCTGTGGATTACATGCATTTCTGAACAAAAATGAGTTCAGAAATGTGTCATAAAGTAGATTTTTGGAAGAGGCGGCAAAATGGATAGTATGGGTTCAAAAGATGTGCCTGTTTCTTTAATAAAATTGAGTTTTTCACAGGCTGGAATCTAATGAAAACTGTGACATTCCCGATGACGATACCGAACCATACAGGATGGACAAAGAAAATTTTGCAACTCTTCCACTCTGATATTGAAGACTCAGATTTTGAGGGCTTCGAATAAGAATTAAAGAAGGCCTAAAGTGGATGCGAACCACTCATAAAAGAGTGCCAAGTGGCACCGACCACTTAAAAAAACATGGAGCATCTAAGGATATGGGTCCACATGGATGCTCTGGATGGTTTAAATACCAACTGACGTCGGTTTAAATAAAAAAAAATTATATAAAAATATTTAAAAATTGATTTAAATATTTTAAATAAAATTTTAGACACCTTAATTTCAGGCGCCCTACACTGTCCAGAAAACTTTGATTAAAGTTAGGTCAACGTGATGGTGACATTCCCTCAGGTGCGGCAATTACTATATGCTTTTAGCTTATTTAGGCCAATTTGAGGAGTGTGGTGCTTAACCCTTAAATGCCTGGTGTTGCTTTTCAGCAACATACCCAATTTAGGCTCTAAAATACTATTAGAATAATACTGAAGCTATAATGACTAATGTTGTCGATAAAATGCAGTCTGAAAATATTATTAAATCGATTTTCAACATTTAGATAGCAACACGTGTGCTGTTTAAGAATAAAGATAAATTTATTTTTTCAAATGTTTCTACTAGTTCTTTTTGTTTTGTTTGGAAGCTTACAAAATACCCTATTTTGGCCTGCAGTGAGCAAGTAAAATTTATTTCTTATTAATGTTCCTAAAATTCTTGTATGTTTAATATTGTACAATTTTATCAAGGGAAATTATTTTTTCAATTAAACACCAGTATTGCCGATTAGTAACAAACTGTTTTTTAGCCGTAAACTATACTTAAAACAAAATATGATTTTTTTAAAGTATTTTTCCCATGATTTATTTTAAAAGTGAAAGCCGAAAAACATTACAATGATTTTTGAAAAATCAGGCATTTAAGGGTTAAGATGGGTGTGGCATCTCTTCCACAAAATACAGTACTTGTTTTTATTTACAATGATTGTTTGTATATATATCAGTACTATTAAATACTATTATTATCATTCAGCTTTATTTGGTATATATATATATACACACACACACACAGTATGGAACCGTTTATCCGGAAACCAGTTATCCAGAATGATATTTCCAATTGATTGATTTCAAAATTTTTCTAAAATAAATTGCCAACTTGGCATGTGCATTGCTTGAAACAACACAACATGCATTATATAACTTGATGCCAACATCTAGGATTTGAAATGGAAGCATATTTATTTAGATAGTTGACATTTTAATTTTTATGCAAAGGAAATATAAGAATTTTTGTTTGCAAGGTATTCTCATAAAATGCCTTCTTTCAAACTCTGATTAGAATCTTTGATCTTGTTTGGGTATGATTCTTAGTCTGAGTCTGAATAATCTAATAGTTAATTTGAAATCAGAAACAATGTTCGAATTACTTAAACTCTATCAATCTGAACAAATGCATGTTGTTTTAATACTCATCCAGTTAACCAGAAAATCCAGTTATCCGGAATACATTTGACTCCAACTATTCTGGATAAATGGTTCTGTAATATATATTTTTTTTTTTTTTTTTTTTTTTTTTTAAGTACCACTTTAAAGAATGTATTAGGACAGAAAATCTCCAATTGAGCAGATCTATAAACTGACGTTTTTATGACTATATAGTTTATGGGGTTCAGGGGTCAGGCGAGGCATGGGAAAGTTAACAGAAGGTGGGGTACTCATGGGAAAGATGTCATGTGATTGAAAGAAGGGAAGCTATACTAGGTGATGCATGGGAGTAATTGTCCGGGGCAAGGAGAAGCTTTCTGTTCACTGATATTTATTCAGGACGTGTCTGTATTCTTCATGTGTCTGTATTCTTCACGAGTGGTCAGGGCCTAATTATGTTACATATGTTAATTCGGGCCAATCACTCAAGGAAATTTCTATGCAAATTTTAGAAAAATAATATGGAGATATGCTGGCTTTGGGAGAAGAGAGTGTGTGAAAAGAAGAATGTTTTGCAACAGAAAATCTCTAATTAAACAGATCGATAAACTGATATTTTTATGACCAAATAGTTTATGAGAGTCAAGGGTCAGGCATCATGTGAGGTCTGTTCTCATGAGAAAGAAGTCAAGTGATTTCAAGAAGGGGACCATCCTAGGGAGAATGCATGGGAGTATTTGCTTGAAGCATGTAGAGGCTTTTTTTCCCACTGACACTTATTCGGGGCATGCCTAAATTCTTCATGAGTCGTCAGTGCCTAATTAGGTGGCACATGTTAATTCAGGCCTACCACTCAGGGAATTTCTATGCAAATTTTGGAAAAATAATAAGATATGCTGGCTTTGTGAGAAGAGAGTGCATGAAGAGAATGATTTTTAAAGAATTCCTGTGACACGTCTTCACTGAGGTTGGACTTAGAAGCTTGCCAGTTTTGGCTAAAATATAAATAAGCAACTTTTTTTGTGAAGTTCTATCATGCTAAAAATAAGATAGTGGAGGTTAGGCTCAAATAAAATCGAGAATTGAGTAGATATTAACAAGTGTGACTCAGACAAGCATGTGTGAGTACTGCTCTGATGTAAAAAATATAAAAAGACATAAAATATATATAAAAAAAATTGTAAAATATATATATATATATATATATATATACCAACATATTCAGCATACTTTTTGGGATGTGGCAATATTGTTGGATTGAAAAATATTAATATTTATAACTTCCAAAGGAATTATTTCTCGGAGTCTATTCACATACATTTTTATCCTTTCTGTTTTTTCCCCATTTTTAAAATACCATCTCCTTTTCCCAGGCGACAATATAAAAATACAAAAAATATCCACCTATTTTCAGATCTTTTTCAGTTATAATGCTATCTTTAGTTTGAAAAATATTAATATTTATTACTATTTCAAAAAAAGTATTTTCTTGAAGTCGTTTCACAGATTCACCAGAGATTTTTTTTTTCTCTTGGTGCCATTGAAGATACCGCTTCCTGTTTTAAGAGAACTGTGTTTAGAACATTTTTTTAGGCGTTCTTGTTCCTACGCAAGTCCGGGGAAATGTATAACTTTTGAACACAGGTTGTCAATACACGGGAAGATATTTCATGTTTTAAAAGAGTGAGGGACTGGTGCACATTTTATATTATTTAGGTCTTCTTTGGAACTTTTGGCCAGAATTGAAAGTTTAATATATCTAAATGGCAAAAATTAAATCAGCAATCACTATAATGGTGACCTCTTAGTGCATTTGGAAAGATTTTTCTTTAATAAATATAAAATCATATGAATCATAAATTGAGGCTCATTTGCAAAAACAGACCACAGAACATTAACAAAGGCAGTGAGGCCCTCAACTCTAGGTTCGTTTGCATGGATTTCTATTTAAACATATAAAATCATACAAATTTGACTGTGCACATTGCCTAACGCAGTGGGGTCCTCAACATTAGGTTTTCTTCAAAAGATTTTCGTTTAAAAATATAAAATCATTCAACACTGATTTAAAGTTTTGTTTAAAGTCATATCACGGGCTGAGCTGATACTGATAAGCAATAGACAAAATTTGGTGATTTTGGATTAAAGCCTATTTAAAATGTGGAAACAGTGTCCTAATATTTTAAGATTTTTTCTAAACAACAAAAACTAACTATATTTTTTTATGATTTTACAACAAATAGTTTCAGAAATAAATAAAATTAGTAAAACTGAGTACATAATTCTTACTTTCCCAGAAGAGGTATTATAGCAAGAGGTACAGATGTAGCAATACAAAGTGAACGCCAGTCATGCAAGGCGTAAGCAATCCAAGGACAAATCGCAGAAAATAATATGTATCCCATTGACCAGAGGATAATAACAATTGTACGTTTCTTCACACCAATATATTCCAAACCTGTAAAATAATCATTTTTTGCATAAAAATTGTGTTTATGCAGGTTAAATTTATATATTTTAGAGTACATCTGGGAAAATTAAAACCAATACACATAATAAACAACATTTTGATATCATGTATTCTTAAAAATATATATATATACATACATACATGTTAAAAATGTTATATGTATGGGTGCTTTCTGACACAAATTAGGGATTATTGTAGCATATTGGCTTAATAAAGTATCCAAATAAGTTGACTACTGAGAATAATTAACTCGGGGACATCTTCGCTGGGTAAACTTATTTATTTAACAGTTTCATTATATAAATATGCAAGTTCAGAGCAGACCCCAGCAGCCATAAATATAAATTTAGGGGACCATAAGGTTCATAAGGTTAGTAGACAAGGTTCAAAACTATAAATTCTGACATTATTGTGCAGGTTTTAGCTTTTTGTTTAGCACTTGCAATATTTTCCAGGATGGGGTGAAGGCGTCAAACTGAAAGGAAACTTAAGTGTAATTAGTTTAGTAGCTTTTGATTAATGACCTAGTCTGTAACATGAGCAAAAGCTGGCCAAGCAAGTCTGATTGCGTCACTAACCACTAGGGATTACAATCGTGGGATCCTGCTACATTTTTAATCTCGAAAAGCCTGGGATTTGGGCTGCAAAATCCCGGGATTTTTGGGATTGTCTTTTTTTGTTTTACTGGAACAATATTCAGCTGAAATTAAATGTATTTATACACTTCCGCTTTTGGAAAGAAAATCAATTAATTTTTATGAAATTTATATATCATTGAAAAGGAAATAATAATACATATCTCAAATATTTTTACATATATTTCTAAATGATTAAATCGTTTAACATGGAAATCTTTTGACTTTCAAACAGATGTAACCCACTCAGCTTATTCAGGAAGAAAAAAAAAATTGTTTATTTCAATTTCCCTGTGTTCAGGAAGATGGTCGTAGCATTAACTGAGAATCACAAAATTAGTTTTCGAAAGTTTACTGGTAAGCGTCGCATTTGTGTTTCATAGTCATTATTATGTGCTAACTTCTTTGCTTTTCATGCGTTTATACTTATTTTGCTTTAAACATGCCTAATGAAAAGGTTTTTGTAGCTCATAGGAACGATAATGATACATCTTCAGTACGGCACTGCTATTTAAAGTCAAAAGGTGGTAAAAGTGCTAAATGTAAAAGATGTAGTGCAGTGCTTGAAACATTAGGTGAATCGACTAAGGGGTTGCATACACATTTATCTACGAAACATGGTACTAAAGTTCAGAAAGAATTTAATACAACCTCTCTTCCTTTCGCACATCAAGTTTGCATAGAAGATACATTACTTTCTAAAAAGCGGAAAATAGAGGATTATTTTAGTAGTGAAAAGGAATCGCTAGATTTAATTTTATTGCGAATGACAGCTAAAGACGGTTTCTTATTTAACTTCGACTGATTTAGAAAACTTACTGATCGCTAAAGGCTATAATGATTTGCCAAAATCTGCAGTATCAATTCGAAATCATATACTGAACTATAGTTCCATAATAAAGAAGTTAATTACAAGGGAAATACAAACTTTTAAAAATTTAGGGAAAAAATTTAGTTTGACTTTTGGCCGAATGGACATCTACTGCAAACAAGCTATTTACAAATATAAATGTTCATTCAAGAAATTTAAATTTGAACAAATTCTAGAATTTAGGTCTTATGCACATATATGGATCTTTTACAGCAAAACAGTGTATTGAAATGGTAACAGAGTATCTACACCAGTATGACATTTCACTAAAAAAAGACAATGTTGCTATCATAACTGGGACTTGGAGATGAAACTTTAGATGCTGTCATATTTTTTAGATCATATTTGCAAAGAAATTTACCGATTAGTTAATAAACAGTGAACTATTCAAACTACTCTCTTTTTTTTCTCTCTCTCGTGGTATGTAATTTATTTTATATTATGCAATATTTTTGAATTTTAACAAATATCTCATTAGAAATTTAAACTGTACATCTATGTAATTTTTTATTGTATGTGTGTGTTAACTTCTTTTATTTCAAGAAAAAAAGCTTCATGTTAAAGAAAATCTTATGTTTACGATATCCTAGAATTGTAAACTTTAATTATGTGGTTATGAGAATAATTCAAAATTTAATAAAAGTTATTAATTATTTTTTAATATTGTAAAAATTCAGTCATTCAAAAACTTGTTTAACAGGAAATAAAAGAAATTATCTAGAAGATGAAACACAGACATTTAATGTTTTTTGTTACATTTTCAAGCATCAACAGCATATTTGTTTTAAATTTTCAATTTTTGTAATTTATCCTATACTTTTTGATAATTAATTAAAGTTAAATTTTTTTAACTTGGTGTATTTTCATATGTAAGTTAGAGTGTACTTTTGCTTTACTTGAATTTTCTATAAGATTATGATATTTAGCTATTGTAAAAATTGGTGATATTTGAGAAATTTTAATTTTCATAATCCCGGTATTATCCCGTGATTGCATCTAAACAATCCCATAATCCTAGGATTGGAAATAATCTCGGGATTGTAATCCCTACTAACCACAAATGCTTGCAAATTGCAGTTATTTTACACTTTTATTCTTAAAGTTGGTTTCAATTAAACATCTGAAAAAAATTTTTGCTGGTGTAGGAACCAACTTAAAAGGGGCAGCTTCAGATTTTGACATTAAGAGTTAGTTTAGAAATAAATTTAAATTTGAGATTTAAAAATTTTTCGTATATATTTTATTTATTTTTTTTATTATTTATTTTTTTTTTTTGTTTTTTAATTAAACAGATTCAAGGGACATTCAAATTTCATATAAATCTAAAGCATATTATGCAATTAAAGGGAATAACTTTAAACAACTGACTAAAAACCAATCATTGAATAAAGTTATGAATGAATTTACTTCTGTAAAATAATTATAGAAATGTTCTGAAATCTTTTTTATTTCTTTTTCATTCAGAGGAAAAAGTTATAGTGTTTATTTAATTCATGAAAGAAAAGTATATATATAAGAATACTCACAATGACATATAGTTGACACAAAAATATACAAATCTCTATAATCTATTATGAATGTGAAAAATAGAATCACAGATAAATAGCTCACAGAACAAATTTAATATGACTATAATTCCATTCATTATCAATTTCTCAAAGAACTGAATTATCCTTTAAAAATTTTTAAGCTTTTCATATATTGTACATTGTACAACACTAAAATAATAATTTTAGCTAAGAAAAAGTGGCAGCCAAATACAAATGCTAAAGAAGCAATTGCAATTTTAAACTATTCGTTTCGCATTAGGTGTTACAAAAATATATTTTAACAATAGCTGAATTAGTCTCAACATCTTGATTATTTGAAAACTTCTACTTACAACTGTGTTTTTGTTTGTATTTTGTTATAGAACAAAGGACTGTTTATAGAATACAAATGAAAAGTATTAATCACAAACTAAAACTTATACCACTATTGTGTCAGTGATTCAAAAATTAAATAATAACCAATGAAATATGAATACATATGCAATTTTACTTTAAATAATTTCAGAATTATTTAACTATTCATGCAAAATATTTCATTTCTACATTTTAATTTTCATGCAAATGTTGCTAATTTATAGCCAGACTAAAAGAAATAAAATCTGTAAACAAAAAAATATCTATAGTCTACAAAACCTTTGATTTCAAACTGTGCAGATTTTACAGAGATGAGTGTATAACAAAATATCAAAAGATTAATTAAAAGAAAAACTCCGAATAATCTACTATATAGGGTAGATGTGCCGGTAATGGACACCCTTAAGGAATTTCTTTTAAAATTATTTTTTTATTATTAGTTATAATTATATTCCAGTTTTTTTAATATTATATTAACCTATCAACAATATTTAACCATTCTTATAGTCTTATTTCCCAATATGAATCGAAATTTAATTTTAAATTACAGAAATATATCAAAACACCCTCTGGCCCAGTAATGGACATCCCATAAAAAGTAATAAATATAATTGTTTTTATGACTGTATTTAGAACCAGAATTTAATGAATACATACTAATGGAACAAAATAGTTATTTTCAAATAAATTTAACAATTAGGATACCAGTAATTAATAAAATATTTGTGATAATCATTTACTGTTTGCATCAATTATTGTAATTATCAGAAGATCGATGTTTTAATTATTTTAGATGGATAGTTTAAAATACTAAATATCGGGCAATGAACAGCCATCAAATTATTGAAACATTGAGGGGATTTAAAAGGTAATAAAAAAAAAGTTTTGGAATATTAGTGTTTAGTTTTGTCTCACTATTATTGACAATTAACCTTCCAGAGACTACTTGATATATTATTTATAATAATTAATATTACAAATATGAAAGAAATGATATCGTGAGTTGAATATATTTTAAATACTAAATAAAAATAATTTCAAAATAAACTGTAGAACTGATGTTTGAGGCCACTGATCTGCAGATTTGCTAGTTTCATGAATATTACCTATAACTTTCTTTTTTTTTTTTTCTGGGGGTGGGGGGGAGGGATCAGAGGTGAATAAGGAAACATTTAAGACAGAAAATAGATTTTTAATAGCTTCTTGAACTTAATTGTTTTTATTTGAACTGAGAGAGATTAAAAGCCCTATGAACCCCTCTATGACTGTGCTCTTAAACAATATTTTCTGCTTTCTGGCTGGTTTGATTGCCAGATTATAAAATATGTAAGGTACATATACATTTTAAAAAAATAATAATAATAAAATATTGAAATTTTATTAATCACATAAAATAACTTAAAAGCAGCTATTTATGTTTTGGTGTTATTACATTTTGGTAAGTATAATTTAAAAATTAAATTTGATTATTTAGGTTTGCAGTTAAGCCAAAGTATTTTATGCACTATAAACATTACTGAAATTGCATTTTTAGCAATGTATACATGGGGTGTCCATTACTGGAAAATGACTAATTAACTATCCCAGTAATGGGCACCCCCTCTTAAAACCTTAAAAATAAATGAAATTTTGTAAATGGCTGGTAGTATATAAAATTCTAAGTTTTTTATTGCTACTCAAACAAAAACATTTAAATTTTGCAATGAAATAAATACTGTAAAAGCACTTATTTTCGCAAGGCTTTAATTTTCGTGAGCTCGTCGTAATCGCGAAAATTTAAACCTCACGAAAAAAAAATTTTCTGCCTCAAACAATAATAAAAATTCAGAATTTTTTCACTTATCCAAAATTTAATGATTACAGTTATTTAAATAAGAAATAAGTACAAAAATTTCTTGAATACTTACAACTATTTCTTGAATGCTATACAACTATTTCTTGAATAAAAACAATAATACAATTAATAGAACGAACTTTTCAGACAAAAGGAAGTTTCTTAAAAAAGCATATATGCAAAAGGTGTTCTATTTAAGTAGTTTCGGGATTTTTCAACTTTCGTTTCTGTTGATGTGAAATTCGCGAAATTTTCAGCTCACGAAATCACCGATATCTTCATTTTCGCGAAAATTACGACTCGCAAAAATAAGTGCTTTTACAGTAATATATAAGTTAATTAAATGAAGCCAGCTCTTAGCTTCTTCATTAAGATTTTTACAGAAAAACAGCGAAACTTTGAAACATTATTTTCTGCTTCCTGATTGGTTTGATTAAAAGTGTCAACAATAAACCAGATTTATAAAACATACAAGGGGGAATTATAAAAAAAATAATTAAAGCTAAATATTTATTAGTTATTTTTTTATGAACCAAAAACATCATGCCCATTACTGGAAGGGTGTCCATTACTGGCACATTTACCCTATATAAAATACAAATGAAAATTTCGTTCTGGCTGCTTATAACTCAAGTTCTGCTGAATGCATTTTGATGGGACTTGCACTGTTAGTTAATTAATTTTTCAGGGAAGGTTTTAGTATATTGTATACCATACTATGTTACCCAGTTATAGAATTAAAGGGGAAAAGGTCTATAATTAAGTGAACCTGATTATGAAAGATTAGCATTTTTAAAAAGTTCTACTGGACGTATTTTGATAAGATTGACATAGAAGTATTTTCAGGTATAGTTTTAGTATAGTGCATATCATTCTATACAAAATCCTACTGTAAATGAACAACTAAAAGAATTCCTTAAGAGCCAAAATTTTGTCGAACACATCAGGAAATATAATTTTGCAAATGGGTTCATATTGTTTTCAAAAATGCGAAGGACATTCCAGGTAAATGTTCATATTGCTTTAAAATATTTGTCAAATTTATCGATACATTTTGTTTCACTCAAAGTTCTTTCGAGAAACCGACAAGCATAGTTGGAGAAGTCAGCTAATTTTTGATATAATATAAAGGAACTTTAAAAGAAAAAAATAATACTTTTTAAGATTCTTTTATTTTATTTTATTTATTTAGTTACTGACTGACTAACGTATAGGATTTTGCAAAATATAATAAAATCAATAACCATCAGAATCAATATGCACTTTATTGAAATCTGAACTAACATCTCTGTATCACCTCAAAAAGAAAAAAAAAAAAATTGCACGCACAATTTCATCTGCATAATGCACAGTTGATACTAATGTTTGAGTGATCAATGTGTGGGGGATGCATGTGTATGTGCATAATATTTTTACTTGATGTTTTTCAAAAAAATTTTACACATCTATTATTTGAAAAAAAAATATATAAAAAATCTTCTACTCAAAGGATAATAAACAAATTATTAACAATATGTATAATCATCACTTATAAACAGAATAAGTTAAATAATGCTATAAACAGTGATAAAATAACTTTATTAAGATTGACAAACGTTTCATCGTAAACGGCGACATTTTCAAAATCATTCATGATAGAAAATATTTTCACATAATTTAAAACTATAACATAGTAAACAATGTCACGAGACATGATGCATAATGAAAAACATTGTTTGCCATGTTATTGTTTTTAACGCAAATAGCCATTTTAAATTCATTTTATGTTTACAATGCCACGAGACCTCATGCATAATGAAAAACATTGCAAAACATATAATAAAAATAACTTGGCTATTTGCGAGCGTGGATTAATTTTGACTATTGTTACTAAAATTACATAGCATCTCTTTCCAAATTTTAGGTAAATCAAGGGACACTGAATCATTGTAAATATTCTTGTTACATGAAAATATTTCTATTGATTCCCGGATTATGGATGGTAAATAAAATCTTGATGGATAAATTAAACTGCTATTTTTAAAATCGATCTATAAAGGTACTTTGCTGCATAATCTGACCAAAGCTGTGGTTCTCCTGTTGTATTTTATGTCTGCTATATGTTCTTTGATTGTAGTTTTAAGAATCCATAAAATTCCATGTTACAGTATGGGACCTCAAATCCGGACTGGCCGGGACTGCTATCGTTCCGGATTTCAGGTCCTTAACCAATACAATAAATAAATAGATACAGTAGATGCCCATGGCAAAATTTTACATGCAGCGAAGCAGTCTATATCACGAATTGCCATGTTTGGCTTAGAGTAAATAAACAGTCAAAAATGCAAATTACAAAAAATAATTGAAAATAAGGATAAGAATTTTTTTTTTAATACATCATATTCTTAGGAATATTAAAACATCTTTTAGAAAATGTGTCATTGTTTACGAGAGCCGAGTTAGGCCTAGGAATCTATATCAATTGCCGTGTAGGGCTTAGTTTAAGTAAACAGACGAAAACAAATTACAAAAAAAGAATTTTTTTTAAATCCTGCACATTATTAGCAACATTAAAACATCTTTTAGAAAATGAAAATGCGTTGTTGTTCGTGAGAGCCTAGCAAGGTCTAGGAATCTATATCGCGAATTGCAGTATTAGACTCAGTGTAAATAAAGAGAGAAACTTTTAAATTTTTAAAATAAAATGTTCTAAGAAAGTTTAAAAATAAACAAAAACAAGAGGAAATCTATTCAAACTCTATTCTTTTTGTATAAAAAGGACTTCGTAAATGTGTTATTAAGTTCGCATTGTTTGATTGCACAAGAAAGACATTATCGAGTTGCAAGCAAACAGAAGAAAAGAGCAAAACCAGTTTTTTTCCTCTATTAAAAAAATAATTATCTCTGTTGCTAATTGACTAATTTCTTTCAAATTTTCAGCAAGCTGCAATAATAGTAAATTAGCCCGTGTAACAAATTTTTATTAAAATATAATGTACCTCTAAAAAAAAGGCCACTATAGAGTAACTGAAAAGAAACATGAGATATCTATCTGCGGTTTGTTTTGTTTATTCAACTTGTTTATTTAACTCTGTGAAGTGGGAAGTCGACGACGACGTTATCAGAATGAGATCATCTGCTTTGGATGGATAGTATGTTTTGTCATGCAGAAAAAAACCATGCATAGAATTTTTTTTTTCCCTTTCAGTTAAAAGAAAAAATAATTTTGGTATGGTGCTTACAAACAGAATTTTTTCAAAAAATGAAATTTGTTGAACATTTGAAGGAGAGGGGGGGGGGGGGGGGGAGGAGATAGCAAAACATCTTTACATATAAATATTGTAAATATATTCTATGCATCTTTTAAAATCTTCCTTCTGGTTATTTATTTGTTCTTTTTGTATTTTCTATTAAATGAAGAACAAGGTTTCTTTTTAAAATAAATTTAAAATGTGTGCACACACTAACTTTTCTAGCCCTGTCAGCAAATAGTATTTAGATTAAAACTATAATATTAAAACATTGCAACAAACTTATTAAGTTGAGTGCAGTTGTTTAGTCTTGCTTAGTTGGAAACTGTGTTACATATGCACATAACGCCATCTATGGGCGTTTTCCGGAATTATTTATTCCGTCTCATCGCGGAATTTCAGATTTCTTTATTCATTCCGGATTTTGGGTCTTCCGGATTTTAGGATTCCGGGTTTGAGGTCCTGTACTGTATACACTTTACAATATTTTCCTGGTTTCTTCGAACGTTTGAAATATAAACTCAATAAATTCAATATCTCCCTAGTCGCAAAACCTTCAATGAAATTTAAAAATATAGTATGTAAGAAAATAGATCCAACTGAGTCAAACCAGTTATCAGGAGTGTACGAAATACCCTTTCACCAAAGAAGATGGAACAATGCAGTTTTATATAGGTATGACAAGCATAAAACTTAAAACTAGAATCAAAGAACATATAGCAGACATCAAATACATCAGGAGAACCACAGCTTTGGCCAGATTGTGCAGCTAAGAACCTTTACAGATCGATTTTAAAAATAACAGGTTAATTTATCCATCAAGATTTTATTTACCATCCATAATCCGGGAATCAATAGAGATATTTTTACACAACGAGAATATTTGCAATGATTCAGTGCCCCTTGATTTACCTAAAATTTGAAAAGATGCTATGTAATTTTAGTAACAATAGTAAAAATTAATCCACGCTCGCAAACAGCCAAGTTAATTTTATTTTATGTTTTGCAATGTTTTTCATTATGCATGAGGTCTCATGACATTGTTTACCATGTTACTGTATTTAAATTATGTGAAAATTAATCCACGCTTGCAAATGGCCATTTTAATTTTTATTTGCAATGTTTTTCATTATGCATCATGTCTCGTGACATTGTTTACTATGTTATGGTTTTAAATTATGTGAAAATATTTTCTATCATGAATGAGTTTGAAAATGTCGCCGTTTGTGCGATGAAACTTTTGTCAATCTTAATAAAGTTATTTTATCACTTTTTATAGCGTTATTTAACTTAAATTATTATTAAATTGAAAGCAATCAGCAGAATTAGTTTATTACTTTCTATCCTGGTTAACACATGATAAATCATAGAAGAAATGCAAATGTTCTCCTGTATAGGAAATGTAAAATAAAGATAATTAAAGAAATAGAAACATACAAGACACCAGTGTTGTCACTTTAGCAGATTTTTGAATATATAAAATAAAAATAAATGCAGAAATTTAAAAAAGATCCATATAAGACAGCAGTGTAATTTAACAGATTTTTGAATACTACTATGAATAATAATTTTCCGTGCTACTTATCCCGTCCACCAAAAATCTATCGCCAAACTATAAGATTAAATGCCAATAATGGTTGATTATAAATGTCACAATCTCTTGACATTAAACACGATACACCTGCTTGTTATGTCATCAAGTGATATTTAATTTGTTTTTTTATTTGTATTTTATTAATGTTTTACTAATTTATTTGTTCTTTCGTTAATTAAAATAAAAATTATGTCAATTTGTATAATTTGGAGAAATTGGTCGATGGGATAACCAAGCAGTACCTAATTTTCTTAACCATTAAATATAATTGCAGAATTATGCGATTATTTGAAAAGAGTGGTATTCAAAAATTGGCAAAAAGGGCTGTAAATGAGACAAAATTGGTTCCCATTTAATCTACTCAAATGAATGCTACTATAATGTCAAAAATATTTATTTTTCACAAAATGTCAGAAAAATATTTTCATCAAACGAATTTCGCATGTTAAGAAATTTTCAAACTATCCAAAATTAACTTAAACTTACTTAATACATAAGGATCTTCAGACAGAGGTATGATGGTGGCACCAACAAAGAAACGTAAAAAGTTAAATCCGATAAAGGAAGTTGTAAAGGCAGATGCAATGCCAGCAACACAGGCAATAATGTAACTTAAAATGATAGATGGTCGTCTACCAAACCTGGGGAGGGAGAAAAATCTTAGAATAATATCTATTATGATATATCATCACTTTTACAAGTTCAAAATAAAACACATGTTTCAAATTAAAAATTTCACAACACATTTTACAAAGAAAAATTTAAAGATTTTTATTCATCATACATTTGATGAATAAGTGGATAAAAGTAAATCTAAAAAAGGAAAACAGTTTTAGAGTGCACCCCAGTAGCAGAAAATTCTCCAAGTGTTTGTGACAGATACTTCAGGGACAGAAAATAATCTGCAGCTAAAGTATTTTACAATTGAAGCATTAATTAATATAACAAACACTTACCTGTAACGTTTTTATACATTTTATTCATTTTTATTAACAATAATCTTAAATTTTTGTATTAAGTAATACAAAAGCTAAACATCATATACAGTGAAATAAAGGTTCGATGGAAAAAGAATCTGCCAAAAAGAAAATAAAATCTGCAACGCCCGTCTCCCGTCTTGAACTTTCTGCTACTGGGGAATGCACTGAAGATTAAATGAAAAGTTTTACTAAACAACTTTAAAATATATTTCAAATACAGCAAAACCTCTAAAATCTGGGAAGCACCAAAATCCAGAATGCCCCTCCCCCCCTAAAAAAAAAAAAAAAAATTGATGTTATTGGCCGATAGTTTTATTTTTTCATTTTACCAATATCATCAGCATAATGATAACTACAGTTAAAATGAAATCAATTGATGTACTTATCGTGGGAATGCTCAGTGATGCTAAACTATGGATTGTGTCATGAATAAAGATAACAATGATAACTGTGTAGATCACTAAACGAAGCAGAAAATGAAAAAAATATCTACACAAGATTAAAAAAATAATGAATATAAATGCAAAAAAATACAGAAATGAAAATCGCAATGAAAACTTTTATTAATAGAAACTTTTGCACACAAGATATTTTTAAAATAAGTTATTTTTATTATGTTTTTCAGTTAAATGGACAGACACTACTTCACATACACTGTGATGTCTGGCAGGAAAAAAAAAAAAAATAGCAAGAAATGAAGTCTAATTTAATTACGCAGTTTTTTGACTGAAAGTTTTATTATTATAAATAAATATTTAAAAAGAATAATAATAAAAGATAATGATAATATAATGATATTGCAGTTCACAAGTAATCAAAATATAACATGAACTTTATCAAATTCAAATTTCATCAAGAAAATAATGATTTTGAACATCTTCTCTCATATAATTATTCCAGTTAACAGCTGTATTTAAGAGAACTAAAAGTTTAAAATGTTTTTAACTTTGTATGAAAAGGTAGAAAAGGAGTGGTGTAGAAATTTTGAGAGCAGGGGAATTCAGGTGATTATTTATTTATTGTTATAAGAAAATAAGAAATAAAGCAGAAAAAATGTAAAGAATTAAACATTTTTTAAGACTTTAAACTTTATCCTAAGAAGGGGGAGAGAGAAGAATTTAGATGATTATTATTTTCTTCTATCTGCAATAGAAGAAAATATTGTAATACAGTAGAGGATCTTTATAACGCAATTCCATATAATGCAATTCTCCATATAACGCACAACTTCCTGAGATGTAAACAATGAATTTTGCAGTTAAGAAGTACCTGTATTCCCATATTGTAAAAAATTGTGACTTTCTAGAGAACTAAATCTGATACATTATTTCAACTTTACATTCTTAATATTCAGAACCTTTTAATGAAAAAATTGCTATTATTAACGTGCTATAATAAATATTTTTGAAAATGAGCAATATAATGAATGATTTGGTCCAGGTATATTTGGATTATATAAAGTAAATTTAACAATGTGTGAAATGATCTATATTATACAAAAAAATATTATCTCAATACTTCTGGTAACAAGGGATGCAGTATAAAGATATTCTAATGTATTTTGTAATGTATCAGACATATTTGGCCATGTTTACAAGGTAAATTTAATGATATATGAAATGTGATCCATATAACACAAAATTCTATATAACGCACAACCTTGCATTTTTAGGTTTGCGTTATAAAGATCTTCTACTGTAATAATAATTTTTAAAAAATTGATGGATTTACACGTTTTAGGGGTGGTCAGAGATCCCCAAAAACATGTTTATACAAAATGTCTGTCTGTCTGTGCATGTGTCACCCCTGTACCAGCGAAAAGTGTATGAAGATATCCATAGAATTGAACCAAAATTTTTCTGTATTCATTTGGCTATAGCCAGCAGGCCCTCCTTCAATTTGGAAATATTCTACCAGAAGGGGGCGCTATAATACCAATCTTTGTGTCATTTTTATTATTGTACCATCAAAAAAAGTGTATAAAGTTATGCATAGAATTGAACCAAATTTTTTATGCATGTTTTTGCCTATGGCCCTCCTTGAATTTCGAAATATTCTGTCAGAAGGGGGCACTGTAATAGTGATTTTTGTATAATTTTCTTGATTTTTTGTAGTTCTATTGTATATCGGCAGCTTGTGAAGCAACAGGAACTTTGCATTATGCTAAGCTGGCTATTTGTAAACAGCTGATGTACAACAGAATAACGAAAAAAATATTGATTTTAATAAATATCATGATCGAGATTAACTCGTTTTTACTCTGATTAATTGACTTAAGCAGAAATTTAAGATGAAAGTCAAAGTTAATATAGTATTGAACTAATAATAATGAAGTATTAACATTTGTGATTACTTTTTGAAATATTAAGATGTAGGAGATAAAAAAAAGTTTTGGGATTTGCACATCCAACTAGTTTATTTATTGTTACAAGGAAATCACAAATATGTCATTAAAAATTTAAATATTTTAAACTTTGTGTACAGGAGAGTACATAAGGAATTAGGAAATGTTTTTAGGGAGGTGGGGAGGGGGATTTAGATTCTCTTTTTTTAGCAGAAATCTTCTAAAAAACAGGAGATTCTCATCCCTAATACATGCGTAATTTCTTCAAATTAATTTTTAGTTAACATAAATATTCTAAAACATATACATTATTAAGATTCAAATAAATGCTTTTAAAAAGCACTCAAAAGAATGAATTTAAAAGTTTCCCATACCTATCTGCAATAAGGCCAAAAATAATGCACCCAATACTAGTTCCAATATAAAAAATTGTTTGGGATTCATAAGGCTGGTGGTCTTTATCACATACCCAATTCATCTGTAACAGAAAAACAACAAAAATATATTTTAAGCAACGATTTAAAAAACAAAATACATAGGGTGACCTGGGGTAATTATGGGTCACTTTCTTTCTGGGGTAATTATGGGTCACCTAGTTTTTATCCCTTTGATATCTACTAGGACAAATTCTAAAATAGTCGATAGGTTCTCTCATTAGCCTACTTTATTATGTATAATATTTTTTAATTTTAACTTAGCTGCATAATATGAGTTGAGATGTTTTTGTAACATGCTATAAAATCATCTTTCAAAAAGATTGCCTTTGAAAATTGCACTTTTTACCAAGATCCATGCCACAATTAAATAAGTGCTTGGATTTATTTTGTTTATGCATTTCTAAAATACAAATACTATAAGGTTTTTAAATACATGCACATTTTAGTTCTATTTGTTTTCAAATGGATTCTAGATGTATACCCAATTATGTCCCAAATATCTGGGGTAATTCTGGGTCACTGGGGCAATTCTGGGTCAGCATGTTTTTTCCATTTTTTATGGCATTTTTTAAGTTTTAGACATGCAATGCAATTGTTAATTTATAATTTTAGGGGTTTTCAAAAAAAAAATAAAAATAAAAATAAATAAATAAATAAAAAGTAAATATACAGTATTGTAAACCTAGAGTAACTTTTGAAGTAGGCCAGATAAAATATTTTTATAAACATCTCTTTTTTACACTTTAATTGTTAACTATTAGCGCATGGTAAAACATGAGTATTGGATTCATGTCTTTATAGTGTGGAGCAGTTAATTAGATACAAATCATTAAGAAAATATAAACCCCAATAAGATTCCTGTTGCTTAAAAGAACAAAGAAGTATTGTAAAAAAAACAAAATTATTTTTTCAACTAACGAATAAAATGTTTTAAAGCATGCTTTTTCCTTTTCCTTTAACCATATTAGGCTATGTAGGGTAACTGTCATTGTTTGAATATTAGTTTTTAGGCCTAATTGTTAGGACATGGTGAAACACATGTGCTAGATTCATATTTTTATAATGTAGAGCAGTTAATTTGAAGAAAACTATAAACCTAAATAAATCGATCAAGTGCAAATTTTATTCATGCACAAAGTGTTTCATATGATGGCTATTTATCAGTATGATTCACCTTACCTATAACAGAGACCTTGTACAAATTTTAAACTCGCCTTTGTGCCAAGTATTCTTCAAAAGCAGATTGCAACAACTCATTTTTCTAGGTTAATATCTTGGCTAATGAGCAACAAATGTTTTTTAAAATCATTATTAACTATCCTTGAATGATTCTGCATCAATATTTACCCCAAGTGTCCCTCAGCTCTCTTGCTAAGCACCTGAAAAGTAAAGTTTGTGTGTAACAGAAAAATGTGATTTTTATAAACATCCCATAAAAATAAATGGCATTTTCATTTATTTTTTATATAAAAAAAAAAAAAAAAATTAAGCTTTAATGATGAAAATTTCTACTTTAGAGGTAATTTACAAAAGCTTACAAAAATATTTTATTAAAAAAATATGCATTAATACTTCATAAAGACAGTGACCCATAATTGCCCAGGTTGTGACCCATAATTACCCCGTTGCCAGGGTAATTATAGGTCACTTAAAAAATTCAATTAAAAAATGAATAAAAATATTTTGGGTAAACTGAGTGTTTTATACAAAAGCTACAATACTAAGTCAACTTTATGCCAAATTTGAAAATTTCATCTGTTATATTTTCCTAGATATTGAGATCTTATTGTTTTTTTACCCATATTTACCCCGTGTCACCCTAGAAGATTTGGTTAACACTGAATCAGTAATTTAAAAAATAACATAAGTGTCACAGGTTAAAAAAATTTCAAGAATCAATAAAAACTATGGTACACACAAATGTTAAATTTTTTGTGATAACTAGACTTCTTATATCTATAAATTTGTAAGTTAGTTATCAGTTATTTATTTTATAAACTTAAAATTAAAAAAAAAAAACTTTTTGGACTTAATATTGTTGTTGTTTGCTAGAAATGAGACTTAGTGCCATACATATGATACAAAAAAAGGTATTACCGTAAATTCTGGCCTATGAGAATCATGTTTCGACCCAGAAATTTTATTTAATAATTGAAGTTAAATATTTACTGCAATTTAATAAGTTGCATTTTATGAAATAAGATTTCTTCGTCTGAACATAATTGTTTGATCCGTGGATTATAAGCCGGAAATTGCGGTAATTGTATTTTTATTAGATTTAAGAAAATAGACATTCAATATGCATCAGAATACTGATCCTTTTAAATAAAAAAAAATTTGTTTTCATTGTTGAAAACGTCTTACATGTACTACATTTTTTTTAGTTGTGTTACTTTATAAATGAACACTCAGTAAATTTTATCAAACTTTTTAGTGTATTATGTACTGGCCCTTAAAAGGATCAATTTGCTATGAAATTTGCATATATACAGCACAATATTTTCTCATTTAAAAAAGCCCATCTTATTATATATAATATTTTTTAGAGTTGCACAACAAAAATTTAAACAGACACTTGTATATTTTCCTGGATGAATGTGGCAAGTTTTATATTTCACAATAAATTGGTTCCTTTTTTTTTTTTTTTCCCATTGAAACACGAAGTTTCCATAAAAATATCTTGCTATTTGAAATAAAATAAGTAAATAATTTTAGATTTTAGGCTAAAATTTTTGAAGACCATATGTATATACATTACCACAAAAAATAGAATAAGGTAAAAGAATTTAAAAATATTAGTTAAAATATAATATACTATTAAAATTAGTTTTTTAAGAGACAGTTTCTTATATCTTTTAATTTTCAGAACAATGTCATATCATTTGTGATAAAAGAATAGAAAAAAACTTTTGTTGACTACAGCTGTATAGCGATTGTTATGTCGAAGGTTAGAATTATACGAATGAGTCCTCATTAGTCACTATTATTTTCATTTGCTGAAAAAAATGTTTGGTACTTTTGGGTTATAGCAGCTCCCACAATTACAATTATGCCAAGATTGTAGTTATGGTTCTGCCAAAATCATCGAAAGCTTTATACTATATGCATCATATATACACATATACAATATACTCCAAATGATCATATATGTGTCATGTAAGTCATTATACACATATTATTTACATCTCATATGCCATATATATGATATACATCTTACACAAGGCCTGGGTATTTTCATATTTAGCAGTAAAATATCATAATCTTGAAATCATAGGTTAGAATGTTTCCAATATGATAGCAGTATTCAGTTTAATTAAAGAAAAATACCTGTATGCTGTCCAATTGAGTGGCCTTGCAAAACTTTTCCATTCAGTATGTTCTGATATTTTAAGTCAATTAACAATTTTTTAACAAATGTAATCGATATAGTGGGAGCCATCAAACAAAGTAACCATTTACATGCAATGTTCAATCAAATTTAAGATGAATAAACTTTTTTACCAAAAATAAAACCGACTTCAAAAACTACTACAAAGTAAAAAATAATTTTTTTACATAATAGTTAATAAGAAATTAAATTAAGAGCATTGTATTTACCATGTGTACTATTATATTTATGTACATTAATTTGATTTTTTGGAGTCGGTGCCAGCCAAACAAAGTTACGTATAATTATCCAACAGACACACATCCAAATATCTACGAGTTTTTTTACGATTTGTTATTTAGTTAAAAAATTTGAATTTTACCATTTTTGAAACATTTCATCTGATTTTATAAACGTGTATTTTCAAGTGAGATTAGTTGTAATTATGTGTGCTAAATTAAGGATTATTTTAAAATTAATGCGTTTATACAGGCTATTAAGTAAAAAAATCGTAGCCAAACACAGATTTTCAAATACAGGATGGTAGAGTTGATTGAGAATGGAATTTTTTTCCTAAACGGTTTTGCTAAATCTTGTTACAATTTGTATTGGATAAACAATTTTAATTTTGAACTTGGCTTGGCTGGCACCGACTCCAAAAAATCAAATTAATGTACATAAATATAATAATACGCATGGTAAATACAATGCTCTTAATTTAATTTCTTATTAACTATTATGTAAAAAAATTATTTTTTACTTTGTAGTAGTTTTTGAAGTCTGTTTTATTTTTGGTAAAAAAGTTTATTTTTCACTTTTTAGTTTTTTTTTTTTTTTTTTTTGAGTTACAATTGTTGAATGATTCTTTTGGAGGAAATTACAGACTTTTAAAGATGTTATTTTTTGAATAAATAATTTTGTCCAGATTTGTGTATACATTAATAACACAGGTTTTTTGTGAAAATTCTTTATATATATATATTACATTTATTCTTCTTCAGATTTAATAGCTTTATTTTTTAATTAAATATTTTTGTTTCTCTATTTGGACATGGGTAGAACGACAAGAGATGCTGCTCACATGAAAAAATATCGAACTTTGGAAACTGACAATAAAAAGTTCTTCACCTTACTAAAAATGCTCTATGAGATAGAGAAGAGAGACCGAATGACTTATTTTCATACTTTATAACCGATGACCAGGCCCTTATCTTCCGGGTTGCCCTAGATGAACGGGTTTGATACCTGGCATCGGCGTTGGAGACCACCTAATCGCCACGTAGCGGCAATAAACCTGATGAATGCCTAGATCATTTTACTATCGGCAGTGGCTATTTCTTTATTATGAACTTTTTTATGGCAGTTAATTAACATTTATATATTGTTGTTTAGCACCTGCGCATTGCTACTCATGTTGATCTCGTAATTTAGAAGCTTAATCAGATGAAGAGATCTTCATCTGGCAGGGCACATCAGAGGTATAACTCATAAGTAAATTCGAGGTCTTCGAGCCTATCGACGGAGTTTACATGCACCAGGAGCCATTAGGGTACGTGACAACCGAATAACTTATCAAAAAATGATCGTGAAAAGACTACAGGGGGAAAGTCTTAAATGGTGTTCCTTCAAATGGCTGGTCATTGATGAAATTCTATCGTGTCAAAAGAGAATTTATATATAATTCATTTGAGGTTTCAAGAATTTAAAAACAATTTTTTTTTTTTGGTGGCATTAATGTTTTCCTATATGGAGATATTATGCAAGTGCCAATATGTAATGTATACATAATGCCAATGTGCTTAAATGTATGCTAAGCATTTCAGCATGGTACTTTTATTCATAATTTAAATGATTTGCTTAATCTTTCGCCAAATCTAAAGATTCTGATAGAGAAATTGAGAACTCATTGCATCTTGAAGGCATTTTGTTTGTAATCTTTCTTGACAAAATCAGCTTAACTCACTTAGGCATTTATGCTTCTTATTGCATCATCATTTGCAATACGTAGGGCAGTGGAGATTTTAAAACTATTAAGTAATCTACCGCTATTGCTTCCACTGCCAATTGTTGTTTCTGTGCTAATATGATTTGGTGCATTGAAGCGTTTTGCGAATTAAATATTTTATGATACCCACATTTACATCAAACCAATTGCTGCTGATATATTTTTTTTGTTTCACGCTAGCCTTAACTGTGGGCTCGATTACGGAAGATTAGAAATTTATCGTCATGCTCATTTAATAGTCTTGGTCTGCATAGTAACTGAAGTATTTTAGTGAGTATAGTACTGCAAAACATATAGAACTTTCGGAAGCAACTTATGATATTCGCATTTCCTTTAAACCATATTTGCTGTTAGTATCGCACACTTTTTGCTTTTATCGGGCAATCTGATTCAAATTTACTTGCTCTCATTTCTTGATGCAATTCAAATGTTTTCATGACTGCGTAACTCACTGACTTGCTTTTGCCATTATGCTTATGCCTACTGATGTTTAAGTTCTGTGCCATGTAAATACATCGCACCATAACAATGCCGCCTGTAATACTAATTAGAGTAACTCCTTTTATTTCTTTCTATGTTGTTTATCTTGTACTTTAACAGCATAGGGATCTTTTGGCTCAACTTCTGTTTGCATATAAAAGTAGAAAAATGGTTGTTTACAATAAATATATTTAGCAATATTGAAAAACTTGCTTGTGTATATGAGACAGTGGTACTACTTAGTTATCCCGTCGACCAAAAATCTATCGCCAAACTGTAAGATTAAATGCCAATAATGATTGATCGTAAATGTCACATTCACTTGACTTTAAGCAAGATACATGTGTTTACGTCATCAAGTGATTTTTATTTTGAAGTTTTATTTGTGTTTTTATTAATGTTATACTAATTTATTTGTTCTTTCGTTATTTAAAATAAAAATTGTGTCAATTTGTATAATTTGGCGAGTGGTTTGACGATTTATATAATCTGGCGAAATTGGTCGATGGGGTAACTAAGTAGTACCGAGACAGCTAATAGGTTGTCAGAAAATATGCGTGAAATTTTCATTTTCTCTCTAAGGACCCTATACAGGAAAGTTATCATTAATGTTATCTAGTGGAAATATTAAAGGCAATCAAAAAGCATTCATACATATAACTGTTTAATATAATATAATACAGGTATGCATATAATATTATGGTACTTCTTAGTTATCCCATCGACCAATTTCGCCAAATTATATAAATCGCCAAACCACTCGCCAAATTATACAAATTGACATAATTTTTATTTTAAATAAAGAAAGAACAAATAAATTAGTAAATCATTAATAAAAATACCAATAAAATGTTGAATTAATGGTTTTATTGTCCATTATTGGCATTTAATCTTACAATTAATTAATTGCAAACCATTATTGGCATTTAATCTTACAATATGGCGACAGTAATTTGGTTGACGGGATAACTAAGAAGTATCAATATTATATATACATATATGTGCCGCCAGTCTGATGTTATGTGTTTAATTAAACTAAACTATTGTATACTAAATTATTGTTTTGTATTAAGTTAGTTTGCTTCTGTTAGCATTTGAAATAATGGTGCATATTTAATTAATGTATATTAAATTACTATTTTGAATGCGATTGCCAATTGCCAATTTTAAATATGACTGTCGATTAGAAAATGCGAAGAAACAGATTGGGGAAGATCCGTTACTGAATTTGAATGGGAATATCGCCAAATTAGTCAGTTACAGCCAAGTTGGCTTCATTTATGGCGACTTATTTTGGTCGCCAAATTTGGGCGATAATTCAAGTAACTGCACCAAGTTTTGCGACAACTTAGCGCTAACGTATATTAATACATAGTTTTATGCTTATGATTGAGAAACCGGTAACAACAATGAAAGATAATTTGGGTGAAATCCTTCATTTTATTGGTTTTTGTTGAATTACTAAAAAACTACTCAACCAATTTCGATGAAACAGAAGTGGTACCAATTCGAGAGTATCCTCTTTCAATTAAAACAAAAATCACATAAATCGGACAAAAAGTTCCGGAGCAATCGGTGAACATACATAAAAAAAAAAAAAAAAAAAAAAACATACATACGCGTCGAATTGATAACCTCCTCCTTTTTTGAAGTCGGTAAAAAGGTAAAAAAGAAAAAAAAAAGATTCCTTGAAATTGACAGGAACTATATGGGGAAGTTATTTGCAGTCTTAAACATTTAACGCTCAAGCTATTTTAAAGTTTAGTTTTTAATTGAAATTGTTTTTATAAATATTTTTTAACATAAAAAAGAGCATCTAAATTTTTGTCTCATAATAACAAAGAAAGCCACTTTTTAAATATGTAATAAAAAAGAAGATAATGCAACATGTTTCAAAAATCCTCCTTCATCTGTCACAAAAAGGCTATCGTACAAACCAGCACAATAGTAGAAGAAAGTTTTCTTTCCGTTCTTGTAGTTGTAGTGCAAGTAGGATGTACGTCATATGAATTGCGGCACTCTGTAAGGGGAAACAGCAATTTACTCCAAAAGCAGAGAAATGGTGGCGTTCATGCTCCAACAGTAGACAAAAAACTAGACTATATCATTACCTAGCCGAATGGAGAATAGAGTAGGAATGCTGGCATATATTAACATGCACAAACGAACCAATAAAATGCTTTAATGGGGCTGGTCACTCACCTTCGGAATTCTCCTCCATAATGTTAAGTCTATGGACTTTTGATGCATTCGCACATTTAAAATATCTTCTAAGCAAATTCATATTTTTAGCATCTTTTTTCTGTCCACTCTTCTTAAAGGATGTCTCCTTTTTCTTAGTTTTCAAAATATTTCTAAAATCTATGCTGAATTTAATATTTTGTGTGTTAAAAGCGAGCAAACTGTGAGTAAGATTTTAACACTTCATATCAGGGGTTAATTTGCGCTGGAGCCCACCAGAGCCCGGCTCCGGTACTTCTCTGTTTTTAGTAAATATTTAAATATTGTTCGGAATTCACCGGAGCTCATACATACAGGGCTCCGGGGCCCAGTGCAAAAGCGCTTCCGAAAAACCGAAGCTTAAATTACTTTTTCCTTTCCTTCCCATCTCCAAGCTTTTGCATTCTTTATACCAAAACACTTATATGTGACGTAATGTGTCACACACATAGGAGATGGAGATAAAACAGACTCAATTTTTATATCAGTTTTTAGGCTTAGACTGACTCGCGCTCAATCTGTATTACATTTAAAATTTTATTTATTCATGTATTGAAAAAAAAAAAAACCTCTTTTAAAATTACGTATTATATTCCACTTCAAATCATTTTAATGCTATTTTGATCAGAATGAAGGGGAAACAGAAATCGTGTTTTTCTATTTCAAATTTATATTGGCGACGTGTTGATACGGCGCCACTTAAGAGAGTGAACAATAAATTTGCTTTCAGTTCGATTTTCTTTTGTGACAGTAGGATAATTTTTTATTGGCTGGGTTTTCTTTTTATTATTTCGATATCTAACCTGAAAAGAATATTTTCTGTTTTATCCAACAAGCATCAGCTTGACGTTTTGTTTGTTCGAGGTTTTTTGTCTTCTATTGTGTACGAGTATAAAAATCACATTAGTGATTTTTCTATTTATTTTGTATCATGAAAGGTACCCACGCTAAGGCTCTCTGCACCTATATGAAGTCACTTTCCTTTGTAAGTAGATATAATTACCATATATTGTTATTCTGATAGAAAGCAATCAAGCAGTGTTTCCCCTTTTTCTATAAAAGCATAGATTCTTTCCGATAACGTTGTCAAATTTTTAATTTTATCTGATTTTCAGGGACTCACCATAAAAGATTGTTATGCAGAAGGAAATGATTATAGTTTAAGATCTGCACATTTTACAGGAAATTATAAAACATTGTTCCATTCTTCAGCATATTCATTTCTGTAAATTTCATTCATTTTTTCTTAAAAAATGCATAGCTGTGAACTATCCCTTTTTTGTGTTAACACCATTTCCTAATCATAATCGTTACCCTATTTAATCGCAGAATTCTGCAATTAATTAACATAAAAAATAGGTACGGATTTTTACTATTCAGAAGAATTGATAACTAAAAAGTGGAATAGTTGACAGCTATATTTAAAATTTTTATTTTGCTAAAGAACAAAAATGCTTTAAATTTTGCAATTAATGTACGAAATATAAATACACAGCTTACAGGTGCAGGGGGGTTGGAACGGTACAGTTGTTGTACCGGTAGCGCAGAATATTAGGGCTCCGGAACTTTTTTTGTTAGAATTTAAGCCCTGCTTCATATTAAATCAAGTCTATACTTGAAATACTTTGAGAACTAAGAAAAAAAGAGACATCTTTTAGGAAGAGTACTGAAAAAATAGAAGTTAAAAATATTAATGTCCCAAAGAGATATTTTAAATATACGAATGCAACCAATGCCCATAGACTTTACATTAGTGAGAGGAAATTGAAAAAAGAGTGACCAGCCCCCTTAACAAGAAAATTAACCAATGGTGTAAAAGTATTATCCCAAAGAATTGTAAAGGGTTTAAAAGCATAAATGATAAAACATTTTTATAACAAATTATAGCAATTAATGAAAAAGCTTATCAGCTAAAGAAAAAACTTTTAGAGTATGTATTTTAGATTCATATTTTTAAAAAAGACATTGTTTTTAAACCAGTTGTAGAACTAATGGAATACTTTCAATCAGATTAACGTCAGATTAATTTAGTATGTGAAAAACTTGACACCATAATGCATTATATTATCTATATAACTACTTCCTGTATCTTTATTGCAAAAAAAATCATTAGTTTTCTCCATCTTGCAATAGATATTTTAAATCCAGTGATGCAAGGACATTTGGCCAAAAAAACAAAAAAGCATTTTAATGCTCAAATTTACATAGAAAAAAAAAAACGAAATAGCCATTCGACTGCAAATTATGACTTTTTCATATTATGTTTACAAAAAAAAAACAAAAAAAAAAAAACAATGTAAAATCATGCATCAAGCATAGATTACGAAACACTTTCCAACACATTCAGAATGTTATAATAAAACTTAACAGTTTAATAAAGTGAAAAATGATGTCTAAATAAGCAATTTGTAAAACACATAATACATTTAAAAACACAATTTTACAATTACCATCAACAGTTGGAAAAATATCGGAATTTTTTGTGCAGCCTTGTATATGATCTACAGATTATAAAGAATACAGTAACTTAATTATTTTGTGTGTCCCTGTATATGCTATGCACACCATATTTTATAGTAAAAATCTTGCAGTGCACCTTAGAGATATATATCAATTTAAATATGTTTGAAATAGTGTAACATGTATAAAATAAACTGCAAACAATTTTTCCCCCATAGACAGTTATGTAATGAAATTCTTTTGAATGTCTGTGTAGATGAACGATGAATGCTTTCCATATCATAGCAAAATATATAAATTTCAATGCGTCGGAAATTGTGAAAAATCTTTAAAAACCACAGCAAACGATTTTTTACGATTGACCGTAAAGTAATTGAATATTTGAGTGCCTCTGTAAATGAACTGTTAACGCTAAATATTTCATTTGGAATACCAGATATGACATAGTAAATATCGCTAACATACATCAACTTCATGACAATCTGAGTATATTTACTCATTAGAACATGAGATAGACAGACAAAACAAATCTATAAATACTTTTAAACTTTGTTAGAAAGTATTAAAAATGCACTTCCAGCAATCATCACTCAAATATAGTATAGTATCCGAAATTTTTTGTATTTTCCCTATAAATGCTATGCACATCATATTATAGTAGGAAGTAACCTGTAGTAAACCTCAGCAGCGTATATCAATTATATATGAAATAGTTTAATATAATTAAAATACGCAGCAAATATTTTTTTCCTCTATACCATTGTGCAACAGAATTCTTTTGTGTGGCCCAGTAAATGAATAATAAATATTCTTTGCATCACATATTCTACAGAATTCATATTTTGGTGCACTTCATAAATGCATATCAATTTTGTTATGTTTCACAGGATGTAAGAACATTAAACTACACTTGAAACGATTTTTTTTCCCCATTGGCCATAATATAACAATACTTTTGACTGCCCCTGTCAATGAACTACACATGGTACAAACTTCAATTTCTATAGAAATCATGCTATAGTAAATGTCAATAACCAAAAAAAAAAAAAAAATTTCAGGGCAATCTGGGTATATTTACGAGAATTAGAGCATGGGCAGACAGAGGGACAACTGAAGTCATAGAACTTTTCAACTATGTTGGAAAGCGTTAAAAATAGTTCCATTTACGAAAGGGTTATTTTCATACTAAAATTGTAACAAACTCTGAAGTTTTCAACATGGGCACCTAATTTTGACATATTTGGCTTTTTTTTTTTTTACACCGTAGAATACCAAATGGGAAACCATCCGATGAAATAGCTTAGTAATTATGAAGATATAAAAACATGTATAATAATCACTTATAAACAAATTAAGTTAAAATAATGCTATAAAAAGTGATAGAATATCTTTATTAAGACTTACGATCGTTTCATCGCACAATCGGCGACATTTTCAAAATCAATCATAATAGAAAATATATTTCCGCATTACTTAAAAACAATAATATAGTAAACATTGTCATGAGACATGAAGCATAATGAAAATATTGCAACCATAAAATAAAATAAAAATTAAATTAGCTATTAAATATAGCTAATTTAATTTTTATTTTATTTTATGGTTGCAATATTTTCATTATGCTTCATGTCTCGTGACAATGTTTACTATATTATTGTTTTTAAGTAATGTGGAAATATTTTCTATTATGATTGATTTTGAAAATGTCGCCGATTGTGCGATGAAACGATTGTAAGTCTTAATAAAGATATTCTATCACTTTTTATAGCATTATTTTAACTTAATTTAATTATGAAGATTTAATATTTTGAACTCTTAATGTTAAATTCATTTCTAATTGTTGCAAAATAGATTACAATGCAGGTAGTTTTTTAAGCATAACTCAACAACTAGTTGGCGGAAGGAATTGTAATTTTGATATTATCATAATTGAAACTTCCAAAAATCGTTTTCTGTTAAAAAATCTGTTATTTATTTATTTTTTATTATTATTCTAATTAATGAAAAAAAAAATTCTTTTTTTGAAAAAAAATATGAAATTTAACCTATGAATATTTTTAACAAAATAGATTTCTAAAGGCTGCAAATATGTGAATTATAAAATTATAGCTTATTCTGCAAAAAGTACCGTAATTTCTGGCCTACAATCCGCAGCTGCAATTTTTAGCCCTTATAAAAAAGTTTCAACAGATAATCCACATTGGCATATAATCTGCAGATTATACGCCGGACTATACGACAATTACTCATAGTTTTCAACATTCCAAAGTACTCCCTATTTATTTAGTTGCTTTATTTAAATGATAATTGTAATAAAATAATTAAAAATAAAAATAATAATAAAATAATTACAATTTAAAAAATACAAATAATTTTTTTCATTGAATCTTATATCTAAAACATAGAATGTCTTGAGAATACAGATAATTCTTTTAATAATTACTGTTTTTAAATCATCTTCTGCTTTTTAAATAACATGTTTAAATTCTGCAGTGTTAAATAACAGGTTTTCTCTTAGACATTATTACATATAACTTTCAATGTGATATACCATCAAATACGTTTTGGTTTTTAATATAAATTACACGCGCATAATTGTATTTTATTATCTTGCCCATAGAGGGCAGCAGTAAAACCATGAAACTACAATACGATAATGATTCATTCGATTAATGTGTAATGGATTCCCATTGGTTGCATCATAATATCGGTAATAGTAATCAGTAAAACTGCAGTAATTTTGGGAGGAGCTACATCCATAATCATCAATTTCGAACATATGGTATTCTCGCAAGACACGAAAAGAACAGGATGCAATTTTTGAAAGGGATGAGTTGAGAAATGCTCTGTTCTTCGTAGAAACATGTTGTCAAAAGGCTAAAAAAAATAACATCATAATCGGAAGCCACTCCCACTAGCACGTTATGTCATATGTGAACCAATCACAAGCAACTCCACGAACGGTCGATAGCAGACAGTCGTTTGATGTTTACATTTTTATTTTATGACTGCCGGTAGAAACTGGATGTCTGCCCTGAACTAATTTTTTTAGCAGATAATCCACACTTAAAAATTGTGATGTTTTTTAACAGATAATCTGCGGATTATAGGCCGGAAATTACGGTAGTTATGGAATTATGCTTAAAAACTATCCGTATTGGAAAGATTAAAAATGAATTTAACATTAGGGGTTCTAAATTTTAAATGTTCATTGGTTTCCTAAAGAAAATTTAATGACAAAGCCAAATATGTCAAAGTTATTGTGTTTGCATTGAAAATCAGAGTTTGGTACAGTTTCAGTAGAAAGACGAGCATTTTTTATATAACATGAAAGAATACATTATTTCCTATCGTACATCTATTTTAGTTGTTTTCTGTGAAAATTTGGTGAGTAAAATGCATGGGGTCATTTTTTCAATATTTTTTTCCTTTGGCCGACTGCACCTTAAAAACATCAGATATACATGTTATTTATTTATAAAATCGATCATCATATGAAAGTAAATAGCACTCATCTTAGATGGATGTAATTATTTGCAGAGAAAAAGAGTGTATTAGGGAAAGAAAATTCTTGAAGAAAAATTATAGAATGTGTCCCCTTTATTTGAGCATTACCACCATAATATATTACCGTGGTAGCGATTGGGGTGTATACATGAGATATGTAGTACTAATAAATTAGCTGAAGCGGTATTGCACATATTATGTGCAACAGTTACACAAATTTAATTAAAATCATCTTTTGGCTGAATCCCAATACAGCCGAGACACTTGGCATCGTTCAATTTGGCGAGGCGATAAATGGATCTTTGTTGTTGCCAGTTCATTTTGTAAATTCTTTCCACGCCTACAGTTGTGTGATCTTGAATTTGGATTGGTTGAATGGAATTGATTGATTTCTTGTGTACTGGATGGCTACGCCTACCTTTGACAACTCAACTCCGCATGTTTTGTAATTTTTGTACAACGAGGTGTCGAAGAAAGACGTTTTGTAATTGTAAAATTAAATGACGGTAAGGTAAGAGTTTGTTATTGTTAATATTTTCTGCTGTTTTTAGTTGTAAAATTTGAAAGTTAAAGTACCTGTGTAATTTAGTTTGAAATTGTGAGTATTTGTTCATTTTTTTTTTTGCTGGAAAGTTAAATGAAGTTTATCGACGACTAGAAATTTACGAAATTATGGCAATTCAACATTTTATAGAGTTGGTTTTCAAGAAAGGAGATGTTTGTTAAGGTATGTTAATAATTTTATGAATTTTTTATTATAGTGTTTTATATTAGCCGTTTATTGTATATTTCTCATGTATGCTGACCTTACGAGTTTTGTACATTTTGATATTGCTACGCATTGAGAACCGCTGAATTTTGATATTGCTACGCATCGAGAACTGATGAATTTTACTATTGCTATGCAGCGAGAACTGCTGAATTTTGAGATTGCTAGGTAGCGAGAACTGCTGAATTTTGAGATTGCTACACACCGAGAACTGCTGGTGACAGTGATGTTTTTTTTCGGTTTATGAACGCGAAACGTTCATACATGTTCCCTGATTGCCGCTTTAACGAGTTTCCTGTGTTTTTCAGATTGCTGCAGAACTAGGTTGCTGTATTCAGTGATATATATTATTTTTTTTATGAACACGAAGCGTTCATACTTCTTTAAATTAGAAATGAATTGTTCAATGTTTACTATAATATAGGCACGTACTTACAATATTAAATGACCCCATGATTTTTTCTGAAAGTTGTTGAGAAAGAAAATTTTAATCGTTATAGTTACTCTGATTTGGAAAGGTACTTTAAAAATTTCACATTTTCAATAAACTTATGTTGAAATCATTTGTTTTATTTTGAATCTCATAAAAATCAGCTTTTGTGTTTTCTAATATGTCGTTATTTATGAATGTTGTATTTCCCATGATCCCAGGGTGATGACGTAGTAAAAAACAGTCTGGAAGCATTCAGGAAAGTGGACCAATCACGTTAGTTTTCAGGTTGCCGCATTTTAGATTGGCATATGTGGGGTATTTGGCGCTTGTCAGAAAAGTCGCCAAATGGGGTGTCTCGGCTGTTTTGGGAATCTGTCCATCTTTTTAATATTTTTTTACTTTCTTCATTATAATTAAAAAAATATATTTAAATTCAATATTTAAATGTAAAATGTTGAGTTTCTTTAAGATTTAAGAGTTGTAAGAAGTTTAAAGTTCTTAATTTTTCATACTTTTTCAGCACTCCATCGTAACTAACAGCATTATAAGTTTTTTTCACAGCTATATTTAACTGAAGAATAAATACCCAATTGGGCCATATGAGTCAGAAAATGTTATGTAACATCATACAGTCAACTCTGTGAAATTTGCACACTTAGGGACAGAAGATTTTGTGGATTATACATTTTTGCACATTATAGATCATCCCTTTGTTTACATTTTATTTTTTAAAGTGACTATAAATTAAGAACAACTGCAGAAAAATTAGAATTACAATTGAAAATAAAAACATAATCCAACGTTGGTTTAATATATTTAATAACTAAGTTAATTTACAGAAAAATTAAATTATATACAATACAAATTTTACTGATTATTCATTACTTTAAACATTGACACAACACAATGGTAGTTTCAGTTTTGGTTTGTTGTCAACAGTTTTTTTTTTTCTGCAGTCTATGAAAACTCATTTCTTCTTGCTTCAAGATAAAATTTTGTTACTCAAGGAAATTTAAATATTTATAACCAATTTATATTTAAATATTTATCAGGGGTCAATCCAGACAAAATTTGGGACCTATTTAGGGCCCCTTCACAAAAATAAATTTAATAAAATGGGCCTCTTCACAAAAATACATTTAATAAAATGGGGCCCCTACACAAAAATACATTTAATAAAATGGGCCCTTCACAAAATTCCTTTTAATAAAATAGACCCTCTACGTAACATTCTTTTTCATAAAAACTGTTTTAAAATGTGTAATTTGTAAATAAAACCACGTCACAAAAAACAAAAACTTTAGCAAAGGGATTTAAAGAATGTTTTTGTTCATAAATTCTTGGTTCGAATTTTAGTAACTGGATTTCAACTTTCATTACAAAATGTTATTTTTCACAAAAATATAATGAAATTCACAAAAATAACTTCTACTTTTCACAAAATGAGCCCCAAGAATAAAAATCTGCATCGACCCCTGTTTATTCATTGGAAAATTGATAAATGAAAAAGATATATATATATATAACCATAAATTAAACATAACCTTCCACCGTCAAATATTATGAATTAAAGCTGTAAGTATTAAAAAAAAAATATATATATATACCAAATTTAACTTTATGAGTTTAACTATTAATGACAATTTTCATTGTTTACATTCCAACATGTAACGCAAATAATAAACGTTTGTGGATTATACATCGGCAGATTTCACAGAGTCGACTGTATATGATTATAATGTCATATGTCATGCTTTATAATTTGCCATTAAATCTTGGTCACTTGGTAATTCATCCTCGGAAGCTGCTATAACCCAAAAGTATCCAATGTTTTAAATCTATAGATGTATTGAACCCTGAACATAGAAAAGAACACAATTTGCAATTTCACTCTAAACACTTTTAAAAGATTTTTGCACAGTTAAGAAGTAAAATTGGTACTTTCATATTAGATGCATTGCATGCCAATGATTTATTGCTTAAGATTTCATGACAAACTTTTATATTTTGATTATTTCAGTGTTTAAGTGGCTGTTAAGGGGCCACTTCACTCAGACGAAAATATGCAGTCACTAATGTTAATTCCATGGAAGAGTTATTTTAAAATAACTCATTTGGATTGCAATATTTTTAAATGATTTTTATTTTTATTGGATAGCTAAGTTCAATCTCTAACAAAGGCTGTTTTTTACTTCTTCAATTTTGTTTGCAGGTTTTTTTATTAGGATAGTCTCACTTTCAGAACCAGTTTCAAAAATGAAAGTATCTCATAAAAAAAAATAAATAAAAAATAAAAACTTGCAAGCAAAATCGAAAAAGTAAACAACGGCTTTTGTAGAAATTGATCTGAGCTATCCAACGCAAAAAAAAAAAAAAAAAAAAAAAAAAAAAAAAATCCATTTAAAAGTATTAAAAAGCAAGTAATATAAATTAAAAGAACTCTCCCGTGGGATTAACATTAGCAAACTGGTGTTTTTGCATGAGTGAAATACCCCTTAACTGTCTATTTGTTGATATGTGTATAACTATGATACATGTAACTTTGATATTTGTTGATGTGTGTGTAAATGTGTGTTTGTTCATACAAAAGTGCAGGGCTGCGGAGTCAGTGGGAAAAATGGACGACTCTGACTCCGGGAATTTTAACAGATCTGACTCTTTCACTTAAAAATGGACCTGACCCTGACAATGCAGCCCTGCTTGTAAAATGGACAACTGACTCCGAGAATTTTACCAGATCTGACTAACTCTTTCATTCAAAAATGGGCCTGACTCTGACTCCGCAGCCCTGCTAAAGAGGCCATAAGTTTGACAATAGCATGCAGCTAATACAAAAGTACTATAAAATTTAATGTCATTTTAGAAAAAGATATAAATATGAACACCATATAACAAATAGTATTGAAAGCGTATCACATACTTCTGTAGCAATGGTGGGATACAATTCACTGTAATTATATACCCAACCATACAGACATCCTGTTGTTTTGTTGACATCTGTGGTGAAATTGGAAGCCATTCCACTAAATTCTGAAGAAAAAGACATTTCACACTGACCCACAGTGTCTGCATATTCTTCAAGTGGGGAGGATATGTTAGAGTTATTCAATGTCATATCTTCATATTTTGATTCTTCTTGTAGCTTGCAATGATGTTCCGGCACCAAAATTATAAAAAACTGAGCAAAGTATACTAATGCACATAGGCATGCTGATGGAATAACAAGAAAAAGGCATAATAACTTTTGATAAGTACCAAAGTCACCAACTTCTTGTAAAACAAGATTGAAATCCATCATTATATTAAATTTGGAACTAATTTATTGGTGATTTCAGAATCCTGAAAGATAAAAAGAAAATGATAAAACAAGTTTTCAATATAAATATTTATTATAAATATGTGTGTTTGGTAAAAAGCAAAGATTACAATATTTCTCTGATTAATTCAAGACTGCAAACAGACTCATATGACCACCAGTGGTGTAGTCGTAAAAGAGGGTATATGTGCTACACAGATGGTATACGCTCAAGGCAGAGGGTAGTGTATATATTCACTATAGCTTTATATAGTGTAAGGTCACCCGGGGTAATTCCTGGTCAAAAGGCATCAACATCTAATTACAGTAGAAGATCCTTATAACGCAAACCTAAAAACACAAGGTTGTGCGTTATATGGATCACATCATTAAATTCATTGTGTAAACATAGCCAAATGTGTCTGAAACATATCAAAATACAGTAAATTATCTTTATACTGCATTCCTTGTTACCAAGAGTTATCCAAATTATAAATTTTTACATAATATAGGTCAGACATTGTTAAATTTACTTTATACACATGATCCAAATATAACTGACACAACCATCCCTTATATTAGACATTTTCAAAAATGTTTATTTTAATAATGGCATTTTTTTTTCAGTAAAAAGGTCTTAAATTAGAAGATAAAGTTGAACTAATGTATCAAATTTAGTCCTCTAAATAGTAGCAATATTTTACAATGTGAAAATGCAGGTGCTTTTTAACTGCAGAAATCATTGTTTACATCTGAGAAGTTGTGCATTATATGGAGAATTGCGTTATATAGAATTGCATTATAAAGATCTTCTACTGTATTATAAAAACTATTAAAGGTATCGTTCCCAATTTTTTGGTGGAATAAGCCCCCTCTGATGGCAATATTATAAATTCTTACTTAAATATATATTCACTTATAATTAAAATAATTTGAAGTTTTAAATGACCAAGAATTACCCCGAAATGGGGTAATTCTTAGTCACTTCTGGGGTAATTATCGGTCACCATCCTTTTACATGTAAAGTGGTACAATTAATTTTTTTTATGACTGAGTAATAAAATAAGTAAAATCAAGCTTCTAAAAGTTTTGCTCATCTCATAATTGTGGAACAATAAAACATAGACTTTGTTTTGGGTATAAATACAAAGTTATTTCATGTGCAAAAGACTCTTGTACATTTTACCAAACATTAATTAGCCAAAGAATTTTTATGCATTTTTACAACATTTATAAGCAGTATTTATTATTTCCATTCAGTATCCATTATGAATGAATTTATTAATAACTTGCAAATTTATTGGTCCATAAAAAATATAACTGAATGTTTGTTATCAGTTTTATTTTGCTTAGGCCAACTGAAGTTTTCAGCTCCCTTTTCAAGAAAATTTCAATACAGACCTTTAATATAATACACAGCATAGTAATTAGGTTCCTCTATTGCATTATGTATATTTTTATGCACCATTTTGCAATGTATTTCTACTTAAATTGTCCAATCATAGAGTGTGTCTTATTCTCTGAGCACTTACTGTTTTCTTCTTTTTAAAATGTTTAATATAGTAGAGGAAATTTTTATAATCTTTTTTAAAGACTATGATATGTCATTAGTGGAAATAAAATAATTAAAACTTCAAGAATGACAATGATCTGTTTTAAAATGTGTAAAAATCAAGATCAATGTTTTGCAGAAATTTGAGTAGCAGTTTTGAATATAATTTTTTTTTTAAATATTTAATTTCAACTAAATGAATAATTTAGGCATATATTTCAAAGCAAAGGATTTAAAGTATCTTTGAGATTTTTTACAGTTTCATAAATTGTTGTTATTTTTAAACAAAAGCGAAAATGATCAAGAATTACCTCAGAAACTCAGTGACCAGGAATTACCACCAATGACTCTACTTTATTAAGAATTACAATTAACTAAAATGTGGTGAACAGTGTGGTTGCAGTTAATTCTCAAAGTTTTGCAACAATTAAAATCACTAAATAGGACAATAAAAAGGAATTAAATGGTGGTAAAAACACTGACCAGGAATTACACCAGTGACCAAGATTTACCCCAGATACATGGGACAATATTTGACCAACTTGTGTAAATTATTTAAAATAGTATAAAAAATTTCAAGCCTATTTTTAATAGCTAAAGTAGTTGGTAATTGAACCAAAAAGAAAGAAAAGAAAAATACTTAAAATTTTAGTTGTAGCAAAGATCTTTATAAAAATGCATCATAACTAAGGCTAATGTTGTTTTACAGAAATTTAACAAGCCATTTAAAAAAGATTTTTTTTTTTCAAAATAAATAAACGGCTTAGATGCTTTATATTCCCTCAGCCGTTGTTTTGTTGGGGTATTGACATTTGACGGTGTTTATGGATATGGCAACCTCGATATGTTGAATCCTGTGTGACATGTCGTTCTGGCAACCCCTGAGAAGCCCATTTTAGCGTGGAATATTGTAAATGTATTTTGATATTGTGTTGTATAGTTCTGCCTTTTTATTTTTATGTGAAATTTATTGAATGTATTTGATTGACTATGGCTTCTGTAGTCCGTTTAAACACTATTGCTGAAGTAATTAGGAAATTTTGGCAAGAAAAGAAGGTTTGTTTATAAAGTGTGATTACGTATTCATAAGCCAATTTTGGAAAATGTCGGTGATGATATTTCGAGCTGGAGCTTTCAAGAAGGCAGATGTCTGTTAAGGTATGTTGATAATTTTATCATTTTATGTATATTTTACTGGTTTAAGAGTTTTTTACATTTTGAGATTGCTAGAAAGCGAGAACTGCTGAATTTTGAGAATGCTACACCTCGAGAAGTGCTGAATGCAGTGATGTTTTTTCTCGGTTAATGTGCGCGAAGTGCACATACAACGATTACTGGTTGCCATTTTAGCGAATAATGTTTTTTATGTGTATTTTGCTGCTTTAAGAGTTTTTTACATTTTGAGATTGCTAGAAAACGAGAACTGCTGAATTTTGAGAATGCTACACCTCAAGAAGTGCTGAATGCAATGATGTTTTTATTCGGTTAATGTGCGCAAAGCGCACATACAACGATTACTCATTGCCATTTTAGCGAATTTTGTTTATTATTCACATTTTATTTTTGTTAAGCCAAACATGCATATAAACCGGTGCTTGGCGACATTTACTACTTGGCGGAAAAGGGGTTTTCACGCCAAGGAAAATTCCAAGATGGCGGCCGGGAAAACTTATGACATCTGTTCCAAATAAACAATAAATTCATAATTAAATAATAAATTCTAATGAAGATAGTTCAGAGTACCTCTGTGATTTTTTTCCTTTTGGTGAAGCGTTTTTAAAACACAAAAAGGACTGTGACCAAGAATTACCCCAGAAACTTGCTGACCAGGAATTACCCCAGGTGACCCTATTATATATACACTATGTGCTAAATATTATGTAAAATTGTTTTAAAATTTAACTTTTTAATACTTTCAGAAATTTAAAAGTATTTGGCAAGCCAAGTATTCAGCCAAAATCACTACTCAGTGCATCCCTATAAATAAATCGTATAAATACAGGAAAAATTGCTTGTGTATATGAAACAGTAAATAGATTGCCAGAAAATATGCATAGAAAATTTTCTTCTTTCGCCAAGCCAATTTTCTCTATCTCGCCAAGGCCTCTGTACTGGAAAGTACCAATAAAATTTTGAATAGCAGGTTGCCGCCTAATAAAATCAAATATTTTAGGAGGAATGTGATTGTTTGAAGCAACAGCTAGTGTATTACATAAGATTCTGTAATTTTAAATACCAATTTTTGTAGAGAGAAAAAAAAAAAAAAATCTGACAAGTATTGCCAGTCATAGTTACAGATTTATGCTATAAAATATAATATGTATATATTTTTTCATAAACTAAATTTGAGTAACTGTTTACTACAATAACCCCATTATCAGTTAAATGATTGTGGACAAAATGTCATTTTTTAAAAATTTAGCTGAATTTCTTTTTTTATTGACTCAAAATAAAAACATAAAATTCAATTTATTTGAACAACATTTTATGAATTGCTGTTAAATAAAATAAAAAGATAATTTAAAAAAAATTAAGTTTTAATATAAAAGATATTGTAATAATATTTGCACTTACGCAGAATTGTAAATCTACATTATCTTATATTCGTGATTACTAAGAGATTTTTAAATTTTGTAAATATATTTTAAAGCAAAATTAAGTACAAACTGAGCAATAGTCGATAGAAGATGCTTTCTCACAAGAGCAGTTTTCAATAAGTATTATCGGATTAAATGTACATAACATCAACACGCAATAAAAATCTGATATTAAAATCATTGCGAATTTTTTTTTTTTTTTTTACTAGCTATCACTGCGTTGAAAAAGCAAAACAAACATAAACATTTACATCAATCAATTCATGATTAGCGGCAAAAAGGTCACATCACTTTCATTTTTATTTACAATAGTTCTGTCTGCTAGAAGCGAGTAGCGACAGACGGAATCTTTTTCTGACGTCAGCGATAAGGGAAGGGCATATTTACAAACAAACACTCCTGTCAACCAATCTACCTCCATGAACCTTGAGCTTGTTCACAGACGCAGATCGAAGCGCCCGGGCGCAGGGAAATATCCCTCGTGGAGTAGGTCTTAAAGAAGTAAGAAATTTCGAAATAATTTAATTATTTCGTAATTTTGTGATTCAAACCAGGTGAAACCAGTGACTAAATCTTCTTACCTTTCCAAACAATGTCTTTCGTAATGGACTTTACCCACAAATGGCAACAGCACGCTTTTGCGGGGATATACTCTTCGAAAAAGACTGTTTATTGGACGAAGGGGGAGCAGTGTTAAAATTATCTTCACGCCTATTGGTGTTTTATTTCTGTTTACCCGCGCCTGACGTCACATGGGTAAAGTCCATAGGAATACATGTCTATAGAGCTCCTATAGTATTATAGGAGCCTTAATGTCTATAGAGCTGTGCAAGCAGGGCCATCGCGAAGACTTTTTATTGGTGGGGGAGAGAACCTTAAATTGCCAAGTCAAATTTCAGAATTTGCCAACTAGTTTTGCAATTTTGCCAAGTTACTACAATTAGAAAATGCAATTGTGGCTCATCGGTGGGCATGCAGGATTGGAGATGACAATTCAGTGTTCCAAGCTGAACTCTTTGCAATCCTCCGGGCCTTGGAATGGATTGCTCTCTATCCTCAACCTATATACTTTCACCTTTATAGTGACAGCCTTTCCAGCCTGCAAGAAATCTTCGCCCACAGGACTAAACACCCCTAGTACTCAAAATTAAATTAATTTTAAAAACTCTCGTCCATAGGGTCTCTCTCGGCCATGTCACCGCTCATATCGGCATATCTGGCAATGAGCTGGCTGACACGCTGGCCAAGGAGGCCACCTCACGTCCAAACATAGATCTTGCCCTTCCTGTTTCCCCATCTTATGTTCGTTGTTTCCTTAAAAGGGACATACTTTCAGACTGGCAACTCTATTGGGATGCCTCACGTAAAGGCAGGCACACCTATTCCTTAATCCCAAAAGTCTCCTATAATCTCTTAGCTTTCTCCCCTCCCACATCAGCTTTCCTCTCCGGTCATGGTCCATTTAGAACATACCTCAATTATTTCAAACGCTCTGGCACGGACCTCTGCGAGTGTGGGGCTTTTGGGTTCCCAGAGATCATTATTATTTCTTCTGCACACTCACAGAGGCCTGGCACCTTAGGTACCCTAAATCCCGCCAGCGCCGTAGCCAGGTGGGGGCCAGGTCGGGCAAAGCCCGACCTGGAAAATGTTTTGCCCGACCTAGCGCATTCCGATAAAAACATTAAATTTGCAGTTTTCGCCCACTTCTTGTCCAACCTAGAATGAAGCTCAACATCTGATCATTTTTTCACTTAGTATTTCCCCTTAAAAAAATGTATGTAATACAACATCAAATTTTCATTTTCCCATACCAGACCTTGCCCTCTATCCCTAAATTTCCTTTCTAGACTGGAAACAAAAATAGCAAAATTTCGTGTATAAAGCTTTTTTTCTCTCCCTCTTTAACAGACCTGTCGAAAATTGCTCCATTGTGCGTGCCTCGCTTTTTCGCTTTGTAGAAATTATCCCATACCTCTTCAACAACAAATCGGGTTTACCTTAAATTCCTAAAGCTTGCTTTCTTTATACCACCATATATAATTTATCGTTAGGAGGCGGGGTTGAAACCAAAGGCTTCTGAAGCTAATCTTGAAGCAGCCCACAATACTGTTTCCTTAACTTCAATTTGCTGTACATGACAGTTAAATGCTTCTTTCGTGGAAACTTGGTCCGATTACAACAAACTCCAAAGGACACTCTCCCCCTCCCCATGTGAAAATACAAAATACATAATGGAATGTCTGTCCCTTCATCTCTTCGACTGTCTCCCATTCCACTGAAATTTTAAAAAAATTGTCGCTTCTAAAATAAACCAATCATTATTTCAAATTTAAACAATACAATATGTCAGGTTACTTACGATTTTACAAATAAAAATTTATTACTTACTGACACATTCATAAAGCCATTTTTATTCTTAAATTTAAAAAATGTTACAGATGCTTTTATTAAGAAACGAAGAAACTGAATGCATTGTTTAATGAAACTGTTCTGCACTTTTTCTTAAAAGCAAATCAGTTTCCAAAGTGGTCGTCAAAGTTGCCAATATAAGCCAATTTTTGCAAGGCAACAGCCTTATACAGAACATCATAAGATAGAAATCAATTACAACTCAAAGTGTAATGCATTTATTGAAAAGTGAAAAACGGTATTCGATTCCAATTCATAATTTAAAAAAAAATACATTTTATTTACGTTATGCCCAGGGCCGTCGGAAGGTCTTTTGAGGCCTCCCACAAACTTTTTTTTCATGTCTCCCCCCCCCCCCCTCTAAGATTTTGGAGAAATATCTATATTTAATTTTGCTATCCGAGTTCTATTTTATAACAACACCAGCGAAGCTTCACTAGTTGATTTTTCAAAACGAAACTCAAATTAAACGAATTTAGAGTTGGGTTGACCTGCTTTCGGCAATGTGTGTACACCCATTGGGGCTATGCCGGCTCAGATCTCGAATCAAACAAACCTTGAATTATTGTAAATTTTTATTTCGACCCGGATTAAATTAAAATGTTCAACATTTTGTTCATGGTGTTACAGGAACAGATTTGATATTCTTACAACATGAATTTAATCAAAGCACTAGCAAAATTTAACTGAGAATTCCCCCATTAAGAAAAAAAAATGTAAAAATATCCCCGCAAAATGAGAAAGGATGCCAAAAATTCATAAAGATATTTCGAAGTTTATAGCGAGCAAAAATTATTATATTGTGCTAAAAGATTGAAACCGGATTTTTTTATTTACGAATGTTAAAAAAATTACCAGAAACACAGCTAAAAATTCTCGAAAAATTCAAAAATAGCAGTGAACAAAATTTGGCAAAAATAAAAAAAGTTTCAAACTAAATTCCCTTTGCAAATGAACCTTCACCCCCCCCCCCCCCCCAAATATTGCACATAAATAAAAAAATATGGAAGTCTTTTCGTATTCTCTGTTTTTTTTTTTTTTTTTTTTTTTTTTTTTTTTTTTTTTTCAGTTTGACAATGCATCCGCATGGCCCAGACAGATTTTTTTAAGCAGAAAATACTCACTAATAATAACTTTTCTCTGCTTTGAACGGTGCCTTTTATTAAAAAAAATATATATATTTAGAGATTTACTAATTCCAAAAAAATTACTTTGGGATGTCGTTTTCATATTTTTTAGTTTTCTCCAATTTAAAATTGTCACTCAAGTGTTCCGGATAGAAATTAAAAAAGAAACGCTTCGGATATACAGTACTTTCTGTGAGCAACGAAGATGGGTTTCTTACTAGATAATAATAAAGACAGAGTCTCTCTGTCCATTTTTTTTTCTTTTTCTTTTTTGGTCTGACCAGATGTTTTTCTGTTCACGACAAGATTTGACAGGAAGGATACCTGTATGCCTTAAATTATGCACATCGAAATACGTTTTTTTTTTTTTAATTAAATTTTTTATGCTATTTTTAGTGTTTTTTCGAGTTTCCTGCTTTTTCCCCCACATTCATAAAAGGAATCCATTTTCAATCTATCTTTCCATTTTAGCCGAATATAATAAAGTAGTCATCTGCGATTTTTGAATATTTCACGAAGTCTTTTGTGTAATTTTTAACTTTCTTTCGCGTTCCGACGGAATTTTTTTGACATTAATAAAAGGAATCAGGTTTCGATCTTTTAGCCACAAGTACAAAATTTTGTCCTCTGCAATTTTTGAATTTTTTGCAAACTTTTTATGCGATTTTAAACGCTTTTCCCGTTTTTAAGCTCCTGTGATTAGAAGAGATTTTTCACATATTTGAAGAAATTTTCGTCTTTTGAAAATTTCTAAAAATTTTGATCTTTGATTCGCGACTTTTTCGTGTTATGAAGGAAAAAATATTAATACGTAAGTTCAGTTTCTAATTATGAAAAGTACAATGCAACACAGTTGACGGAATACTATTGGGATTTGACTTGATGAAACTGCATCTTTATATTGAAGGATGGTGGGTAATTTTTACTTTAGGTTAGTGACTTTCTATATTTTTGCGAAAAATGGGCAAATTAAAGCATTTTTGTGCGTGTGCATGTGTGTGTTTGAACGGAAAAAACCTCCAGTCCACTGATTTATTTATTTATTTTATTTATTTATTTAAATTTTATTTATTTATTTATTTTTGAGAATGTAAAAGGAATCCGATTTCAATCTTTTATCCCAATATAGTAAATTTTGCCCTGTGCGACGTTTTACTCGCCTTCCGCCGTGTTTTTTGTACATTCCTAAAAGGAATCAGGTTTAAGTCCTTTAGTTCAATATAGAAAGTTTATCGTTTGCAATTTCTGATTTTTTTTACAAACCTTTTATGTGATTTTTAGAGTATTTTTTAAAATTCCACATTCAATCTTTTGGTTCGATATAGTCAAATTTTGGTCTCTGCGATTTTTGAATTTTTGTCCAATTTTTTATGCGATTTATACCCCTTTTTTAGCGTTTTGCGAAGACCTTTTGGCAAGTTTTTCTGAACCGAAGAATTATCCAGTAGATTTTGCTGCTGTCATGATTAAGATGAAGGTGGGAAAATAACAAATTGGCTCCTGTAGCAAGATGAACGAAGATGCTGGAAAATTTAACTTTTACCTGGAGACTATCATTTTTATGGAAAGAAAAATTACTATAATTCAAGAATCAGATTGGTATATTACGAACGGGTTTACGCTGTTGAAGGCAGTGGGGCCCCCAAGCGGGAATCTCCCCCCCCCCCCTCCAACAAAAATAGGTTATTTTTTTGAAAAACCAACCGGCAAAGCAAGCGAAGCTCAGCTAGCAGATTTAAATAATTACAGAATATAATTTATGTATAATTAACATTAGTAATTTATCGAGAGAAGAGAGATGAAACGTTAAAAAAAAACAGGTTAAACATAAGGGGATAGGTGGCAAAGGCACAAATTCCTGCTTATTGGGACCCCAACGAGATTAAAAAGCACATTTTTTTTTTTTAACATTTGAATAACAATAATGAGGTTTAAAAGTTTTGAGTCTTGGGTTCCAACTTTTCCTCCATTTAATAGGGACTCTAAAAAGACATTTAAAAAAGTATTTAGAACTTGCAAAATTTCTTTCATCTGGGCACCTTTAAAAAGAATGGTGGCTGTAGAAAGAAGCCCATGTCTGTTTTGGTTGAAGAAAGTAATAGTATTAAGGAGGTTTTGAACCTGATTGGGACCCCCAACGAGATTAAAAAGTACATTTTTTAAACATTTGAATAAAAAAGTGACAGCTACAAGTTTTGAATCCTGGATTCCAACTTTTCCTCCCTTTCATAGCCCCTCCCCCCCCCCCCCCCAAAAAAAAGACGATTAAAAAAAATTTAGAGCATGCAAAATTTCTTTCATCTGGGCACCTTAAAAAAAATGGTGGCTAGAAAAGAAGCACATTATCTGTTTTGGTTGAAGGAAGTAATTGAAGGAAGTTTTGAAGCTCGTTGGGACCCCATTGAGATTAAAAAGCATATGTCTTAAACATTTGAATAACAAATATGGGGCCAAAAAGTTTTGAATCTTGACTTCCAACATTTCTTTATTTTTATAGGGGCCCCCCAAAAACACAATTAAAAGAAAATTTAGAGTCTGCAAAATTTTTTTCATCACCTTAAAAGAACGGTGAATATAGAAAGAAAGCATAAATTTTTTGAAGGAAGTAATGGCATTAAAAAAGTTTTGAAACTTATTGGGGGCCCCAATGAGATTAAAAAGCATATTTTTTAAACGTTTGAATAAAAAATTTGGCCTAAATGTTTTGAATCTTGGGTTCCAACTTTTCCTCCCTTTTATAGAAGGCCCTAAAAAAGGCAATTCAAAAAGAATTTAGAGCCTACAAAATTTCTTTCATCTGGGCACCTTTAAAAAGAACGGTGGCTGTAGAAAGAAAGTGCATCTGTTTTGGTTGAAGGAAGTAATAGTATTAATGAAGTTTTGAACTTTTGGTCATTTTCACTCAACGTTTGGTTTGGATCTTTTTCTCCCATTTATAGGACCCCCCCCCCCACACACACACACAAAAAAGAGAGACTAAAATACCATTATATTTTTAAAATAGAATTTAAGCTTTCAAAACCTCTTCCCTCTGGGCACCTTTATAAAAAATAATGGATATAGAAGAAACGCGCATATCTGTTTTCTAAATCTGGCCAAGATCTTTGACAAAAAATGAATTTGTATAAAACAAATTAAAATGTTATTAAAAATAATTATAAAAGTTAAAAGACATTATTCGACTCAAAGGTACAATAACTTACTACTGGGCCCTTGACGTTGCTCACCCCCCCCCCCCCCACGATTCCTACGGCCCTGGTTATGCCAAATATCTTACTTAACTTTAATACATTTTTATTATGTCTCTGAAGAAAGTTTAAAAATTTCGTACTGACTTTAGAAATATCTTATATTTTAAATGAAAAAAAAAATTCCCTAAAATTGCAATGCATATTTTTGAAGAACTACGAATAAGAGATAGAAAAAAAATGAAGAAATAATCTGCCACCCCTGGAAAAATCTTTGCCCTACCTGGAAGTATGGTCTAGCTCACAGATTATATATATCTCATAATATACAGATTATATATATTATATATATATCTCTATCACAGATTATATATATCTCTAATAAAATTATATGCATTTTTTTTTAATCCTGAAAGGCAATTTGGTTTAGATTTAAACCTGAATGAATAAAAAGCCACCCTCGCTTCAGTTCCAGTATGAGGCAGGAGAATGCAGATGCTAGAATCGCCATTTTTCCCCTGCAAAATAATTAAAAAAAAAGCAGAAGGTTTACATTAGATACGATACAAATACATACACTGTTTATGCATAGATTATGTTTAAAATTACATACAGGCATGCACAGTGAGTTAAGAAGAAAGTATATCAAGAAATTATACTAATTAATAAGGTAATTACAAGCATGAAATGGTTTTAAATACATACCTTTGGGAAGTCGTAAAATTTTGTCACAGCACAATTCACCTCACAGAAAGCGATTAGTAGCTGACCAACCCCTCGGTTCGAAAGAATCGGGACGTTCAGAACTGGTTTTATTCAATCCTCCTTCTCCTTTTTTTTTTTTTTTTTTTTTTCTCTCTTTCTCGTATCGGGTAAAGTTGGAAAGCATTGCGTAATGATATATTAAAGGAGATGAATTAGCTTGTACATTTTGACAGATCATACATGTTTGAAGTAACAAATAAATAAAATAATGTAACAAGTTTGTATACAATATTTTTTCTGATTATAATTTGAATACATCAGATTAATTATGTGAAAATATAACATGTCATATTACAAGCATTGTATTTACTTTTATTCAGTATAAAATGTGTTTTAGATAAAACACTGTGTCATAAGGTTGCATGTGATGAAATAATAGGTCAAATGCGTATGCCATTATTTTTCTTATAATGAGGTTTATTTCGGCATATTAATTTCAGACAAAATTATAGCTTTGAATGTATTTTGGGCACTTAAACTGCAAAGTTACAAAATTAGTAAACATGTGTGTGGTAAAGAAAAAAGGCTTCGAGAAAGACGTCTGATTGTCAGTACAGAGGTCTTCTATAAATGTGAATGTCAACAGACAACTATGCTATCATGTGTTGAACTTTCTGTTATGAAACAATAGAAGAACTTCTTATAAAATATACCAGAACCATTGATAATTGAACTTTACAGTCTTCGCTCAAAAACTGTGTAGATACACAGTCATATGGACACGTACATTCCTTCAAGCTTTACAAAAAAAAATAAAACCAGCAATCAGTTTTTATTTTTTTTTTCTTCCGATACCGGGAGAGATGCTGGGCAACATATAACTATGATATGTTCCCGCACCATGTTGGTTAAATCAAAGTAAAATTGCGTAATTTGTTATTTCTGTTTGTATAAATATTTTTTTATAAAATATAATTATGAGTGTAAAATTATAATGTTTATATATTTAAGTAAAATAAGAGTAAGTTCATACAAAAATTATTAAGTTGATTTTAAATAGTAAAAATATATTTTAAAAAAATTGTTGTATTGTAAAATGAATGTATAACGTTGAATGGAGTTCGGATCTCAGACAACAACTAGCCAGACGCCATGGTGTCGCCTTATGACAAGCCAATGGAACGTGGTGTATAATTAGAAATCGTAAAATCATAAAAACGTTGGAATCAATTTATGGCCTCAATAAAAGTGTTGGGATAAATTTATGACTTTCCAGACCACCCAAACTTTAAGGCAGATAATAATATTAAAGTATATGTTAGGGGCCATTTGCAGACTGCTAGCTAATAGGCCTATCGAAGTATAATAAAAAATCTTCTCACATCCAATAACAGTGGACTAGACAAAAATAGTTCCTCCCACTGCAGGAGCTGGTGTGCAAGAAGAATAAGTTTTGAAAAAGGATAGTCTGAAAAAAGATGTAGAGGATGCAAGAGCTCTCCTGAAAGCCCGTGCAATGAGTCCCGTAAGCCCTAGTAAAGCCCAGGCGAGATGGACCTTTCGGAGCGAGCCTAATCGAGCCTAATCGAGCCTAATCAAGCCTAATTGAGGATGTCTTCCTGAGGTACCTATCGGAGTGAGCCTAAACAAGCCAAATTGAGGATGTCTTCCTGATGTACAGATCGGAGTGATCCTAATCAAGCCAAATTGAGGATGCGTTCCTGATGACACATTGCCATGATCTTAAGCAACGCAACAACTCGGAATTTGATAAATAAAGGCCACCATCCCGTATATTAAAAGAAGGTACTATTTTAAACATTTTCTTTTACCACTTAAGATCATATAAAAAAATCTTAAAAAATACTTTTCTGATATTTTATGGTAGAGAGTTATCTGAGATCCGACCAAACCAATAATTAAATAAGATTAAGGTAATTTTAAAAATGAAAGAGAGTATTTCTTTTAGCAAAAAGAAACAATTATAATAATTAGAGTACGTGAAAATATTGTCTTTTTTTTTAAAAAGATTAAACAAACTTAAAATAATGAGAAGCAAACAAAAGTGTTGCTTTCTATTTTTTGAATTAATATTATGTTTTTCTGTAAATAGATATGTTCAATGTAAATAAAATATTTAATCAAGTTTTAAAAAGTTTCTGTAATTATTTAATTAATAATATTTAAAGTGTGTCAATTCTTTTTTTCACAGCTTAAATTTTAGTTTAATTCATAAGTGGAAGAGTTCGTCTAAATAATTCACAACGCAAACTCTTAATTTTATTCGTAATTATTCAAATTTAATAATTACTTTTTGACGCGAATTATAATTTAATTTTATTAATGCTTCGCGTTACTCTTCTACTAGAATGTAGGTAAATACGATCACTTATATTATTTAAATTTATCTAAGGTATATAAAACTATATACCAATTTGCTATGAGGTTGCTTGGATGATTTGGACCAATTAACAATTTTGAATATATTTAATAAAAAATAAACAGGTGTAATTTTCTGTCCAGCAGCAACCTACAATTTTTTTATGGATTTAGATTTATTAAGCCCTGCTTTATGGAAATACAAAATTTCACATTTTTCTTTCAAGTAGTTTTCAAGTTATGCTTAAAAAACGGCAAAATGGTGGTTTAAGGTCTATGATAGAAGTGAGTAGATATTTTGAAATTTCTTTCTGCTGTCTTGTAATCTAACCGGCTTCATTGACTGCTTGAGTGGTGCCTTGATCAAGAAGGGGGCTCTCTCGGTTAACAATCGAGTACCGAACTTCAATTTGGATACAGCCCTTAAAATACGTTCGTTCTAAAATAATTAATTTCTCGGAAACTTATGGTTCGAATTGCATAAAAATTTGTTTTTAGGCTAATTGAAGGGTGTAGAGTTCATTTATGCTGTCAGAATTGTGTACTGCTATTGAAAAAAAAAAAACAAAGTTATGTTTCGGTTTAATATGCAGATGGCCCCCTAAGCAAATTTTATATACATCATTTAAAAGTAGACTTTATTTCCAATCGTTCGGTACCAGTAACTTTCTTCTATGATAATTTGTTGAGGAGTTAGTAGGGGGTGTTTACTTTTTTTTCCACGACTGTACATTGGAGCAGTTAACGTTATCAATGTCCGAAATTGGCCTCTTTAGCATAAAATAATAAAATTTTAAGATATTTATACAAAGCTTTTACAATAAATTATGTCATTTTCTGTCTCTGAATAGAATTAAAAACTCAGTGTAAAAAAAAAAAAAATAAATAAAAGTCAATGATAATTAAAGTTATGTTTGAAAGGCTTAAAGTTATGACGTGTGTCCAGTGCCCACCTTTTGAGAATCGCCCATATACATAAACCAAGTTTAAAAAAAGTAAAAATCTTTGCTACTGGCTTATTTTTTTTAAACTCTTTTTTTTATCATTTAATATCATTAACTTAGAAAACTGAAAGACAGGAAATAAATATAAAAATAGTGGTTATGATAAGCACAGTTAAGGAAACAAAAAGGAAAGCAAAAATAAGATTACATTTATGCTAATAATGAAATATAATAATAAAAAAATGAATTAAAACAAAACTATCGTACATCGAAATTGGAATCATGCAGTAACCAGTTATATCGCAATTACAAACAGTTTTCAATATTTATATTACCTCCGGATATATATATATATACATATACATATTTAAAGCTTACTTTTCCTTTTCAGATATTTAGAGGAGGGGGGGGGGGGTCTTAGCTTTCCACTGCACCCTCTTGCGTATGTCCATGCATATTAAGATTGTCTGGAAAATAAAGTCTTTATACAAATACGATCAGATTAATAATGAGATAGCGCAACAATTTATTTATTTAAAGCAGATTAGTAAAATTAACATAACGCTTTATTAGACTACACCTAAATAAATACTGTATTTAATAATAATAATAAAAATTTCATAAGAATTTTTCTTATGTAATGTTAAACTTATTTTTAATGGACAGCGTAGCTTAAACAAAACAACTTATTCTACATAATATTACAAAAATATTTATGTAATATTTTTTGTTTTGTTTATTCTTAGTGTTTAAAGTTGGTTTAAAGACTTACATTTTTAAAAAAATTATTTTCCGTTAGGCAAAACTTTTTGGAAGTTTTTTTAGAGTTCTAAGATAGGTATTAAAATTTTCTACAGTAATATGCGAATTTTTGTTTTATTTTAGATTTTAAAAGTAACATAAAAAAAAGCAAATTATCTTTTTAATTTTCATTAACTAAAAAAGTACTTTCCATATCAATTAAAATTCTTTATAGTTTAAAATATCAAAATCTTTTACTCACATTTTAGAAAAAGTCGTCAAAATTGAGTTCATTCAGTTAATTTCGATGGTTTATTTTAAATGATAACAGAATGTAACAATCGCTTCAAAATTGCCGGCAAGAACTTTTCACGGAAAAAGGAGCCGGCTACGTTTCCTCTTAGAGATTGCTCTCTGAAAAGGACGAGACTCAATAACCAATGAGGTGTTTGGATTTCACCTGACTGTGATTTTGGCCCTCCATTTTAGAATTTCGAGCGCGCGCGGTCGCGAACAGGCTAGCAACGATGCTGAAAATTTGAATTTAATCTACGTCGAAAAAAAAAATCATAATAATTAGAGGTTCCTTTGAATCAAGACCGGAGTGGGTGTAGATTAGGGTGTATCGATTTTTAACTTTTTTTTTGTTTCCAAATTCCAAGTTATTAAAAAGTTGCTACTAGACACCACAACTTACCACAAAAAATTTTGGATTTTTAAAAAAATGTTTAGGTCTCCCGCACAAGGCCTAAAGTTTAGAAATTTTACTTAAAAAGTAAATTTTTACAAAAATTTAAAAAAACCTAAAACACTTTTTTTCTAAATTGCAAGTTAAAATTCCACTAACAATAAGCACAAAAAGCGATAGAAAATGTATTTCAAAAACTTAGCACAACATTTAGGTCTCCTGCACAAGGCCTAAAAGTCGTAAATTTCAGCCAATTTTTGAACATTTTTCAGTGCTTTGATATTTGTGTTCAGGGCCGGCCCAAGAACATTTTGACGCCCGTGCGAGCACCCATCGGGTCGCCCCCCCCCCCCCCCCCACCACCACACACACACTAGAAACTTTGCTTGACTTATGGTCTTAATTTTTTTAAATATTCGTACTTTTTATACATACTATTACTAATTATTTCAGATATTAATTTAAAGTGTTTCAAAAACTGATAAAAAATTCTAAATTTAACCTCATCTTTGAGTTTGTATTTGGTAAATTGCAAAATCAGAGAAATTTCAATTTTAGAGTAATTATCAATCTTACAAGGAGAGGGCCAACCTTGTTAATCACAGATTTTGATTATTTTAATATATGTTGTAGGGTAGAGGCCCCTTAGTGTCAGGTTCAACGGATTTTATCCAATGCTCCTTAGTTCTTGAGAAACTGGGGGGGGGGGGGTCTAATATTAGTACACAACTTAAATACTTACTTTGCTACAACGATGATAGGTCAGTCGTAGCTCAGTTGGTATGGTGTTAACCGGCTGATTGGCGGCCCCGGGTTTGATACCTGAGTGCATATGAAAACACTGCACTACATTTGTTTTTCTCATTTTTTGTTTTATAAATTTACTTGTAAGTGTAACTTAATAATCTCACTGTCAATTAAAATTTTTAATATTGTATATCAATTATAATTTTAACCTATTTAATTTTTTACTTTTAACTGAATAGTTGTAATAAAACATCATAAAACTGTTATTTTTTTTTTATATAAAAAATCACTTTTAAAATGTATTTCATATATTCTTTATCAATGCAATGATATTGAGCAATTGTGTCTATTCGTGATTTTAAAGAAACATCATTTACGCATTGCTTTAACAAAGGAAGTCAATGAGATAATACTATTATTCTGTTTTTAAAGTAACAAGCATAATCATATTAAAAATTAGCATCAGAATTAAATTACAACCGATTTTTTGCATATTAAAGATTTTTAAATTTGTAATAAGTATGCTTGCACTTTCAATTATTTTGCTTTCCCCTTTATCTTTTTTCTGCTTTTATTTTATTTGAATATTCCTTTTTTTTTTTTTTTATCATAACTAGATGGCACCACAACAGAATTTGTCACGATTTTGGAATTTTTATCATTCAATAATAGATCCAATTTCTTTTTAAACCTCTTTAATGGATGAGAAATAATAGTTTATAAATAAGAAATGATAAATTTAAGTTTGTTAACATCATAATTAATGTTTGGTGTTAAAATTTTTAATTGAAATTATTAAATTATAATTATAACTATATTTATAAAACAAAAAATGAGAAAAACAAATGTAGCGCATTCATGTATCGAACCTGGGCCCTCGGATCAGCCGGCAAATGCCATGCCAACTGAGCTACGACTAACCTGTCATTTTTGCTGCGAAGTAAGTATTTAAGTTGTCTACTAATATTAGACCCCCCTGGTTTTTCAAAAACTAAGGGGCATTGGATAAAATCCGTTGAACCTGACACTAAGGGGTGTCTACCCTACAATATATATTAAAATAATCAAAATCTGTGATTAACAAGGTTGGCCCTCTCCTTGTTAATGTGTAACATTGCGATACAAAAGTAAAACACAAGGCACATGGTATTGGACGAAAATAACAATAAGTTAATTAATTAAAAAAAACTTTTTTTATAAGAATACTGTTTGGAATACTACAAAATAAAGAAGCAGAAGTACTAGTAAATAGCAAATATGAAAGATGAAAACTGCAATCTTTTCTCGTTATTTAGTACATAAAATGTACGAAAAAATTTCATATTTAAATATCGATTTTCGTAAAAGGCACAGTTTTCTCTTCAGCTGATTCCGGAAACATAAATATGCTTATTCTTTCTTTTCATTTTATTGAATGGTTCTCAATCTCTGTGATAATATTTACAGAAAAAAAAAAAAAAACTCACTAAAATTTATTTTTTAAGTAACCTAAATTAATTAAGCACTAAAAAAAACTATGATTGATAATAAGAGTTGTATTTATAATAATAAGGAATACGATTAACAAAAAATGTAACCCCCTCCCCCCCCCCCCCCCACAAAAAAAAAAAAAAGTTTCCTGGATTTCGTTCTACTGGTGCCCACGCTAGAAGTAAACAAACAAACTATCCCAAAGAAAAATTTTAAGTACACGTTTTAGCGACGCACTGAAAGTGAATAAAGAAAGTGTCATTATAAAATCATAGGTGTAGGACATCATAAAAAAAAAAATCAACATATCGGGCACTAAAGGGAAAAAAAGTTATTTAACGATAAATGTATTAAATGAAAGATTTTTTCAAGACGATTACAAAATAAAAAATATGTATATATATATATATATATATTTTAATAGGCTCCACTTTCACAATTCTACATTGTCAAGCTTATGTTGATTTATTCAACGAGCTCTTTGCTCCTGTTAATGAGAAATCAAAGTAAAGTAATATTACTATCAACTTCTGTTTAGTAGATTTACAAATAATAAAGTGCATGACATGGGCGCTGGTGGGATGGAGGGGGGGGGGGGAGCACGGAAAGACCTTTGCTCAACCTTTTTGAAAAAAAATTCGTCATCGTAGATAATTTAAAAAATGGGGTGGTGAAATTTACTTTTTTCGCTTAATTTTAAATAATAAATTAAACAGAAAAATTGCGCTTGGACATAAGTCTGTATATATAATAAAAACGCTTAGAACAATATTATTCCAAAGAAACCTTACCCCTAAGCAGATTTCGTTTTTCCAGTACTTAAGGAGCCGCTGCACTGAAACTCCTTGATCGCGAAATCCCATGATAACCTATGGTAAAACTTTGAAGTCAAATTACTCATTACTTAATATAATTATTAAAATACCATTTTCACCATCAGAAAGTGGACATCCAGATGCCAATGATGTGCGTTTATAAAAATTGTCGACGTAAATTTTAACTATTTTTAAGAAAATGATAAATATTAATCAAATGGAAATTTCAAAATTTATAGGGATATTTTATCTTCTTAAAATTTACGGAGATAATTTTTAAAACCGCACATCATCGGCATATGATATCTACTTTCTTATGATGAAAAAGGTATTTTAATAATTATATTAGGTAATGAGTCATCGCGCATCAAAGTTTTCCCATAGACAAACATGGGATTTCGCGATCGATGTGTTTCAGTGCAGCGGAGCCTTAAGGTGCAAATTATTTCACAAAATAATGAAGAAACTCTGTAATATTGAATAGTTCCCTTTCGGTTTAAATAAACTTTGACTCAGTATCAAATACATAATCTGATTTCAAAAAAGTCTTTTTTTTTTTTTTTTTTTTTTTTTTTTTTTTTTCATTTTAGTTACATTTCCTGCAATTTTCCTTTTTAAATTAACAATATTTGCTTAAAATTTCAGTTATTTTAATTTTAGTTTTGCGAAATACTTATTGTGTAATGGGCCAAAGACTATATTTCACTAATAAATAATCCCTAATGATGAATGAAACAGTGCATCATTATAACGCAATTATATATTTTTATGACGTTATTTTTTACTGGCTTTCCGATTAGTGTTCCTTTCAGACCACGTTTCGGAAAACTGGGGAAATACACAAATTCAAACAATATGGCATGCTTGCCGGCTGAACGAAATCTCTGAAGCGGGAAGATTTTGGAACAAATATGTGCTTGTAGCAAAAATAGAAATAGTTTAATCCCTTTCGGTCAACTGAGCTCCAACTGCCCCCTCCTCTCCGTTTAAGATGATAAATATTGGAATAATTAAACACTAAAAGAATTGTACTGTAGCTCGAAAAATTCCCCAAGTAGAGGGGAGGGGGGGAGTCTTGCGCCGGAGAGGCACAACCTTCCACGATATGTGCCTGAAAGAAACACTAGTTCCGATCAGAATCTGATTATCGCAAGGGCAAAAGAGGCAGCTGCCCAAGATCTCAACTCTAAAACACCCACCTCAAACACCAAAATTGTTTTCTTAATAAGTAGAAATCCTGGCTAAAAGCATGTTATAGGGGTACCATCTAAATCTTTGCTTCACGCATCGGAGCGCCATATAGGCCCTTGTTCCGCCGCTCTGAGTTTAGGGCGCAGCAATGTCCTTCGTAATTTCAAGAACTGACAATTTTGAAATACTACAAACTACAAGCATGCTTTGTAACTTCTACATACTATGTTTCACATTCGCATGAAAATTACTCATTTAAGCGAATCAAGCTACTTGAAAAATATTTGGTTTGATTCATTTTTAGCTATTAAATATTCAATTTACAGCAATTTAATAAACTAATTAGTGAACGACTGAATTGTATTGTCTCGATACTGCGGTCATTTTAATAAGAATTATTTACCTATATATTTTTGGTTACATGCCCTTTTTTTCATTTTTCTTTTTTGGCAAAATTTCTGACACTAACAACGCTATTGACTATTTCTAGAAGATGAGCTCACATCCAGAAGACACTGCTAGAAGAAAAGCTTTTTCAAAGACGCCTGTTTTTTATTTTAAAATTTCTGCCCCTTTTAGCTCCTAACGGTTTCTTTTTTCCGGTCATCTGGGGCGGGGGGGGGGGCAGTCTCAGATTCCCTGTGGGATAAGAGGACTCAAGAAAAATGCGCTTAAATAGCCGGAAGTGATAGAATTCACCATGAAACTCTCCAAGTCGAAATTAATTAGCATCTCACAAGGGAAGCAGATTTGAATCGAGGGATTTCTGGGGCTCGTAATTCTGTTTCTTTTCTCATTCAGATAAAGAACAGAAGCCGATGTCTGCATGCGAAAATTCGGCGCCCTTGAATTCCTTTTTAAAAAGAACGAAGAATTCTTTCTCGAGCTGGCCTCAGTCTAGCTATAGAAAATGTAAAAGATGAAAAAAAAAAACCGCAGAATATAAAATAATTTTTATCGGTGCTCTTATACGCGCCCTTTCATCTGTTTGGCGCCCCTCCGGCTAGGCGCCCCGTGCGGTGGCACACTTCGCACACGCCTTAGACCGGCCCTGTTTGTGTTGTTGCTGGTTTAAAAATTAAATGTAACTAAAGCCTCGTTAGGCTTGATTGGAATTGTTGAAATAAGTGAAATAATAAATCACATTTCAATACGTCAAGCGTCAACTTGAAGCAATGGGGTGGGGGAAGGCCAGACTGTAGCGCCACGGTGACGCGACACCTATGAATCACCGCGCAGACTTGTCAGTAGTCGTCTGCCGCGAGCGAGCATTACGGTTGTGTTTTAGTGCGATAGTCTTGTTGTAAGAATCAATTGAGTGAGTGTTGTTGTTGTTCATTATGAGTAAAAAAAACCCATCTAACTAGACAAACTACCGAGAGGCCGGTTATCGGGCAACCTATTGATGTGAGTGAGTTTAATGTTCTGCCAACCAAGATGGATGTTTTGAAGTATTTTGAGTGAGTACGCATTGAAATGAAACAAGAGGGAATACATCAGCCTGCAAAGAAGGTAATTGCGTTAAGAGTTGCTTTAAAACTTGAGGAAATATGTAAAAGAGCTTCAATTCCTGTTTGTGGCACCATAAACACAATATTTATGGTTTTAAAACTGCATGAGCAGCTTGAGAAAATTAAAAAGTGTTCAGGGCCTAAAAGGAAGTATCCTATCTCCTACAAAGATGCAGTAACTAGCTTTCAGTCAAAAACTGAAACTGCATTGTTTGATATTTGTACTTGCAAATGTGACCTCAGCAACTGTATTTGCTCTATTGACAAAAAAGTCCCGGCACCAAAACACGAGTTTTTGCTCGACCAACGTGGTCTTAGATTGATGTCGATTGCAGAGTGTGACAAAAACGAGACTAAAAAGCTTAAAAAGCGATTAGAAAGAAAATCTAGGTCACAAGCTTTAATGCAGGTAGTTGTAAAAAAGACTGAGGATGAAAACTTAAAATCTGTGGATAACATCGATTCTGGTGATAGTACAGATGATTCAATGTCTCACACATCATGTCAAGATAGTGATTTTGAAATAAATGTACTTGATACGAGTCAAAAAAGTGTTTCAAATGTAGAAGTAAAACAAGAACTGCCACAACGCTTGTCTTTGTTTTCACGAGCTTGTGACCGCAGGGGCATTTCTAGTAGAGCTGGAGCTCAATTAGCTACTGCCCTTTTGCGAGACTTAAATGTTGTTACTGCGGAGAACCAAGAAGCAGTAATCGACAAATCAAAATTAGCACGTGAAAGACTTAAGTCTCGTAAAGAAGTAAGCTCAACTCGAACCTCCGATATGTTGGCCATTTACTTTGATGGTCGTAAAGATGAAACCATAAGAAAAGAAATTGTAGCTGGTAAAAGTGTCCGAAAATCTTTAATGGAAGAACACATATCTATTGTTGAAGAATCTGGATCCAAGTATTTCGGTCATGTAACTCCCATAAATGGAACAGGAAAGGAAATAGTTACATGACTTGTAAAATATTGTGAAGAAAAAACTGTCGATCTTAAAAAACTAAAAGCGGCAACTTCTGGCCCAAACACATTTAGCAGGCCTATTGGTAAACAACTTCTAAGCTGCCAAAATCTGGATGTTGTAAATTTTGTTGCAATTGAAAGCGATACACCAGAAGTTCATCTTAAAGAATTGAGCACAGACGAAAAGTATCTGTACGAAATATCCAAACCCGTATCAATAGGTACATGTACAGAAGAGTTGGCCAGATGAAACCCCGGAAACATCTCGCACGCCAGGTGGCCTACCCTGGCAAATCGAATCCTTCGTTTGTATGTAGCCATGGATGATCGACCCCTGAGCTGAGAATGCTTGCAGAGTTCATAATGAAAGTCTACATACCATCATGGTTCTCAATTAAGTGCAATACCAAAATCCCGCAGGATTCCATTAATTTTTTTAAAATGATTCATTTCAGAAATTACTTAGAAGACGAGCTAAAACATGTTGTCCATGCAACGTTACAGAGAAACGCATTTATAGCTCACCCAGAGCATGTTTTAATAGCTATGTTGTTTGATGAACGAAAACATATTAGAGTCTTGGCTTATAAGAGAATCCAGAAAGCTCGTGAAACAGAAAAGAAAGGGGTAAGGATATTTAAACCCCCTCAGATCAATTTTAATGCTAAAGACTATATAGATATGATTGACTGGCAAACCTCTTCAGTAGAATCCCCTCTTGTTACCGATATGAGCCTAGAAGAGTTACAGTTAATTGCGGAAACGGGAAAAAGTGGAAGGGTTGAATTTACAATTCCTTCTCACACTCAAGCTGTGGAACGAATTGTGAAAGAAGTCAGAGAAGCTTCAAAGCGAGTGTGTGGGATGATCGAAAGAGATGGTTTCATTCGTGCCAGACTGGAAGACCGTAAAGAGCTACCTACGTTCGAGACCAAGAGCCAGTACAAAACCTCAGTGAAGGATTAAAATGTAAGTAAGTGTTTTTTGTACTACTTTGATTTTTAATGTTTTTAAATAATATCTTTATCTTACTGTCTTCCATATAATATTTGAAATTCATTGGGGATCATTTCTACAATTTTGTAAAAATCTGTAGGCCTACGTAAATACTGTATATAACTTTCGTTTCAGGTTTTGAAGACAAGATGAAAGGACGAATATTTAAAACAAGTCAGTTAATTTGAAATAGAACAAGAAAACTGCGCTCATGTTCTATGAAAATACATCAGCAACATTTTGTACTTATATACTACATTTTATTCAACGTTATAATATTTTATACATTTGTAATAAACAATAGTAATCACAAATAACGATAGAGTTTATTTGAATGCCTTTATCAAACAATTTACATCGTTAAACTATCTTTATTAAGATATACAACATTTATATATTATTTATGTAGTATGTATATATGTATATATATATATATATATATGTATATATATATATATGTATATATATATATATATATGTATATATATATATATATATATATATATATATATATATATATATATATATTGTGTCATTTTATGCCTCCTGTAACAAAAATACACTTAAGTCTGGTGTTTTTAACGAAAAAACAATGGTTCACTTACACTAAAAATTACGAAAGTTTCGTCAAAATTAACAAACTTTAGGCCTTGTGCGGGAGACCTAAATGTTGTGCTAAGTTTTTGAAATACATTTTCTATCGTTTTTTGTGCTTATTGTTAGTGGAATTTTAACTTGCAATTTAGAAAAAAAGTGTTTTAGGTTTTTTTTAATTTTTTGTAAAAACTTAATTTTTAAGTAAAATTTCTAAACTTTAGGCCTTGTGCGGGAGACCTAAACATTTTTTTAAAAATCCAAAATTTTTTGTGGTAAGTTGTGGTGTCTAGTAGCAACTTTTCATCAACTTGGAATTTGGAAACAAAAAAAAAGTTAAAAATCGATACACCCTAGTGTAGATCGCTTGGGTGTACGCTGCTGAAGGCGTACACCCGCCTCCCATCCTCAGGTTCGTTTCGAAGCACCGACCACCGAAGCAGAAAAATAAGATATCTAAAGCAAAACAATAATAAAGCACTGTTTCCTTTACTCTAGGACCTTTACCGTAAAACTACCTGTTTTATAAAAATATTCTACACCAGAATTTTTATTTAAAACTATTTAACTTATTATTGTCTGGTTTATATATTTAGTTTATTTTAAAGAAATTTCTGGTTTGAATAAATATTTTGAATATACCTGACGCTGTCGGGTCTATCGATTTTACCCACGAGTGGCAACAGCCACACCTGTGAGGGTATATACACTCCAAAAAAGATTGTTCATTGGAACGGATGTGAATCAGTGTTAAAATGTTCTTCACGCCTATTGGTGTTTTTCTTCGGTACACCGCAACTGGTGTGACATGGGTCCATTGGGCCCGTCTTGTAGGCGGAGGGTTAAGGGGGACGTGTACCCTCCAGTTTTTGACTATGGATTTTTACTTCTCATTTTCGTAATTAAAAGATTGATACATGTTCTTTACAACTGGCATTTAGTGAAATATAATATCAAAATTTTCATTTAACATATTTTATTTTGTTATATATTCAGCAAATAATTAATAATCTTCAAATTTTTTAGCTAGATCTAATAAAATCAATTCTGTTAACATTTCCGAATTATTGAATTTAGCGTTTGCTGGTGCTGCCATCTTCCTTTCAAAAGTAAAAATAATATTCCATATAACATCTTTTCCGTACATTTTTAATTTTAAAAACTAGCAAATAAGCCCCCAAAAATTTAATTTGGGTCTCGAAAATTCAGATTAGTACCAAGCTTCAATATCTTTTATGAACAGCAATTATATTTAAGAAATTTAGTCGATTTATCGGAGTTATATCATAATATCAACGAGATTACATTTTGGCGAGTGTGTTGGCGATTTAATGTTACCAGTTCTTTTGACAACCCCTTTGTTAGGGTGGGGTTTCAATTGATGTGTTGGAAGATTAATGTTTTCCTGTGCTATTTCTGTATAGAATGTATGTATGTATATTCGAACTTCTGCGACAAGGAAAGTGGATACTCAGTTTATTCCATTATCATTTGAAGTTTGCAATTTGAATGGGAATGTACTTGTTTATTTATTTTTAATGTGAGTGTAAAACAAAGGTTTTACCAACCAGGCAAAGTTTGGTGGTATTTTTTTTTAAAGCCTGATTATGACTATAATTCATAATCAATCAGCAATTTGTATTACAATAAAAAAAATTCAAATTTTTTAATCAAAGGTTTTATAGCAAGTGAACTTGTTCTCTACTTCTGTAAGTACAGTTAAACGTCTATGACAGTTCCTCCCTGATAATGGACACCTTTATTAAGAGTACATTTCCCCCTATGCCTAACAATTATTTGCGCATTTTTACATCTCAATAGCGGGCACTTCCGAATAGTGGACAAATTATACTCTCCCGAGGTTTCCGTTATTCAGAGGTTTTCTGTATTTGTTTATTATTATATTGTGTGTGTGTGTGGGGGGGGGGGGGTGCGGATAAACTACCTAGCTGCGATTCGTTTCTGAATTTTCCGAAAATTTAAGGCATTCATTTCCGAAAGTTCATAAAATTCGATCAATCCGAAAATTCGGACATAAAAAAAAAGCAAATTTCGACAAATGGTCGTCGGAAAAATAAATTTTGTCAACTGTTTGCAGAAAAAAAACGTGAATTTCAACAAAGAATCGCGGAAAAGACACAAATTTCGTCAAAAATTCGCGGAAAAACGCAAGTTTCTTCAAAAAAACGCGAAAAAATCCCCAAAATTTCTTCAAAAAATCGCGAAAAAACCGCAAATCTCGTCAAAAGATCTCGAAGACTCAAAATTCGTCAAGGGATCGCAAAAAAACGCGATTTTCGTCAAAGGGCCGCGGAAAAACGCGTAGTTAGTGCCGGGAGTGGATTTCCCATCCCCACCCCCCTTTGCTGTAACTTTTCAGAAAATTTGCTGTGAATTTCAGAAAATTTTTCTTTTCACTCAGAATCACCCTTGACTTACCTTTTTACCCCTAGGCTATATTTCTTTAGGCACCCCTTCCCTTCTTTCAAAACGATATATTTCAGTGTTTTCTGGTTGTACTAAAAAAGGAAAGAAATACTTTTAGTGCAGGTAAAAACATTGAAATTTCATAAAACTGTAAGTGTCATAATATCGCAAGTGGGGATTTTTTTAATTTCCTTCCTAGATGTAGAACAATATTTTTGTAAATATAAGGTATTAGGACCCAGGGGCCATATAAAAAAAATCATATTTAAATATATATATATACAACCCCTTATGAAACAAAAGATTGATTTATACGCTTTTTTACAATTGGAAGAATGTTTCATCAGCAGTTTAAAGGACAATAAAAGTCACCTCTGTATAAATAAATCCCAAACTGGTAGCTGAAAAATTCGAAGTATCCGATATTTTCTTCTTATGGATACCGAAAAAAAATTAAAAGGTGAGTAGCACTTGGAATACCATCTAGATGGTAATTATCTGCAAGATTTGATGAATGAAACAAAGAAAATTGGTTCAAAACATTACTTCAGTAGCGGATTTTATTTACAGAGAGCAAAATATGTCTTTTTTAATAAAAGTAATTATTTTATTTTGTTCGGTATGTGGAAAGGTGATTCTGTTCAGATTCATCCGAAAATTTACGGCTTTCGGTTCCAAAAACACTTTAAAATCGATCATCAGTCTGAAAATTTGGATAAAAAAAGACGCGAATTTCGACAGATGGTCGCTGAAAAAAATCAGTTTTGTTAATCGTCCGAAGAAAAAAATCGGCAACTTCGTCGAAGTATCGCGGTAAAAACGCAAATTTCGTCGAAGATTGCAGAGAAAAAGCAATTTCGTCTAAGGATCGCAGAAAAAAGTTAATTTTGCCGAAGGAGTCGGGGGGGGGGGGGGGGGGGAAACGGGAATTTTATCAAAGGGTCGCTAGAAAAACAAATTAAAAACACGGATTTCATCAAAGGTCCGTGAATTTCAGCGAAGGATCGCGAAAATAATGTGAATTTCGTTGCAGGATCGTGAAGAAAATGAAGTTTATAAAAAGGATGCTTAGAAAACGCTAATTTCGTCAAGGTAACTCGGAAGAAACGAGAATTTCGTCAAAAGATCGCAAACAAGCAAATTTAATCAAAGTATTGCAGAAAACCCGTAAATTTCGTCAAAGGATCCTGAAAAAAAAGCGAATTTCGTCAAAAGGCTGAATTGAAAACGCTAATTTCGTCTAAATATCGCGGGGGAAAAGCAAATTTCGTCGAAGGATTGCGGAAAAGTGAAATTTTCGAATATCACGAAAAAGTAGCAAATTTCTAGAAAGGGCCGCGGAAAAATTCGAATTCGTCATAGGGCTGCGGAAAAACGAAAAATTCGTAAAACAGCCAGGGAAAAAACGTAAATTTCGTCAAAGGACCTCGAAAAACGAGAGTTAAATAAATAGAGAGTTTCAGAAAAATATTTCGCCAAACGGCCGCGAAGAAAAAACGTGAATTTTGTGAAAAGGCCGCTAGAAAAAACACGAATTTCGTCAAACGGCCGCGGATATAAAACGCGAATTTTGTCGAAGGATCGCGGAAAAAAAACGGAAATTTTGTCGGCGAATTGTGAACTAAATATTTTAGTCAAAATGCTGCTTAAAAAATGCTATCTTAACGATATTAAAAAATGCTTATGCTTTCGACGAAGTATTGAGGAGAAAATGCGAACTTCGTCAAAGAGCCGCTAGATAAAAATGCGAATTTCATTGAAGGGCCGCGGAGAAAAGCTAATTTTATCGAAAGATCACGAAAAGATAGCGAATTTCGTCAAAAGGCTGCGGAAAAACGCAAATTTTGTCAAATATTTTTGTCGTTTTATATCCCTCAGAAAAAATGCAGTTTCTTCAAAACATCGCGAAAAATGCGAATTTCGTGAAAGGGCCGTACAAAAAAGGCGAATTTCGTCAAAAGATCACGAAAAATGAGAATTTCGCAAAGGGCTTCGGAAAAAAAGCGAATTTTGTCAAATGGCCGCTATAAAAACACGGATTTCGTCAAAAGGCAGTATAGGAACTCAAAGTTCGCAAAACGGTCACGAAAAGTAAACGAATTTCATCGAAAGCCGCAGAAAATCGCGAATTTCGTCAAAGGGCTGCGAAAACAATGCAAATTTCGTCAGAGGTTCGCGGAAACAAGAGATTTTTTGTCAAAGGGTCGTGCAAGAAATGCTAATTTTCCCAAAGGGCTGCGGAACGAGAACGCGAATTTTGACAAAGGACCACTATCAAAAACACGACTTTCGTCAAAAGGCAGCGTAAAAAACACAAATTTCGTCGGAGGATCGCGAAAAAACGTGAATTTCGTCGGAAGATCGCGGAAAAAGAAAAGAATTTTATCAAAATGTTGCTTTAAAAACGTTAATTTCGTCAAGGTATCTCGAAAAAAAAAGTGAATTTCGGTGGAAGATCTTGGAAAAAGAAAAGAATTTTATCAAAATGTTACTTAAAAAACGCTAATTTCGTCAAAGTATCTCGAAAAAAACACAAATTTAGTAAAAGGATCGCACAAAAACGCAAATTTCGTGAACTACTTGCGCAAAAATTGTTAATTTCGTCAAAGGGCCGCGGAAAAACTCAAATTTTGTCAAAGAGTGGCGGAAGAAATTCGAACTTCGCCAAAGGACTGCAAAAGAAATCCAAAATTTGTCACACAGTAGTAAAAAAAAACGCGAATTTCGACAAAATGCGCAGAGAAAAAATGCGAATTTTGTCAAATTGCTGCCAGGAAAAACACATTTCGTCAAAGGGCCGCAAAAATGTATTTTTTAATATGCCCTTTGACAAAATTCACGTTTTTCCCCACAGCCTTTTGGCTAAATTCGCATTTCATCCGCGACCATTTGACAAAATTATCCTGTTTTCGGGATTCTTTGACGAAATTTGCGTTTTTTTTGCGGCCCTTTGACGAAATAAGTGTTTTTCCTGGCAGCAATTTGACAAAATTCGCATTTTTTCTCTGCGCATTTTGTCGAAATTCGCGTTTTTTTTTACTACTGTGTGACAAATTTTGGATTTCTTTTGCAGTCCTTTGGCGAAGTTCGAATTTCTTCCGCCACTCTTTGACAAAATTTGAGTTTTTCCGCGGCCCTTTGACGAAATTAACAATTTTTGCGCAAGTAGTTCACGAAATTTGCGTTTTTGTGCGATCCTTTTACTAAATTTGTGTTTTTTTCGAGATACTTTGACGAAATTAGCGTTTTTTAAGTAGCATTTTGATAAAATTCTTTTCTTTTTCCAAGATCTTCCACCGAAATTCACTTTTTTTTTCGAGATACCTTGACGAAATTCACGTTTTTTCGCGATCCTCCGACGAAATTTGTGTTTTTTACGCTGCCTTTTGACGAAAGTCGTGTTTTTGATAGTGGTCCTTTGTCAAAATTCGCGTTCTCGTTTCGCAGCCCTTTGGGAAAATTAGCATTTCTTGCACGACCCTTTGACAAAAAATCTCTTGTTTCCGCGAACCTCTGACGAAATTTGCATTGTTTTCGCAGCCCTTTGACGAAATTCGCGATTTTCTGCGGCTTTCGATGAAATTCGTTTACTTTTCGTGACCGTTTTGCGAACTTTGAGTTCCTATACTGCCTTTTGACGAAATCCGTGTTTTTATAGCGGCCATTTGACAAAATTCACTTTTTTTCCGAAGCCCTTTGCGAAATTCTCATTTTTCGTGATCTTTTGACGAAATTCGCCTTTTTTGTACGGCCCTTTCACGAAATTCGCATTTTTCGCGATGTTTTGAAGAAACTGCATTTTTTCTGAGGGATATAAAACGACAAAAATATTTGACAAAATTTGCGTTTTTCCGCAGCCTTTTGACGAAATTCGCTATCTTTTCGTGATCTTTCGATAAAATTAGCTTTTCTCCGCGGCCCTTCAATGAAATTCGCATTTTTATCTAGCGGCTCTTTGACGAAGTTCGCATTTTCTCCTCAATACTTCGTCGAAAGCATAAGCATTTTTTAATATCGTTAAGATAGCATTTTTTAAGCAGCATTTTGACTAAAATATTTAGTTCACAATTCGCCGACAAAATTTCCGTTTTTTTTCCGCGATCCTTCGACAAAATTCGCGTTTTATATCCGCGGCCGTTTGACGAAATTCGTGTTTTTTCTAGCGGCCTTTTCACAAAATTCACGTTTTTTCTTCGCGGCCGTTTGGCGAAATATTTTTCTGAAACTCTCTATTTATTTAACTCTCGTTTTTCGAGGTCCTTTGACGAAATTTACGTTTTTTCCCTGGCTGTTTTACGAATTTTTCGTTTTTCCGCAGCCCTATGACGAATTCGAATTTTTCCGCGGCCCTTTCTAGAAATTTGCTACTTTTTCGTGATATTCGAAAATTTCACTTTTCCGCAATCCTTCGACGAAATTTGCTTTTCCCCCGCGATATTTAGACGAAATTAGCGTTTTCAATTCAGCCTTTTGACGAAATTCGCTTTTTTTTCAGGATCCTTTGACGAAATTTACGGGTTTTCTGCAATACTTTGATTAAATTTGCTTGTTTGCGATCTTTTGACGAAATTCTCGTTTCTTCCGAGTTACCTTGACGAAATTAGCGTTTTCTAAGCATCCTTTTTATAAACTTCATTTTCTTCACGATCCTGCAACGAAATTCACATTATTTTCGCGATCCTTCGCTGAAATTCACGGACCTTTGATGAAATCCGTGTTTTTAATTTGTTTTTCTAGCGACCCTTTGATAAAATTCCCGTTTTCCCCCCCCGACTCCTTCGGCAAAATTAACTTTTTTCTGCGATCCTTAGACGAAATTGCTTTTTCTCTGCAATCTTCGACGAAATTTGCGTTTTTACCGCGATACTTCGACGAAGTTGCCGATTTTTTTCTTCGGACGATTAACAAAACTGATTTTTTTCAGCGACCATCTGTCGAAATTCGCGTCTTTTTTTATCCAAATTTTCAGACTGATGATCGATTTTAAAGTGTTTTTGGAACCGAAAGCCGTAAATTTTCGGATGAATCTGAACAGAATCACCTTTCCACATACCGAACAAAATAAAATAATTACTTTTATTAAAAAAGACATATTTTGCTCTCTGTAAATAAAATCCGCTACTGAAGTAATGTTTTGAACCAATTTTCTTTGTTTCATTCATCAAATCTTGCAGATAATTACCATCTAGATGGTATTCCAAGTGCTACTCACCTTTTAATTTTTTTTCGGTATCCATAAGAAGAAAATATCGGATACTTCGAATTTTTCAGCTACCAGTTTGGGATTTATTTATACAGAGGTGACTTTTATTGTCCTTTAAACTGCTGATGAAACATTCTTCCAATTGTAAAAAAGCGTATAAATCAATCTTTTGTTTCATAAGGGGTTGTATATATATATATTTAAATATGATTTTTTTTATATGGCCCCTGGGTCCTAATACCTTATATTTACAAAAATATTGTTCTACATCTAGGAAGGAAATTAAAAAAATCCCCACTTGCGATATTATGACACTTACAGTTTTAAGAAATTTCAATGTTTTTACCTGCACTAAAAGTATTTCTTTCCTTTTTTAGTACAACCAGAAAACACTGAAATATATCGTTTTGAAAGAAGGGAAGGGGTGCCTAAAGAAATATAGCCTAGGGGTAAAAAGGTAAGTCAAGGGTGATTCTGAGTGAAAAGAAAAATTTTCTGAAATTCACAGCAAATTTTCTGAAAAGTTACAGCAAAGGGGGGTGGGGATGGGAAATCCACTCCCGGCACTAACTACGCGTTTTTCCGCGGCCCTTTGACGAAAATCGCGTTTTTTTGCGATCCCTTGACGAATTTTGAGTCTTCGAGATCTTTTGACGAGATTTGCGGTTTTTTCGCGATTTTTTGAAGAAATTTTGGGGATTTTTTCGCGATTTTTTGAAGAAATTTTGGGGATTTTTTCGCAATTTTTTTGAAGAAACTTGCGTTTTTCCGCGAATTTTTGACGAAATTTGTGTCTTTTCCGCGATTCTTTGTTGAAATTCACGTTTTTTTTCTGCAAACAGTTGACAAAATTTATTTTTCCGACGACCATTTGTCGAAATTTGCTTTTTTTTTATGTCCGAATTTTCGGATTGATCGAATTTTATGAACTTTCGGAAATGAATGCCTTAAATTTTCGGAAAATTCAGAAACGAATCGCAGCTAGGTAGTTTATCCGCACCCCCCCCCCCCCCCACACACACACAATATAATAATAAACAAATACAGAAAACCTCTGAATAACGGAAACCTCGGGAGAGTATAATTTGTCCACTATTCGGAAGTGCCCGCTATTGAGATGTAAAAATGCGCAAATAATTGTTAGGCATAGGGGGAAATGTACTCTTAATAAAGGTGTCCATTATCAGGGAGGAACTGTCATAGACGTTTAACTGTACTTACAGAAGTAGAGAACAAGTTCACTTGCTATAAAACCTTTGATTAAAAAATTTGAATTTTTTTTATTGTAATACAAATTGCTGATTGATTATGAATTATAGTCATAGTCAGGCTTTAAAAAAAATACCACCAAACTTTGCCTGGTTGGTAAAACCTTTGTTTTACACTCACATTAAAAATAAATAAACAAGTACATTCCCATTCAAATTGCAAACTTCAAATGATAATGGAATAAACTGAGTATCCACTTTCCTTGTCGCAGAAGTTCGAATATACATACATACATTCTATACAGAAATAGCACAGGAAAACATTAATCTTCCAACACATCAATTGAAACCCCACCCTAACAAAGGGGTTGCCAAAAGAACTGGTAACATTAAATCGCCAACACACTCGCCAAAATGTAATCTCGTTGATATTATGATAAAACTCCGATAAATCGACTAAATTTCTTAAATATAATTGCTGTTCATAAAAGATATTGAAGCTTGGTACTAATCTGAATTTTCGAGACCCAAATTAAATTTTTGGGGGCTTATTTGCTAGTGTTTAAAATTAAAAATGTACGGAAAAGATGTTATATGGAATATTATTTTTACTTTTGAAAGGAAGATGACAGCACCAGCAAACGCTAAATTCAATAATTCGGAAATGTTAACAGAATTGATTTTATTAGATCTAGCTAAAAAATTTGAAGATTATTAATTATTTGCTGAATATATAACAAAATAAAATATGTTAAATGAAAATTTTGATATTATATTTTACTAAATGCCAGTTGTAAAGAACATGTATCAATCTTTTAATTACGAAAATGAGAAGTAAAAATCCATAGTCAAAAACTGGATGGTACACGTCCCCCTTAACCCTCCGCCTACAAGACGGGCCCAATGGACCCATGTCACACCAGTTGCGGTGTACCGAAGAAAAACACCAATAGGCGTGAAGAACATTTTAACACTGATTCACATCCGTTCCAATGAACAATCTTTTTTGGAGTGTATATACCCTCACAGGTGTGGCTGTTGCCACTCGTGGGTAAAATCGATAGACCCGACAGCGTCAGGTATATTCAAAATATTTATTCAAACCAGAAATTTCTTTAAAATAAACTAAATATATAAACAAGACAATAATAAGTTAAATAGTTTTTAAATAAAAATTCTGGTGTAGAATATTTTTATAAAACAGGTAGTTTTACGGTAAAGGTCCTAGAGTAAAGGAAACAGTGCTTTATTATTGTTTTGCTTAAGATATCTTATTTTTCTGCTTCGGTGGTCGGTGCTTCGAAACGAACCTGAGGATGGGAGGCGGGTGTACGCCTTCAGCAGCGTACACCCAAGCGATCTACACCCACTCCGGTCTTGATTCAAAGGAACCTCTAATTATTATGATTTTTTTTTTCGACGTAGATTAAATTCAAATTTTCAGCATCGTTGCTAGCCTGTTCGCGACCGCGCGCGCTCGAAATTCTAAAATGGAGGGCCAAAATCACAGTCAGGTGAAATCCAAACACCTCATTGGTTATTGAGTCTCGTCCTTTTCAGAGAGCAATCTCTAAGAGGAAACGTAGCCGGCTCCTTTTTCCGTGAAAAGTTCTTGCCGGCAATTTTGAAGCGATTGTTACATTCTGTTATCATTTAAAATAAACCATCGAAATTAACTGAATGAACTCAATTTTGACGACTTTTTCTAAAATGTGAGTAAAAGATTTTGATATTTTAAACTATAAAGAATTTTAATTGATATGGAAAGTACTTTTTTAGTTAATGAAAATTAAAAAGATAATATGCTTTTTTTTATGTTACTTTTAAAATCTAAAATAAAACAAAAATTCGCATATTACTGTAGAAAATTTTAATACCTATCTTAGAACTCTAAAAAAACTTCCAAAAAGTTTTGCCTAACGGAAAATAATTTTTTTAAAAATGTAAGTCTTTAAACCAACTTTAAACACTAAGAATAAACAAAACAAAAAATATTACATAAATATTTTTGTAATATTATGTAGAATAAGTTGTTTTGTTTAAGCTACGCTGTCCATTAAAAATAAGTTTAACATTACATAAGAAAAATTCTTATGAAATTTTTATTATTATTATTAAATACAGTATTTATTTAGGTGTAGTCTAATAAAGCGTTATGTTAATTTTACTAATCTGCTTTAAATAAATAAATCGTTGCGCTATCTCATTATTAATCTGATCGTATTTGTATAAAGACTTTATTTTCCAGACAATCTTAATATTCATGGACATACGCAAGAGGGTGCAGTGGAAAGCTAAGACCCCCCCCCCCCTCCTCTAAATATCTGAAAAGGAAAAGTAAGCTTTAAATATGTATATGTATATATATATATATCCGGTGGTAATATAAATATTGAAAACTGTTTGTAATTGCGATATAACTGGTTACTGCATGATTCCAATTTCGATGTACGATAGTTTTGTTTTAATTCATTTTTTTATTATTATATTTCATTATTAGCATAAATGTAATCTTATTTTTGCTTTCCTTTTTGTTTCCTTAACTGTGCTTATCATAACCACTATTTTTATATTTATTTCCTGTCTTTCAGTTTTCTAAGTTAATGATATTAAATGATAAAAAAAAGAGTTTAAAAAAAATAAGCCAGTAGCAAAGATTTTTACTTTTTTTAAACTTGGTTTATGTATATGGGCGATTCTCAAAAGGTGGGCACTGGACACACGTCATAACTTTAAGCCTTTCAAACATAACTTTAATTATCATTGACTTTTATTTATTTATTTTTTTTTTTACACTGAGTTTTTAATTCTATTCAGAGACAGAAAATGACATAATTTATTGTAAAAGCTTTGTATAAATATCTTAAAATTTTATTATTTTATGCTAAAGAGGCCAATTTCGGACATTGATAACGTTAACTGCTCCAATGTACAGTCGTGGAAAAAAAAAGTAAACACCCCCTACTAACTCCTCAACAAATTATCATAGAAGAAAGTTACTGGTACCGAACGATTGGAAAAAAAGTCTACTTTTAAATGATGTATATAAAATTTGCTTAGGGGGCCATCTGCATATTAAACCGAAACATAACTTTGTTTTTTTTTTTTTTTCAATAGCAGTACACAATTCTGACAGCATAAATGAACTCTACACCCTTCAATTAGCCTAAAAACAAATTTTTGCAATTCGAACCATAAGTTTCCGAGAAATTAATTATTTTAGAACGAACGTATTTTAAGGGCTGTATCCAAATTGAAGTTCGGTACTCGATTGTTAACCGAGAGAGCCCCCTTCTTGATCAAGGCACCACTCAAGCAGTCAATGAAGCCGGTTAGATTACAAGACAGCAGAAAGAAATTTGAAAATATCTACTCACTTCTATCATAGACCTTAAACCACCATTTTGCCGTTTTTTTAAGCATAACTTGAAAACTACTTGAAAGAAAAATGTGAAATTTTGTATTTCCATAAAGCAGGGCTTAATAAATCTAAATCCATAAAAAAATTGTAGGTTGCAATTCATATTTTTTCGAATATTAATTTCATAATTCATATAATAAAATTATAAAAATTGCAAATTCAGCGTATTTATGTTTGGATATTTTACTACTATTGCCACACAAAAATTACCACATCAGGAGTATAAATTTCAGGAGATCATAGGCGTAACCAGGGGGCGGGGTGCCCTGGGTGCACGGGCACCCCCCCCCCCCCCCCCGTTTCCCGCAGACTCGAGCACGATTATTTAAAAAATTCGAATCTACAAAAGAAAAAATAAGAAGTGAAAGCAGAGTTCAATTAGTTTAGTTTAGAAAACTAAACGTCTAAGTTTTGAAATGTGATAAAAAAAGAAACCCACATTCTTTTTTTTTTTTAAACAGAAAATTATGTTGTTTATCTTTTTTAAAAACTAGAATATTTGCAAGAATCTGTATTAGTCATAGTAATTCAAAAAGGTGGCTTTATAACCCCACTTTGACGTCCTTTGTCTGTGGGAGATGTTTTTAACGCCGTTCTTTCTATTGCATGTTTCTGCAATTTCATGAGAAATTAACGCAAGTTCTTGACGATGATAGAAACTATTTGTCTCTTTGCTTTGGTATTTTAAAGTCAAGAAAGAAGCAAAAAAAAAATTGAAAGGGGATGCAAATGTGAAACGATAATTCCAAATTTCGATTAGCCGAGGTAAAGGGGGGGGGGGGGGGGGGGGCACATACCCTGCCTCCTTTGTAAATGAAAAATAATAGCACAGAAAATTCAAATTAATCTGTAGGTTGGTTGGTTGGTTGAATTTAGTGTTTTGTGGCATTTTTTGATATTCTTGAAAGGAATATGGTTGCAGTCTTTCAAGTCAATATAGTAATTTTTTTTCCTCTGAAAATTTGTATACGATTTTAAGTTTTTTCTCGTTTCGCGGCATTCTTTTGAAAGTAGGTAAAGGAACCCCGTTTCAGTGCAGTAAATTTTGACAAATTGGCGATTTTATTCTGCAGGGGTCGATGCAGGTTTTTATTCTTGGGGCCCATTTTGTGAAAAGGAGAAGTTATTTTTGTGAATTTTATTATATTTTTGTGAAAAATAACATTTTGTAATGAAAGTTGAAATCCAGTTTCTCAAATATGAACCAAGAATTTATGAAAAAAAAAACATTCTTTAAATCCCCTTGCTAAAGTTTTTGTGTTTTGTGACCTGGTTTTATTTTACAAATTACACATTTTAAAACAGTTTTTATGAAAAAGAATGCTACGTAGGGGCCTATTTTATTAAAAGTAATTTTGTGAAGGGGCCTGTTTTATTAAATTTATTTTTGTGAAGGGGCCCATTTTATTAAATTTATTTTTGTGAAGGGGCCCATTTTATGAAATTTATTTTTGTGAAGGGGCCCATTTTAGTAAATAGATTTTTGTGAAGGGGCCCTAAATAGGCCCTAAATTTTGTCTGGATCGACCCCTGTTCTGTGATCATTTCATGATATTTACAATTTTCCTCCAAAATCGTGTGACGAAATTCACGTCTTTCTACGCGATTTTTTGTCGAAATCCGCACTTTTTACCACTTACCTTTGACAAAATTTGTGTTTTTTACCACTATCCTTTGACGAAATTCGCATTTTTTACCGCAGTATTTTGACGAAATTGGCATTTCTTTAGCACGCGATCCTTCGATGAAATTCGCGTTTTCTTTCCACGATCTTTTGATGAAATTCGCTGTTTCTTTCCGTAATCTTTTGACGAAATTCGTGCTATCTTTCTGCGATCCGTTGACGAAATTCTCGTTTTTACCGCGATCATTTCACGAAACTTATTTTCTGTTGCGATCGATTGACGAAACTGATATTTTTACAGGGAGATCATTTGTCGAAATTCGGGATAGTATTGCGCGACCGTTCTTACCAAAACAAGTGAAAACATAAATAAAAAAAGACCAAGCACGTGATCATAACGATTATAGATTTTTTGTAGGTCAAGTGAGCGAAGACAGGGCGTAAAATTTGCTGCTGATCGGATTTGTATCAGATCACGTGATACTTTTCATGAATGTTTTGGATTTTGTCCGAGTGCATATAGAGCAGTTCACATCACGTGACTTTTACCGGAGAACAATGAAGAAAGCTGTAGAACACACAAACGGAAAAAGCATTTATAAAGGTAGCGACAGTTGTCCTATACAGCAGCAGCAAAAACCTGTTCGTGACATCACCTTGCACACAGGGGCCTCGCTAAGGGGGGGGGGAGCCTCCCCCCCAAACGTTCGAGAATGCTGTTATACTTGGCAAATTTACAAACTTAGTTGGTGAATTTTTGTAAAACTTTAATAAAAACTATAATACATTTTCTATTTCTGATAGACTTGGCAGAAATTACAAATTTAATTGGAAGTATTATTAAACTTTTCACAAATAAGAACTATATTTTATTTTATTTTATGCCTAAGTGGAGCAAGATCACCAGATCACTAGGATCTGGTATAGACCTTATTTGCTCTACCCGGTAAGTTCCTCGACATGCGGGGATTCACTACACATAGTTCCAGTCCTCGGACAAAAGGCACATGCCAACGAGGGAAAAAAAAATTACATTAACACATAGATATACATAAAAACTAGCCGCTGGGGCACAAAGCTCCTACGTGACAGGCAGTGGTGTGTTGATCCTGGAGATAAAAGTCCATAAATCAAAAAAGAAAATTTGAGGATTGTATCATGATTCCGGACCACATCGTCCAGATGGTATGTGCGCCGGAGACCCGCTCCTGCACAACAAGGGGCGCTAGGACTGCCAGGAGCTCGACAAAGGCTCCAACGCGACAAAGGGCGAGTCTCAGGAATGCAGATGCAGAACAGCTAGGAAGTAAGATTGGTCAGGTCCATAAGGAAGTGAAATATTTCTGCCAAATGGCGGAGTAGTCTTGGGCGAGATAAGATGTTTTTGAGCCAAGTATCTGGGCGGGATGGGATTTAGGGTACCTAAGGTGCCAGGCCTCTGTGAGTGTGCAGAAGAAATAATAATGATCTCTGGGAACCCAAAAGCCCCACACTCGCAGAGGTCCGTGCCAGAGCGTTTGAAATAATTGAGGTATGTTCTAAATGGACCATGACCGGAGAGGAAAGCTGATGTGGGAGGGGAGAAAGCTAAGAGATTATAGGAGACTTTTGGGATTAAGGAATAGGTGTGCCTGCCTTTACGTGAGGCATCCCAATAGAGTTGCCAGTCTGAAAGTATGTCCCTTTTAAGGAAACAACGAACATAAGATGGGGAAACAGGAAGGGCAAGATCTATGTTTGGACGTGAGGTGGCCTCCTTGGCCAGCGTGTCAGCCAGCTCATTGCCAGATATGCCGATATGAGCGGTGACATGGCCGAGAGAGACCCTATGGACGAGAGTTTTTAAAATTAATTTAATTTTGAGTACTAGGGGTGTTTAGTCCTGTGGGTGAAGATTTCTTGCAGGCTGGAAAGGCTGTCACTATAAAGGTGAAAGTATATAGGTTGAGGATAGAGAGCAATCCATTCCAAGGCCCGGAGGATTGCAAAGAGTTCAGCTTGGAACACTGAATTGTCATCTCCAATCCTGCATGCCCACCGATGAGCCACAATTGCATTTTCTAATTGTAGTAACTTGGCAAAATTGCAAAACTAGTTGGCAAATTCTGAAATTTGACTTGGCAATTTAAGGTTCTCTCCCCCACCAATAAAAAGTCTTCGCGATGGCCCTGCTTGCACAGCTCTATAGACATTAAGGCTCCTATAATACTATAGGAGCTCTATAGACATGTATTCCTATGGACTTTACCCATGTGACGTCAGGCGCGGGTAAACAGAAATAAAACACCAATAGGCGTGAAGATAATTTTAACACTGCTCCCCCTTCGTCCAATAAACAGTCTTTTTCGAAGAGTATATCCCCGCAAAAGCGTGCTGTTGCCATTTGTGGGTAAAGTCCATTACGAAAGACATTGTTTGGAAAGGTAAGAAGATTTAGTCACTGGTTTCACCTGGTTTGAATCACAAAATTACGAAATAATTAAATTATTTCGAAATTTCTTACTTCTTTAAGACCTACTCCACGAGGGATATTTCCCTGCGCCCGGGCGCTTCGATCTGCGTCTGTGAACAAGCTCAAGGTTCATGGAGGTAGATTGGTTGACAGGAGTGTTTGTTTGTAAATATGCCCTTCCCTTATCGCTGACGTCAGAAAAAGATTCCGTCTGTCGCTACTCGCTTCTAGCAGACAGAACTATTGTAAATAAAAATGAAAGTGATGTGACCTTTTTGCCGCTAATCATGAATTGATTGATGTAAATGTTTATGTTTGTTTTGCTTTTTCAACGCAGTGATAGCTAGTAAAAAAAAAAAAAAAAATTCGCAATGATTTTAATATCAGATTTTTATTGCGTGTTGATGTTATGTACATTTAATCCGATAATACTTATTGAAAACTGCTCTTGTGAGAAAGCATCTTCTATCGACTATTGCTCAGTTTGTACTTAATTTTGCTTTAAAATATATTTACAAAATTTAAAAATCTCTTAGTAATCACGAATATAAGATAATGTAGATTTACAATTCTGCGTAAGTGCAAATATTATTACAATATCTTTTATATTAAAACTTAATCTTTTTAAAATTATCTTTTTATTTTATTTAACAGCAATTCATAAAATGTTGTTCAAATAAATTGAATTTTATGTTTTTATTTTGAGTCAATAAAAAAAGAAATTCAGCTAAATTTTTAAAAAATGACATTTTGTCCACAATCATTTAACTGATAATGGGGTTATTGTAGTAAACAGTTACTCAAATTTAGTTTATGAAAAAATATATACATATTATATTTTATAGCATAAATCTGTAACTATGACTGGCAATACTTGTCAGATTTTTTTTTTTTTTTCTCTCTACAAAAATTGGTATTTAAAATTACAGAATCTTATGTAATACACTAGCTGTTGCTTCAAACAATCACATTCCTCCTAAAATATTTGATTTTATTAGGCGGCAACCTGCTATTCAAAATTTTATTGGTACTTTCCAGTACAGAGGCCTTGGCGAGATAGAGAAAATTGGCTTGGCGAAAGAAGAAAATTTTCTATGCATATTTTCTGGCAATCTATTTACTGTTTCATATACACAAGCAATTTTTCCTGTATTTATACGATTTATTTATAGGGATGCACTGAGTAGTGATTTTGGCTGAATACTTGGCTTGCCAAATACTTTTAAATTTCTGAAAGTATTAAAAAGTTAAATTTTAAAACAATTTTACATAATATTTAGCACATAGTGTATATATAATAGGGTCACCTGGGGTAATTCCTGGTCAGCAAGTTTCTGGGGTAATTCTTGGTCACAGTCCTTTTTGTGTTTTAAAAATGCTTCACCAAAAGGAAAAAAATCACAGAGGTACTCTGAACTATCTTCATTAGAATTTATTATTTAATTATGAATTTATTGTTTATTTGGAACAGATGTCATAAGTTCTCCCGGCCGCCATCTTGGAATTTTCCTTGGCGTGAAAACCCCTTTTCCGCCAAGTAGTAAATGTCGCCAAGCACCGGTTTATATGCATGTTTGGCTTAACAAAAATAAAATGTGAATAATAAACAAAATTCGCTAAAATGGCAATGAGTAATCGTTGTATGTGCGCTTTGCGCACATTAACCGAATAAAAACATCATTGCATTCAGCACTTCTCGAGGTGTAGCATTCTCAAAATTCAGCAGTTCTCGTTTTCTAGCAATCTCAAAATGTAAAAAACTCTTAAAGCAGCAAAATACACATAAAAAACATTATTCGCTCAAATGGCAACCAGTAATCGTTGTATGTGCACTTCGCGCACATTAACCGAGAAAAAACATCACTGCATTCAGCACTTCTCGAGGTGTAGCATTCTCAAAATTCAGCAGTTCTCGCTTTCTAGCAATCTCAAAATGTAAAAAACTCTTAAACCAGTAAAATAATATAGACTGGGAGGCGTCTGCACAAACCATCACTTCATCGAGTTGACGACTGAAATTCCATGATTAGTTAAAACTCGATTCGTATATTATAATGCAACTGGTCTGCCAAGTCATATCTTGGGGGAAAAACACATACTTCCGAATTTAGTGGTTGACAAGTAGGTTTACCATTGTATTTTCTTGCTCCCAGTCCTCCATGTTTTCATACCTTTGGGTGCAGGGAAACACAATGATAAACCTACCGTACAACCACTAAAATCGGGTCTGCGTGTGGTTTCCACCAAGATATGACTTGGCAGACCAGTTACATTTTAATATGCGAATCGAGTTTTAACTAATCCCGGAATTTTAGCCTTCTACTCGATGAGACGATGGTCTGTGTAGCCGCCTCCCGATCTAAATGTGTTATTGTGAATTTTTTTACGAAATGAAGTACAATAGAGCCTCGATTATCCGAAGTAATTGGGACCGACCCTCTTTCGGAAAATCGAAATTTTCGGATAATCGAGAATGCTTCAATTTTAAGATTAAGGAGAAATATATGCAATATTTCTTATTACGGTAACAAGTGCTTAATAAAAATAAAGCAATAATAGGAACAATAATAAATTTTCTGAATTTTAATTTTGAAATTGATGGATTTATAACCATCTCAGATATCATTAACTGATTTCAAAACAGGAAACCATTCAAGAATACAAACATTTGAACACGTAAATAAATACATTAAGTAATAATAAATCATTCTGTAATAAACAAACTTTTCTATTTTAGCTAAATTATCCTACTCAAGATAAACAATTACATTAATAAATAAAATATGATTATAGATCATCCCACGCACGAAGCAAGAGTCGGACGACATCATCGAAAAGAACTTATAAACATTTCATATTATTTTATTAGTTGGTTCTTAGTTTCTCTAAGTATAACATGTAAAATTAATATAAGAAAAAGCTGCAATATGAAGCAGCAACATTTGTATTTTTTAAGATAGAATATAGTTCTAAAATGTTGCTCAACAAACATGGAGAACTCGTCAGTTTCATTTCTTTCAGTGTTCATAAAATTAATTAGAAAAAACAAATATTTTCTCTACAGATAAGAAAGGATACGTCTTGATGGATTTACACTCGTGCGAAGCTGTATAATGAGGATTGCTGATGAAGAAAGATAAAGATAAGAAATTACCTATATTATTATTATATTTAATTGTATTTTCATGGCCAGAATCAGAATAATATTTATTTATTTATCTAAGTATTAGCGCGCGTAACTTACTGTGCAGAGCAGAGGCGGCTTTTTTGCCAACAATTTGATTCCGAGACTGAGAAAGTCTAATATTTTAGTAGATAAATAATATTTGTGAAAAAAAAAAAAACTACTGGCCATAGAGGTATGCACATTAAAAAGAAATTGAAAATTATTGAAAAATATAGTTCGTCAGTTATTTGATGACAAAATAAATATTGTGCATTGTTTTTTTGTTGATATATATGAAATGTCAAACAATTGAAGAAAACTAGATATATATAAGAAGTTTTATATAAAATAATAAAACAGCAATTCCTCTTTACCAACAAAACTAAAATAACTAGTAAAATGGCCGCATTACGTGAGATACAGCTTGTAGAAAAACTTAACGCTAGTAACTACAGCAATTGGAAATTCAAAACTGAGATGTTACTGATTAGAGAAGACTTGTTCAACGTAATTAGCGAAGATAGGCCCACGCCAATCACAACCGATTGGGAGAAAAAGGACAGGAAGGCTAGAGCTATAATTAACCTGTCAATTGACGATTCTCAAATCGTTCACGTAAAAGGGCTTAACACAGCCAGAGACACTTGGAACGCACTTAAAACGATACACGAAAGGGCGAACTTGTCTAGTAAATTATTTTTGTTAAGAAAGCTTTATGGAGCCAAGCTCCAAGAAAACGGGAACCTAATCAAACACATAACATACATTCTAGAACTAATAGACAAACTCTCAGCGATCGGGGAAACAATTAGCGACTGCCATCTTTCAGCTTTATTGCTGTGTTCGCTACCCCCTAGTTATAATACTTTAATTACTGCCCTTGAATCACGGAATGAGGACGAGCTTACACCACAATTTATTAGAAGTAAATTAACAGATGAGTACAATAGAAGGGTTGAAAACGCAGACCAGGGTGAAAACTCAACAAAAGCGTTTAAAACGCAAAAAAGAGATATCCAAATGATAATTTTAAAAAGATAAACAGTGCACGTATTGCAAATTGAGAAATCACACGTACAGAGAATGTTGGCGTTTGAAAAATCGAAACAATCACCCAAATACACAAAAACAACAACAAACATACAAAAACAAACATTACTCATCATCGTTGTGTTATCAACAATCGGATAACCAGATAGGAAACACTGACCGCGAATCAGTAGACAAGAGAAATTATAGAACGGAAACAAAACCAGATCAAAGCAGCGACGCAGCCTTTCTAATAGACAAAGCAGAAAAACAAACCTGAATTATTGATTCTGGTTCATCTTCACATATCCTAAACAATAAAGATGACTTTACTAAATTAAATGACACCGAAAAAACAACGGTCATAATTGCCAACGGCAAAACTCTAAACTCGCTAGGTACAGGAGAAACTACATTCACGACGAAAACATCCGATGGAGGCATAAATAAAATTACGTTGAAAGAAGTGTTGTATGTACCGGAGCTAGAATCTAATTTAATTTCAGTTAGTAAAGCCACAAATAATGGGTGTAAATTATTATTTGATAAAGATAAATGCACGCTGTCCCGAAATGGGAAAATCTATTTGGAGGCAAAAATGAAAAATAACCTATACGAAGTTGAATTATTAGAAAATGCAGATAGGAATATAGTAAATATGGCACATGAATGCAAAAGTAAAGACTGCCTGGAACTTTGGCACAAACGCCTAGGGCATAGAAATTATAATTCCATAAAGGAAATGGTTAAAGACGACTTAGCCTATGGCATAAAACTAAATAATTGCAATCATGGAACAACATGCGAAACGTGCATACAAACAAAAACAAGCGATGCTCCCTATCCCAAAACAGTGTATAGAAACAAAACAGGTAGAGTACTCGATCTAGTGCACACGGACGTATGCACAGCGATAGGAACCCCCACAATAGGTGGTAAAACAATGTTTGTAACTTTCATTGGCGACTACTCTAGATTTACTGTAATATACTTATTAAAACATAAAGATGAAGTACAGGATAAACTGATCGACTATATAGCTATGGTTCGAAACCAGTTCGGGATATATCCGAAAGCAATAAGATAGGATAACGGGGGAGAGTACATAAATAGTGGGGTAGAGGATTACTTAAGAAAAAGGGTCATTAAACATCAATTAACCGTGCCATATTGTCCGAGCCAAAATGGCATTGCGGAAAGAAAAAATTGGTCGCTATTAGACATGACTAGAAGCCTACTGAGAGAAGCAGATCTGCCACAAAGATTTTGGGGAGAAGTAATTAACACTACGAATCATTTACAAAATCGCTTACCAACAAGATCGACAAATAAAACCCCATTTGAGCTATGGTTTAATCGCAAACCGAATTTACACTATTTGCGAACATTCGGGTGCAAAGCTTACGTATACGTGAATAAACAACATCGAGGAAAATTGGACGACAGGGCTCAGGAAGGGATTTTTGTAGGATACGATAACAACTCAAGAGGATATCGCGTATACACTAAAGAAAATAAAATTGTAATTGGCAGAACAGTGAAATTCATAGAAAATAGAAAAATTAACCTAAAAGAAAATAAGAGACAGAAAACTCATATGACGACAAAAATTACATTGAAACGGAGATAAACAACACAACCGAAGAACCAACCACGTCCAAACAACTGACCAATGAACCAAGAAGATCCGAAAGATCGAACAGGGGGGTACCACCAGACAGATATGCCTGTTATGTAAAAAATGATGATATGACAGAACCCAGTAGTTGGAATGAAATACTGGAAATAAATAATCCCAAAGAAAAGGAAAATTGGCTTAAAGCCACACAAGCGGAAATCAATTCGCTGAGAAAACACAACACATGGGAATTAGTGGATCCTCCACCTAACAAAAAGGTTATAGGTTGCAAATGGACATTCAAAAGGAAATTAGACAGTTACGGGAACACTCAAAAGTACAAAGCACGTTTAGTAGCCAAAGGGTTTAGCCAAAATATGGGGAAAACTATGACGAGACTTTCGGCCCAGTAGTGTCGCAAACAACCGCCAGAACATTTTTGGCAGCAGCCGCATATAAGAAGTTGAACGTGAGACACGTAAATATCGACACAGCTTTTCTATACGGTGAATTAGAAGACGAAATTTATATGAAGACTGTAAACTGAAAAAAATCCATCTACGGACTCAAACAGGCAGCCAGAACTTCCCAGATAGCATGAACAATTGCAGCAAGATTAATTTTTTCTTGATATTCTCTTGTCACGACAAATTTGAAGTAATAATATTGCCGCAAGGACACTACTAGGTTGCCGGAATATAATCAATCGCTCCCTTGCAACGGAACTTTGCTCTAAAACTGATACAACACTGTCATAAAATAACGACGTAAGCGAAAATTTCCTTTTGTTGGAAGGAGGACAGATTTAAACGCGCATGCTCAGAAATTTGACAAAGACAAAATTACAACACTTCTTTATTGAATCCCATCATTAGCAGCGCCATTGGATTAGCGTTCAAGTAAAGAACCCAGATATAAAGGTATTTATTATTTTAATTATTCAAATGTGATTCGGATATTTTTGTATTTTCTCTGTACAAAGTACAACTTATTTCGTACAGAAATTCTAATAAATTAAAAAGTTATGTTTATTTACTGAGGAATGCTTACATTTTTAAAATAGTTTGGTTTTGGTCCATGTTAAGGCATTACTGAAAATTTTAATTTTAGAATGAATTTTTCTCAACTTTAAGGGGAATTTATAAGATATCGTTTTAATTAATATTAGCTTTTTTTCTTGCTATTCGCGCTGATCGAGCAGTGTTGAATTCAGATATTTTTCTCCGGGAGCAATTTCTGCGGCTCTGGAGGGGGGGGGGGGGGACATTTTAGAGATTCGGTGTGGAAATTGCTCATTAAAAAGCATAAAATCTCAAACCTTCCGGGGGGAATGCCCTCCTCTTGAATTCAGCAGTGCGTTCGAATGTATTTTTAAATTTAAATTATCTTTTCATGGCCATTAAACCCTTGGAATAAAAGAATCGAACAATCTTTGAAAAATTTAAACTTTCAACAAAGCACCGTGGACACATGTCTATACACAAGAAAAGAAAACAAGATTACGACTTACATAATAGTTTACGTAGATGACATTTTGATAGGCGGTGAAAATGAATCAATTGAAAAAATAATAAAATCTTTGAAGAAAGAATATGAATTAAAGGACCTTGGGGAAGTATCTCACTATTTAGGCATGGAAATAAAGAAATCAGAAAACGGGTACAAATTGAATCAAAGACTAAAAATAGAAGAACTCGCAAGAAAATTTAATTTAGAAAACGCGAAACCAGTAAGCACTCCCATGGATGCCGGTTTTCACAAATTAGACGACGAAAATTTAATGCCTAATAACACGAAATTCAGACAAGCGATAGGATCGTTGTTGTACATAGGAACCACTACACGCCCAGATATTTCAGCCGCAGTTAACATACTCAGCAGAAGGTGTGAAACGCCACGTTTAAAAAGATTGGAACGCTGCGAAACGGATAATAAACTATCTAAATATAACGAAAAACCTCAAACTCACATTGTGTACAAAACAGGAACCAAAACTCATCGGTTTTTCTGACTCCGACTGGGCGGGGGACACAAGAACGAGGAAATCCACAACAGGGAACATATTCATGCTGGGAAATAGTCCCATACAGTGGTATACAAAAAGGCAAAATTGCATTGCCTACTCATCAGCGGAAGCTGAATTCGTTGCTGCAGCTGGTGCAGGACAGGAAATTGCCTGGCTAATAAAACTATTAGCAGATCTAGACTTAAAACAGAATTTACCAGTAATACTGTATGAAGACAACCAGAGCTGCATCAAGATGGTGAAGAACGAAAAATTCTCAAAGCGAACCAAACATATCGATGTTCGCTATCACGCGATAAAAGAGATGAAAGAAGACGGTATACTAGAACTTCGTTACTGCCCAACACAAGACATGACAGCAGACGCCCTGACCAAGCCACTGGGCAAACCACAATTTGTGAAACATCGAGAATCGATGAAACTACTACACGATGCATCTGAGAAGGTTAAGGAAGGGTGATGGATTTATAACCATCTCAGATATCATTAACTGATTTCAAAACAGGAAACCATTCCAGAATACAAACATTTGAACACGTAAATAAATACATTAAGTAATAATAAATCATTCTGTAATAAACAAACTTTTCTATTTTAGCTAAATTATCCTACTCAAGATAAACAATTACATTAATAAATAAAATATGATTATAGATCATCCCACGCACGAAGCAAGAGTCGGACGACATCATCGAAAAGAACTTATAAACATTTCATATTATTTTATTAGTTGGTTGTTAGTTTCTCTAAGTATAACATGTAAAATTAATATAAGAAAAAGCTGCAATATGAAGCAGCAACATTTGTATTTTTTAAGATAGAATATAGTTTTAAAATGTTGCTTAACCCCTTCGGGACGGGAGCCTTTTACGAAATTTTTAATCTTTTGTCACCGCTTTTTAAAAACAGAAATTTGTGTCTTCTTGAATCGATAAAATGCGCTGATTAAATAAGGCATATTTTATAGTAAAATTTTACTGGTGAGGAAAAACAAGGATTATGAGTGCTTCATGCGGCACGTATACGTGCCGCTCGCCCCCAAGGGGTTAACAAACACGGAGAACTCGTCAGTTTCATTTCTTTCAGTGTTCATAAAATTAATTAGAAAAACAAATATTTTCTCTACAGATAAGAAAGGATACGTCTTGATGGATTTACACTCGTGCGAAGCTGTATAATGAGGATTGCTGATGAAGAAAGATAAAGGTAAGAAATTACCTATATTATTATTATATTTAATTGTATTTTCATGGCCAGAATCAGAATAATATTTATTTATTTATCTAAGTATTAGCGCGCGTAACTTACTGTACAGAGCAGAGGCGGCTTTTTTGCCAACAGAAATTACCTTTTACTTTGGTTTGAAAAAATGTTTTGTTTGTCGTAGTTTTGATTGCCTTTGCTTTGAAGCTCTATCACGGAGTTTTTTTTAAATTATTATTAGTTCACCAGTATTAGTCTTTCTGTTGCTCCAGCCATGCCAAACCTTTTGCAAAACATTCAAAAGCTCCACAATTGCTAATTTGTTCGTTTTCTTCGTTCCACTCCTCAGCTTACGGGTGCTCAAGTTAAATTCAAAGGAACTCTAAGAAAGGAGATCGAAAATATTTATATGTACTCGTAGTTCGGAAAGGACCGCTTGCTCTCAATGAATATGATAGTTGAAAAAAAAAATGGATTTTGCACACAAGGAATGTGAGAGAGAGAGGGGAGAAAAAAAAAAGCTTTAAAAATGGATTTCGGTTAACCGAGAGTTTCGGTTAAAATACTTTCGGATAAAAGAGGTTCTACTGTACTTATAAATTGAGCATGACTGAACTGAATATACATGAAACAACAAGAAAAAACTGTATTAGACTTTACGATAGAATGCCACCAGTAACATTCAAGTAATAAACAAGAAAGAAAAATCATGCGTACGGCATAGATTATGAAACCCTTTCCAACACTCCCTGAAAGCTTTAACAAAATTTCGTTATTTAGGGAAATAAGATAACTATAAACATTTAAAAAACTGATTTCAGCAGTTACCGTCCACAGCCAAATATGTATTCCAATTCTTTTAAACAGCCCTGTTTTTGATCACGGGCTGAGGTGTCGTTCGTTATTTCTCGTGCCCGTCATATTTCCTGGCTGGAGATTTACTGCGGGAAAAAACTTCTGAAACCAGAAAAATTTAACTGGCATTTCCGTGTGAAGTCTTTGAATATTCGAGTTTGGTTTTGGTTTCTGCCGCTGATTGTGATGTTGGACTTTCTATTGCATGTTTCGAAATATATCACACACAAAAAAATTATTAATAATCAAAATTTAATGTATATTATATTATTTCAAATATTATTTGTAAAAATTTGTTTGATGATGATAAATAAAGATCTAAGATGTGACAAATAAAGGCCTTATTTGCATTAATTTGTATGGTGTAAAATAAACATCAAAACACAAAATTCTCGCATGATGGCTTTTCCACAAATGTGAATTTGTTCTATAACATCTTTTTTTTTTCGCCTTAACAAAAACTAATTGTATATTTTATATATAAATCTTATAAATATTCAATTTCTGTAATAAAAAAAGTAGGTACTTTTTTGATGGTTTTTCCAAATATTAAGCGACCGTTAAGGGGTTAAGGGGGTAGGATACCTTTGAACACGTCGAAAAAGTAAAAAATATCGCTATGTTCCAAGCTTCAAAACTTAGTGTAATAAGTCAAAAATAAAAATCAGACTTTATTTATATATATATATATATATATATATATATATATATATATATATATATATATATATACATACACACATACTTGTAAATTCATAAATAAATATTGAAATGATAAGTTAAAAAATATATGATAATAAGAGAAAAAAATCTTGCCCGCATGATAAAATCTGAAAATATGCATATAAAGAGGAAATTTTGGTGAAAATAAATACATAGTGTTACCTTTATACTAAAACCGGAAAATTTTAAAAGTATATTGACTAAATTAAAAAATTAACAAAAAATAAAAAAAAATCACTTAAAAAAAATATTTTCAAAGTACAAAAACAGAAAAAAATAATAAAATCTTACCTTTTTCTGGTTTTAAGTTGTAAATAATACAGAAATAAATATGTGGTAAAAATTTCTTTTGATTGCCATGCATAGTTCTTTAGTAACACTGCGCGTAGTATCAAAATTCATCGTTTTGAATAAACGCAACGCAAAGTTTAATTATCCTAAATAGTCTTAATAAAACTGCCAAAATTAGTAAACTAATGGGAATTTTTTAATGCGGTTTTTTGCATATTGTTCCGAAATGATTACGGGATCAAAATCTGTATTATTATTATTATTTTTTTTTTTTTTTTGAAAATTTTGAAGGTTTACAGGTATCCTATCCCCTTAAAACAGAGCAATTTAGCGTGCTTTTAGAGTTTGCGGTAACTGGTGTTGAAAAGCGTAGCTAATAGGGGGCAGAGCCTGCTAGTTTATTAAACGAAAAAAAGTTCTTTACTTACTTCATGCGAAATAGCGCTGCAATAAAGACTTCGGCCTCACTGAGTTTATATCACACCACTTGGATCAAATTTTAATCTGCTGTTTATTCAACTTTTCATTGAATCATGTCATTAAATCCGGGCAATGATTCACCTTTCCGCGAAGAAATTTACAATTTGCTGCTGATCATCACAGATATGAGAAATTATGCTTTCACTTTCGTTTTTACAGTCCAAGAGACGACAGCACAAAAACGTGTTACCAAGGTCAAGAAAAGAACCTTTATTTTATGGAAGAAGTAGGGGGATCTAATCAGGGCCCGAATAACCTCTGAAGCTATGGGAAGCACATTGTCATTTCAGAGCCTACAATAGTAGAGCGCCGATTATCCGAACAAGTCGGGACCGACCCTAGTTCGGATAAGGAAAAGCTCGGATAAATGGACAGACAATTTAAGGGATGTTCCTGACTATACTAAAAACTTCACACTTTATCCACGCTTCGGACTGGCACCAATAGTTACTGCTGGCATGTTTAAAACTTGATTGTTGTCTTTTTAACTTTTATGTTTACTTTTTTATATCATTTTCTGATCTCCAGATATTATAATTTAAGCAAAAAAGCTTTCTATTGTTGCTTGCTTCAAAGAAGCATTCTTTTCAATGCTGCTACATCTCGAATTCTTCTTAAATACGTTAGTTGAATAGGATCAGCGTTCTTCTGCCGTTCGAGCCATTTCATAGCTGTTTCCAAACATTCAAAGGCTTCGTTATGTTATGGACCTGGGTCATTTTTAGAGCATTCGTTTTCATTTTCTCAATTTCTTTTTCGCCTTGAATCTCATCCACAATCTCATTTAAAATCTTATATCAAGGTCTAATAGGGTGCTTGAATAATTGGAAGTTCGTTAAAAAAAAAAAAAAAAAAAAAAAAAAAAAAAAAAAAAAAAAATTGAGAGAAATGGAGTGTTCGGATAATTGGAAGTTCGGTTAATTGGAGTTCCGATAATCGGCGCTCTACTGTACTTTCATTCGAAAAGAGTTTCCTAAATTCGGCATACCCGGAAACTCACCAAATGCTACAAATATTTTTCAAATCAGTGTTGAATTCAGCGGGTGACCCGCCCCCCCCCCCCCCCCCCCCCCCCCGGAGCAGTGAGATGTCCTCCCGGAAGATTTGAGATTTTGTGTTTTCAACAGTCAAAAAGTGCAATTTCCTCCCCGGAACTCTTTAATGCCCCCCCCCCCCCCGGAGCCACAGAAATCCCTCCCGGAAAAAAAGTGTCTGAATTCAACACTGATTCAAATTACTACAAATAATATAATATTATTGGATTTTCTCGATTTTGATTGCGATCATCTGGTTGAAACTCATCTATTGTATAAAAAAATAATTTGTTATAAAAGGTATTTTTTTGAAACATTTTTTAACCCTTTCAGTGTTCAAGTGCTTCTGTTTTTAAAATATTAAAATGATTGAATGACACTAGGATTTACGAAGAAATTTATTTGGAAATAGACTTTTCTTCATGTGTATTATAAATGCAAAATTTAATTTCAAAATTTTGGTGTCATTGTGTCATTTTAGGATTAAAATTAAGTGGTTTATATAATATACCGGCGCCCTTAAAAGGGTTAATATATCTATATAGGGTAATTCCATCGTAACTCTGACGTAACATTTTATCATCAAATTTTGTTTTCAAATCAGTGTAGAAAATTTACTAATAAAGCTAGAACAAATTTTTACAATTTAAAATATTTCTTACTTAAGGTCTTAATACCCAAATAGCTGCAGATTATTTCAATCTCTCTTTGAGTCCCAAAAATTGCAATTCAAGATTCTGTAACTGACGTAACATAAAATAGACAAACATTTTTTCTGCCATCATTGAAGTGTAAAAATTATGAAAACTATCCAGTTAAAAAACGGGATTTAGTGTTCTCAACATCACTAAGTAATGACAAATTATAACAGTCACTTGTTTAATTAATTTCTGAATAATAAAAAAGAAGAAAAAATGGCATTTACACGTGTAACTGACAGTAACATTATGACTTTACAAAGACGATAATGGTACTTAACTTAGTTTGTAAACAGTAATTTACAATACCTTTTTATTAGGATTTTTCTGTATAATATAAAAATATCAAGTTTTTTAATCATATACCCTTACATTAAGCATATTATAAATTGCATCCCCCCCCCCAAAAAAAAATGATGATTTTCTGTGGAATTGCCCTATAAAGGAGTTAATAATTTGAAAAGAAATTAGAATTTTGCAATGGAATTAATTCAATATAAAATTTGGGGCCCCTGTTTTATGAAATTTGGACCCCTTCAAAATTTTATAAGGGATGCAACCTGTTTCTCGTACCTATTCGGTAATCAGGGTCTGAATCTAATGATCTATGTCTACCGTAAGTGAAGTGGTGCATAAGCCAAAAATTAATACCACCAGTGGTTGACTCGTAGGTTTATCATTGTGTTTGTCCTACAACTATCCTTCACGCTTTCATAACTTTGTTTGTAGGACAAACACAATGATAAACCTACGAGTCAACCACTGGTGGTATTAATTTTTGGCTTATGCACCACTTCACTTCCGGCAGACATAGATCATTAGATTCAGGCCCTGATTACCGAATAGGTTCCCCTACATTAGATTCCCCTACTTCTACTCTTCCATAAAATAAAAGTTTTTTCCCGTGCTTGATAACACAGGTTTCTGTGCTGTTGCCTCTTGGACTATTAGGTACGTTCGTAATTATATAAATACGTAGCACACATAGTCGTCGTCTGGTCCGTCCGTCCGCATAACAAACAGCGCAAAAACTACCAAACCGAATTGTTTGAAATTTAAAATATATATAATCTTTGCAGAATTTTGTCGAGTCACTTCAAATTTTATGAATATCGCATGTATATTTCAATTACATGGAGAGTCAAAAGCATTCCGTTACATATGACGGCCAATGGGAAAAAATAGTTTCAAGTACATTTATTTTAATGAAGTTACACCATTTCGAACATAATGAAATTGGTATGCATTTATGAAGTGCACTAAAATATACATTCTGTAGAATATGCGACGCAAAGAATATTTATTATTAATTTACAGGGTCACACAAAAGAATTCCGTTACAAAATGGTATAGGGGGAAACATTGTTTACGGCGTATTTTAATTATGTTAAACTATTTTACATATAATGAAACTGATATACGTTGCTGAGGTTTACTACAAGTTACTTCCTTTATAATAGAAAATGTATAGTATATTTACAGCGACAAACCAAATATTTCGAATACTTTACTGTATCCGAAGTACTGTATATATAGCAATGACTGCTGGGAATGCATTTTTAGTTGTGATATGAGTTTTTAAGTTTAGTTAAATTTTTGCATATTACGTTGTGTGTATAAATGTTAGATAATAAATCTGAAGTTTAAGGTAAATAATAGTTTAATTAATCTGGATTACATAAGATAACTACACTATTTACACTTTAAAGTTAAGGGGGATTTGGGGAAATAACACACACCGGCCGACACTACTACGGCCACAATTATCGAGACACTCGAACGGGGCGTCCTTCCCATTCAAAAGCCAAAGCCTTTCTCTACTCTGTCATCTCAAATTGTTCTCAGGCTAGCTTAGTGAAAGTTATATCTCATCAAATACTTGCGCTTGGGTTGGGCTTTACGTCATGAGGTCTTCCGTGGGAAATCGCTGAGGCATCTTGTTGCTAGCGCGGGTGTTTAACCACAACTCACATAAATGCTGCAGATCATATACAGGGCTACTCGAAAAAAAAAAAAAAAAGAAAAAAATCGTAAGGGTTACTGAATATGAACGAAAATAGCTTAATGGTTGTTTTTAAATGAGTTATGCTATTTTACGCTGAACTATACTTAGTATACTAGATATATTTATAGAATATAGATAAATTGATATACCAGAACCACGGAAATAATTGGATACATGGCCATCTATGAATGATAATCTCATGGAAGTATGATTTCAGTAGTTTTAAGCGTCTTTTAGTCTTAAATTTTAACTAAATAGTGGCGTGTATATAAAGATGGTAGGTAAAATACAGGGCTGTACAAAAGTATTCAAGTATGCTACCGTCTATTGGCATAAACTGCTGAAAGTGAAATTTCAAACTATTATGCGTTTTTAACACTTTCTAACATAGTTGAAAAGCGTTTATGAATTTGGTTTGTCTGTCCGATCTCTAACTTGAGTTAATACAGTAGGATTACTCTGTATGTTATTGAGATTTATTATTCCAGTTTCGGTAATTGAAAATAAAAGTATGTAGCGTTCATAATTTATTTACAGGGACACTCAAAATTATTCCATTACATTATGGTGTATGGGGAAATGTCGTAATTATATAAATACGTAGCACCTATGTAGTCGTCTGTCCGCATATAACACCGCAAAAACTACTCAACCAAATGGTTTGAAATTTAATATATACGAGGTGGATCCCGTCGAATTTCGACGAAAGAAAATGTTTACAAAGGAGCTGTTGCATCAAATTTATAATACATCGACAACAATTAAATAATTAGAGTAAAAAATCCATTTTACACTTGTTAGTTTAACTCTCCAAAGACATATTTTAACATAACAGTAATTAGATACTTTTTTCATAAACTTCTACTGCTAAAATTATTGTAAAATTAAACTTTATTCATATGCGTAATAAGTAACATATAATCAAGATAAGTAATTTTGATTAAGTTATCAATTATTGCTTGGTATTACGGAATGAAAAATCAGCAAAAATGATTTCACCTTGACATAATCATAGAATTTCCCCCCCTTTAAATCTAAACCGAATCAAGTCATTTTCCACGTTTCACATCACTATTAACCATTTAAAAACATTTTAAAGCGCAATAGGTTATTAATAAATATATTTTCAAGCTTGAAGTCATGTTTGTCAACTATTACAACTATTACATGTGAAAATTCCCACTCGTGATTTGAAGCCTTAGTATAATCTCTGTACCTGTAAAAATTCCAGAATTTTATAATTTTTAGACGTATTCAAGAGGAAATATCTCTTTTTATCAAATAAAATTATCGTTTTCTTTTAAATATGACGTCATTTTCAGTCGCTGAAATATTTTGCCTATTGTCTCAAACTCAATATAGGCGGAATGAAAAAAATATTCTTAATTGTAATGAAAAAATGGCATCAGTGAGAATATAATCAATAAAGATAACTAAACCACTTTTAATAGAAATGAAGTACTTCAGTTGCCACAATTAAAAAATTGGTATTAAAAACTATAAAAAAATTAATATCTCAAAAATAAATTGAGATACAGCTTTCAAACAAATTGCATTTAAAAGTATTTTTTTTTCTGTATAAGACGGTGTAAAAATTTAAAATGTGGGATGTTTAGAAGTTTAAAAATTTGCAGTAGCGAAAATTGCAAAACCGAAATTTCATTTCAAATTTCAAAGTGTTGCCATTCGCAGAATGACGTATGCGTTACGCACAGATATGTTTGTCCTTTATAATATAGATATATAATCGTTGCAGACTTTTATAGAGTCATTTCAAATTTTACAAAAATTGAATCAAAACTTAAAAATTATATTAATAAAAGTTTTCTTTATTCTATTAAATTCCAACATACGTAATTAATGCAATGATATTCCATGATAGTTAATGATTCTTGGTTACCATGGTGATGACGTCCTGTTTAAGATGGAGTCTTATTACTTCCGTATGACTGAATTTAATATATAGAATCGTAATAAATTTTGTATTCGTGCATAAGAGTGCAACAGCTACTGCACCAAGATCTGATTACAGTGAAACTTCCATTTAACGAAGTCCCATCGTTACACTTAAACACTTCGTTATGAAGAAAATTCGTTAAACAGAAATCAACTCAAATTCATGAAACTTGTGAAATAAAACACACATGCATAGAATGAAAACTACACCTAAAATGAAAATATTGGAAAAATGTATTTTAATTCGGGCGGTAACTTTTTCTTATGCAATGTAGACATATGAGAAAAAATTGATTAGAATAATGTCTAAGAAAACCCATAATAAGGAGAGGTAAACAAAAACTGAACCGTAGCATAACTTCTCTTTTTTCTCAATATTTCAATTCCTTAACTTTAAAAAAGTCTAATATTACTTTGTACAGGTTTCTTATAAAAAATACGTTGTTCATAAAAATTTTCGCATTTTTTCAAGTACCCGAAAAATTCATCTGTAACATTCTCATGAAACTCGAATCCCCTTCTTATTGTATCGGAAGGCTTTTATAATTTCTTCTTTTAAATGGAAATGATTCAATAAATAAATAAAAAATCATTTTCATACAACCCGTTGAAATAAATTCATACATCCATCGCTTAGCCCAGTGGTAGCGGAGCAAATAAAAGCTGAATACGGAATTAATTAGGGGAAAACTGGAAATTGTTTTAATCCTTTCAGTTTAGATCTAGAATGAATATGCTATGTTTTCCCCTCGTACTAGTTGAGCGTTAGGAAATATGTATAGATTTATAGTCACAAAACACGTTTTTTTACATACCATAACAGTATCTCCAAACAGCTAACTCTGTCAAAAACATTGTCAATACAAATGTTGTAGAGCTTAAAATTTTGAGTAAAATGAGTACCTACACTTAGTATTTTTGTAGAACATTAAGGTCACAATCCCACTTTAAAGTTTTAGACCCGTGGTCAGGGGGTTGAACTCAGAATTAATTAGGAGAAAACTGGAAATTGTTTTAATCCCTTCAGTTTAGGTCTAAAACGAACGTACTATGTTTTCTTTCTCGTACTTGGGTGAATGTTAGAAAATATGTACTTATTTATTTTCGAAAAACACGTTTTTTCTTAATTACCTTAAAAAATCTCAAAACAGCTAACTCTATAAAAAACATTGTCAATACAAATGTTGCAGAGGTTGAAATTCTGAATAAAATGAGTACCATCATTAATATTTTTGTTCAACATTAAGATCGCAATTCTATTTCAAAATTTTGCGTTAATCGCTAATCAAGAGCTTGAAGCCAGGAGAGACCAAGTTAACTTAACAATATCTCAAAACCTAACTCTATTAAAAACATTGTCAATACAAAAGTTTAGAGCCTAAAATTCTGAGTAAAATGAGTGCCTACACTTAATATTTTTGTTCAATATTAAGGCCGCAATTTTGAAATATTGTTAAGTTAACTTGGTCTCTCCTGGCTTCAAGCTCTTGATTAGCGATTAAGGCAAAATTTTGAAATAGAATTGCGATCTTAATGTTGAACAAAAATATTAATGATGGTACTCATTTTATTCAGAATTTCAACCTCTGCAACATTTGTATTGACAATGTTTTTTATAGAGTTAGCTGTTTTGAGATATTGTTAAAGTAATTAAAAAAAAAAAACGTGTTTTTCGAAAATAAATATATACATATTTTCTAACATTCACCCAAGTACGAGGAAGAAAACATAGTACGTTCATTTTAGACCTAAACTGAAGGGATTAAAACAATTTCCAAGTTTTCTCCTAATTAATTCTGAGTTCAATCCCCTGACCACGGGTCTAAAACTTTAAAGTGGAATTGTAGCCTTAATGTTCTACAAAAATAGCAAGTGTAGGTACTCATTTTACTCAAAATTTTAAGCTCTACAACATTTGTATTGACAATGTTTTTGACAGAGTGAGCTGTTTGGAGATACTGTTATGGTATGTAAAAAAACGTGTTTTTTGACTATAAATCTATACATATTTCCTAACGCTCACCTAGTACGAGGGAGAAAACATAGCGTATTTATTCTAGACCTAAACGGTAGGGATTAAAACAATTTCCAGCTTTCCTCTAATTAATTCCGAAATCAACCCCCTAACCACTGGGCTAAACAGCAACCTCTCCGTTTGAACGTTGTACACGCACGAAAGTGGATAAACTTCGTTATATAGAATATATTTTTCGTAATATGGAGATTACTTTGCATGTTAAGGGGGTCCGGGACACAAAAATCTCCAAACTGCCTAAGAAAACTTTATTGCATCAAAAATTTCTCTGTTTTTCTGCTTAAAATGATGTTTAAATCATGTTTCAATCTTAATTAGAACAGGAAATACAGTAAACTCTGTCTAAGGCGGAATCGATCGGGAACGAGAAAATTTTCTGTAGTACACAATATTCCGCCTTAGAAAAATTTCCCTCTGTCTATGGATTTGTAGGGACTTGAAAATCTGTCCGAGTTAGACAGATTTCCGTCTTACATAGAGCCCGCCTTACAGAGAGTTTACTGTATTCAATTTTTCGTTTTGGTTTGATTTCAAAATTTAGCTTTTGAGCAATGGTTCTCACGGAAACGACTTCTTGTCAAAATGCGTTTTTCTTCATGATGGCTTTTTTCACCATTTCTCGTATTCAAATCGTTAAAGATAAACGGTTAAAATTTGGAACATGTCTTTTTCAATTGTTTTACTTTAATTTTGATTCAGCAAATTAGAAAAAAATATTTACTTTTGAAAATATGATTAAGTTACACCCTTTTTTTTAATTAATATTTTTAAAAATGCTGAATCAAAATTCAAACTTATGTATTTCTGTTTATTTAAATGACAAAAAGAGGAACTTCTACATATAATATTTCGAGTTATAACGATAGTAGTAGGAAAAGGAGAGTTCTGGAACAGGAGGCGGGGGTGCTGGGGTGCCGAACCCCCGCCTCTGGTGCCCCTGCGGTACCCCCTCCTGTCCCCCCTCCGATCTCACACCCCTGCGACACCGCCCCCTAGCGGGAAAAATGGCGTTTTTATAGTATTTTTCTGCTATAACATGAGAGTTGAACGTTAGATCGACTAGATTATCATACTATAAGATGAAGATTAAATTTACATTTGAATTTTGAACAACCTTTACCATAATGAGTATTATTAATTAAGCAAAACAATGAAAAATATCAATTTTTAATGAAAAAAGATGAATTTTTTCAAGTACAAGATCAGAATATACTCTTAAATGGGGAAAGTTAAACGCGTACATTTGAATTTTGAACAATCTTTACCTTAATGAGTATTATTAATTAAGCAAAACAGTGGAAAATATCAATTTCTCAGGAAAAAAGCTGATTTCTGTAGATTTTATTCAATTGCAAGCTCAGAATATCAACTTAAATGGAGAAAGTGAAACATACATTTGAATTTTGAACAATCTTTACCTTAATGAGCATTATTAATTAAGCAAAACAGTGGAAAATATCAATTTCTCAGGAAAAAAGCTGATTTCTGTAGATTTTATTCAATTGCAAGCTCAGAATATCAACTTAAATGGAGAAAGTGAAACATACATTTGAATTTTGAACAATCTTTACCTTAATGATTATTATTAATTAAGCAAAACAGTGGAAAATATCAATTTCTTAGGAAAAAAGCTGATTTCTGTAGATTTTATTCAATTGCAAGCTCAGAATATCAACTTAAATGGAGAAAGTGAAACATACATTTGAATTTTGAACAATCTTTACCTTAATGAGCATTATTAATTAAGCAAAACAGTGGAAAATATCAATTTCTCAGGAAAAAAGCTGATTTCTGTAGATTTTATTCAACTACAAGATCAGAATATCAACTTAAATGGAAAAAGTGAAACATATATTTGAATTTTGAACAATCTTTACCTTAATGAGTATTATTAATTAAGCAAAACAGTGGAAAATATCAATTTCTCAGGAAAAAAGCTGATTTCTGTAGATTTTATTCAATTGCAAGCTCAGAATATCAACTTAAATGGAGAAAGTGAAACATACATTTGAATTTTGAACAATCTTTACCTTAATGAGCATTATTAATTAAGCAAAACAGTGGAAAATATCAATTTCTCAGGAAAAAAGCTGCTTTCTGTAGATTTTATTCAACTACAAGATCAGAATATCAACTTAAATGGAAAAAGTAAAACATATATTTGAATTTTGAACAATCTTTACCTTAATGAGTATTATTAATTAAGCAAAATAGTGGAAAATATCAATTTCTCAGGAAAAAAGGTGATTTCTGTAGATTTTATTCAATTGCAAGCTCAGAATATCAACTTAAATGGAGAAAGTGAAACATACATTTGAATTTTGAACAATCTTTACCTTAATGAGTATTATTAATTAAGCAAAACAGTGGAAAATATCAATTTCTTGGGAAAAAAGCTGATTTCTGTAGATTTTATTCAATTGCAAGCTCAGAATATCAACTTAAATGGAGAAAGTGAAACATACATTTGAATTTTGAACAATCTTTACCTTAATGAGTATTATTAATTAAGCAAAACAGTGGAAAATATAAATTTCTTAGGAAAAAAAGTTGATTTCTGTGGATTTTATTCAACTACAAGATCAGAATATCAACTTAAATGGAAAAAGTAAAACATATATTTGAATTTTGAACAATCTTTACCTTAATGAGTATTATTAATTAAGCAAAACAGTGGAAAATATAAATTTCTTAGGGGAAAAAAAAGCTGATTTCTGTAGATTTTATTCAACTACAAGATCGGAATATGAACTTAAATGGGGAAAGTGAAACATAAATTTGAATTTTGAATGAACAACATCTTAATAAGTATTATTAATTAACCAAAACAATGAAAATATCAATTTTTAATGAAAAAGCAGATTCTTTAGATCCTTTAGAATTTTTTTTCAACTATAAGATAGGGATATCATCTTAAAAGGAAAATTTAATGAGATAATTTAGTTTTTGATCCACCATTACCTTAATAAATTTTCATAATTAAACAAATAACAAAGAATAATATCGAATTTTTAAAGAAAAAGATTAATTTTATTAATCCAATAATGATTTTTACATCTTTATATAATACTTCGAACCTATCCAACGTTTTTATTCGTTATTGGCTTTAAATTTTATCATTTTCATACAAAATTTCGAGTTTTCAAACCAATTAACTTAATTTTACTACATTTTAAATGTGGATATTTCTAGGTAAATAACCAATTTTATCTTACACTTAGTAATTTTACACCAACCTAATTGATTTTACAGTGTTTAGACTACTGTAGGATTATGTTTCATCATCACACTTCTTCTAAAAGTAAAAATAACCAGATTTCCCACCCCCCTTTCATGAATTACATCTACGCTCTCTTCAAACTCATAAGAAAATCCTGCGTTTCTCCCCCCTTGAAGGGAGGAGGATACAATAGCGTTACGTCACTTGTTTACAAAATATCGATATGTTGACGATTTGATCATTTTTCAAGATGTATAAAAGAAAGTATCAATATTTTTACATTATTACAAGTATAATTTTACAGTTTAATGAATAATTATTTATTTATTATTGGATACCCAATTTTATCAACAAATGAATTAACTATATCTGTGCTGAAACTACATTTCACATACTTAGCCACACTTTAAAAAATTTCACTTCAATATGTAAATATTAAGTGAATTTTTAACATAACACATGTTTTTCAACGCTAGTTCCTATACGAGAATTTTGTTTATTAAATAGTATGTATTCACTTTCAAATTGCTTTTACTTGAAATTATATAAACCCTTTTAACAGAAAATTTGTTTAATCACAGAACGAACTGTATTTAACACGTTCAACCTCAATATCAATAATTAAACAAAACAATGGAAAATATCAATTTTTAAGAAGAAAAATAAAAACAGATTTCTTTAGATTTTCTTTTTTCAGCTACAAGATAAGAATAATAACTTAAATGAGAAACGTTAAACATATATTTTAGTTTTTGAACAACCATTACCTTAATGAATTTTAATAATTGAACAAATAACAAAAGGAACATATGATTTTTAATGAAAAAGACGAATTTAAACGAATTTGATTAACTTTTACAATAGTTTGAGATTTTATCATCCTTTTAGATGCTAGCTATGTAGAATTTTAAACTTTCAATAAGACACACTTCAAGAAATACTCATTAATAAACAAAAATAAATTAATTTTAATCTAATCAATGACTGAAAATTTCACATTTAAAAAATATTTTCATGAATGTGCATAAAAAATGAGAGTTTACAAATTAATATCCTTATTTCTATTACATTTAACTGGATTTTTCTATATTCGAGCTTAATTTTTATACACAAAGCATTATTTAATCAAATCCAGTACTTTCAGATTTAACGAAATTCAGCGTTTTTCGCTTTTCAAACTAATCTTATGAGCTAAAAACAACAGCGCCTCCTATAATTTTATAGCGTTGAGTGAAACGAGTGGAATTTTTCATACTGTTTGCTGTTTTCGTGTTATGAAGACGTCAGCTTATATTCTCTAGTTTAACTAAAATGAGTAATATGCAAGAAATGTCTTTAACAGAGGAAGATTCAAGTCAATCTTACTTAAAGGATATGAAATCAGCTATACCCAGCCAAGAAGTACATGCTTCGAACATTGAAATAATACCCTCTTCACCAGAACAACTAAAACCACCTTTTACTTGCAATCAATGCGAGAAATCCTATTCCAAAAAGAATACATTAAACAGACATCAAATATCCCATTTGGAGAAAAAGCCCTTTGAATGTGAAATATGCTCAAAGATATTCATTCAAAGCAGTGATTTAAAACGACATAGTGTAACTCATTCCAGGACATCTACTACATATAAATGCGATCAATGCGGGAAAGATTATTTACAAAAGTGTCTGTTAACAATTCACAAGAGATCTCATAAGAAGTTTTATGATTGTGATAAATGTTCCAACTCTTTTTTAACAAAGTCTGCTTTAACTAAACATAAAAAAGTTCATCCCAAGGAATATGAATGTAAATACTGCAACATTAAATTGTACGATGAAGTTGAATTTTTACATCATAAAAAAGTTCACCCTAAGAAATATAGTTGTAAACACTGTAAAATTATCTTTTATCTCCAGAGGGAGTTTATTCATCATCTGATCAACATGCATAAATGAAAAATGCAAACTTTGTTAAGTCATAAACTTGATTTGAATATCTGTATATTTTAAAAATGTATATGTCCTCCTATAACTGTTGAAAATGATGAATAAATATTGTTTAACTGAAAAAGCTTTTGACGTTTATTTTTGCCATATCAACTTGTGATTTTTCTTGACTCTATCTCATCAAGTCAAAACGATTTTACTAAAATTTTAAAATACATATTGTATATATATTTTTTAAGTTTATATATATATTTTAAATTTCTTTTAAAAAAAATTTTGTAAAAATTTTTTTTGTAAAAATTTTTTTTGTAAAAATATTTTTTGTAAAAATATTTTTTTCACTTTTGAAAAATTTGGTTATTTTTACTTTTAGAAGAAGTGTGATGATGAAACACCTAGAAATATCCACATTTAAAATGTAGTAAAATTAAGTTAATTGGTTTGAAAACTCGAAATTTTGTATGAAAATGATAAAATTTAAGGCCAATAACGAATAAAAACGTTGGATAGGTTCGAAGTATTATATAAAGATGTAAAAATCATTATTGGATTAATAAAATTAATCTTTTTCTTTAAAAATTCGATATTATTCTTTGTTATTTGTTTAATTATCAAAATTTATTAAGGTAATGGTGGATCAAAAACTAAATTATCTGATTAAATTTTCCTTTCAAGATGATATCCCTATCTTATAGTTGAAAAAAAATTCTAAAGGATCTAAAGAATCTGCTTTTTCATTAAAAATTGATATTTTCATTGTTTTGGTTAATTAATAATACTTATTAAGATGTTGTTCATTCAAAATTCAAATTTATGTTTCACTTTCCCCATTTAAGTTCATATTCCGATCTTGTAGTTGAATAAAATCTACAGAAATCAGCTTTTTTTTTTTTTCCTAAGAAATTTATATTTTCCACTGTTTTGCTTAATTAATAATACTCATTAAGGTAAAGATTGTTCAAAATTCAAATATATGTTTTACTTTTTCCATTTAAGTTGATATTCTGATCTTGTAGTTGAATAAAATCCACAGAAATCAACTTTTTTTCCTAAGAAATTTATATTTTCCACTGTTTTGCTTAATTAATAATACTCATTAAGGTAAAGATTGTTCAAAATTCAAATGTATGCTTCACTTTCTCCATTTAAGTTGATATTCTGAGCTTGCAATTGAATAAAATCTACAGAAATCAGCTTTTTTCCTAAGAAATTGGTATTTTCCACTGTTTTGCTTAATTAATAATACTCATTAAGGTAAAGATTGTTCAAAATTCAAATATATGTTTTACTTTTTCCATTTAAGTTGATATTCTGATCTTGTAGTTGAATAAAATCTACAGAAATCAGCTTTTTTTCCTGAGAAATTGATATTTTCCACTGTTTTGCTTAATTAATAATGCTCATTAAGGTAAAGATTGTTCAAAATTCAAATGTATTTTTCACTTTCTCCATTTAAGTTGATATTCTGAGCTTGCAATTGAATAAAATCTACAGAAATCAGCTTTTTTCCTGAGAAATTGATATTTTCCACTGTTTTGCTTAATTAATAATGCTCATTAAGGTAAAGATTGTTCAAAATTCAAATGTATGTTTCACTTTCTCCATTTAAGTTGATATTCTGAGCTTGCAATTGAATAAAATCTACAGAAATCAGCTTTTTTCCTGAGAAATTGATATTTTCCACTGTTTTGCTTAATTAATAATACTCATTAAGGTAAAGATTGTTCAAAATTCAAATATATGTTTTACTTTTTCCATTTAAGTTGATATTCTGATCTTGTAGTTGAATAAAATCTACAGAAATCAGCTTTTTTTCCTGAGAAATTGATATTTTCCACTGTTTTGCTTACTTAATAATGCTCATTAAGGTAAAGATTGTTCAAAATTCAAATGTATGTTTCACTTTCTCCATTTAAGTTGATATTCTGAGCTTGCAATTGAATAAAATCTACAGAAATCAGCTTTTTTCCTGAGAAATTGATATTTTCCACTGTTTTGCTTAATTAATAATGCTCATTAAGGTAAAGATTGTTCAAAATTCAAATGTATGTTTCACTTTCTCCATTTAAGTTGATATTCTGAGCTTGCAATTGAATAAAATCTACAGAAATCAGCTTTTTTCCTGAGAAATTGATATTTTCCACTGTTTTGCTTAATTAATAATACTCATTAAGGTAAAGATTGTTCAAAATTCAAATGTACGCGTTTAACTTTCCCCATTTAAGAGTATATTCTGATCTTGTACTTGAAAAAATTCATCTTTTTTCATTAAAAATTGATATTTTTCATTGTTTTGCTTAATTAATAATACTCATTATGGTAAAGGTTGTTCAAAATTCAAATGTAAATTTAATCTTCATCTTATAGTATGATAATCTAGTCGATCTAACGTTCAACTCTCATGTTATAGCAGAAAAATACTATAAAAACGCCATTTTTCCCGCTAGGGGGCGGTGTCGCAGGGGTGTGAGATCGGAGGGGGTACCGCAGGGGGCACCAGAGGCGGGGGTTCGGCACCCCAGCACCCCCGCCTCCTGTCCCAGAACTCTCCTTTTCCTACTACTAACGATTTTAAATTACCCCACTTTTTTAATGAATTTAAAATTAAAATTTTTTTTAATATATATATGAGAAGTTTTATCATGTGATTTTGTTTACAAATGACATGGTTAACCATCACACACACAAAAAAAAATAAATAAAATAAAAAAATAAATAAATAATTCAAAGTTTTAACTCAATAAATAAAAATTATTTTAAATTGTGTCCCGGACCCCTTAATGGTGTTCAAAGTTAAGGCTCAGCAGAAAATTTCGTTGTCGAAAACTTCGTTAAATAGGGATTTCGTTAAAAAGAAGTTCGACTGTATTTATAAAACTAGAGTTACGAACGCCATTTGCCACATTTGACGGGAGATTTCCGAGTTGTCTATTCTAGACAGAAGCATATGCAGTTACATGCTTAGGTGCAGTGTGTCCTATAAATCAGTTTAAATTTAAAAAAATTAAATTGTTGTATCAGAGTGCAGTTTGCGCCGATAAGACTTGTAAAGTGTAGGATTTTATGAGGTAAAAAAGGGAAAAAAAGGTTTGTTTTTGAAGTGAAAACTTCTTTAGGCGCGTTGAGCTTTTTTTGAGATGGAGAAAAACCACTGATTTGCAGACACTGTTACGTAACCGACATGCTAGCATTTTGGCACATAGACACTAGCGCGCCAAGCGGTGAATGACAGGAACTTTTCCCTCTTCAGCTCAATCCGCAAAAGAAGAACGAAGCTAAAACTCACTTTTTCTCCCGGCGTTCACAGAGGAACACACACAAAATTTACATTTTCGTTGCAGTACGCTGTTGTGTTTACTATTGTTAAAGACAAATACTTGATACTTCAGGGTTCATACAGAGTTGGGAAGAAAAAATCCAAGGAGTATCCAAAAAATCCAAGGAGTCAAAAAAGTTTTAAGGATTTGCCATTTTTTTTTTTTTTTTTTTTTTTTTTTGTCGATGTCTTTATGTGCTGTATCGTTATGTGGTATGCACACTCCAATTTTTAATGTCCAATTTGGAGACAAAAACAAATTTTACTTTATTACAATCTAATTGTTAGTGCTGAAATTGCACAGTATTCACAGTATATTGCTTACTGATTTCATAAGTTTAAATACAAAATTGACAATCAAGTTTTATATGCAGTGACCAATGGTCATGTCACATGGGTGATTGAGTAAAAAAAAAAAAAAAAAAAAAATTTCTGAAATTCCCAGCAAATCTTCTGAAAAGTTACACCAGAGAGAGGGGAGAGAAGGGGAAACCACTCCCGACACTAGCTATGTGTTTTCTCCACGGCTCTTTGAAAAAATTCGCGTTTTTTCGCGATCTTTTGGCGAAATTTGTGGTTTTTTCGCGATCTTTTGACGAATTTTGTCGATTTTTCACTATCTTATGACGAAATTTGTCGATTTTTCGCGATCTTTTGACGAAATTTGTGGGTTTTTTCGCGATCTTTTGACGAAATTTGTGGGTTTTTTCGCGATCTTTGGACGAAATTTGTGGGTTTTTTCGCGATCTTTTGACGAAATTTTTTATTTTTTGTGATCTTTCGACGAATTTGTCGATTTTTCGCGATCATTAGACGAAATTTGTGGTTTTTCGCGATCTTTTGACGAAATTTGCCGTTTTTTCGCGATCTTTTGACGAAATCGTTTGTTTTTTTCGCCAACTTTTAACGAAATTTGCGGGTTTTTTCGCGATCTTTTGACGAAATTTGTCGATTTTTCGCGATCGTTTGACGAAATTTGTGGTTTTTTTCGCGATCTTTTGACAAAATTTGCCGTTTTTTCGTGATCTTTTGACGAAATTTGTGGGTTTTTTCGAGATTTTTTGACAAAATTTGTGGGTCTTTTCGCGATCTTTTGACGAAATTTTTGATTTTTCGCGATCTTTCGACGAATTTGTCGATTTTTCGCGATCTTTAGACGAATTTGTCGATTTTTCGCGATTTTTAGACGAAATTTGCCGTTTTTTCGCGATCTTTAGACGAAATTTGCCGTTTTTTCGCGATCTTTTGACGAAATTTGCCGTTTTTTCGACGAAATTATTCGGTTTTTTCGCTAATTTTTAACGAAATTTGCGGGTTTTTTCGCGATCTTTTGACGAAATTTGCGGGTGGTTTCGCGATTCTTTGATAAAATTTGCGTTTTCCCCGTGATCCTTTGACGAAATTGACGATTTTTTTGCAAATGATTGGAAAATTTTATTTTTTTCGGCGACCCTATGTCCGAATTTTCGGATTAGTGACCGATTTTTTAAAATTTTCGGAAATGAATGCGTTACATTTTCGGAAAATTTGGACCCTAGGTCATATAAATAGAGATTAGTCAAACCACAAACAATTATTGTGTATATCACATACATGTACATCTTACAGAAAATTTTAAAAGGCAAAAAAAAAAAAAAAATGCTAAACGCAACATACAAGAAAAAATATAACAAGTTTTGAATTTATTCTTTTAGAACAGCGGTAATCGCTTTCTTTGAAAGTGAAATTTTGACGAATTCGCATTTTTTTCGCGATCTTATGATGAAATTCGCGTTTTTTCGCGATCTTCTGAGGGAAATTCGCCTTTTTCACGTTCTTTTAATGGAATTCGCGTTTTATTTCGATTGTTAAACGAATCTGACGTTTTTTTCGCGATCTTTTGATGGAAACCGTGTGTTTTTCGCGATCCTTTGGCAAAATTTGTGTGTTTTTCGCGATTCTTTGACAAAATTTGCGTGCTTTTCGCTATCCTTTCACAAAATTCGAGTGTTTTTCGCGATCCTTTGAAGAAATTCGCATGTTTTTCGTGATCTTCTGGGGAAAATTCGCTTTTTTCCGCGATATTTTTTGGAAAATTCGCTTTTCTCGCGATCTTTTAATGGAGTTCGCGTTTTATTTCGATTGTTAAACGAATCTGACCTTTTTTCGCGATCTTTTGATGGAAACCGCGTGTTTTTCGCAATCCTTTGACGAAATTTGCGTGTTTTTCGCGATCGTTTGAGGAAATTCACGTGTGTTTCGCGATCTTCTGGGGGAAATTCGGTTTTTCCTCGATCTTCTGGGAAAATTCGCTTTTTTCGCGATCTTTTTAATGGAATTCGCGTGTTATTTTGATTGTTAAACGAATCTGACGTTTTTTTCGCGATCTTTTGATGCAAACCGCGTGTTTTTCGCGATCCTTTGACGAAATTGGGTGTTTTTCGAGATCCTTTGGCGAAATTCGAGTGTTTTTCGGGATCTTTAACGAAATTCGCGGTTTTTCGTGATCCTCTGAGTAAATTCGCGGTTTTTCGTGATCCTCTGAGTAAATTCGCGTTTTTCCGCTGTCTTTTAAGAAGTTCGCGTCGAGTTTTACTGCGATCTGTTGGAGAAATTCGCGTTTTTTCACGATCCTTTGACAAAATTTACGAATTTTTTTCCGCGATCGGTTGACGAAATTTGAGGGTATTTTTTGGAATATATTTACGAAAAACGCGATTTTTCCGAGATTCTTGGCTAAATGCCAAACATCGATAAAATTTAAAATAAAGGTCGGCTAACTGTGTCGAAAAACGGACTTTACGGACTTAATTGAAAAACGGACTTAGTGGGAACCCTGCTATTAAGATTATCCTACACAATCAATGCTGTGCTTCAGATGAATGACGAGCGTAAAGGATTTACCGCGCGTTTCACAATCACGATTTTTTTTCCACGGCAGATATTGCTTGCGTCCGAAGCCTCAATACAATTTAAGGAGTTTCTAAGGAGTGGTTTCCTTATCTAAGTAGTTCTAAGTATAAGTACTACTTGGGAGTGTTTTCATTTCTAAGGAGTTTCCAAGGAGTCTAAGGAGTCTGTGCGAACCCTGTACTTTCATTATTGAAGTGAAAGCTTCTTTGGGCGCGTTTGACATTTGAAAATTGTAATATAATTTTGGTAGTAATAGTTTATAATAATGAATAAAAAAACACTACATTTAAAAGTATTTCCTGCACAATAAAACATTTCCTGACGATTAAAAAAACACACACGTAATTGTTGAAGTTTTCACTTCTATTGGCACTCCCGGAGTGCCACTGTTTGAAGTTTTTTTTTTCTTTTAACTTACTAGGGGGCTCTGCCTCCTACGAGCTACGCTCGCCAACCCCCGTTCAGGCACACCAAAATCCAAAAAGCACGTTAATTTGATCGGCTTTAAAAATATTGAATTAAAATTAAAACAGTAGCGATCTCTCTTTAAACGGGTTTCCATTCGTTTTCCTTGGATTGGGGATTTTTAAGACCAAATCTGCTGATGTTAAGAGATACAATGGCTGTTTTCGTATTTAATTAAAAAATTAGTTAAACATTTGAAAATAAGCTAATGTAAAATAAATTAAGTAAACAGTGTTATTGTCTCCCGGTATTTTTTAACAGCGCTATAAGATATTTCTTTAAAATAATTCATTTTAAATGTATCGTTTCAAATCTAGGTAGTGGTGTAGGTGTCAAAAAGCTGAAAATCAACCTTCAAAGTTTTCTCGTGTATCAGAGCACAAGTGGCTGTGTATGAGGGAGTCTGTTGTGTTGAAGGCACAAAGTGACTTCATATGTCAATACACAGTAGAGTGCATTGATATGTGTAGCGACACTGCCTTTAGATTCAGGTTCGGTTATCGGATTAGATATCAGATTGATTTCAGATTTTCTTGAGGTAATGTTCCTCGATCGCGAAGTGGCGTCATACACTGTTAAAAATATCGTGAAAAATTACCTCTGTGTTTAAAGGCTATCTATTTTCTGACCAATGAGAACGCTCCATAAGCGTTTATGCAGCTTTCTCATTGGTCAGAAAATAGATAGCCTTTAAAAACAGAGGTAATTTTTCATGATATTTTTAACAGTGTACGGAGATACTTGATTGGTTGAGACGAATCTAGACAAAAGCGATTATTAATTTTTGATTTTTCGTTATCACAAACCATTTTTCGTTTCGTTTTTTCGTCATCACGAAGCATCTTGGAGAGCCAGCAATTACCGTCAAACTTGTTAAATTCTCTCACTCGTATGACCGAGCTCGTTCAGGCGACCATCGCCATGTTCTGGAATAGAAAATATCCAAGTCTTTGCTTTAAAAAGTGCTAAGAAATTGTACCCTATAAATGTCTAACGATGCTGAAAGACAAATATCGATCGCAGCAACATCTACTAGTTCTTCACTGGCCGAAACGCTTTCACAATGGAGGATATTCCATCTACGTTTTGATCACGTGGTCAAGGTAAAAACTTCTAGCGTAAAGAAGGGAAGGCTCCGTAGACGTAAGGAAAAACCCTCGCCAGCCAGTAAAACAGTTCATGCGGAAAGCAGTAGTAACCTCCCTTCTTATCAGTTAGAAGTTCTTTGGGTAAATTACTGGTATCACGTTACTTTTTTCAGCCTCGAAACCAGATTTTGAATAGTCTATTGAATCCTTATACAATGTTTACGTTTGAACTATCATATGTCGCTGCGATCGCCATTTTCCGTTCTGCATCATTCTACATTTCTAGGGTACAATTTTTTAGCACTTTTTGGTTGGCTGATCGCTACACTATATTTACTAGACTGTATAGTTATGCTACAGCACCTAGAATAAATAGTGTGGAAATCTGTTAGCCAAACACCGCTAAAAAGTTTGATCCCTTAAATGTGCAATGATTCTGAAATCCAAAGAGTCGATCGCAGCGACATCTGTGATATATTTTAATATATACATTATATTATTACAGCGTCTAAACTAAATCGTAAAGAGTTTTAGAAAATATCCTGCAGATGTCGCTGTGATCGACTCTTTGGATTTCAGCATCGTTTGACATTTAAGGGATACAATATTTTAGCACTTTTTAAAGTATTACTTGGATAGCCAATTTCCACACTATATATTCTAGTCGCTATAGTTATGCAATAGAAAGAGACTAGGCTTGTTACAGTTTGAACTATAGCGCCTAGAATATATAGTGTGGAAATCGGCTATCCCTGTAATACTTAAAAAAGCGCTAAAATATTGTATCCCTTAAATGTGCAATGACACTGCTGCAATATGCAGATCGCAGCGACATCTGCAGGAAATTTTCTACAACTGCAAGAAATTGCTAGTCTATACAATGTAATACTAGTAATACGAAAATCCCACAGATGTCGCTGCGATCGACACTTTAAATTTTAGCAGTATCGTCGCACATTTAAGGGATGCAAATTTTTAGTACTGTTTGGATAGCATATTTCCACACTAGGTATTCTAGGCGCTGTAGTTTGAACAAAAGCCTCTCTCAAAGCACAGTCTGAGCATCGAACGTTGCCATTCTCCCATAGAGGCAGAGTGTAACCTAAGTTTTCAGACTCGACATCCAATCATCACCGCTCATTTCCGATGCCGTTACTGGGAATTAGATTGCTGCAACCTATTTATTGAAGCATGGCACGGTTTTTGCTAACATCTTTCTTTAGCAATTTCTTTTCCCTTTAGCAATTTCTGTCAATAAACATAAAAACACTTGAATTTTTTTGTACAGCCCAGCATATTGCCTACAGATTTTTATACATGCCACATATTGAACTAAAATTTAATTCAGGCAAAAACATGCTTAAATCTACTGAAACAACACCCCAAAAATTATCATCAGTATACAGTTCTCAGTAGGTAATATACAGTTCATTGTGTGGCCATATATATAATTTTATTTATATTCTAGAAACATCTCTGAATATACTAATTATAGTTCAGTTTGTAAATGCAGAACTCTATTAAAAAAACACCTTTAAGCAATTTATGCTGAATTAAGCTATGCTCAGTAATGTATACTAATTCTTTTGTGTAACCTTGTAAATGATATAAAGCATTTATACACATCATGTAGTATGCAAAAATTTAGTTAAACTTAAAAACGCAAACTCAATAGACAGTACTTCAGATAAAGTGTTGTATCCGAAATCTTTTGGGTGCCCTTGTAAATGAGCGATAAATGCTATGCACATAATATTCAACAGCAAGTACCTTGTAGTAAATCTTAATAATGTATATTAATTTCATTATACTTGAAATAATGTAACATAATTAAAATGCGCTGCATGAAAGACGTTTTTCAGATTAGATCACTCATTTCAGAAATTCATATCAATTTCATTATGCTTGAAATAGTGTAAAATGAATAAACTACACCTCAAACAATTTTTCTCCATAGACCATAATATAAGAGAATTCTTTTGAGTGCCCCTGTAAATGAACTATGTGCTAAACACTTCATTTGCAATAACAAACATACCATGGTAAACATCATTAACATATATTAATTATATGTCAATCTGAGTATAGTTACGCGAGTTAAAGAACAGACAGGCAGCCATACAGATGGCCACACAAATCAAATGGATAAACACTTTTCGCCTATGTTGGAAAATGTTAAGGCTGTTCTCAAATCCAAAGGGGCAACTTTATGACAGAAATTTTTTATTAATTTTTTTTTCGGAAATGCATGAAACTGGCAGATGTTGTTATTCAGAAACTATGTAATCGAAAGACGTTTTACATTTTTTTGTAAACACAATAGATCTTTCAGAAAACACTGTTAAAGTTGGTGCTTTAAATGGAATTTCCCGACGAAAGCAGAAAAACCAGTCAACGCAGGGAGAAAAACGCCTGGTCCCATGATCAAAAATGCTTATAACTCGATAGGTAATTTATTTATCAAAAAATGGAAAAATCATTTCGATTTCAAATCGCATACATAGTCAGATCTGCCAATTTTATATCTTTACATTTAAAAATGTGTATGTCATTGTGTCAGAAAGTTTTGCGCTTATTGAGCAGTGAACTTGAGAACAACCTTAAAAATTGGGAGAAATATATTGTAAAGCATGAAGTTGGAGGCAGAAGCTAGATTGAAAGTCGGGAGCCTTTTGTTGAAATCAGAAGAGTTGGCAGCTGTTTCTACTTTCTATAAATCCAATTCACCGGTGACAGGAAAAAAAAAAAAAAAAATACATAGGGTGCATTCCCAGTTATTGTCACCTAACCAGTAACTGACACTTCAGCAAAAATCTAACTCACATAAGCATTTTCTTATAAAATTCTGCAAATTAATGTCATCTAGTAGTAACTTAGACACTTATTTTTATTTTGGAGTCAATTTGTTCACCACTACTAGCAAGGGCGGCGCCAGAGGGGGGACCGGGGGGGCATATGCCCCCCCGTCGGGCACACCTGGCCCCCCCGTCGGGGTCAAATTTAATCGTCGTCGGGGAAAATTTTTTGACTTGAGTGTTGAGTCCTGCATCGGGTCGGGTAATCCGATTTTTCTTGCACACGACCCGAGTCGTGTCGAGTCGGGTGTAGTTTAATTTTTAAAAAAAGATCTTAGGTTAGTTTATAGAAAATACGACCCTAGGAATAGCAGGGCACTGATTTTTTTTCTTCGGAAGCCGGATTGTCTTGACCACATGTCGGTTAAAGGCTGTCGTATTTATACAGCGGCCGGATGTTACCGAAAATTTGTCTAGAGCTCATTCATGTGCTCTCCTGTTGGATGTTTATTCGATTGACCGCAAACTTACGCGCCTATGAGAAATGCGATTTCAAGAGGAGACAGGACGTTTAAATTCATCTGCTCGCTTCGGTCTTCTCATTAAAAAGCGTAGGGTAAGTTTTTTTTTTTTTTTTTTTTTTTATAAATGAATGAGTAAATAAAAAGAGAGTTTTGTATAATTATTCAAGCAAACTTAGTATCGAAATAAATATTCATTCTTTGTTCATTAATTTCAATATACAGTGAGTAGAGTCTCATTTTATAGATATTAATCTCTATTTCATATATAGAAGAGAAATGGAAGGTATAAATAAGAAAATAATTATATAAATACATAACTTCATTGTAAACTACTGGAAGACGTATATATAGCAACTTCTAAAATCTTCATCGGGTCAGTTAACCCGATTCTACCCTATCGTGTTGGCCATCGGCTCTAAATTTTTTTTTTGCTGTTGATCGGGTTGACTAGTGTTTCCATTTTCGGATCATCTCAGATTAGAGTTTTTGTTTCTTGGGAGTCGATTCGAGTACGCCAAATTTTTCCAAAGAAAAGTCCGTCCCACCAGTGGCCGAGAGGTTCTGTGCTCTCGAAGCTGGTCGACGGGAGGTGCTGGGTTCGAACCCAATCGCGCCCGTCGGCCCAATCGCTCAGAATTTTCGTGGTTTTCTTCGAACCTTTGATTTCCATGTGTAAATACGGATTAGGTTCTCTTAGAAAGCCCCCTCTCCTTATGGAGGGCACCTTGGGCCTATATCCCTCGAGTAGATAATCCGCTGTGAAAAATCAACCCAACCCAAAGAAAAGTCCAGATTATTGTTTCAAATGATAAAAAATACTTGTATATGAATAAGTAAATGTATGCATTCATTTTTTGAAATATAAAATTGATTTTAGAGATATGATTGCAAACTATTTTTCAGAATTGTTTTACATTTAGGATTGATTTTTTTTTTCATGCTTAGGATCAAGTTGCAGGTTCAAAAAACATATTTTGTCGATTTCGGGTCGGGCATAACTCGAACACTGCAGGGATGTAATTAACAATTCTTGTTTAGGGTCGTAAGTTCGTATTTAGAAATTTAAAAAAAATCGTGTAAAACAGAATATTAACTTACTTGATAATTTAAACTTGATTGTATTGTTAGACTGAACAATTTTAATAAATTGATTGGCATATTACACAAACAAGGAAGTAATTTTGTGAAGTAATAATCAAGTCTTATTTATGATAGACAAAGTGTTTTTGAAAAACAGGAAAAACAGTTTATCTTGATTAATAATGAGTTTATCTAATTCTGAAAGAGATTAGTTTTTCTAACAATTTGAAGTTCCAAAATAAGAAGAAACTAGATGAAAACTACATTTTTACCCGACTGAAAAGAAGGGTTATGTGTTTCACGCGTATCTGGGTATGTGGATTTCTTTATACCCTCGAAACATCCCAACGGCTGGATGGATTTTAATGAATGAGGTCTCTATCGATTCGTCTTAACCATCCGATGGTTATATGCTAGATTTGATTTTATAAATTCAAAATGGCGGTACACACGAAATTTTTTTTACGCACCCTATTGAGTGGCATATCATTGGATAGGTCTTTCAAAATGAAGACGATGTTTCATTGACTATTTTACAGTCAGAAGCTCCGTTTAAATATTACACAACCTGGACGTTGTGTAGGTAGGATCTCTATCTTTACTGCAACTCTAACCATCATAGACATCTATAGGCCTCATCAAAACAGTGTTTATAGATGAAAACTAACAATCAAACACAACTTGAAAGTCACCAATACAAGTAAATAAAAAAAATAGTTAAGTAATTTAAAAAATATAGTTTAATATTGATGAGAAATAATTAATTAGTTCGCTTTTTTAGCCCAGTGGTTAGGGAGTTGAATTCGGAAATAATTAGGGGAAAGCTGGAAATTGTTTTAACCCCTTCAGTTTAGGTCTAGAATGAATATGCTACGTTTTCCCCCTCGTACTAGGTGAGCGTTAGGAATTATACATTGATTTATAGTAAAAAAACACGTTTTTTTTTTAAAAATACCATAACACTATCTCGAAATTTTTCAAAAACATTGTCAGTACAAAAGTGGTAGAGCTTAAAATTCTGAGTAAAATGAGTACCTACACTTAATACTTTAGTTGAATATTAAGGTCACAATTCTACTTTAAAATTTTAGCACCGTGGTCAGAGGGTTGAACTCAGAATTAATTAAAGGAAAACTGAAAATCGTTTTAATCCCTTCAGATTAGGTCTAAAATGAATATTCTATGTTTTCCCCCTCGTACCAAGTGAGCGTTAGGAAATATGTACTTATTTACATTCGAAAAACATGTTTTTCCTTAATATTTTAAACAATATCTCAAAATAGTTAATTCTATCAAAAACTTTGTCAATACAAATGTTGTATAGCATAAAATTTTGAATAAAATGAATACCCACATTAATATTTTTGTTCAAAATTAAGGTCGCAATTCTATTTCAAAATTTTGCCTTAATCACTAATCAAGAGCTTCAAGATAGGAGAGACCAAATTACCTTAATGATATCTCAAAACAGCTAACTATATCGAAAAATTGCCAATATAGATGTTTTAGAGCTTAAAATTTTGAATAAAATGAATACTTATATTAATATTTTTGTTCAAAATTAAGGTCGCAATTTAAGATATTGTTAAAAATATTAAAGAAAAACGTGTTTTTCGAATGTAAATGTGTAGAATATTCATTTTAGGCCTAATCTGAAGGGATTAAAACGATTTCCAGGTTTCCCCTAATTAATTCTGAGTTCAACCCTCTGACTACGGGGCTAAAACTTTAAAGTAGAATTGTGACCTTAATATTCAACAAAAGTATTAACTGTAGGTACTCATTTTTCCTCAGAATTTTAAGCTCTACAACATTTGTATTGACAATATTTTTGAAAAAGTCAGTGATTTCGAGATAGTGTTGGGGTATTTAAAAAAAAAGTGTTTTTTGACTATAAATTAATATATAATTCCTAACGCTCGCCTAGTACGAGGGAGGAAACGTAGCATATTCATTCTAGACATAAACTGAAGGGATTCAAACAATTTCCAGCTTTCCCCTAATTATTTCCGAATTGGGCTTTTTCTTTTGCTCCCCTACCACTGGAATATTTACGCAGTCGGGATTTTTTGATTTTTTAAATTTAATTCTCTCTCTGTCCCGTTGTTTGACCTGACAACACTAACTTACGAGCCAAGATGGATTTAGCTCAACTTCACAAAAAGAATGTCTAAGTTATTGTTTGACATGAAAAATTATATATTTAAATTTGAATGAGTCGCTTTACGTGTTTATTTTCTACATAAAAGATAGAATTGATATTACGGATATGATTGTGGACTATTTTTTCATAACTGTATTGAATTATAGATCTTTTTGTGTCAAGTTGTGTTCGGGTTGAAGCGAAGTATTTCGGTTTAGGGTCAATAGAAAAATTGTTGTCGGGTTTTGCGTCAGCAAAAATTTTTTGTTAGGTTTCGGATGGACTTTAAGTTGAACATTTGGGTTGGGTATAACCCAACACGCGCAGGAATCTATTTCAGATGATAAACTACGTATCTGAATATGAATGACTCCTTGCATGTTTATTTTTCCACATAAAAGATAATATTAATATTAGAGATATGATTGCAGACTATATTTTTTTTTATATAATTACATTATATTGTGGATCAATTTTCTCTGATTCCGAGTTTCAGGTTGGGATTGGAATTAAGTATTTCGGGTTCGATCGGGTTGCGGGTAGACAGAATATTTTTGGTTGGGTTCGGTTCGGGTTGCAGCTTTGTTTTAAATAAAATTTGCAGGGCTTCAAATTTTATTTATTACCCCGGAAGGACCCTAGTTAGGTTAGGTGTAACGTTTAACTGCTTGTCTTCACGATGACACTGTCACTGACAAATTTAAATAATTTTATTTTTAAATAATTTTTGGTCACTTTATGCGTTTTTAATAGGGATTTGTCAACTGATTATTTTCAGTTACCTCCGGCATTAAAATACATGGTCAACCCGGCCGGAACATGAACCGCGTTTCGAAAAAAATTAATTACCTACCTTATCTGATGCGCGACTATTTGGTTCGGCTCATAAGCGGAGAACTGCTGCATACTTTGTCTTTTACACACTGTTGCGTACATGCCATATATGTGCACGTAAAATCTATAGTATTGAATGACCGCTTATTGGGAGTTTTCTGTATGGAAGAAGAGTACAAAGCAGAGTTTTTCCTTTTGGGTAATGCTCAAAAATGTGGAAACTCTTTCTGTTGTGGATTCATTCGCCTATAAAGATTAGGTGACTAGTGAGGTGTTTCAAAAATAACCTTAACCTTAAGAGATTTTTTTTCACTTTATTTATCTACAATATTCTTTGACAAGCTTCAAAATACATGTTTCGAGTAAAAATCGTTTGGCCCTCTGCAATTTGTCTCTAATTTAAATAGCAGTGTGAGTGCTAGAGATCTGCGCGTTTCGGGTTATGCCAAATCCGGACGCGAAAATTTCATGTTTTTCACGTGATTGATCAACATATTCCACCTGTTATTTAAAAAAGGGGGGGGGGGAAGAAACATAGAAATGTTTTATTGTTCATTTGCTCCAAAAAAATTCTGAAGTATAAATACAGTCCCGGTCCGACCCGAATCTACAGAAAAAATGCAAGACCCCGGACGTGTCCCGGGGATAATGAAGTTCAGGGCTAGACCAGCATTTCAAAAGCTAAAATTTAGTCCAAGCCCGTACAGAGTTTTCAGATAAAATTAAGCCAATCCCGAGTTTAATGAAAGAAACTTTTACCGAGTTCGGGCTTCGGAACAGGGCAGGGCTCGTGGAAACCTCTAATATATATTTTAAATTCGGCCCCCCTGTCGGGGATACTGTGCCCCCCGTCGGGCAAGTTCTGGCGCCGCCCCTGACTACTAGCCCAAGAACATATTCAATGAGGAAGAAACTTTTGAGGGACCAAAAAGTACCTTTTTGAGGCATCCATCTTATTTCTAAAATTAAGGTAGTGCTTTTTCTAACTATTTATAATGCAACTATCCTAAACTTTTTCTTAAAGTCATGCTTGCAGAAATCAGTTAAAAGATGTGAATGAACAATAGGACCACGATTTTTAGTTTATAGTTATTTAATTTAGCTTAATGGGGGATGCCAGTTATTGGTTCCAGTAATTTCATTTCACCAGTCTTCGACAGAAGAGTTAATTATTGGTAATATTAAAGAAAGTTGAAATCTATTATTTCAACTGTTTAAAAAACATTGTTTATAAAAAAAATAAATTAAATTTACCTTGTAGTCAACACAATTACAATTTAAATTATTCTACCAGCACCTAATACCATTTATCAGTTATTAGTTCATAAATGTCATTTATTGGATACCTGCATTACTAATAATTAAAAAAAAAAAAAAAAGAAAAAAGGGAAACATGCATCTGCAGCATTATGAAAATATATAAAGTTTTAGTGTTTTGCTTTATAATAAAAATTAAAGTAATTTTAAAGCATAAATCCCTTGAAATATAAGATAGCTCTTTTTTTTTTTTAATATCTTTGCAAATAAATTAAGTGCCAGACACTGGTTAACTTAGTGTCAATTACTGATTTTTGAAAATAAGGTTGATGCAGTTACTGGAGTTTTTGATCATATTCATAAAAAAAGAAAAATAATTTTTAATAATAAAATGTATACTTTTTCAAACTTTTGCCAACAATATTTTAATGTATATCTACTATCCTTTCAAAAAAAAAAAAAAAAAAAAAAAAAAAGTATAAAATAGATTTAAAATTTTGTAATAGTAATTTGAACAAGAAAGAATCCCCAAGATGTCAGTTACTAGGGTTTCAACCTGTATAAAAAAAGATAATGAGAAAAAGAAAGAAACAAGTTGGAAATTGCTCGTCAAACGTGGCAAATGAGGTGCGTTCATACTATAACAAGTTTTATAATTATTTTTTGCACCCCATATTGTACTGAATGTATAATTTTTTGCACTTCATAAAGTACATAGTCTTTAACATCATTAAAATGCACTCCCAGTAATTTTTTTCCCATTCCCCGAACACTTTTGTCTGTCCCTGTAATTAAACTATACATCCGATTTTCCTAAAATTTGAAATGGCTCGACAAAATTTTGCAACAATTATATCTTTAAAATTTCAGACCATTCGGAAGGCTGTAACATCATTAAAATGAACTTGCAATAATTTTTTCCATTGGACGTAATGTAAAGAAAAACTTTTGACTGTCCCTGTAATTAAACTATACATCCGATTTTCCTAAAATTTGAAATGGCTCGACAAAATTTTGCAACAATTATATCTTTAAAATTTCAGACCATTCAGAAGGCTGTAACATCATTAAAATGCATTTGCAATAATTTTTCCCATTGGCCGTAATGTAAAGAAAAACTTTTGACTGTCCCTGTAATTAAACTATACATCCGATTTTCATAAAATTTGAAATGGCTTGACAAAATTTTACAACAATCTTATATTTCAAATTTCAGACCATTCGGTTGGGTAGTTTTTGCTCTGTTATATGCGGACAGACAGACGGACGGACTGAACGACGACTATAGGTGCTACGTATTTATATAATTACGAACGCACCTAAAAAAGAGACAGAGAATTTTATTAAAAATAATAAAAAATGGAAGATCGCAGACCATGAGTGCAAGAAGCCCATCTAAGCCAAGACTGAAAACTTTTCTGAGTATTAGGAAAAACCAAAGGAAAATAGACTAAAGGATTTCTATGTCTTGAATTATGGCTGAAAATTGATTTCTTGCAATAAAAGAAAGTGCTTAATAGTAAAATTGCCATAATTCAAGTATATAAAGTAGAATTTACTATCAGTCAAAAATATGTCCAAGACTGAAATCAGTCCTGAGACTGAAGGTCTTGCACCCATGTCGCAGACTCGCAAAAGATTTCCATTCCCATATAAATCAAAATTCTGCAAACAAGATGTTATTAAATAAGCAATAACTTAATTTTTTTTAATCATACTATTACGAAAATCAAACATTTTATTTAATAAAATATCGTTATTAAATACTTGCCATATATTTGTATAAAATATTCATGTGCAATTATTTTAATATAAATTTCTGATGAAAAAATACTTATATGTGTTGCAGATTTATTTGTCCATTTTTTCTCCTCATTGTTTCATTTTTGAACTATATGTGTAAATGTACAATACAGATCCAAAACAGCCTAAAAATAAAGTTTCAGATTTTGCTGCTAAGTTTTAAATACAGTAGAGCGCCGATTATCGGAACTACAATTAACCAAACTTCCAATTACCCAAATACCCTCATTTTTTTCACTTTAGATTTAGCTTGTGAAATCGAATACATTATTAGTGGGGATCGTTGGGAGCAGCAACAACAAAAAAGGAATTGAGAACAAATACTCTGAAAATGAACCAGGTCCATCACATAATGAAGCCTTTGAATGTTTGGAAACAGATATGAAATGGCTGGAAAGGAGGAAGAACGCTGATCCTATTCAACTAATGTATTTAAGAATAATTTGAGATATGACAGCATTGAAAAGAATGTCTTCCTTGATGCAAGCAAAAATCGAAAGCTTTTTTGCTTATATTATAATCTCTGGAATTCAGAAGATGATAAAAAAAGAAAAAGATAATTTTAAATAATAAAAAAGTAAACAAAGAAAATTAAAAAGGCATTTTTTTAAACACGCCAGCACCAACTGGTGATGGCAGTCCTAAGCCTGGATTAAAGTGTGAAGGTTTTAATATAGTCAGGAACATCTCTTAAATTATCTGTCCATTTATCCAAACTAGGGTCGGTCCTGACGTGTTCGGATAATCGGCGCTCTATTGTAGTTTTGTAAGCTTTAAATGTGAAATAAAATCTTAATACAACTCTTTAAAGGAATAAACATAATTAAGAAATTAATGAATATTTTATTTACAACTGTTAAACAAAAATGAAAGTATATTTTGAATACAAAATGATTGGTTTAAAATTATAGCATAAAAAATGAAAATTTAAAAATAATTAATTTTCATAAACTACAGAGATTTTGCATAAATCCAATATTTTTTTCAAATTGTTTTCAATTAATTTTATGGTTTCATTTTTTTTTTTTTTTTTTTTTTTTTAAATCATGAAAAATCTGAATATGACACAAAAAATGAGCAATAAAAAATAGGAAAAATAAATATATACAAACTGAAAGCTTCAGTAAACAAATAAATTGTAAGATGCAATCATTTGAAAGTTTAAAGTTTTAAAATATTTATAAAAACAAATCTAGAAGTTCACACTTTAACTACACATCAGATGGAATTATACACTTACATTCTAATTTTTTTTTTCAGTCATCAACATAAGCATTATGAGGTTCTTTTCCATAATACATTTATAAACAAACATTTCATTAGACATAAAATGACAAATTTATACATAAACTAACATGTTATTTTCTTTTGAAACTTTTCTTATGAAACAGCGCCATTTTTTCATTTTTTTCATTTTTGAACGAAGCATCACAAAACTATAATGTAACATTTTTATTTACTTCAATTTGTGAAAAGTATTTTTATTTTTTCACTCGCACAGATCTACTGTTGTATCATTCATTAATTAGGTAGGAAATTGAATATATTTAATACTGTACAATAATTACCCCTTTTTAACATTAAACATATTCAGGGGTGGGAAATTTGTATAAAATCTTAACAGCCAGCAAGATGCAATATACAGCCAAAAATCATTTAGGTAAAATTTAAGTGACTGCAAAAATAATTCATTACTACAATGCATTTATATATATATATATATATGCATATATAATTAAGAAAGGTATTATGTAACAGAGGACAGTTTGGTGAAGCTTAGAACTTAGTGCTCTGTTTACATTGCAGAAATTTGAAAAATATGAAATATGGTTGACAAATAAAAATATATAAAAGTTTTTGGTATATTTTTTATAGATCGCTTAAAATTTCAGTTGCCTGGTCACAATTATCTACTCGCCAGGGCGAGTAGATTTAAGCAATTCCCCACCACTGAACATATTAAAAATATACATATCAAAATGTCGAGAAAAGAGGAAGAATGTATATTTATTACTGATCAGTTTGCTAAAGCTCCCCCCCCCCCCTTCTGATTCAACTTTATTCATTTTTTTTTCCAACTCAGTAAGAGACTCAGAGGACAATCAAACACACAAGCAAATACTCCAACAACAACAAATTATGAAAATCAAGACATACACTTGAAAGCCTCAACAACAACAACAACAAAAAAAAATTACACATGTTACCAAATTGTAAAACTTTTCCTTCAAAGTCAGTTAAAACAACAACAAAATATTCTACAATGATGGAATGGAATTAAACTGCATAAGTTAAACCTCACTTAAAAAAATAAATCAACAATGACTGGGACAATCTATGCAATTTTAGAATCACACATTTTATGAAATTAAAAGACAATAACACAATATTGAAGACAAAATATTTATTTATGAAAAAACAATCATGAAACAACAAAAATAAATGCAAAGCTGCTTATTTAATTTAATAATAATTATAATTTTTGTCTTAATGAAAGATACGAAGGAACTTTTCTTTAACGAAGTCTTCTACTTAACCTTGACTTTGAACATCATTAACATGTAAATTCATCTCCATATTATGAAAAATATATTCTATACAGGGTGATTCTAAATTTATGGCACAAATTGTAAGGATTGGTACAAGACACTGTAACAATCATTTATTGTATAGGAATGTATGGGCGCAAGTGACGCGTTGAGGTACAAACACCAGGGGGCCAATTTGGTCCTTTTTTTTATTTTTAAATTTCTCTTTCATACCAGAAAATCCGTATACTACTCTTTTCTTTATTTGAGACAGACATTTCATGATTACATAAAGAAAAAAATCCTCTTTGAAAATTTCCGGTATGAAATTGAAATTTTTTAATTAAAAGAAAAGCAAAAGAATATATGAAAATTATTCTTTTATAGAAAATGATTGAAACACCCCTGAAAATTATAGAAATGGAGTTTTTTAAATTAAAAAATTTTGGTTTCACACTGGATATTTTCAAAGAAGAATTTTCTCTTTATGTAATCATAAAATGTCTGTCTTAAATGAAGAAAAGAATAGTAAAGGAATTTTCTGGTATGAATGACAAAATTTTGAAGAAAAAAGTGGCAAATTGACCCCCTGGTGTTTGTACCTCAACAGATCACTTGCGCCCATACATTCCTACACAATAAATGATTGTTACAGTATCCTGTACCAACCCTTAAAGTTTGTCCCATTAATTTAGAATCACCCTGTAGAACGAAGACTATTCTACTTTTGTGCGTGTACAATATTCAAATGAAGAGGTTGCTGTTGCGATGGATGTATGAATTTATTACAGTGGATTGTATGAAAATGAAATTGCTTATTTATTTAATCATTTGCATTCAAAAGAAGAAACGTTAAAAGCTTTTAATACAATAAGAAAGAGATTCCAGTTTCACGAAAACGTTACAGATGAATTGTTTGGATACTTACAAAAGTGCGAAAATTTTTGATGAACAGTGTATATTTTATAAGAAACCTGTACAAAGTAATATAACAGACTTTTTTAAAGTTAAGGATTTGGAATAATAAGAAAAAAGAGAAAAGGTATGCTACGTTTCAGTTTTTGTTTCCCTCTCTTTATTATGTGTTTTTTTAGACATTATTCCAATTAAAATTTTCTCATATGTCTACATTGCATAAAAAGAAAATTACTGCTCGAATTAAAATACATTTTTCCAATATTTTCATTTTATGTCAGGGGTCAATGCAGGTTTTTATTCTTGGGGCCCATTTTGTGAAAAGTAAAAGTTATTTTTGTGAATTTTTTTTATATTTTTGTGAAAAATAACATTTTGTAATGAAAGTTGAAATCCAGTTACTCAAATTCGAACCAATAATTTATTAACAAAAACTTCTTTAAATCCCCTTGCTAGAGTTTTTGTTTTTCGTGACCTGGTTTTATTTACAAATTACACATTTTAAAACAGCTTTTATGAAAAAGAATGTTATGAAAGGGGCCTATTTTATTAAAAGGAATTTTGTTAAGGGGCCTTATTTATTAAGTTCATTTTTGTGAAGGGGCCTATTTTATTAAATAGATTTTTGTGAAAGGGTCCTAAATAGACCCCAAATTTTGCCTGGATTAACCCCTGTATGTGTATTTTTTTATTTTATGCATGTGTATTTTATTATACAAATGTCATGAATTTCAGTTGGATTTTTATTTAATAAATTCAGTGTAACGATGAGACTTTGTTAAATGGAAGTTTTACCGTAAATTAAAAGTTTTCTTACAATATTAATCTGTTTCATTCAAGGCCTATTAATTAATGTTAAAGGCGAAAAAAATACAACATCAAATAATTAAAAAATAATACTGTGATTGTTATCAATTTGACAATGGGGACAAAAGAAAAATAACACCAGCAATAATTGATTTCATAAGATATGTTTGACAAAAAAACAAAAACATACATTTATGGTCGCAGTTTCAGCAACAGGATACATTATTTTGACAACTGAACTACAAGTCTAATAATGAAAAACATATTTAAAAAATATAAAACGACTGTTAATGTTTTAAATGCACTTATACACATAATATTAACAGATAAATATAAAAAACAATTGTGTAAAAATAACTTCTGCATAAATTTTTCCAACTTAGTAATGAAAGAGCAAAATTAATTAATAAATAATGCAAAAGTACAGTTTTAAAAGTTATTTTTAAAAAATATAGATACATTATAAAGCAAATGCATGTCTGTGAGTAACGCTGGTGTCATACCAACAGTGGCAACAACCAGAATATTAAATTTTGTATTAGTCAATTTTTTAAGCTTCTAAACACTGCATAATATCGATTTTTACACTATCGAACAGACAAAAAGCATTTTCAAAATAATTTGTTTAAAAACTATTTCAATTTCCTTATTTTATTTTGGCTTTTAAAATAATTTTGAAGCATCACTTAATAATTTTTTGTCCAACTATATTATGAAGCATAAACATGTATGTCAGAAATGCCAACATCAGAACAATAATATAGTTATAACTGTATCAGAGTTGTAACAACAGAGTTAAAAATGCACCAAACAAATATGCCAATTGGCTGCGGACCAGATTATGGGACTAGTATGGGACCGAACTTGCATGTATATGATATATATACTTAAGCACAGGCACATACATGCTAACTTTCACATATTGTTTAACTGCCAGGTCGCTGAGCAATAGAGCAAAATTGCAATGTTGTTATCTCAGTGTTTTTTGTAAAATGGCTAGAAAAGATGACTTTTCCAACATAAAAAAAACAAAAAACTTAATGACCTATATAAGTATATTTCTTGAAATTATTAATCATTACTCCATGCTTAGAAACTGAATTATATCTCTAGAATTATATTAATTTAAATAATGCTTCTATTGCAGTGAAACATGAAGCTTAGTGAATATATCAGTTCATGGCGGTGTGAAGATTAAAGCAAAGATGTATGTCTTTAAATGTATCAAGTTGCATTTGCTAAAATATGCCAACTGACATGCAGCCTGGATACGGAAAATTATCCTGTGTGCAATTACAAAAATGTAAATAATTTGGCAATTGTTTGTTTTCATGTAATATTCAATAATAATTAAATTGGCAAACAAAATTATAGCTTCAGAAATAAAGAAAACAGAAATTTTATAGGCATGTAATCAAACTACATGATTAAACACTGACATAATCAGGATAAAAAAAAAAAAAGTTGCTATAAATAGTGAAAACATTTGCACTTAACTGCTGGAACACAGATAATATGAAAATACCAAAAATGCTTTACGGTATAGTTGATGGGCAATCTAAGAACATATACTACAGTATGGAACCATTTATCCGGAAAACCAGTTATCTGGAATGCTATTTCTAATAGACTGATTTCAGACTCTTTGCAGAAAAAAGTGTCATACACTCCCAGTTTGACATATGCATTGCTTGAAACAATTGTATAGTTTGATGACAACATCTAGTATTTAAAATGGAAACATATTTAGTTGTATTTTAGATGTTTTAATTTTTATGCAAAAGAAACAGAAGAATTTTTGTTCCCAAGGGATTCCCATAAATTACCTTCTTTCAAACATTGATTAACTTTTGATCTTTATTGCATCTGATTTTTAATCCAAGTTATCTAATAATTTAAAATCAGAAATAATGCCACAACCACATATATTCCACAAAAATTATCAAATGGATGCTGCTTTAATGCCCAACCAGTTAACCGGAAAAACCAGGTATCTGGAATACATCTGACCCCAGCCATTCCGGATAAATGGTTCTGTACTGTAAATATAAAAAATCTATTACAGTTTTAAATAAAATATTATTTTTATCTAATGTAATTCCTGTATAGTGGGTAGTATCTTAAAACCTGGGTTGGATCCCCTGATATATTATAAATAGAAAATTAATATTTTCGAACTGCTAATTTTATATTATAAAGCTGAAATAATTGACACCCACAAAAAATAATCATACGAGAATGAAAAAAAAAAAAAAAAAATGCTTGCAAAATGATATTTGATTAATTCTTTAACTGTCACAGACAAACATATGCCTTTAGAGAATACCTGCATTATATTACAGAAATGGAGAACTTGGATGACAGCGAGACAATTTTCATCAGCAGAGTGTGCATTTTCTTACTGTTATTTCAGAAAACTAATTACTGAATTATTTAATGGTAGAATTATGTTTTAAAATAAGACACTGGAGATCAGATACACTGTCATTGGCAGTTAAGGGGTTAAACATAAAATAAATCACACATTTAAAAAGAATTTCATGATAATTGTTTTAACACTTCATACAAGTATCACTGTGACTATTTCAGAATTTCATATAAAATACAGTAGTACTCCCGACTTACGTCACCCCGCATTTACGTCGCCTGGCCTGGAGAAAAAATTCCTCAATTAAAGATGCACTTTGAAATTTTTTGGAGACTTCTAGTTCTATGAAGGGAAACTTTTCCGCAACAGTTAGTGATAGTGACAAACAAATAAGAAAAAGTCATTTTAAAAAGCTTAGAAAACTCACTCTGCTGTTACAAAGACCTTCTAAGAGAAAAAAGAAAAATTTGTCGGTTCAAACTTTATTGCAAGCTTTTTTCACATCCTCAAAGACTCGAACGGGGCAGCTAGAACAATAAATTTTAAGTTAAAAACTTACTGATTTATTCCAAATTCTTGTACTGCAAACGCATTTCTTTGTTATGTTAAATGTATGTAACATAATCCCTAAATACAATAGAATATGTTCATTAGATTTTGGACAATTTTTATTACTTATCCTTTTTTGCTTAACTAAATGCACCTCGACGTACACTGTTTTCGACTTACGCCGCAAGTCTTGGGATGAATTGCTGATGCAAGTCGAGGTATTACTGTATTCAATGTCACTCTCATAACAAAAAACACGAAATCACAAAGAAAATAAATTTTCACTGCTTTATCAGCCAGAAAAGAAATTAGTTTTCATAGAAAGGCAAAGATATTGGAAATGCAGATTATAAACACAGATTTGAAGAATCTACTATATATAATTAACACCATATCATATTATAACACACTAGACAATTACAAAATAAACTATTGACCCTAAAAATGCAAATCCTTAAAATTGCAAAGTTTTCAACTTTCTAGTTGTTGTTGAAATATGATGATGTAAGGTATCCTTGAGTAACTAAACATAATGTAAAAAATAGCAAAAAGAACCTTCAAAATTGATAAATTTATGATGAAAGAACATTATTGAATGAACATATCATTTACTATGAACTTCAATGACCAATTCATAATTTACCACAAAAATAAGTAATTCTCAAAATTTTAACCAAAAATCATAATTAACAATCTTTATACTTCTAATGAAGAAACTTTTCTTAAAAAAAATTTTTTTAAAGAAAAGATACACTACAAATATCAGATGTTTTACAGCTCTTCAGGAAAAAAAAGCTGAAGTTGATACACTATGGTACAAAAATACTGAAAATCGTAAAATATGCATATTTATTTAATAAAGTGAGTTAGCTTAGATATTTTCATAATTATATGAAAAGTTATGTAATTTTGCCACAATACTTATGATTTCTTTTGAATTTAAATATATATATGTATATTACTGAGTTTTATCACTGGTGTAATTCATGCAGATCTTTGTTTTTGTACATAAATAAAGCTTGAGAAAGTGTATACCTGGACATATTAAAAACTTTGGCAGTTGTGTTCACATTCAATGATGAATTTAATCATATTAATCAATCATGCCTAATTAAATATCTATAAAAATAAAAACAAAACAAATATGCATGAAATATGGTGCAGATTCAATACCTTTTTAGGGTTTAGATTTTAATAAAATAAGTTTAACATAAATGCTGACATTCATGTTGTAGAGGAAGAAGGATTGAACTACTAAAAGCCTTAGTTTAAAGTTTGACTAAGTGACATACATTGCCATTTTTGCAACTGATCAATGAAAATACAGTAGAACCTGTTTTATCCGAAACTCTTGGTTAACCAAAATCCATTTTTAAAGCTTTTTTTTTTTTTTTGCTATCGCATTCCTTGTGCGCAAAATCTATTTTGAAACCTTTTTTTTCCTTTTTTAAACTATCACATTCCTTGTGTGCAAGCATTCCTTTCCAAACTACGAGTACATATAAATATTTTCGATCCCCTTTCTTAAGAGTTCCTTTGAATTTAACTTGAGCTCCAGTAAGCTGCGGAGTGGAACAAAGAAAACAAACGAAGTAGCAATTTCGAATCTTTTGAATGTTTTGAAAAAGGTTGGCATGGCTGTAGCAGCAGGAAGACTGTGATACTGGTGAACTAATAATATTAAAAAACTCTGTGATAGAGCTTTAAAGCAAAAGCAATCGAAACTGCAACAAACAAAACATTTTTTTAAACCTTTGTGATATATGTAAAAGATACTTTCAAAATTAAAATTCAGGAAATTTATTCTTGTTACTATTTTGCTATTGCTTTATTTTTATTAAGCACTTGTTACCATAATAAGAAATATTGCATATATATCTCCTTAAACTTAAAATTGAAGCATTCTCGATTATCTGAAAATTTCGATTTTCCAAAAGATGGCCGGTCCCAATTACTTTGGATATTCGAGATTCTACAGTAATAATTTTACTGTCCCATATCAATGAAAATTGCAATTTTTATTTTGCGGACAATCGAAAAAAAAAAAACCCATCTTTTTTTTAATGACAGATTGACGAAAATCATGGCTGATGTAATTATTGCGCATCAATAAAAAGGTATGTCAACCGATACCCACCCCCTCTTCCCACATAAGCACAAATGTTAAAACAAATTTACATTGATAGAAATAATCAACATCAAGATTTTAAAAAAAAGTGGAAATCAGTGTGTTTCTACAGAAAAGTAGCAGGTTTGTCTGGAATATTCATAAAATTTTAAAACATAAAACAACGTAAAAATTAATCAATAGCACAAATTTTGAAGACCCTGATTTTATACAATAGACAATTTTCCTTTCTGTACTTGGAATGGAAAATTAAAAGGGGAAAAGGGGGCAGGAAACTTATGAAGAGGCATGTTTCTATGATTTATAAACATGATAAAGATAAATATATACACCATTTATGTACTTACATGTTTAAGAATGAATTAAATGAAAATATAAATATCACAGAAAAATAACTGTTTATTCAAAAGATATATGAAATTCAAATTTATTGATTTAGAAATCACAGGCAACAAAATATCTAAAATGAAATTTAGGGTCATTTTTTCACAATTTAAAATTAAATGCAGTAGAACCTGTGAAAACAGAAACCTGTCTTTAATAGAAAATTTATTAATTCCTTGTTATAGGGGCTTTAGTGCATTTTTAACCTCTTGAGGGGTTGGTGGGATAAAATATATCCCACCTAATTTAAACAAGATTCTCACCAGAAATTTTTAACTACATTTTATATTATTAACTTTGGAGGAAAATCATTGAAAAATTGCTTTTCTTTATTTAAAAATAAAATTTTTCGATTATTCCGGTGAGAATTCAATATTTAGAGACATTTTTGCTTGCCCCTCAAGGGATAAAAAAAAAACTGTGCAATTCGGGCTTCAGAAAGTGAGATTTTTTTGCCAAATGATATAAACAAACCTGATAAGCTATTATGCTTATTTATGTATGTATATATAAAAAATCAATTCTAATTACATACATGTATTAGATAAATTAGTACTTCTGTTTGTACATAATAATGCATAAATGGCTTCTTTATTTTGAATAAATTGTAGAAATTTTGAAAAAAAATTGCCTGCGTGCATGAACAGTGAATAGATTGTGAGAAAATATATGTGAAAAACTTCATTTCTTTGCCAATGTAATTTTATCTATCTTGCTAGGGCCCTATAACAAAAAAGTATCAAAATTTTTTATGATGCTGGCAATAAGAATATTATAAATTATAGCTGCTAAAACAGAAACCTGCCTAAGTTATCCAATGGAATTTTTCTCCAGCCTTGAGATTTTGTCTTAGCAGATTTTACTGTACCAAGAAAAAACAAACAACAACACTGTGAATTTACTGGAATAATGTAATACTATTCATAATAATTATTTTAGTTGTTTTTTACATCTGTTATAATATTCCCTTTAATTTATTGATTTCACTTTATGAAAATTTTAAAATCAAATAAACCTCTGAATTATCATTTTTTGTTCATTTAAATTTGTGCTATTAATGCTGATTTATTAACAAGCTGCATAAGAATTTTAGTGCAATCAGAAGCATTCTAAATTCAATCAGTTGAATTTACAAACGTTTGAATAATTAAACATGTGTCATGTAGGTGAACTTAATTTTCTGAAACTTTTATAAGAATTATGAGAAAGGTATCTTTACCAGAATATACAGTAAGTTTTATGATTCAGATATTAAAACCTTTATTTAAAACATAGAATTATTTCTTATTTTAATCTTCATCTTAATTCTTTATGTCTCAACAATACTTAATATATATATATATATATATATAAATTTTCTTTAGCATATTGATTGGTATTAATACAATTTAGATGAGTCATGGATACTAGGAGTGTAACGAATGTTCAATCACTATTGGGTATTCTACGTTCCCAGCCACATCCCGAGTATAAGAGACTCTAGCAAAAGACAGGTTGGAAAAAAAAAATAAATAAATAAAAAATTAAAATGACAAATTTAAAAGGGAAATTACACAAATTAAAGACACCAAAAAGCGGGAAGGGAGGGCTAAGGGCACTGAAGCTATCGAAAGACTGCAGCTGCGTTAAACTTATTATTTTTGAGATTTAAAGAAACATTTGCTGAAAGAACGTTTCTTTTGCTTTCACCGATTTTCAGAAACCTTTACTAGTAGTTTTTTTTCAGTAAGAGAAACAGTTTTCTCGCACCAGAATATAGATTTTCATGATACAGTAGACTCCCTCAAATACGCAACCCTAAAATCTGCATATCATCACAGATGTAAACAATGAAACTTTCAATTCATTATACTGGGTGTAGAAGTATAGAATATTTTAGTTTTATATCATTCTGTATGCATTTTAATATGTAATTTTTTTTAATATGACTGAACTCGTGATTTTTTATGAAGAAAGTATAAATTTATTTCTGAAAAAATTCAAGATATTGCTTATATTATAGGTAATAATTATCTGTTTACCAAGTATATTTATATATTAATCAAGCTTTTTTTGTTATTAAGACTGGCTAAACCTGAAATAAAACTTCCTTACTTTAAGGTTTTAATGTGAATTAGTAGGGTACCTTTATGAGGAAAGTTTCATTAAATAATTCAAGGAAAATGTACCTCATCTTTATTATGCATATTTAATTATACATTTTTGATTATTAACTTGACCTTTACTTTTAATAATTTAATCAGTTTTTAAATTATCTTACTTTTTATCATTTTAGTTTATCACTTTACTTAATTATTTTAAACTGTACTATGTTAGAAGCATTCATTATAATTTTGATTGCATTATTACATTCAAATTACTCTTTTAAAAATGTAAACAAAAACAATGACCAGAAATCCGCAAAAATCTAAAATCCATACAACCTCTAGTCCTAAGCTGTGTGGATTTGAGAGAGTCTACTGTACTTTCTCTTTTCAATTAAACATTTTCAGTTGCGTAAGTAAATTTATAAATGCAACGAAAATAACATTAATTATTAAGAAAATGGTGTCGAAGTTGGAGGTTTAAGCCAATTTTAGAGACACGACTATTCAAGAAAAATTGATTACAGATATATTACATAATGAAAATTTACAGCACTCGAATATTAATTTTAGAAAATAAAAAGGGCTTATACATTAGGGCTTAGATATAAAAATGACTTTGTTATGTGTCAAACATTCACACCGCTCAGCAGTACCGTAATTTCTGGCCTATAATCCTTGGATTATTTGTTAAAAAAACTCAAAAATTTTAAGTGTGGATTATCTGCTGCTAATTTTTTTTTAAGCAGAAGTTCACATCAGATATCCAGTTACTACCAGCAGTCATAAAATAAAAATGTAAACAGCTATCACACGATTGTCTGCTATTGACTGTTTGTGGAGTTATTGGTTCACATATAATGTGTACGTACTAGTGGAAGTGGTATCTGATTTTTATGTTATATATTTTTTAGCCTTTCGGCAACATGTTTCTATAGTTGAAAGTTATAATAATGTCTAAGAGAAAACATGTTATTTAACACTGCAGAATTCAAACTGAACGTTATTAAAAAAGCAGAAGATGTTGAAGATCATTTAAAAACAGCAATTATAGCATTATTTGTATTCACAAGACATTCTACGTTTTAGATATAAGATTCAATGAAAAAAAAGTATTTGTATTTTTTAACTTGTAATTACTTTTATTTTTTTTTGGAAATTATTTTATTACAATTATCATTTAAATAGAGCAACTAAATAAATAGAGAGGTGGTTTATTAGTAGTACTTTGGAATGTTGAAAACAATGAGAAATCCTCGTATAGTCCAGCGGCCGATGCAGATTATCTGCTGAAATTTTTTTCAAGGGCTAAAAATTGCGGCTGCCGATTATAGGCTGGAAATTACGGTATTATTAATTCTTTGAACAGACCTATAACTATCAAAATACTGCAGAATTTTATTTTGGTATAATATTAAAAAAGCCCTTAAAACTAACTCAATTTTAAATTGTATATAATTTATATTCTTAATTAAGTTATTTAAGTATGAAATAAGCACAAATAATGATAATATACAAATAAAAGTAATTTTCTTGCTGCATATTTCAGCATCAGACATTTAAACAAACAATGCAATTTTAATTAATAAAAGCAAATTATATATCACATTTCATGTTTTAAATCATAAGGGAATTTTAACACACATATCTCGCTGATTATAGGGAAAAATTAGTATTATGAGGGGCTCATTGACTTTGGTTGTAAGAAGGAATAAAATATAAAAATGTGATTGGATAGTTGAAGTGAAGTGTTTTCTTTATATTCTAATGGAAATAAGTTACTATCCTGACTTACGAAATCAATTTGATATGAATAAGCATAAAATAGAAAATCTAAATTTTTGCACTGAAATAAGTTTTCTAAAATAAAAAAATAAACAAGTACATTAACAGTGATAATGATGAGTTCCTATTTTAACTAAAATGAATATGTTATATGAATTACATATATCTAAGGGTAAAATTATGATATTAATAATTTAGATTTAGTAAAAATCATCTTGTTTTATTATTAATATCAAGGTGTTAGAAATATTGCAAAAAATACATCAAGCTGTTAAAAATTTTATGCATGCAGATAATAAAATATGAGTTGAGTTTAATTTTATTATAAAATTTGAAAAGGTACTTAATAAAGAAAAAAAGGTATTTGGCCTAAATTTTGCCAAATAATCGGTATTTAGCCAAATAACTATTTGTCACATTCCTAATAGATACTTTACTTTATAATGCTCCAAAAAGTATATTGTAGTATAAAGATAAAGTATTTTTTAAATGGATAATTTATTTCTCTATTATAACTGTTCAGCTTTCTTGATGCTGAAATGATGCAGTGTGGAAAGTTTCAGTTCTGTTTAAATTCAACATGTTTATAAGCAAAGTCTTTATGTTTGTACATTTTTTAATTCTATAAAATTAATTCTATAATAGAATCAGTATTAAAAATTAATAAATGAAAAAAATTACAGTTGAGTTGTGACAAGCCCCAATAAACACTGATTTAGTTTATTAATTTTAATAGACAAAATCTTTTTAAAATTTATTAAATGATTGCACAAATCTAAAAAAAAAATTGTAAAAATTCAAGAGGAATTTGGTACTTGTTTTTTTTTTTGCCATGAGATTTGCAGCCAAACAATACAAACAGCTATGAAAACAAACCTGATGAACTTTTATGCTTGTTTATTATATATATATATATATATATATATATATACACACACACATAAACATCTATATGCAAATTACTTCTGTTTGTTTATAAAAATAGATAAAAGTTTCTTTATATTAAATAAATTGTATAAATATTGAAAAAAAAAATGTCTGTGTGCCTGAAATAATTAATAGATTGACAGAAAATATATATGAAAAATTTTCTATTCTTCCCAAGGTCCCTATATAACAACAAGTACCAAAAATCCTCTGGAAAGCAAAATTTTCATTAATTCAAAATTTTGGACATAAGAGGGTTAAACATGAATTATGTAGGTAAACTTAATTTTCTGAAATTTTGATTAAGAAGGATATTTTTAATGAGCATATACAGTAAGTTTTTTGTGTAAAATAAGAAGATTAAAATCATTGATTTCAAACCTACTTTAAAAGATTGGCCTTTTTTCTCTTTTTCTAATCATCATCTTGAATCAGACAACATGATATGTGCTGATAAATATGACAACACCGCAATAGTCTTTTTATAAAAATCAAATATAAAAAAATAGTAAAGAATTAATAATATAGATCAACTTTTTGTTCAAGTCTTTTACAACCAGATGCCGAGTAAAGCTCCTCTTCTTCAGGAAAATAGAGGAGTTCATCCGCTATTTTATTTACCAAATATGGATCAGGTTGTTTACCTCGCTTTAACAATTCAACTTCAACACACTTCCTCACATGTTTCTTTTCAAGAGGCAAGAAAGGAATGAAAACATCAATTAAAGAACTGCTTAAGAGTTCACTAAACTGCAATCCACCTACAAAAGAAAGAGAGAATAGATATTTCCATGAGTATTTTATTCTTTTTTTAAATATGAAAAATTGCATAATTTCCCTTTAATTTATTTTGAAAGCGATTCTCTGATATTAGCAAGGCAGTAACTAGTACAGGGGTCTGCAACCTTTGACCCGTGGGTCATGGAGTGACACATTTCATTATAGGTCAAAATTAACATTTTTACCCACTGGCCATTGGCCAGTACACTGATTTTTTTCACTGGCCAGTTTTTCTTAACCACTGGCCAGTAACAAAGTTATGTACGCTCCATACAAAATTGTGTTTTTTCTAAGTATCAACATCGTAATTTACTAATATATAATACTTACCATTCGATATGATTACACTCAACTGAAAAAAATTATTTTTACTATTAATTGCAATGAAATAAATTCACAGGAAATTTTCAGAAAGGTTTCGAGAACTGGGTGGGGCACTCCCCCCCCCCCCCTCGGCACTAACTAATATGCATTTTCTGAGACCATTTAACGAATTTCGCGATCTTTTGACGAAATTCACGTTTTTTCGTGACCTTTTGCAAAATCTGCGTTTTTTTGCGATCTTTTGACGAAATCACCGTTTTTCCGCCATCTTTTCACAAAATTGCGTTTTTTTTTGTAATCTTTTAACGAAATATGTGGGGTTTTTTTTCGCCATTCTTTGAAAATATCTGCATTTTTTTCAACATTTTTTTAAGAAATTTGCATTTTTAGGCGATCTTTTCGCGAAATTTGCGTTTTTCCGCGATATTTTGTGGTTCTTTTTCGCGATTCTTTCTTGAAATTTGCATTTTTCCTGCGATCTTTGCACAAAATTTGTGGTTTTTTCCACGATTTTTTGACGAAATTTACGTTTTTCCACAATCTTGTCACGAAAGTTGCGTTTTCTCCACGATCTTTTCACGAAATTTGCGTTTTTTCTGTGATGTTTTGACGTAATTCTCATTTTTTACGTGGTCCTTGGGAGAAATTGACGTTTTTTCGCGATTCTTTGACGGAATTGGTGATTTTTTTTCTACGAACAATTGATGTAATTGATTTTTTTTGACGACCATATCGAAATTAGCGATATTTTTATGTCCGAATTTTCGGACTGATGACCTTTTTTTTTTTTTGAACCGAGTGCCTTAAATTTTAGGAAAATTCGAGACAGAATCACTCCTGCTACTTTCTTTTCTTACGTTCAGGAGAATCGCCGATTTGGATGCCGTAAATTCCGAACGAATTTCACGCCTTTCCTCCCAGGCATCGATCTTTCAACCATCACGTTTGGCGAGTGGTTCCCATTAAGTTTGGCGAGTGATGACAATAAAGTTAATCGCCACGTTTTAAGTATTACTCAATGCCTGGCGAGTGGCGAGTGCGAATTTTGTACTATACATTTCATAATCTCAAGTGACTCACTTGAGTTCAAAGAAAAAAAAAAAGTATAATACATAAAAATAAATTATAAAACATAAATACGGAATTAACACTTGAAGAACACATAAAAAAATAAACTAAAAATAAATAATAACATTTTTCTTTGATTACAAAGTTGAGGTACCGAACATGCATAACGAATGCAACAATTGGAAGGCACGGCATTCGAAATATTAGCCGCGCCTTCGTCCAATCAAAATTCTGTTTAAAAATGACTGGTTTTAAAAGTTTAGGGTTATGAATAGATAAATTAAAGACATTGCGGAAAGAGTCGGAAAAATTAGAAGATTGTGATCTTTCCATGAAATCAACGTGTTGTGCATAACTTCCTATGAAGTTTCATCTCTGAAAAAAATTGGCTTTGCCAATTTGTCCACAATTGATTCAACTTATAAATGTGAGCAAATATTTGCGCACATGAAATTTATTTTAAGTAAGAATAGAAGCAGCTTAACTATAGAAAATTCAGAAGCTTGTATTCGTCTTAAGACGACTACCTATAAGACAGAATAATTGACTGAACTGGCGTCAGAAGTGCAGCATCAGGGGAGTCATTAATGTCAAAGAGAAAAGTAAAGTTCATTAAGTTAAGCTTTTATAATAAATTATAATTTTTATGTTTAAAGTTTAAAAAAGCATACTGTAATTACTTTCTCTATGAAATTTATCTTATTATTCATCAAAAGTGTCTGTTTAAAAATGAAAATATCACTGACCCAAAACATCTTCTTGATTGTGACCTGCAGCCAAAAAAGGGTTGCAGACACCTGAACTAGAATGAGCAGGGGTGGGGGACTACATCATTCTACTTGCCACTGACAAGGGGAATTTCTGACAGGGCGAGTGAATTTTTAAGCAGTCTTTTTAAAAACTACAAAAATAACCATAGTAAATACATAAAAAACTTTATCAATTTTCCTGACTACCAAGATGTAAACATGGGACTAAGTTCTATTTCACACTAAACTTTCCCCTACTATGTATATGTGTTAATAATAATAATAATAATAATAAAAACTATGAAAATGCATTACAGTAAAGAATTGTTTTTTCAGTAGCATAAATTTTGTCAGGGCAATTTTTAACTGTGCATTGCATTTGTTGACTGGAATAATTTCTGAAAATCCCACCAAAAGTATGAAAGAAGTATGAAATTCAAATTTAAATGTACAAGGCCTGTTGTTAGCAATGCATTTTTGACAATGACTGTATACAGTTCCTGAAAATCACCACCAAAGTTCTTTTTCAGCATTGCATGGAGAATCTTTATCACGTGGCTTTCAATGTCTGGATCAGAAAACTGCTTTCTTTTAAAGGTTTGTTATGGGTGAGGTAACACAAAGAAACCTGCTAAATCAAGTTCAGATGAGCAATCAAAGGCTATAACTCTTCTGCGAGGCATTAAATCTTTTAAGTGTCCTAATCGTATTTTTCCATCACACAGTTTCTAAATTCAAAGGCTGATACAACACAAAGTTGATATTAATGTTAATTTTTTGAAATGCATAAAATAAATAAATATGTAAGGTTGTCAGGCACAAAACCTCACACCAATATTTTTCATAGCTATAATTTTATGAAACGTTAAACATGCATGAAACATTCTGCAGGAGAGTTAGAGGGTTAACTATTCAAAGATAATGGTTTAGTGTGGCTGGACAAATTTAAAGTCATGTAATGAACATACTACTTGTGATACCAAAAGAGAATTTTTCTCGTAATTTTTATGAATAGTACAGTAATTGCTTAAAGCAACTAGCAGACATTACCTTGAAGGAATATAAAGCGTTTTCCCTGATTCAGATAAGAATCTTGTTTACACACACATTCATCAAATTTTATGTACTTGTCAAACCTTGAATATATCAAATGTCAAGTAAATTTGCATAGGACCATCATGAAAATGAATTGACTATTTGAAAAATGTATTGAGGGGAAAAAAAAATACATTTCAAACTATTAGAAAAATGCATTGAAAAAAAAAATTCAAAAATAAGAAACTTTTCTTTTACTGAAGAATTATACAGTCTTCAGTAAAAGAAGGTTATTCTTAAATAACCTCTGTAGTGAATAATTATTATGTTTTCTGTCACATATTTCATTAAGTCCAAAATTTTCTCCTCAAGTCTTCAAAGTCAAGAGCAAGAACAGCAAAAAAGAAATTTGTGTTTTGCTCCCCCCCCCCCCCCATCAACATTTTTAGAAAATTGCCAAGAAGTCCAGCTGTTAGTTTATGCATAATATTAAAATTACAAAAGAAAGGTACATTTCTGTAAAAAAATGACTAAATATATAACAAATTAGCATCTTGTAATAATATACTACTTACTTAATTGCTAAAAGGTGTAAGATTAAAACTTTAAAAACAGTAAAAATAGTTTTATTCGACTGCTTACATGCTTCGTCTCTACCGGAGTCATTTTCAAAATAAATAAATAAAAATATTCCAAAAATGCACAATCTGTGCAAAGATTTTAAATGTCATCATCTAATTTCTCCTGTAATCTTTCATATTATGCACATTATTTTTTTATTTTACTTGGATGTTTATTTCTATTTTCATAACCACTGAGTAACTCGAGTCATAATTTTGGTAAATTAAATGATGCTGCAACGTTACATACAGAATTTTTACGTGTTAGAATCTCTATGGTTTCTCTTATAATGATGGATAGTACAGACTGGAGGGGTAGAGTCGAAACATGCAAACAGTCGAATAAAAATATTTTTTCTGTTTTAAAGTTTTAATCTTACATCTTTTAGTAATTAAAAATAGTGTAAAAATGATTAAAGATGAGAAAATTGACCGAATTGCATGATTACAAACACATAGGGTAGAGAATTTTTAAGATTTTACACTTTGTGTGCTTAGAGGTTGGAAAAGAAGGGAAAGCAGATATTTTAGGAAGATTTAAATAATTGATTATTTATTTATCATTTTGCAAATATATGATCATTTATCATATAACAAACAAGTTAAAAAAATAAAGAATTTTAAATATTAAAACTATATATCATCCATTTAGAAATAAAATAATAGATTATTCATTTATTATTTCAGAAAAGTAACAAACAGAACAAAAACAAAATTTCAATAATGAAAGAATTTTTAATAATTTGAAATTTGTAAACTGTGTGTGTATGTGTGGGAGGGGGAAGGGAGTAAAATGAGAAGTGGGATATTTCAGAGGAAAGGAGAATAGTTATGTAATAGACTATTTATTTATCGTTTCTTAAAAGGTAATCATTATAGACAAAAAAAAAAAAAAAAAAATTGTTTTTAATATTTTAAAACTTGTGCTGGGAAAATCAACAAAAAAAGGAAAGAAAAAATGCTAGGGAAGGAGGAAGTCAGACAACTTATCCTTTATTTACAGTTATTTCAAAGTAATGAATGAGCAGTATTTTAGGTAGTTTCCATTAGAAAAAGAAGCTACCCATTGCAGCCATCAGGAAAATTTCGATATATATTCACCAATCATGACCTCCATACCCCCGAAAACTACCCTACATTCAAATGTTAATTTATTTATAAATATCTGAGTTTTAGTCATGTGATAGCACTTGTATTTATGAACAGATCTGGAATTAACTGAACTTGTGCTCAGGACTTACCAAGGTCTTGAACAACCAAGTTCGTAGGCCAACTTTACCTACCATCTTGTTTCAAAATGGCAGCCACGAAAAAAATTCAAATTTATACAGACATAAAAAAAAATTAGAAAGCCAAAAAGTTTTTTTACTTGTCTCGCATCTATCTTAAAGAAATGGCTGAGATATAATTTGAAATTTTAGGGTAGCTGACATATTGAAATAAGACAAGATTAAAAATAAAGAATTCCATCATAAATAGGTTTAATTTATGAATTTCTCGAATATATTTTCTGGCAAAATTTTTTCCCTTGGTGTAGCCAGTGTTCTGACTCTCATATTCTTAAAATACATAGACATATCTGTCAGTGCCAATCCTCACACAGCTTGGCGATACTTTGTGAAACATTGCCAAATTTGTCTACAGATATAAGTCACCATAAATGAAGATAACTTGGTAATAGCTGACCAATTTTTTAATTATCATTCCCATTCAATGTTAACAATAACTGGGAATCATCTATAATCGGGTTCCACATATTTTAGATTTGTGCTTGAATAAAATTAGCTGAATTCTTTAAAAAAAAGAATGGGGAAGCTACTTTTTCCATGTGCAACAGACTAGAAGGACTTTTTATAATTTTTCTAATTAAAGAATTTAAAAAATTTAAACTGAAGCTGAGGGAAAAAAAAAAAATCTTGGGCAAGAGAAAGAATTTAGATAACTATTTATTAATTAGTATATCCAAATTAAAAATAAAGTAATTGCAAACAAAAAAAGAAAGAATATAAAAACACAAACAAAAAGGGAAATGGAAATTTTGGGAAAGGAAAGGGGGCAAAAATCTGCTAAAATGCTGAAGATTATCACATCTTACCAATACTGTTCCGAAGAAATATCTTACCCTGTTGTATGAATACACACCCCCCCCACCCCCCCACACACACCGTCAATAAATAAATAATTTGTATTCTAAAATTCTTTTTGCAAGAAATCGTTTCCATTCTGTAATATACTGTCACTATGATTTTGCCACAGGGAATAAGACTAGTTTTATTTCAAACTTTAAAACTACAACTAGAAAGAAAACAAATACAGTTAATATTATAAACCACATAAATTCTGTCAATAAACAGGATAACAAACATTAAAACAGATTACCTTGCTCATTAAATGCTCCTTTATTTATTATAGGTTCCACATCTTTCATAGTTATCTCTTCTCTATCCCTACCTTGGGCCCAAAAATTTAAAGCTAGTTGAGTGATACTACTGGAACCAGCATTACTGTAAAATAATAATAATAAAATTTTTAAATTAGGATAAATAACTACGAACAAAGTTTTACATATAATTTTTCTCTATCAATCACATCATTGGATATTACTTTAACGATTAATGTACCATAAATTTAAGTTAGAACTAGGGATGCACCGAATATTCAGTATTTGGCCACACTACCGAATATTCAGTTAGGCCTAATATCAAACTATACGGTCTGCCAAATATTCCGCTTGGCCAAATATCAAAATATTTGGTTTACCGAATATTCGGTTTGGTCGAATATTGATATATTTGGTCAACCAAATACTTAATACTCTTTAAAATATTTTTATAAACATTTACATATAATCATATTTAAACAAAAGAGAATAAATTATTTATTTGCTGTTTTAAAAGTGTCATTTAAGAAATCTAACAATTAATGGCGATCTTCATAGAAATTAATGATGTACAAATGAAAGTTTCTGAACATTGTCTGGTAAATAATCAGTTTCTTGCTTTTTTGGAAACCAAGGGCGGCGCCAGAGGGGGGACCGGGGGGGCATATGCCCCCCCGTCAGGCACACCTGGTCCCCCCGTCGGGGTCAAATTTAATCGTCGCCGGGAAAAATTTTTTGACTTGAGTGTTGAGTCCTGCATCGGGTTGGGTAATCCGATTTTTCCTGCACACGACCCGAGTCGTGTCGAGTCGGGTGTAGTTTAATTTAAAAAAAAAAGATCTTAGGTTAGTTTATAGAAAATACGACCCACGGAATAGCAGGGCACTGATTTTTTTTCTTCGGAAGCCGGATTGGCTTGACCACATGTCGGTTAAAGGCTGTCGTATTTATACAGCGGCTGGATGTTACCGAAAACTTGTCTAGAGCTCATTCATGTGCTCACCTGTTGGATGTTTATTCGATTGACCGCAAACTTACGCGCCTATGAGAAATACGATTTCAAGAGGAGACAGGACGTTTAAATTCATCTGCTCGCTTCGGTCTTCTTATTAAAAAGCGTAGGGTAAGTATTTTTTTTTTTTTTTTTTATAAATGAATGAGTAAATAAAAAGAGAGTTTTGTATAATTATTCAAGCAAACTTAGTATCGAATTAAAAATTCATTCTTTGTTCATTAATTTGCCATCAAATTAAATAATTTGCCATTAATTTGCCATCTGCCTTGCTTTGTTCATCAATATACAGTGAGTAGAGTCTCATTTTATAGATATTAATCTCTATTTCATATATAGAAGAGAAATGGAAGGTATAAATAAGAAAATAATTATATAAATACATAACTTCATTGTAAATTACGGGAAGACGTATATATAGCAACTTCTAAAATCTTCATTGGGTCAGTTAACCCGATTCTACCCTATCGTGTTGGCCATCGGCTCTAAATTTTTTTTGCTGTGGATCGGGTTGACTAGTGTTTCCATTTTCGGATCATCTCAGATTAGAATTTTTGTTTCTTGGGAGTCGATTCGAGTACACCAAATTTTTCCAAAGAAAAGTCCGTCCCACCAGTGGCCGAGAGGTTCTGTGCTCTCGAAGCTGGTCGACGGGAGGTGCTGGGTTCGAACCCAATCGCGCCCGTCGGCCCAATCGTTCAGAATTTTCATGGTTTTCTTCGAACCTTTGATTTCCATGTGTAAATACGGATTAGGTTCTCTTAGAAAGCCCCCTCCCCCTTATGGAGGGCACCTTGGGCCTATATCCCTCGAGTAGATAATCTGCTGTCAAAAATCAACCCAACTCAAAGAAAAGTCCAGATTATTGTTTCAAATGATAAAAAATACTTGTATATGAATAAGTAAATGTATGCATTCATTTTTTGAAATATAAAATTGATTTTAGAGATATGATTGCAAACTATTTTTCAGAATTGTTTTACATTTAGGATTGATTTTTTTTTTTTTTTTTTCATGCTTAGGATCAAGTTGCAGGTTCAAAAAAAATATTTTGTCGATTTCGGGTCGGGCATAACTCGAACAGTGCAGGGATGTAATTAACAATTCTTGTTTAGGGTCGTACGTTCGTATTTAGAAATTTAAAAAAAAAATCGTGTAAAACAGAATATTAACTTACTTGATAATTTAAACTTGATTGTATTGTTAGACTGAACAATTTTAATTAATAACTTAGTTATACTTTGTAGAGTTCTGTATGGGCCGAAATTTCCAGGTTCGGGCTCAGCCCGACTCGTAGAAAGAAAAGTTCGGCCCGGCCCGGTATAAAAGTTAACACTTCGGCCCAGCCTGGTCCGTACAAAAAGCAATAATGAACCGACCCGGTATAAAAATTGAAAGCTCGGTCCGAGCCCGGTCCAGAAAAAAGTTAAAATCTCAGCCCAAGTCCGACGGAATTTTACGTTGATTTTGTTAAAAGGAGTTCTGACCAAAAATAATTATTTTAGCTCTTTTTTCATGTTTATAATTTTCATTTTTAAAGAAGATTGCGATATACATTTCTTTAATGAATCTATATTTGTATTTTAATGTTTCAGCTATAATTAATATCGTTAATCAAAAAATTATGTATTGGAGACTTAAAAATCTGAAAAATGCTATACAATAAAATCTTCTGAGACATCGCATAGGAAAGAAAAAAAAAAATGCGTTATAAGTAGAGATGTAAATTTTCCGGAAAAGTTGAAGTGGCGGAAAAAAACCGGTTTTTTTCCAGTTTTTTTCTGGAAAAATAGGAAAAGTTGGAAAAATTGATTTTTCACAAATGTTTCTCTCAAATAAATTATATTTCTTTAGAGAATATTAAATAATAAAAAAAATGTTTATTTTATCAACACTAAAATCAAATAATTTTCACTTTATATGATTATGTTGAAAAAAAAAAGGCAAGGCCTGCTTTTAAAAGTTTAGTTTTTTCAGTCTCAGGGCTTTCACGGTGACATTCACACTTTATTTAACACCATTGTTTATTATATCATGTCTATGTTGAAATGATTTTTCAGTTTTATTTGTTTATTTACCAATAAAGCTAATTTAAAGAAACATATAAAAAACCTCAAAAGTTTCAGTCAATATCTCTATAGTTTGAAAACAAATGTATTATACATCGCATCTACATTGTGTTGATTTTTAAGAATATAAATGATACCACTTTAAAAGAAACAAATTATTGCAGTTCTGTCATTATTATACATATCATAATTCAAATCATCCTTTGTTTAAAAAATGGTATATTTTTACAATATTACATTTTCCTTTCTTACTTTTATAATTTTCACTTCCTGTAAAGAATATATTTAGTTTCGGTATAGTTTATCTATCTAAACTGAAACCAAGTATAATTATACTTATTAATAATAAAATATACCAAGTATTTTGTAATAAGTTTGTGAGTTTGGAAACTAAAAATGTTTGTTTTTTCTCTCTCTAATATGACAGTTATAAAAACAAGTGTATTTTTTTAATAAGATTAAAAATTGCTTTCAAAAAAATTTTGCACTAGAAATTGCTTACATTTTTTTAAAGTTTATTTAGTATATATTTATATATAATATAAAATATGTACAGTTAAATAAGTCTGGAAATCCATATTTAAGGAAAAGAAAGAAAAGAAGTAATTTCAAATGCATGTTGTTATTAAAAAGATTTTTTTTTCTAATTAGTTAAATATTTTTATCTTACCATCTGATTACATGATTAATAGCAGCTATAACGTTAAAATTAAATGCACATTTCAGATTTTATGTTAAATTTTCAACTTTACCATTTCCATTAATTGACATATTATTGAAATAATTTTGCGCATGAATTTTCATTTTTAACAACAGAAGTTGCATTTAATTATCTTATCAGGAATCTGTTTAGATTTTTTTTCATGCAATCCTGTTTTTGTTAAATTGTGAACTTTTGTATATAGTATCTGCAAAAATGTTATCGGAATTTGGTGAATTAGAAAGTATCATTATATTTAGGTTCCTATTTTAGTTAATAAAGTCTTTCATACATATATACAACTAGATAAGTTTGGTAATGTATGTTGATTTTTTTCCCCTTGAATCATTTGTGAAAGGCTCAGTTTAGAGATTGAAAAATTTTCTGAAATGTCTATTTTTAAGAGAAAACATTTTGTGAATTGTCTTGTGTTTTAAGGTGAAAAAGTTGTGAAGATTTCTTTAAAGGACTTGAGTTTTCTTAAACAGATTTTTGCTTAGAGATCAGATCTTCCACATTAATGTTTTCATGTGGGACACTTAACATTAAAATAAATATAATAAAAAGTATCAGAATGTAGCTATCACAAAATTTTGAATATATTATTTTGTAAATGAAATTTCAACTTTTCCAATTTGGAAAAAATGAAAAATAGTCCTTCGGAAAAAAACCGAAAAAAACCGGTTTTTTTCCCAACTTTTCCGGTTTTTTTCCGAGCATTCCCATCTCTAGTTATAAGCAAGTTCTCTTCTTAAAAGGTGTGAATGTATTATATTCTTGTTAATATGTGCGAACCCCTCTGAACAAAATTATATTCCAGAAAAAAAAAAAAGAACTGCTACATTTATTCCCGGACTTATTGAAACTCTTTTCTTCCTTTTCAATGTCATGTGCGAGCATAATAGCTTATGCATCAGTTTCTCCACCTAATTGTGGTTTTTAATGTAGAAGTATATGCTTCGCCACCCTTTTTTTTCCCTCTTTTTCGACACATACTTTTTCACTTCTGCTCTATGCGTCTGTAATTAACGACGTATAAAATGTCTGTCTTCTGTTCTATTATGTGATAAAGTTTATTAAAACAATTAATCAAGATGAAAGTTTAACCACATTATTAAATGAAACTAGCCATGCTTTACCTCACACCTGAATTACATCTTCAATCACATTTTTCAATTTCTTTTTCAATAAAGATTTTAGCACTGCAACTGTCGGTAAAGTCACAAAGGCGTACCATGGATGTATCCTGAAGTGTATGGCGGTTCCTGCCTCAACACCGGGACATCAGGTAAGAGAAATAATTTTCCTTACCTTTATTTTTACTGTGAAATATGATTTGACATAAAATTAGAGGTCCCTCCTAAATATTTGTCGATTATATATATATATTCTAACAACAGATTATGAGACTGATTGCGCTCTTTATAAGAAATGTATTAACTATTATAATGACATCGTATAAATATTTGCAACATTTTTATATGTAAGCGAAGAAAACTAAAAACAATAAACATACTATTGTTATTATTTAACTGTATAAGAAGATATTTGATATTATTATTATTTGAAAAGAATACGAACTGTTTCATTGCAAATATATATATCGCTACACTCTAAGTGTAAGCAAAAGTTATCAAAGTTATAACTGATTTATATTATTATTATTATTTGATTGTATAAGAAAATATTTATTCTATATAATTAAAACTAAAATGAGTATCCTAAGGGATTCAATAATAGAAAAACTGAACTCAAGCAATTATGATGTATGGAAATTCAGGTTAGAAATGTATTTACAGAAGGAGGACCTCTATAGTGTTATCAGTCAGGACCCGCCCGATCCAATGACAGATGATTTTAGAAATAAAAATAGGAAAGCGCGTGCCATTATAAATTTATTGATCGATGACGATCAAATAACAAATGTGAAGAATTTAGAAAGTGCGCGAGAATGTTGGCTTGCTTTAAAAGAAGTTCACGAACGTTCGAATTTAAGTAGTAAACTATTTCTTTTAAGGAAACTTTACTCCACCAAATTAAAAGAAGGTGGCAATATGGTGGATCACCTTACAAAAATTTATGAAACTCGCGATAAGCTAGCCGCTATCGGCGAGACTGTAACTGATCAACACCTTGCTGCTTTAATGCTCTGCTCTCTCCCTTCCAGTTATGACGATCTCATTACCGCTTTGGAGGCAAGGGACGAGCGTGACCTTAGTGCTAGTTTTATTCGCGGTAAATTAATAGACGAGCACACGAAAAGAGTTGAAAATAACCGCGAAAGTGAGAACAGTCACTCCGCGTTAAAGGTGGTGAAATTCCATAAAAACAAACAAAATAAATTCTGCCGGTACTGTAAAAAGAATTCTCACAATATCGACGATTGTTGGAGCTTGAAAAATAAAAATAATCCTAAGCAGTACCAATACCCCAATCGTTTTCCCAACCAGTCACAAAAATCGGCTATATGCTCTCAAGGCATACCCGATATGCCTTGCTCGGGTATGCTCGGCATACCCGAATACTAACAAAAATAGGAATTTTGAAAAGGAAACACCTAATGATAGAAATATTACATTTTTTGTTGGGGATAATGTAAAAGATCTCTGGGTAATTGATTCAGGGTCTTCAACTCATATTTGTAATAACAAAAACAAGTTTAATGATTTTCATAACAGTGCTTCTAGCGTAACAATCGCAAACGGTCAAGAGCTTTGCTCTGAGGGTTATGGGACTATAAAATTAAATACATTAATGTCGGATAATGCACACAGAACGATAACACTAAAGAATGTATTGTATGTACCCGAAATTGAAACAAATTTAATTTCTATAAAAAGAGCTACTGAAAATGGTTGTAAAGCCATATTTGAGAAACAATCTTGCAAGATAACTCACGAAGGTGTTACGTACCTCGAGGGCTATGTAAACAATAATTTATATGAATGTAGAATAGAACAAAATATGTCTCACAATGTAAATATTATAAATGAATGCGAAAATAAAAATTGTCTACACAAGTGGCATAGGAGATTAGGCCACAGAAACGTTAATCATATTAAGGAATTGGTAAATAATGATATGGCGTTAGGAATTAAAATTGACAAATGTAAACACGGTGATACATGCGAAACATGCATAATTTCTAAACTCACTAGTGATCCATACCCCAAAGCTGCTAGTTTTCGAGCTACAGAGCCCACAGAATTAGTGCACTCCGATTTATGTGGACCTATGCAAACAGCGACGGTTGGCAGAAAATACTATTTTTTGACTTTTGTAGATGATTTTAGCCGGTTTACCATAACGTACTTACTGAGAACCAAAGATGAAGTTTTCCCTAAATTTAAAGAATATGTTGCAATGACCGCGAATAAATTTGGCAGGAAGGTGCGTGCTATCCGTACCGACAACGGAGGGGAATACACAGGGAAGGAAATTGAAAATTATCTAAAAAATGAGGGAATTAACCATCAACTTACTGTTCCGTATTCCGCGCCTCAAAATGGGGTTGCGGAGCGTAAGAACCGTACCTTGATGGAGATGGCTCGCTGCCTACTTAAAGACAGTAATTTACCTAACTCATTCTGGGGCGAAGCCGCCTGCACCGCAACTTACATACAAAATCGCCTCCCAACTTCATCCAACGACTGCACTCCCTACGAAAAATGGACTGGTCGCAAACCAGATCTTTCAAATATTAAAACCTTCGGTTGTCGCGCCTTTGCTTATGTGGAAAAGACTCATAGAAGAAAATTGGATAATGCAGCCATAGAGGGGATATTCGTAGGTTACGACAATAGGAGTAAGGGCTACAGAATTTGTACGGACGGTAAGAAAATCGTAATAAGTAGAACCGTAAAATTTCTGGAGACTAAAAGTAAAAACATAACTGAGGATAGCATATCAAATAAAAACAATGAAATACCAAATTTTGAAAATCCGGTTCCGAAATTACAATTAATCGAGGATAATATTGACAGCGCCGAAGATACAACGCAAAATCAAAATGCAAATTCGGATACAACGCAAAACGTCCCGCGTAGATCAAGCAGACCGAACAGGGGAGTTCCTCCCGATAGATTTGCTTTCTTAACAAATGACGCTAAAGTAGAAGATCCGAAAAGTTGGGACGATATAAAAAATATGCAAAACCCGATGGAAAAGGAAAAGTGGATAGAAGCGACTTTAGAAGAAATGAATTCTCTTCGCGAAAATAATACATGGGAATTAGTCGAAGTCCCACCAGGAACGAAAGTGATCGGTTGCAAGTGGGCGTTCAAATCCAAATACAATAGCCAGGGTTTGCTGGAAAAGTTTAGGGCTAGGCTGGTCGCAAAGGGTTTTTCCCAAAAGTATGGGGTAGATTACGATGAGACCTTTGCGCCAGTCGCGTCTAATACGACAATTAGAAATTTTTTAGCAATGGCATTGTATAAGGATCTGAACTTAAGACATGTAGATATTAAGACCGCTTTCCTTCACGGGGAATTGCAAGAAAATGTGTATATGCATCAGCCTGAAGGCTATGCAGTTCCGGGAGAGGAGCATAAGGTATGCAGACTCAAAAAGGCCATTTATGGTTTGAAGCAGGCCGCCAGAGCGTGGAACCTGACATTACATAAATCATTATCTAAATTAGGTTTTCACCAAAGTAGGATCGATAAATGTTTATATAAGAAAACAACCAATGAAACAACGACTTACGTAATCGTTTATGTAGACGATCTCCTCATAGCTGGGAAAGATGAGAATATTAATAAACTTATAAACGAATTAAACGAGGAATACCCTGTAACTGACTTAGGTGAAGCGAAATATTATCTTGGGATAAATATTAATCGGCCTGACAAAAATACCATGACGCTTGATCAAATTAATAAAATTAATGATTTAATAATTAAATTCGGCTTAGAAAACTCGAAACCAACTAATATACCAATGGAACCAGGATACGTTAAGTTAGTGGATGATGAAAATCTCCTCCCGAATAATACGAATTACAGACAAGCCGTAGGAGCTCTACTATACATCGCGACTGTATCAAGGCCAGATATTAGTGCCGCGGTAAATATTTTAAGTCGCAGAAACGAGCATCCAAGGGCTAAGGATTGGGAAGCTGTTAAGCGAACAATCAGATATCTTAAAACTACAATTGACTTAAAATTAACATACACTAATTTAGAAAAACCTGTCTTGAGGGCATATTCTGATTCAGACTGGGCAAATGATCCTACTGACAGAAAGTCAGTGTCAGGAAATCTACTTATGATTGGAAATAACCCACTTCTGTGGACATAAAAAAAGCAGGCTTGTATTGCCATGTCTTCAGCTGAGTCAGAGTACGTGGCTGCCGCTTGTGCAGCACAAGAAACTATATGGATTTTACAACTACTGAAGGAACTGGACCTCGAGCAAGAACTACCAGTAACTCTGTTTGAGGACAACCAGTCTTCCATCAAACTTGCCGAAAGCGATAAGCATCATCAAAGAACCAAGCACATATCCCTTCGGTATCATCTTCTGAGAAACCTTGTCGAGGAAGGGACAATAACTATGATGTACCTTGAAACTGCAGCAATGACTGCAGACCTTCTAACCAAACCCCTTCCCAAGCCTCGATTTGAGCTTCACAGAAATATTGTTTTGAACATTTAAAACTTTTTGTTCCAGGGTTTCAGCGGGGGTGTTAATATGTGCGAACCCCTCTGAACAAAATTATATTCCAGAAAAAAAAAAGAACTGCTACATTTATTCCCGGACTTATTGAAACTCTTTTCTTCCTTTTCAATGTCATGTGCGAGCATAATAGCTTATGCATCAGTTTCTCCACCTAATTGTGGTTTTTAATGTAGAAGTATATGCTTCGCCACCCTTTTTTTTCCCTCTTTTTCGACACGTACTTTTTCACTTCTGCTCTATGCGTCTGTAATTAACGACGTATAAAATGTCTGTCTTCTGTTCTATTATGTGATAAAGTTTATTAAAACAATTAATCAAGATGAAAGTTTAATCACATTATTAAATGAAACTAGCCATGCTTTACCTCACACCTGAATTACATCTTCAATCACATTTTTCAATTTCTTTTTCAATAAAGATTTTAGCACTGCAACTGTCGGTAAAGTCACAAAGGCGTACCATGGATGTATCCTGAAGTGTATGGCAGTTCCTGCCTCAACACCGGGACATCAGGTAAGAGAAATAATTTTCCTTACCTTTATTTTTACTGTGAAATATGATTTGACATAAAATTACAGGTCCCTCCTAAATATTTGTCGATTATATATATATATTCTAACAACAATTCTTTCCTCACGTATTATTATATTCATTTTGCATGGATCAATAAATTTTTCCATATAAGACAGGATTCCGCCATAGCTGGTTCTTTTTCACATGTTTTACTGTATTTTAATATTATTGCCTATTATTATATTTAATCTACTATTCTTTAAAACAAATAAAGTTTAATGTTTAATTGTAGAATAATGTCGATTTAAAAATATATACACTTTTTGCAAAAAATTTTGGCCTGGGCCAAATTTTGCTGATTTTTGCACGGACTAGGCCATGACGAGACAATTATTTCATACAGGCTGGATCAAGACGGGACTGAAAATATCGGCTTATGAAGACCTAGGAAGAATGAAACCTGCCTTATCTCGGTACGAAAAAAAGAAGTTAGGCCCAAGTGCCATGAATGAAAATAGGCCCGTGCCATGCAGACCTCTAAACTTTGGATGTTTCAAAATAAGCATGAATTTAAAGATTTTTTTAGCATCAACAAGACTTTGTTTTATGATTGAGCTGATAGTAATGAACTTTTACATTCTAAGTTATTTTACAAGTTTTCCTTTAACTTACATTTTTCATCGGAATTTCGTATTTCAGTTTCAATCTCAGATTTAAATTCTGTATCTTATCAGAAGTTAGAGGATCATACTGTCTGGTTTCGAGGAATATACATTAAAAAAAAAAAAAAAAATACGTGAGTTGAAGGTGTTTCTTCAATTGCTTTTATTATTATTGAAACACGAAAATTCCTGTTTTGATTTGCCCATTTCCCCCCCAAAATACAGAAAATTCATTATTTTAAGGCTGTTCTCAACGAGGGGTTCGACAACGCTGTAAATCTGGTACACAGCAGATTTACCGCTATGTAAATCAAGTTAAAATCAGTAAATCAAGATTTAAGTAGCAAATCCTGTAGTAAATCAGTAAATCAATGTAAAATCAATAAATCCTATAATAAATCAATATTTTTTTTAATAAATCAAGTTATAATCAGTAAATCAAGATTTAAATTGTAAATCCTGTAATAAATCAATAAATCAGTTTGAAATCAATAAATCCCATATAATATTTGCGAAATCCTTAAGTCCTGTATAAATATTGGAAATTCAGAGAGAAGATCACTACATTTCAAAAATGATCTAATAAATCCGTAAATCTTAAATTAAAATCGATTAAAATTTGATACTTTATCCATGGCGTGCGCATTTTACAACGCACTTTAGCTCGCATCTCGCATTTTGGAGTACATGAAGGATGAAGTGAAATGAGCAGAATAGTGGACCAGGCCAAACAATACAACGTGACTGATCAGTGATTGAGCGTGTGAGGTCAAGACTGATCGTATGTGATACGCGTGATATAAAATATTCTTAATTTTAACCCTTTCCGGCGCGGAGTAATTCTGTTTAAAATTTTATGTTTATCTCTACTCTTTACAATGAATCTAGCTGATGAAGCAAACGATCTTAAAATAAAACGAAAGCAAACTAAAAATAAAAATAAAACAAACTAAACTAAACAAAATGTGTGTTGGTTAAAAGTATTTTATACTTTTTCTTAATTATTTAAAACGTGCGTAAATTAAAAAATATTTTGTATTTTAATCAAACTTGCAGACAAATAAACTTATAAGAAATAAAATGGAGTAAAAACTGTAGTTAACGGATGTAATAATACTTTATAATACAGATTAAAACAATAAAAAGTAATTATGGTAAAATATGTAAAAATAGAACCTGTTTATAACGGAATCTCCCTTAAAGGGAAATTTTTTATGGTTGCCATGAAAAAAAATTAACTATAATTACACCTGTTAAGACAAAAACTTCTCTAAAACGGAATTTTTCCCAGTTCCATCCGATTCCGTCGTAGCAGGTTTGGTCGTATAAGGGATGTGGTACTATCAGAAAAGCTTGTTTAAAACGAAATTTTCCACATTTTTTTCGATTCTTTTAATAAAATAATATTGAAAATTTAGTTATTTTTGCTAACTAAAAAAGCTTAATGGTTCTTTAGTATGTTTTTAAAATATTTCGTTCCATATAAATGCGATTGAAACCTGAAAGTATTACAGTATTTATTTATGTAAAAAAAAAATAAAAAATAAGATTATAAAGCTTTCCTCCATGTGGTATCTAGACTTATCATTTTGAAACAATGGCGGATCTCTTGGGCTAATAAAGGGTTCGCAAAACAACATCATGCATCTTCACGGGAAATGACTTGGGGGCGAAGCTTAAGCCCGACGCGACCAGTCCCGGGTCGCGCCAGTTTAAATCAACGGGACTCAGGCTGTGTCAGGTCTTCTCTCTTTAAGAGCCGGGCCCTGCTCTGATCTTACAATTTTTTGTAGATTCGGGTCGAGCCAGGCCTGGACTTCGTTCTTCCTAGAGGTCTGCACTGGCCAAAATTTCCAGGTCGGAGCTCGGTCCGGAATAAAAGCTAAATGCTCGGTCTGTATCAGCCGTATGATAAGCATTATTTGTCCCGACCGCAACCCGTGCACTCCTCTGAATTCTTGTCCCCGAGCCCAAGTTGGTTTGGCATCTTACTTATTCGTAAAAATTATATTTATGTTGCACGTTTGTTAAGTGAAATCATTAAATTTTTTTTTTTTTTGCTTTGATGATTTTTTTTTTTTAATTTTATTTGATTTGATAAGTTACAGAGATGCGTTTTTAAAAATCTACTTTTTTTGTTGGTAGAGCTTTAAAAATATGATTTTCTTTTATCATCCGTTTCTTTCATTCTAAACTGATTTTCTTATTGGATTTTCAGTTGAATGTAATTGTTTAAGTCATACTTTTACGTGGTGTTTATATACGTAATTGCCTAAACGGTCATTAAAATTACTGTTTTTCTGTATTCTTGAATTTCGAACATAATCTGAAAATAAAATATAAGCATAAGTAAGTGTGCTTTATGAATAATTTTAATTGCAAAATGCAGGCTAGGCTCAAGTCGTTTTTTCAGCTTTTATACCAGGCTGGGCCAATATATATACATATATATTTATATATATATATATATATATTGTGTGTGTGGGGGGGGGGGGGGTGGAACTGATCTTGGGCCTAAAAATTTCAGCCCGCGCAAAGCTCCAACTACATATTGAAGGTAGCTTTAATTTTTTTTTTTTTTAATGCTTCTTTCAGGCATCATGATCATCTCAATAGTTACTGAATATACCAGGTGTCCTAAAATTGACTGACTGATTTTAAAATTCAATAACTTGCAAATGGTGACAGCTACTTAAAACATAATTGCAGGAGGGTTATGTAGGATGTCAGGAGTAGTGGTGATTCTGTTCCAAATATTTCAAAAATTTAACTCCGCGATTTCCACGGCTAATGTAAAAGTAGCAAGATTTGAGCAGCCTGCAATTTCCACAACAAATCTTTTTTTTTTTTTTTTTTTTTTATGATCTAATTCTATTTATAAAAAAAAACTCTTTCACAAAAATTTTTACATATTTGAACACTAAATATGCAGACATGAAATATGTAATAAAATAAATGCACAATTTTTAAGCTCATTTTGATTTTTTAAAAAAAACGTACAAGAGGGTTGCGTTTTGTTCCAAAAATTTTTTTGGAACCAAACAAATAAATTCTAAAGTAAATCTCCTTTATTAAATTGAAATGAACTTAGTATTATGAGCAATACGAATTTCCACATGTTTTGCCCTGAGTAGTTCGCGATTCATAGATTTTGTTTACGTGTGACGTCACCTGTGTTTTGCTTACGTGACGTCACACTTCGGTGGCGTATAAATCTCATATAAATCAACAAATCACAAGCAAATCAGTAAATCACAAATAAATCGCATATAAATCAGTAAATCACAAATAAATCAGTAAATCTGTGTACACTTATAAATCAATCAGAAATCAGGTAAATCAACTTGATTTATAAATCTGGTACACCAAAAACTAGTTTGTCGAACCCCCTCGGTTCTCAAATCCAAAAGGGCAACTTTTTGACATAAGTTTTAATTTATTTTTGTTCGGAAATGCATGAAATTAGCAGGTGTTGATGTTCAGAAACTATCTCATCGAGCTGTTTTATCCGTTTTTTTGCAAACGCAATAGATCTTTCAGAAAAGAGTGTCAAAGTGAGCGTTTTGAACCGAATTTCCACGCGAAACGAGAAAAACCAGTCAAGAAAGGATGAAAAACGTGTTTGTCACGTGATCCGAATCGCTTCTAACTCAATAGGTAATTGATGGATCCAAAAATGGAAAACACAGTTCGATTCCAAATCGCTTCCCTGGTCAGGCTTTTCCAATTTAATATCTTTTCGTTAGAAAACGAATTTGTAAATGTGTCAAAACGTTTTGCGCTTGTTGAGCAAAACAGTTCAAAACAGCCTTAACGTAAAAATTATCTGAAGTTGCATTTTCGTCAAATCACAGGGGTGTTCCCGTATCTGTGCTGCATGTTATTTTTTTGTACCAGAAACTGATTTTTTACGTATGTCTCTTTTCCTCCAAAACACGAAAAATTCGCGAATTGAAACTCATTTTTTTTTTTTTTTTTTTTTTTTTAATTCTCCGGTCAAAACATGGAATCTTCTTCAAATAATAAAAAAATCTGTTCCAACCACAGGCGCGTTCCGGCAACTTGCTGCCTGTGCTTTTTACGTTTGACGAAATGTTTTCTTGAGAATGAAAGTAATAATTGCGCTTTTTCTTAAACGGCTGAAAGGCAAAATAATGAAAAAAAATAATAAAACGCGGTATTTGTAAAGTGAGCATTATTGTCATAAAATTACTGTTAATTATTTAGAAAGCTCTAGTTCGACTAATTAATTTTACACCATTCCTTTATGGATAAAGTATAATTCACTTATATTCAATACGATGAAAGGAAGCTATTTAATACAGCAACCTGTTAAGACAGAACGACAAAGAATTGGAAGAACTTTCCCATTTAGACAATTTTAGCCGATATTGTGAAAATTTTCAGGTTAAAGCGTTATTCCATCACACTGGTTCCGTTTTAACGGGTTTTACTGTAGTGCTTAAAATTTCTCAATTTTCAAGCGTCTGTCCGGCTTTTTTTACCAGACTGCCAAGAAGGGTTATGTGTTTCACGCGTATCTGGGTATGTGGATTTCTTTATACCCTCGAAACATCCCAACGGCTGGATGGATTTTAATGAATGAGGTCTCTATCGATTCGTCTTAACCATCCGATGGTTATAGGCTAGATTTGATTTTATAAATTCAAAATGGCGGTACACACGAAATTTTTTTTACGCACCCTATTGAGTGGCATATCATTGGATAGGTCTTTCAAAATGAAGACGATGTTTCATTGACTATTTTACAGTCAGAAGCTCCGTTTAAATATTACACAACCTGGACGTTGTGTAGGTAGGATCTCTATCTTTACTGCAACTCTAACCATCATAGACAACTATAGGCCTCATCAAAACAGTGTTTATAGATGAAAACTAACAATCAAACACACCTTGAAAGTCACCAATACAAGTAAATAAAAAAAAATAGTTAAGTAATATACAAAATATAGTTTAATCTTGATGAGAAATAATTAATTAGTTCGCTTTTTTAGCCCAGTGGTTAGGGAGTTGAATTCGGAAATAATTAGGGGAAAGCTGGAAATTGTTTTAACCCCTTCAGTTTAGGTCTAGAATGAATATGCTACGTTTTCCCCCTCGTACTAGGTGAGCGTTAGGAATTATACATTGATTTATAGTAAAAAAAAACATGTTTTTTTTTAAAAATACCATAACACTATCTCGAAATTTTTCAAAAACATTGTCAGTACAAAAGTTGTAGAGCTTAAAATTCTGAGTAAAATGAGTACCGACACTTAATACTTTAGTTGAATATTAAGGTCACAATTCTACTTTAAAATTTTAGCACCGTGGTCAGAGGGTTGAACTCAGAATTAATTAGGGGAAAACTGGAAATCATTTTAATCCCTTCAGATTAGGTCTAAAATGAATATTCTATGTTTTCCCCCTCGTACCAAGTGAGCGTTAGGAAATATGTACTTATTTACATTCGAAAAACATGTTTTTCCTTAATATTTTAAACAATATCTCAAAATAGTTAATTCTATCAAAAACTTTGTCAATACAAATGTTGTAGAGCTTAAAATTCTGAATAAAATGAGCACCCACATTAGTATTTTTGTTAAAAATTAAGGTTGCAATTCTAATTTCAAACTTTTGCTTTAATCGCTAATCAAGAGCTTAAAGTCCGGAGAGACCAAGTTACCTGAGAATATCTCAAAACTGCTAAGTCTATCAAAAACATTGTCAATACAAATGTTGTATAGCATAAAATTTTGAATAAAATGAATACCCACATTAATATTTTTGTTCAAAATTAAGGTCGCAATTCTATTTCAAAATTTTGCCTTAATCACTAATCAAGAGCTTCAAGATAGGAGAGACCAAATTACCTTAACAATATCTCTAAACAGCTAACTATATCGAAAAATTGCCAATATAGATGTTTTAGAGCTTAAAATTTTGAATAAAATGAATACTCATATTAATATTTTTGTTCAAAATTAAGGTCGCAATTTAAGATATTGTTAAAAATATTAAAGAAAAACGTGTTTTTCGAATGTAAATGTGTACATATTTCCTAACGCTCACTTAGTATGAAGGGGAAAACATAGAATATTCATTTTAGGCCTAATCTGAAGGGATTAAAACGATTTCCAGGTTTCCCCTAATTAATTCTGAGTTCAACCCTCTGACTACGGGGCTAAAACTTTAAAGTAGAATTGTGACCTTAATATTCAACAAAAGTATTAACTGTAGGTACTCATTTTTCCTCAGAATTTTAAGCTCTACAACATTTGTATTGACAATGTTTTTGAAAAAGTCAGTGATTTCGAGATAGTGTTGGGGTATTTAAAAAAAAAGTGTTTTTTGACTATAAATCAATATATAATTCCTAACGCTCGCCTAGTACGAGGGAGGAAACGTAGCATATTCATTCTAGACATAAGCTGAAGGGATTAAAACAATTTCCAGCTTTCCCTAATTATTTCCGAATTGGGCTTTTTTTTTTTTGCTCCCCTACCACTGGGATATTTACACAGTCAGGTTTTTTTGATTTTTTAAATTTAATTCTCTCTCTGTCTCGTTGTTTGACCTGACAACACTAACTTACGAGCCAAGCTGGATTTAGCTCAATTTTACAAAAAGAATGTCTAAGTTATTGTTTGACATGAAAAATTATATATTTAAATTTGAATGAGTCGCTTTACGTGTTTATTTTCTACATAAAAGATAGAATTGATATTACGGATATGATTGTGGACTATTTTTTCATAACTGTATTAAATTATAGATCTTTTTGTGTCGAGTTGTGTTCGGGTTGAAGCGAAGTATTTCGGTTTAGGGTCAATAGAAAAATTGTTGTCGGGTTTTGCGTGAGCAAAAATTTTTTGTTAGGTTTCAGATTGACTTTAAGTTGAACATTTGGGTTGGGTATAACCCAACACGCGCAGGAATCTATTTCAGATGATAAACTACGTATTTGAATATGAATGACTCCTTGCATGTTTATTTTTCCACATAAAAGATAATATTAATATTAGAGATATGATTGCAGACTATATTTTTTTTATATAATTACATTATATTGTGGATCAATTTTCTCTGATTCCGGGTTTCAGGTTGGGATTGGAATTAAGTATTTCGGGTTCGATCGGGTTGCGGGTAGACAGAATATTTTTGGTTGGGTTCGGTTCGGGTTGCAGCTTTGTTTTAAATAAAATTTGCAGGGCTTCAAATTTTATTTATTACCCCGGAAAGACCCTAGTTAGGTTAGGTGTAACGTTTAACTGCTAGTCTTCACGATGACACTGTCACTGACAAATTTAAATAATTTTATTTTTAAATAATTTTTGGTCACTTTATGCGTTTTTAATAGGGATTTGTCAACTGATTATTTTCAGTTACCTCCGGCATTAAAATACATGGTCAACCCGGCCGGAACATGAACCGCGTTTCGAAAAAAATTGGTTACTTACCTTATCTGATGCGCGACTATTTGGTTCGGCTCATAAGCGGAGAACTGCTGCATACTTTGTCTTTTACACACTGTTGGGTACATGCCATATATGTGCACGTAAAATCTATAGTATTGAATGGCCGCTTATTGGGAGTTTTCTGTATGAAAGAAGAGTACAAAGCAGAGTTTTTCCTTTTGGGTAATGCTCAAAAATGTGGAAACTCTTTCTGTTGTGGATTCATTCGCCTATAAAGATTAGGTGACTAGTGAGGTGTTTCAAAAATAACCTTAACCTTAAGAGATTTTTTTTCACTTTATTTATCTACAATATTCTTTGACAAGCTTCGAAATACATGTTTCGAGTAAAAATCGTTTGGCCCTCTGCAATTTGTCTCTAATTTAAATAGCAGTGTGAGTGCTAGAGATCTGCGCGTTTCGAGTTATGCCAAATCCGGACGCGAAAATTTCATGTTTTTCACGTGATTGATCAACATATTCCATCTGTTATTTAAAAAAGGGGGGAAAAAGAAACAAAGAAATGTTTTATTGTTCATTTGCTCCAAAAAAATTCTGAAGTATAAATACAGTCCTGGTCCGGCCCGAATCTACAGAAAAAATGCAAGACCCGGACGTGTCCCGGGGATAATGAAGTTCAGGGCTAGACCAGCATTTCAAAAGCTAAAATTTAGTCCGAGCCCGTACAGAGTTTTCAGATAAAATTAAGCCAATCCCGAGTTTAATGAAAGAAACTTTTACCGAGTTCGGGCTTCGGAACAGAGCAGGGCTCGTGGAAACCTCTAATATATATTGGGTTGGCAACTAAGTTCCCGCAGTTTGTTTTAAGACACTTTTTCTACCGGAATCTATATTCTGTTTTTTTGATTGAGTTAATTTATGTTAAATTTCAGATTGTTAAAATGTAATGTCAGCTATAAAATAACAAGTGGGTTGGCAACTAAGTTCTCACCGTGTTTTTATATGCATTTTTTTCTGCCGAATCTACATTTTTTTTTATCGAGTTAAATTTAATATCATCAACTTTTTGCATTCGTATGTCCAGTCTGACTGGACATCGTCTTTCTTTGCAAAATTTGTTTTTGGCACCAGTAATAAAGGAAAATAAAATTTCCCTTATTTAATTACAGCATTTTTGAAATTGTGTACTTTAAGGAAACTTCTTTTTAAAAGTGGTGTAAACCGAATAGAATTTGTGTAAGAAACGCCCGAGTCGAAAGGATTTAAATGGAATGTCAACTATGGAATTCCAACTGGGTTAGAAACTAAGTTTACGCCGTTTTTTGAAATTATTTAAAAGTTTATTTTTCAATAAAAAAATAACAAATAATTAATCAACACTGTATTCTCCCTTGTTGCTTACAACTTCTTCCCAACTTTCAACAAGATTTTCAATACCTCGTTGGTAGAAATCCCCCGGTTTCGACTCGGAAAATTCATCCAACCGAGTTCTGCATTAGTATTGAATGAAACTCCGCGCATAGCATTTGATAGAGATTGAAAGAGGTCGAAATCCGTTGGTGCCAAATCGGGAGAGTACGGCGGATGCGTCAGCACTTCCCAGCCCTGCGTTTGAATGGCTTCCTTGGTCATATTGGCGATATGAGGGCGGGCGTTGTCGTGCAGCAAAAGAACTCCATGCTGCCGACTATCTCTTTTCTCTTGAATAGCCGTATTGAGTCATTCCATTTGTCGAACATACAGTTTCGCGTTGACTGTTTGGTTTCGTTCAAGCAATTCGTAATGGATAATCCCTTCCCAGTACCACCATATGCACAACATCGTTTTACGTGGATGAAGATCTTGTTTCACACGCGGTGTTGGTAATTTACCGGGGCTAAGCCATTCCTTGCGTTGCTTCATATTAATGTACAGGCACCATTTATCGTCGCCAGTAACGATTCGGTAAAGAAATCGTTGATTGTTTCCGTGAGTTGAGCGGTGACGAGCAAGCAAACCAGCGGAGATTGTGGCTCGCTGATTTTTGTTTCTGTCACTTAAAGTATGCGGAACCCATGCTCCAAACTTCTGAACCTTTCCCATCGAGTGAAGATGATTCTCTATAGCAGTGTGGGAGAATTTCATTTTCTCTGCGAGTTCTCTTGTCGTTTGACGCGAATTTTCGTGCAAAAGATAGTTTAATCGCTCCTCATCGAATTCAACTGAACGGCCAGAACGAGGTGCGTCTTTGATGTCAAAGTTTCCATTTTTGAACTTGGCATCAGTGTTGCCAGATGGGCTACTTTTTTAAAATTCAGATTCTTGATTGGCCCACTTTTTTGAAATGGTAAAATGCCACTTATTTAATGGCATATTAATTAAGGCGAAAACAAAGGGAACTTTAACGTTTCAAAAAAGTGGTGCCAATCGAGAAATCGGAATTTAAAAAAAGTAGCCCACTAGCAACACTGCTTGGCATACCAATCATGTGCAGTTCCTTCAGCTATGGCACCCTCGCCATACACAGCACAAATGTCGCGAGCAGCTTTTGCGGTCTTACAACCTTGATTAAAAGCAAAGAGGAGGAGGTGTCGAAAATGCTACTTTTTCTGAACTTGACACTCCGTTTTATTGGTCGGAATTTTAACAAAAATTAACTCTATCTAAAAAACAAAATATAAATTCCGGTAGAAAACTTCTATTAAAATAAACTGCGGGAACTTAGTTGCCAACCTAATATTTTGAATTCGGCCCCCCTGTCAGGGATACTGTGCCCCCCCGTCGGGCAAGTTCTGGCGCCACCCCTGTTGGAAACAGGTGGTTTCTAAACAAAATGGAAAACTTTTCCATTTTAATCATAACTTTAATTTTCTCTTGTTACTTTGATTTCTGCGAAATATGATAACATGACGAGAAGTGCTGGAAATTGCCACCATTCATATTTAAACAACACTGAGCTGTCCATTCCTTTATTAAGAACTAACTGATCTGCCCAGGCCCGTGATAATATTCTTAAATGAATGTTAAATTTGCATTATTTAATCTGCTGCGCGCTGCAAACTCTGTTAGTGTCAGTTTGAAAAACAAACTGATCTAAAACTAAATTTATTTTTGTAGCAGAGTTATTTTAAACACAGTGTAAAGCACCATATTTGAGTATGTTAATTGTAAATTCTAATTCTGTCCTTAATAGATATAATTCTGCTTCATAGGAAATATATAACACTACTGAGTCTTGAAACAACATGACAGAAAAAGTTTAAAAACAAATAACTTTTATTCTTCAGAAAAATAACAATCTTGATTAAAAAATGTAAGGAAGCAATCTTGATATATTACACTTGGCATATTTTGTACTTCCATATGAAAAACAGCATTCAAAATATAAATACATTTCTCATGAGTATCAAATCAATAAATCATCCTGACTCAGCACTGTATCAAAATAAAAAGAAAAGCTACCTGCTTGTTGTTTCACTTAACCATAGTGTCAAACCACAAAATTATATCTCACTCCCAGATAAAACAAACAAACTTTTCCCCACCTTCATCCAACTGCCAGCCACAGAATAACATCAGGAAAATGAGCAGCTATCAGTGACAGTCACTCACTGTATTTAAAGGAGTGAAGGAATGACCTAGAAACAGGAAGTCAAAGCCCTCTTCAGTCAACAGCTGAGAAATATGAATTCAATTAACTTCCTGCAGGCCTGAAACAGGTGGTCTTTATCAAAACAGAGTGAGTGACGTTTGCATTTAATATCACTGTTTGCATTTAATATCACTGGCAAAAAGGTAAACAAGTTTAAATTGATTCAAAACAATTTATTTAAGAAGTGTTGAATGAAATATAAAAGAGTTTTAAAGATAGGTAAGTTTAACAATAAATATATTTAGAAAGTGATTGAAGTAATAAATATCTTTTAAAGTAAAATTTTATTAAATTAAACTTTAGGAAGTGTTGAGAATTTTAAATAAATAAAGGAGGTTTTAAACCTGATAAGTTCTAATTTCACCGCCAGTGGCGAGCAGTGTTCTAAACAAACCTATATCAAACGAAACTCCGTTATTAAAATTTTCCATAGATATATTATTCGTGGTATCAAATAAGAATTTAAGAAATTTGCTGAAAATCCTTTAGTCCCACCTACCACTGCCAGGGGTCGCAATATGTTTAATATGAACATCCGAAACGGGTCCCCAGCGCCTTTCTTCCCCTCCTTGTATTGTTTTCTTTTTCCTTTAAAAAATCGATTTCACAGACAGATAGCTGTCTATGCTCAAATGATTTCAGATAAAATCGCATGATAATTTAAAACTGTTAATTAATGGATATTTGTTAATTGCAGCCAGATTTCAAAGAAAATTACATATTTGGATTCGGCATTAAAAAATATGCACGAATGTCTTAATTTCAAATTGATAAATGCAAGATTAAAAAAATTTCTATAGAGCTGCAAAATTGCCTGTCTCTTTAATCACGTGTTGCTTTGAAATAATTTTGAGTCTTGTTCGAAGAACGCATCTCATTGGCTACGAACACCTGAGTGAGACTTTATTCTGTGGTTTCATAAAAATCTATGATTTCGTTGAATTATGAATACTTTTCCATTCTTTTAATTTGGGGTTTTTAATTAATTTCTCAACTAATTATTAGAATTTAAAAATTCTGAGACCCAGGTACGTTAGGAAAGGCCTTCGACTGTCTTCACAAAAAATTTCAGCCTCATACGTGCTGCAGATTTCACTAGCCATTGCAGACACACAGAGTGATTTGTTCTTTTATTAGTATAGATACAGCTAACTGTACTTATACTGCATCACTGGCTAAAATTTAGTCAATTCCAATATCCTCATAACATTTTATAGAAACAAAATTAATATAATGCAAATCTCGTAAAATATCTTCATTTTTGCTAAAGTTATGAGCAAAAATTCAGTAACGATTTGTTATGACACACCCTGCATTTTTGATGGAATAGGTGGATTGAGACGTTTCTTGTTCAATATAAGAAAATTTTATTAGTTTGTTTAAATTCCCAGAAGAAGGCGTGGAATTTAAATTTTGTTAACTGAAAAAGTTTTAAACCATCGTCTTCTTAAATAATAACTCAAAACATAGATTTTTTTTTTTGTGAAAAGTTTACTTATAAAGTCTTGTTTATCAGAATTTAAGTATTTGTGTTAAATATTATCTAACAAAAACATAGCTGTGAAAAAAGGGAGCCAAGTTCTGTAAAGACAATGGCAAGAAAAGAAGTGATATCTAAGTGGGTGCCAAGTTCAAATAAAATTCACTCAAACTTACCTACTGAAGTATTATAGCATTTTTCAAATTGTTTAGCAATAAAAATTATTGATAGCATATTAATAATAAATCTAGAACTTGGCAAGTTTTTACCTACGAGTCATTTTTTTTTATTAATGACATTATTATATCAAATCTTGTTATTTCATGTTTGGAAGCCTTCATTTGAGTGAGCTCCTTCCCATTGAAGGTTGGTGGGATAAAATATATCTTACCTAATTTTAACTGCAAAATGCCACATTGACACTAGAATTCAGGACTTAAAAGTTTAATTTTATTAAATACATGAAAAGAAGCTTTTACCCATTTTGAAATAAATTTGTTTTTAAATTCTGGTGTGATTCAATCATTTCAGCATGTCACGAATAAAAGCTCTTTGCCCCTGAAGGGTTAAAGGGGTGAAGTCTCTAGAGGGATGACCAAGAACAAGCGTAAGGGTATCTGTCTCTTTCTCAGACCTTTTAGTCTGTTTGCATTGAGATTTCCGAAGGGTGGGTGCTAGAGTGATAACCAAAGATGAGCAGGAGTGTATTTGTATATTTATTGGTTTATCATATCTTTAACATGAGTAATTTGTTTATAATAATAACTACATTAACTTTTTTATAATGACATTGTTGTTAATATTAACATCATCATTTTATTAAGACATGAAATTGAAAAGCATAACATTTATCAAAAACTTGCCAAGTTCTAGATTTATTATTAATATGCTATCAATAATTTTTATTTCTAAGCATTTTGAAAAATGCTATAATACTTCAGTAGGTAAGTTTGAGTGAATTTTATTTGAACTTGGCACCCACTTAGATATCACTTCTTTTCTTGCCATTGTCTTTACAGAACTTGGCTCCCTCTTTTCACAGCTATGTTTTTGTTAGATATCATTACTTTTTTGTAAAGTTACAATATATTTAGACACTTTACTTAATGTTTTTTAATGTGTTTACATGTGACTATTTTATTCACTAAGCAACATTCAATTTTAATTTAAATTTTCTACAACAAACTATTTGGCTGTCAATTTGCGGCAGAAATCTGTATTTTAATACTGCTACATTGAATGCATGTTTTGAAACGAAATGTACTGATTCGAAATTTTTATTGTTTCTGAAACAACAATTCCTATTAAATTCCTTAATTAAATTTTCCAATTAAATATCCTATAGCTGGGCCTGCTTTTTCGTACTGAAAGTGAAAAATAAAGTTATGTGCTTATGCCACACTATGGATCATTCATTCATGGGTGCCGGCAAAGAGGCAGTGCAGAGGAAGGACATTGCCTCTCCCTGGATTTTCAAATTTAATTAACTAAATATCCTTTTCTCTGATGATTTTGAAAATAACAAGTGGGTAAGTGTGATCACAGCTAGCACAGAGGGTTTCATTTAATATTCCTTTCAAAACACTTTATCCTTTTGAAAAATCTGTTAGTTCCACATTTCGCAACCAGGGGCGCACTCTATTCTAAACAAACCTCTATCCGAACGAAACTCCGTTTTACATACTATCCGTAGATATATTAGTCGAGGGGATTGAGCCCATAGCACCCGAGATAAGTAGGCGCCCCTGGTGGTAAAAAGTGGAACTAAAATATGTAAGGCTATGGTGCATAATATGAAAGAATGGTCAAAGGGGTGTCGGCAAAAGTTGGAAAAGTGCTCCCCGGGTGAATAGGGCGGAGGTTAGAAAAATTGCTTAAAATACACAAGTTAGAGACCGGAGGAGTAAATAATATAAGACTTTTTGAAAATTTTATGATTTGTCGTGTCGTCTGAGGTATTCAGCTATACGTATGCAAAAAGTCATACCTCCAACTTATTTAGGGGCTCCCTTAGAAAGAATTGCTTAAAATACATATGTTGGTAGCTCAAAGGGTTAAGCGTAAGACTTTTTCAAGATTTTATGATTTGTCGCCTGGCCTCAGGTGTTCTGCAATAAGTATGCAAAATTTCAAATCTGCAATTTAATAAGGGGCTCAGTTAGACAGAATTGCTTAAAATACTCATGTGGAAGCCCAAAGGGTTAAATGTACGACTTTTTCAAAATTTTATGATTCGTCATTTGATGTGTGCTCAGCTATAAGTATGCAAATTTTCACGCCTCCAACATAATTAGGGGCGCACTTAGAAAATATTGTTTAAAATACACATGTGAGAGCCCAACGGGTTAAATGTACGACTTTTTCAAAATTTTATGGTTTGTCGTTTGATGTGAGGTGCTCAGCTATAAGAATGTAAAATTTCACGCCTCCAACCTTGTTAGAGGCTCACATAGAAGGAATTGTTTAAAATACACTTGTGGGAGCCCAAAGGGTTAAATGTACGACTTTTTCAAACTTTTATGGTTTGTCATTTGATGTGAGGTGTTCAGCTATAAGTCTGTAAAATTTCACGCCTCCAACCTAATTAGGGGCTCACTTAGAAAGAATTGTTTAAAATACACATGTGGGAGCCAAAGGGTTAAATGTGCGACTTTTTCAAAATTTTATGATTTGTCGTATGATGTGTGGTGTTCAGCTATAAGTATGCAAAATTTCAAGTCTGCAACATGTATAGTTTCTGAGAACGGGCTCTGTGACGGACAGAATATCTCAATTTGTTGATTTTCTGTAAGCAAGTAAACCCAGATAAACCCCCAGTAAGTAGATAGGTTTACAATGGAAGTCTATGGGAATTTGGCGAAATATTAGAGATATCGCCAAGGTGGCGTCACTTTTGGAGACTAATTTTGGTCGCCAAATTTGGCAATCTATCGCCATGTTGGTGAGAAACTTGGCGGTATTTGGCGACAGAACAGCGTTCCCTTCTACGGCAAATTAAAATTTCGCCTAATAGACGTAATGTTAAAGTAAAAATGGACACCCCCCGGTGGGTAATTCATTGATTTTCACAATTTTTTTATTTTTTTCCTTAGTTTTATAGTGTAAAAGAACTTCGCACCGAATTTGAAGTCTGTAGCTGCAGTAGATATACGAGATCTTTTTGATGAGTGAGTCAGTCAGTCAGTCAGTGGTAAAATTATCGATTATCAGACATTTTCAAATGTCATTATCTCAGAAACTAATTATGCGTTATTTATAAAATTTTGGATACTAGATAATTAGGGTGGCCTTACTACACATTTCGTATAACAAGTACTTAGGTCTCATAGATTTTCAGTAGTAGAGCATTGAAATTTGACGAAAACAGCTCGAAATGGTTCGTGTAAATAACACACGGCTATGTCAGGCGAACTTGGCTGACACACTGCCGTGTGTCTAGATGTAAAATTGTTTAAAATTTAACTTTTTAATACAATTAAACTCTGAAGCACAAAAGTATTTGGCCAGCTGAATATTCGCTATTCAGTTTACCTGCAGGCTGAATATTCGGCATTTGGTCAAAATCATTATTCGGTGCATCCCTAGTTAGAACTGCTCTATCTTGAAAAGTAAAATAATAATAATAAAAATAACATTGTCTTGGAAACATTTTTGTTGGGACAGATTTAAAACTGAGACAAAATTAGCCTTTCAAAGAATTGACATTTTGACTTTATGAGCAAATAGCCAAAATGGATTCAAGCTTAATTCAGCTTCAGAAAATGAGTTTCTATTAACAAAGTAGAAAAAAAAATTCCAAATTGCAAGATAAATGGGAAACAAGAAAAAATTAATGCAGAAGCAGAAAAATGTATAAACCACAGCCATTTTCAAATAGACAAACAGGATGTATGCATTCACTGCAGTGCGTACTAGATAATGTATGCAAATAAATATATTTTTTTATTAAAAAAATATTTAACATTTATCAGATATGTGGTTACAAAGTACAAAATTAATTATTTTGCATAATTACTTAAATCACTAAAATTTCAGAAATTATTCTAAAATCCTCTTTACTTCTTCAAAATTAAATAATTATTTAGGACAGGGGAGTATTTTCAAAATTTTTATAAATATGAAAGAATTATCTTATCTTTTATCCTCAATTCCCACATTATTTGTAAAAAATACGCAAACAAATGTATCTAAAAGAAGTAAATAGAATGCAGTAATTCAGGAGTGGTTATAATCTCTCCTAAAAAATCTTATAAGGTTTGTAGCAAATCAAAGTGAGACATGGATAAATAACTTCAATTAAATATTAATTAATCATGTGTTGGAAGCTTGAATAGATATATACTTGGTAGAATTGATTTACAATGGCTTGAAACAATATCTCTGAAAGGACATTAATCAGACATGTGATTGCTAAAATTTGAAATTAGCTGAAATTTTTTTTCCCTTTTATAGTTGGTTGGTTGGTTGAACATTAATAATCTCACTTTGAATTCGAAACCTAAACAGTTATATATATCCATACATACATACTTGGTCATATTAACAAGATAAATTTCACCTTCTTTTAAATTCAGCATCACTTTTTTATCAAGCCATTCTCATTTAAATTTATTTTTTACATCTTTGTCCACTACTCTGACTCTAAGATCATCCAATTTCTGTAGAACAAGCATAGTTTATAAAAGCACAGCATGTGCAATCAAATCTTAATACATTTACTTTCGAATTAAATCAAAAATAAAATATGTAAAATTATCTGCCACCAGCTAAATGCTGTTTAAAAAAAAATATACAAAAACGACTTAAAACAATGCACACATATATTTTTCGGCAAGAAAGAACGATCAATTTCGATTATTTTCGTGCACGCTGTTGTTTCATTTACAGATAAACATAACATGAGTAGCGTTTTGTTGCCATTCCAAGATAACAACATAGCTCAAAACCCTTATTCACTTACGGAATTGCGATTGTGAGCGAGCATTCGCAAATACTGAAACTAGCGAATGACAAAACGTGTAGCCTTTCCCTTCGTTTCTTATCCCGTGGCATGGAGGGAGGTGTGAAGCATATTCCGAAGTTGAAAGATGTGGTGGCTTGTGATTGGCTGGCTCCAAATACTGGCTACAGATTGATGATTATTTATGATTGTTTGGATGAAAATTGATGGGCAAAGATGCCTGCCCATCACGTCTGGTGATCACGTGTTTGTAACTGATTTTATACATTTTCGCAGACTTCAGATATAATGTAAATACCAGATTAATAGAATTACAATTCGCGGAATTCCGCGAATTAGGAAAAAAGAAAATTCACTGAATTCTGCGAATTAGGAAAAAAAAATTCGCTAAATTCCGCTAATTCGCTGAAAAATCACATGCCTGTTAATGTTGCCATTTGTTGCAAATGAATGAGGGAGATAGGAGATTTCATAAGGATACCACTGAAACAATGTGTTATTAAAGAAAAAGTAATCAAAATATTATAATTTACATTTCAATTTAAACTGAACAAATAATGAATTGGTATTACTAAAAGATGAAAGTTTATAATAATTTTAATCAAATAGTATTAACATAGAAATCTTTAAATTGCTGCCCATTGTTAAAAATTAATATCCAAATGCTATCAAAATACTATAAGACACCTTATCAAGAGAAATAGAAGTTTCAAGATTAGGGTTATACTACTGAAAATTATATAATCACAGATGCTAGTGACTATACCTAACATATGCTTAAAAAAAAATCTTGAAGTTATAGGAAGAAACAGTTACAAAACATTTTTAATACATTGAAACCTTTTTTATGCTTATTACATTCAAAAACTACGATCAAAATAAACATAAATTAAAACAGTAAACAGGTGTCATTTGACACTGGTAGAAATAGTGTTAAATTTTCTATATTGCTAAAAATATATTATAATACTTACCTTAAAAATATGAAGATATTTTTCCTGTAATCAACACCACCAAGGTGTTCATAATAGTCTAAAAATGGTTTCAAGGAATCTAAAACACCAGGAGGCATTTTGTCAATTTCATCAAATATGAATAAAGATCTCCCACAATCAGCTGTAAAACGAGTTATATCCCTTTGAAGTCTATCCTAAATATAGAAATATCATCCATTAAAAAACATTTTATCAGGACAGTGGAAGAAACTGAAAAAAATGGAAAAAACTGGAAGAAACCAACATAAAACAAAACATATTTCTCTCAAAATTAAAATACAGTAGAAGATCTTTATAACGCAATTCCCTATATAACGGACAACTTCTCAGACGTAAACAATAAATTTTTCAGTTAAAAAGCACATGAATTCCCACATTGTAAATAATTGTTACTTTCTAGAAAGCTAAATTTGATACATTAATTCAACTTTATCTCCTTAATTTAGAACTTTTTAATGAAAAATATTGCTATTATTACACTGAACATTTTTGAAAATGAGTATATTTGGGTCCAGGTATATCTGGACCATGTTTATAAAGTATATCTAACAATGCGTGGAATGATTAATATTGTGCAAAAATTTATAATCTGCACAACTTCTGGTAACAAGGAATGCAGTATAAACATACTCCACAGTACTTTCATATGTTTTAGACAGATCTGGCCATATTTATAAAGGTAAATTTAATGATGTATGAAATGCGATCCATATAATCCAAAATTCTATATAATGCACAACCTTGCGTTTTTAGGTTTGAGTTATAAAGATCTTCTACTGTATATTAACCATATAAAAGAATTAAATTCAAAGCATAATTATACGAAATCTAAAATGGAAAATTTAATTAATATTTAAAATATTATCTTTTGAAAAATAAGGTATTTTTTTACTAACAAACTTCAGGTGTACCAGGTATTTACAGGCGATAGTTTTTACAACTTTAGAGGTAGGGGAATGTTTTTTCATTGTTTATGACATTTCTGTAAAAAAAAAAAATCACCTACCAATTCTTAATTTTTCCAAAATACTTCATTTTTAAAAGAATATTATGCTACACATCAAATAAACAAATTTGTCTTTGAATCTCATTCCTGTTCTCATTTATACTAGCATGTATATCTCATACCTGAATGTTGAAATTAAAAGACTAATGTTCTAAAACTTTTTGCATAGGTACACTATATCTCATACAGTCCTCCCCACTTAATCGGGTCATGGATAATGGAATACCCCGCTAATTCAAATAGAGTCACACAGAACCGAATTTATTCTATGTTACTTTTCCCAGCTTAAACTAAATACCTTTTACAAATGTCCCTGCTTAATCGAATAACAACTGTGTGACCGATGTTTGAAAATAGGCGCGGAAAGCATGTTTCAGCTGGAATTTCCACCTTTTGTCATTTTCGGTTCCTTTACGCTGAAAACAAATTTTCAGTTCTTCCTGCAATGATCTCTACCGGCAGGTGTATAATGGACAGGTCAAATGATTTCCCCACCGTCATTTCTTGCTATTAACCAGGCTTTAATGGCAATACTTCGAGACGGTAGTTGTGATATTTTGCACTCATTCGAAAAATAACTCGATATTTAGGGTAGATGCTCCAGTTGTGGCCACCTTTAGAGAAAATTTGAAATAGAAATTTTACAGTTATTGACCAATTGAAGCATATTAAATCATAATAACATCATTATTTAGCAAATTTAATTGTCTTTCTGTGAATTATAATGATTTTCTACAGAATATTTTAGATTGTGAGTAATAACTCATTAAATAATTTATATCAATTTGTACCAGTTGTGGCCACCCCTGCACCAGTTTTGGCCATCTCTATGCACCAGTTGTGGCCACTCCAATATCATGTAGTTTAACAAACATTTTAATTGATAATAAGTAAAAATAAAGCATTTTTATGAAACATCTATTTTACCACACATATATTTGTTAATATATTAAAAGAATTTTGTAATTTTTTTTATGAGTTGATAAAAACATCAAGTAAAATGTACTTATGTTGATTTTAACTGAAAATTTCAATTAAAAAAACAAAATAGTATATTTAATTTGATTCATAAAAGGGACAAAAGTGCCTGTAGGACATCAAGATTAACTATTTAAATCAGTTTTATAATTATCCAATGGATTGTGGATTGATTAAAACACGTGAATCATCACCAAAGAGTTATATTTCTGGTGCTCCAAAACTTTGCTAGCTTGTAGTGCTGGTATTATACATTTTGAATGGCCTTAATTTTACTTATCCTAGAACAGTGTTCCATCTAGGCCATTTTTTAAGAGCACAGAATTCTGTGTTTTTTAAACTTGGTAAAATGAACGCTGTTCTTTTTAAATAATGGGAAATACATTATTGCTTGTATTTAGATATCTCTAGTTAAGATTTTCGCAATATTTAGTATTTCTAAATCTGTTTGCCCGAAATCTGGCAAAAATTATGGAACTTCTTCATTTCTTTAGGAAAAATACAAGAAATCATGCTGTAATTTTATTGAACTTTTTAATTTATAATTTGTAAAATCTTTCAAAATTTATGTTTTAATTTATTTATCATATAGGACATATAGCCCCTCCCCTTTGGTTTTATCAATACTAAACACAATATACTATATTTTCTTTAGCAATATATCATTTAGTTACTAGCAGTGTCCTTTCTAAAGTAAATTATCTATTGGATAGAGAAAATAAAATATCTTTGATAGAACTGCTATTAGCCTTGCTTTTTTTTTTTATTATTGAAGCCATTACATATAAAACAAAACTAAATTGATTTTGTTTTATCCCGATGTTCTTAAAAATTTAATTGCTAAAATTCTCACTATAAGGAATCATGAGGCCAAAAGTGGAACATATGTTGTACCTTTTTTGCCACTTCCAACTACCATGGCCACAACTGGTACATATAGCAAATTTAAAGCACCAGTTTTGGCCACCCCCCATTAAACTGCTAAAATAATTAATTTAAATGTGAAATTGCATTAGAGAGGAAGCTTACCTCATAAAACCTAATAGTAATATGTTTCAGGACAAACAGAACCCAATAAGTGCCTAATATTGAAAGATTTGGAAAACTTGACAGCTAAGCAAAAATCTTAATACATGTGAGCACACGCTACAGTTTCACACATTTATTTTTTTTTAAAGTCACATTTTATCAAAAAATAAACAAATGAGATTGTAAATGATAAAAGGGTGTTTGCTTAAGGTGTAAAAATGCATATTATTTGTCTGCATCAATTCACAGCTTAAATATTGAACAAACTTATCCAATGTGGCCACAACTGGTACAGTGGCCACAACTGGAGCATCTACCCTACTCCTTTAAAATTCCACTTAAACAAATCACTTTAAACGATTTTTTTAAAAGGCAGTATAAGTAACGTAAATTAGAAGTAGCAAAGTTTTGACCAAATTCAAACAACCTGCATTAAGTGTGATGTAAACCATATAAATGTATGTACTGACATTAAATTAATACGTATTTACTTTATATTAGCATTTGTATTTATTTTAGTTTGTGTTATTCTATTAACGATTTATTATGCTGTTAATTAAATATACTGTAGATGGTTATTTTGCCTTTTTATTACGCATTAAATATTACAATTATGAATCCCCGTTTAATCAAATATTATTTCTGGAACCGTCAATATTTGTTTAAACGGGGACGACTGTATAAATCTTACACTATTTCATATTAGCACCTTTTTCATTTGTACCTTACATTGCACACTTGCAACGTATTTTTTCTCTCCTCATATAAGTTTCCTTAATAAATGGACACTGTCTTTTATTTAAATAATCTATAAAATAAGTTTTATCCTACAATAGCCAAATAATTCATATACTTACTACCAGTTAAATAAATTTTAACAATAATAATAAAAATATGCTAGTTAAATTGATCTTTTATAGATTTTGTGTATTTTGAATAAAGTTTCTTTTCTTTGGGTATCCAGGAATTGAAAAGCTTTTGTCAGGTGTGTGGTCTTGCTATAAAAATGTAATTATTAATTTAGCATATAATTAAATGTTTGTTGTCCTAATTATATTTTGTTAAGGTTAGTTATAAGCAGGGGTGATTCTGAAAGAAAAAAAAAATTCAGAAATTCATATCGCATTTTCGGAAATACATTGGGGGGGGGGGGATGGTCGCGCCCCTTTGACGAAATTTGCGTTTTTTTCGCGATCTTTTGACGAAACTTGCTGTTTTTTCGCGATCTTTTGACGAAACTTGCTGTTTTTTCGCGATCTTTTGACGAAACTTGCTGTTTTTTCGCGATCTTTTGACGAAATTTGCTGTTTTTTCGCGATCTTTTCACGAAATTTACCTCTTTTTTCGTGATTTTTTGATGAAATTTTCTGTTTTTTCGCCATTTATTGGGGGCATTTGCCGTTTTTTTGCGATCTTGTGGGAGAAATCTGGTGTTTTTTTCGCGATCTTTTGAGGAAATTTGCCGTTTTTTCGTGATATTTTGACGAATTTGGGGTTTTTTCGCGATCCTTCAACGAAATTGTTTTTTTTCGGCGAACATTTGTCGAAATTCGCGATATAGTTCATGTCTAGTTTTTCCTTAATGTATAGTTTTTTAGGTTACTTAAAAAATTACTAGATTTTTTTTTCTCTTGCGGTAAAAATCATCATCATTTGTTTTAAAAGAAGAAAAAGCGAACCATTCAAAAAATGATAAGAAAGAATAAGAATATTTATGTTTATAAATAATAATATTTAGGTTTGCGAGATTAGCTGAAGAGAAAACTCTGTGTATTCCAATTTTTCGAAAGTTTTCACCATGAAAAGGCCATCGCTTACGAAAATTGATATTTAAATATGAAATTTATTCGTACTTCTTATGTACTAAATAACAAGACAAGATTGCAGTTTTCATATTTCATAGTTGCTACTAACTAGTAGTTATTTTTCTTTAATTGTAGAAGTATTCCAAACAATTAATTAAAATAAGAAACTTTGATCTAACAAAGTTTCTTATTTTAATTAAATTGTTATTGTTAATTTCGTCCAATACATAGCGTTATGTCTTGTGTTTTACTTTTGGATTGTAATGTTACACATTAAGACTGATAATTAGTGTAAAATTCAAATTTCTCTTATGAGACTTGATCTTACAACTTACCAAATACAAACTTGAAGATGGGATGAAATTTAGAAACTTTTATCTGTTTTTTAAATACTTTAAATTAATATCTTAAATAATTCGTAAAAATATGTATAAAAATTACAAATATTTAAAAAAAATTAAGAACATAATGTGGCGAGAATAAGTGTGTTCGTTTAAGTGGTTTAGAACAAATTGCGAAGGTCTTTTAATAAATTACTATTGATCGTTAAAGAAATAATAAAACTGGAGAGTTCTTACTTGAAATGTAGACAGTGAAGAGGCAATTTGATGAAAACAAATAATATTCTTTATTCCATACGTTAGTAGCAGTAGAAGGTCAAGAAAATACTTGCTTCTGGTCACCATTTTAAAATAGAAGAACTAATCTTTTAAGAAGAAAAATAGCAGCCAACACGGAATAAATCCATGGGATTCCTTTTAATGAGAGCAGCACAACTCTAAAGGATTAAACTTTGAAAGAAAGACACATCCACTTAAATAAAATATCAAACTCATTCGGCCAAAAAAAAGCGGCACGACATTCGAACAGCCGGCCAGCGGGCTGGCGCTCCGCTAAAAATACGTTAAAAGATTACATCTTTTGCAGACAACATCAAACCAAATTCTGAATTAAAAATTAACGAGTTTTAGTTTTTAAATGAGGAATACGGGGTTGACAAAGTAATTAAAAGGCAGAATTTAAATTGATTAGCTAAATTAACATTTACGGGAAATTAATGAAAATCGAATTACAAGCTGCAGAATTAAAAAAAGTTTCACTGATTGGAAAACGAAACAAAACGATTCTCCTGTCAGCGATCGGCGTCAAAAGAGGGCGGAGCATAATTTCAATGACGTCATCATAATGCAAGCTGTCTCCATCGATACGAGAGCTCCAGAAATGTGCTCCTAAAATACGGAGTGCGCATGCGCTAGCTGCCGATCCGCTCCCAACGCAGATATGAATATCGGCGGTGAAAAATGAACTTGCTTTACGGCGAGAGATAAAAGCGTCAACATCGCGGCGTAAAGATTGAGTTTAAATAGACATCGATGCAAAAAAATAGCTGAAAGGAAATAAAAATAAACCAAATTTAAATACTGTGAGAAGTATTCTCACACATAAGTCAAGCAATTTTTGTGGGGTGGGGTGGGGCATCCCGATCAGTGCTCGCACGGGCGCCAAAATATCCTTCGGCTGGCCATGGCCCCAAGCAATGCTGAAGTGGAAAGAGTGTGGTGGAAAAGTGCAAAAAGCACTCTAAAGGACAAAAGTTTATTTATAAATAAAGACACACTGTGTAATCTCCCAACGGTTAAACAATCTAAAATTCAATTAAATGAATATGATACTGTGCTGTAGCAATAAAACTTTGGTGGAAAGATTCTGCAAGGTCATGAAGACCTAATGTGAATGATAAACATTAGTGTCAAAAATAGCACTTTTTGTAATGCTTTATTTCATTGCAATTAATAGTTAAAATAAAATATTCAAAATTTTATTAAAATACAGTACAGAACCATTTATCCGGAATCCTTGGGGTCAGATGCATTCCGGATAACTGGTTTTTCTGGTTAACTGGTTGTGCATTAAAGCAGCATCCATTTGATAAGTTTTGTGGAATATGTGTGGTTGTGGCATTATTTCTGATTTAAAATTATTAGAATACTTGGATTAAAAATCAATGCAAGAAAGATCAAAAGTTAACCAGAGTTTAAAAGAAGGTAATTTATGGGAATCCCTTAGGAACAAAAATTCTTCTGTTTTCTCTGCATAAAAATTAAAACATCCAAAATACAACTAAATATGTTTTGTTCTCAAATACTAGATGTTGTCATCAAATTATACAATTGTTTCAAGCAAAGCCTATGTCAAACTGGCAGTGTACGATACCTTTTTCTGCAAAGATTCTGAAATCAGTCTATCAGAAATATCATTCCGGATAACTGGTTTCCAGATAAATGGTTCCATACTGTAATTCTTAAAATATATTTTAATTTTCTTGTCTCTTTTATACATTGCATTAAGTATGTCTAAATATCTTCAAATATGTGTTTGACTTTTATTTTGACAAATTACAATGTTGACAGTTAGAAAAAACACAATTTTGTATGAAACGTTCGTAACTTTGTTACTGGCCAGTGGTTAAAAAAAAACTGGCCAGTGAAAAAAATCAGCGTACTGGCCAGTGGCCATTGCATAAAAATGTTAATTTTGACCTATATTCCATACTGTATATATCCATTGATATATATCACCGAATCATGTTGTTCTAACCAAAAGAAAGATGAAAAAAAAAAAAAAAACTGAAAGGTACCATCAATGAAAACATTCTACATAGTTTACCCCAAGTTTAAAAAAGAGCTGGTACCGCTAGTAGAAAAAAGGCACTTATTAGATTCTGAAAGATAATATAAAAATTTCTTAAAGTTGTAACACATTTTTTACTATGCAAGGAGTTTTTTAATACTAAATGCAGTAAGGATGCAATTTCTTTTGACTAAATAACACTTTTTTTTTTTTAAACAAAAGGCAGGTAGGGGTGCAGCCACCCTACTGATACTGTCTAAAAATGTGACAAATTTCCTACACCAACGAATACCTTTCATTCACAATAAAAATAACTGACATAGAAAATTTTATTTAACACAGAAAGAAATAGTAGTACATAAAACTACCTTTTAAAGAATCTAGAAAATTTTCTTACCATATATTGAGGCACTTGATCTTTATGAATAAAATCTTTAGTACCACTGTAAACATGCACATAGGAACTAGCAGTTCCTTTTTCATACGTAGAATTTGCAATTATATTGGAAATGTAGTTTTTCCCACTTCCTGTTAGCCCATGAAAGGACATAACTAATGCTTTTTTAGGATTTTTATTTCTGTAGAATCCATGTAGTATCTTTGGCAAAGCAAATTGAGCTATATGCTGACCAAATAATTTTGATTTTAAAAGATGCTGTAATTCTAGAATAAAAGAAAAATACAATTCAGACTATATCCCATTTAAAATAATTAAAGATTTAAACATAAAACAATTCAAAGAAAAAAAAATATGCAGAAGGCAATAAAAAGTTATCATTAAATTCCCTAAGGTTAATATACAGGGTGATTAAAAAAAAAGTTGACAAAATAACGTGGCAAATCAGGCATACAACAAGGATAAAAATCACATAGGAACATAGGGTCAGAAATCACTTATTGAGTCACAAATCAGGGTTGGTAAAAATCACGATTTTTTAAAAAAAAATCAAAAAAATCCGATTTATTTGATTTAAATCGGATTTTTTTTATTAATATTATTTGTGTACTTATTTATGTACGTGCATGTATTTATTTATTTTTTCTGTATAGATTTACACATTTCTATTAATTTCATTACATTTCCTAGATAAGAAAGAATTCAAGATATTTTAATTAAAAATTGTTTCAAACAAATTTAAAAGATTCACTTGAAACTTAAACTTTTATTATTCTGCTATTAAATTTAAATTGTTATACATATATCTATGCATATTCTGTGTATAAATTTCTAGTTAAAGTTATTTATTTTTCCTTAATGTATTATTCCAATAATAATATATATAACATACAAACACATAATAAATGTAACAATGAATTTAAAATTGTATATGTATGTGTATTCCATTGCTGATTCAGATTCACAAATGTTATCTTTATCACATAGACTGCAAGTTTCTTTTTGTTTTACATTCTTGCCATAATCCTCTTCATTTTATCACTACACTATTTGCATATTGCTATTATACCTTTTCCAAAAATAGTATTTTTTTCTGTAAAATAAAGCCACATTGGAACTTTTTTTCTGCAAATCATTTTTCTTATGCATCAACAAAACCAAAAGCTTTCTGTAACTGTACCTAGTATTAATGACATTATTGTTTCAACTTTTGATTCAGACTATACCTATACTAATCTAATGATTGACAAAATAGTTACCAGATGAAAAATAATCACATAACAGAAAGCCTAAAACTATCTATTGTCAGTGTTATATCCCCAGCCATTGACAATTTCAACAATCAATCATGGTTACTGGACAGTAGGAATGACTGCTTAGCTCAGAAATAACAGGGATTTGTTTAGGAAAAATTTGAGTCCTTTAAAGGGCCTTTCGCAATTTTTTAAATATTTAGACAGGACCCTTCACATAAATTTTCATCTTAAAACAGAGCCCTTCACAGAGTCAGATAATATAGACGAACACACGAACGCTGTTCGCAGAAAATTTTCAAAGTTTGCAGACATCTTTGATGGGTTTTTTTTTTTTACAAGTTTCTTTATTTTAAAAAAGAAATTAACAAGAACCCAGGCGGAGAATCGGTGTAACGCACGTTGCAGACTATTGACAAGGTCTGTAGACTATTTTTCAACTGGAAAAAAAAAAAGTTTGCTAGAAAGTATTTCCCATGTACCATAGTACAGTATTTTTTGGAAGGAGCGCCACGGCTCATATGAGTTAAAAACTTAAAAATATTGTAAATGCGGTGCTTATGCCAGAGCAGCGGGTACAATTCCCTTTTTTTTTCCCCTCCTGCCAGGGCCTGTAGCAGAAACAGTGCAGCACCGACGCGGGTGCTGCAGATTATGTTAGGCTTTACAGATTAAAAATAAATTTTGTGTTAAAAAATAAATGTTAAATGTTGATCTCTTTTTAAATAAAGTTTATTTGGTTGGAAATTTTAGCAAATGTTTATGTTCTTGTATATAACTTTTCATTTTTGCTGTTGGCGGCAATATAGGACTCGGGAGGAGCGCAGTGTTTTTTTGCAGAAAATTTTAAAGAAATTATTTGAGTTTGCAGACAGTTTTACATTTTATCTAACACTGGCCCTTCACAAAATTCTTTGTCTTCAAAACAGACCTTCCCCTAAACTTTTCTGTTGCCAGACTTAAACTTTCGCAAATTATTTTTAAATGAAACTTAACCTGTCACAAAACAGTTGAAGTCAACAAAGTACCTATTACATACTCTTTTTTTTTTAAATATAAACAATCTTGTCAAAAACATAAACAAGAACCTATAAATAATGATTTTTTCAAATTCACAAAATTGTGATTAGATTTTTCAATAAAAAAAAAAACTTCACAAAAACAAGTCACATAAATCCTGGACAGACCCATGAATAAGGTACAGTAATATTCCTTATATTTTCAATTGAAGTAAGCAATGAATTCTAGGAAAAGAGGATTAGTCACAGCTATTAAAGTATTTTCAGTTATAGAAGAAAGATGAAATTGGAATTCTATAATTCTGTGTTAGACAAATAGTTGAAATATTTATTATGTTGTAGTCCAAGTATTGATCATATTATTTGATCAATATTTGAATCACCAACATATGGGATACAGTAATTTGCAGGTCTAAGCAACTAAGCATAAAACAAACTCGTGAATTGTGTGTAATCTCCTTCTGAGAGAGTAAAATTCTGCACACTGAAAGAACTTATTAAATACATTATTTTAAATAGATTTAACTGTAGCTCAAGCATTTAACTTGCAAAAATGAACTGATCATTTAAAAAAGAAAACAATTTAAAAATGAGAGAGCATTTATCAATATTTTTAATACAATTGCATTTACTTTCATAAAACAATAGTATTTTGAACTTATAAAAGTTTTATTTAATGTTATTAAAAGGTAATTTTTAATACAAAATGAATTATGGCTTTTTTTATAACACAAATGATGAATTTGATTCTTATTTAACCTGTAAATATCAATGCTAAAAACAACTGATTTAAATCAAAGATTTAAAAAAAAATCATTTGATTTAAATCAAACAACCCTGTCACAAATACAGGGCGTTTCATCCTAACTCAGTTTGGGTTGATGGTCATAACTTTCAGAAAACTGTATAATAAAACGTTTAACAGACATCCTCACATTTGTTGTAATGTGATATGCGATACCTCCAAACAAAAGTGGTAGAAGTTTGCAATACAGTCCACTCCCTCTAATCCGCACTATATTTCAGACGTAAACAAACATGTAAACAAAGAATTAAAATCTTTTTTTATGCAAATAAAAGTTGACCTGATGAATTTATTACGAATTTTAATTAATTTTAAATGCACTAAAAATTTTAATTCATTTCTGAATTCATTTGTATCTTGTAAATAACTATTAGACTGCTACATTTTGAACATATCTGTGGGCTATATAAAAGGTAAAATTGCTTTGGAAGAGCAGCTAGCTCTTTTGGATAAATATCTTAGTTTTTTTTTTAGAAAAACAAACTTTTGTTATTGATCAAGATATCCTGACTTTTTTTAAAGGTTTCGAGATTAAATTGCAAAGTATAAATTAAAAGCTATAAAGTAAGCCATTATCACAGCAATGTTTGAGATTTAAAAATAAGTAGAAATGTTTCTATTAATTTTGTATTATTATATCATTTAAATGTGTTTCTAATATAGTTTGAATATAGTTTTTTTTTATATAAAAAAAAGCAATTTCTTTCATTTCTGTGTTATTTATTTACAATGTAGTTACTATATTTGTTGATAAATCCCAAATATTAAAATGTAAACAAAGAAATGACTTATAATCTGCAAAATTCTATAATTCGCAAAACCCTTGGTCCCAACCTGTGCGGATTAGAGGGAGTGTACTGCATACGCGCCATCAGTATGCACTGGACACCCCACATTTTGGACTGTGATGATCCATTCATACGGTATCAACGACTGCTTGAGCAACGTGTTTTTCCAGAACTTTTCATGATGTTATCCCATTTCACACAAAACAAGGTCCATATCGTTGCAATGTTTTAATTTTTCTCGAAATTATGACCGTCGACTTGAGTTCAGTTAGGATGAAACACCCTGTATTTGTGACTCAATAAGGGGTTTGTGACCTTATGTTCCTATGTGATTTTTTATCCTTGTTGTATGACTGATTTGCCATGTCATTTTGCCAACTTTTTTTGAATCACCCTGTATAATATGTTGATTATCAAGAAGAAATTGAATGCTATGCTGTTAGCATCTTCATTAAACTGTCAGTATACTGACAAATGTATATCTTTATGTACCTATCAGTGAAGTTTCTAAAAACAGGAAATGCATGAAACACAGTGAAATGGATTTTTCTTGGTGTCCCTATAAAATTAATAGGTAGGTCTAAGGCAGTGTTTGCCAACCTTTTAGTGCCCACGCCCCACCGAAGCATCTGAAAAATCACGATGCCCCACCCCCACCCCCACCCTCCTGACACACATTTTCTGTAACCTATACCTCTTATTATTTGAAAATCGAATTGTATTCACCTGAAGGAAGCCTAACAGAGTTTTAACAATAACTATTCATTTCACATTTCTTAACTTATCATAAAGCTGAATTTTCTTCCACAAATGTGTTTTTAGTATCATTTTATAAATGGAATGAAGGCTATAAATCTTCACTTTTATGCCAAAATAGATTTGTTGTGCCTTCCCAACTTACCTGAATGTTTAACAAAAGTTATATGCCTGTATTTTTATTGTCCCAAAATGACTAAAGAGACACTCATATTTAGTATTAAAATTGAAAATGATGACACATTTTACATTGAATTTTAGTAACTTATTGAGAGTTGGTGGAAAATCTTAGAAGACCAAATTTCCTCTCTATGGATCACATCGTACATAAGAAGCATTTCAAGATTATGACCTTTATCAAGTCCGTAGCCGTTAATCCCCATCAAAACACATTTATCTTTTTCCATCCCCAATTATTGTTAATTAACTGCCATGTACTATCGCCAGTGACCCGGAGCCGAACAATTCTTGATGCTCCAGCTCCGCTCCTAGAGAAAATACTGTGGCTCCAGCTCCGGCTCCAACTTCGCGCTTTTGAGTTGCAGATTTTAATTTACACGTTTAATTTTTTGCTCACAAATACTTTCTACCTTCATTAAAGATCTGACAAAATGCATTTTTCTTCTCATCAAACTTCAAATGCTTGTTCAGAAAGTATGACATCTTTTAGCTTTTGCTTTTAAAATAGAAAGTTTTGTGGAATTTTAAACACAAAAATCTTAAATTTCTTCTACACTTTTCAAACAGCCAAAATTGTACAACTACACATGCAAACAACAGGCGGCCATATTTGTTTTCGAATAGTGTTGTCACTTAGTTCAAGTAGAAAGTAGAAGTAAAGTAGTGTTACCATGTTTCGAGAAGGTTTCCTAGGTACTAATAATAATAACCTAAAAAATGATATAATTAAAATACTGAATAATGATGTACAGTAGAAGATCTTTATAACGCAAACCTAAAAACGCAAGGTTGTGCGTTATATAGAATTTTGCATTATATGGATCACATTTCACACCATTAAATTTACCTTATAAATTAGAGATGCAACGAATATTCGGCCGAAGCCGAATATTCGGCCCATTCGGCCTGTCTGCCGAATATTCGGCTTCGGCCGAATATCAAGTCCATTATTCGGCCTTGGCCGAATAGTACTGTAATAAATGTTTTTATATTTACACAGTATAACTTTTTAATTTGACAATTTATATTCATCATGTATAATGAAAATTTTATTTGAAATTAACTAACACTTTTTTTTTCCCATTAACTTTCATACTGCGAATGGATTTTATCTACGCATTTTTATATAAGAGGCTAAAATTTAGGAATCATGTTAAAAAAATTTCATGCGGTATCAGTAAGCACAAAAAGTATCTGTAGTAAGCTAACATTAAATCTATTCAAAATTGTTTTAATACAGCTATACAAGCTAATTCAATTTTTTTTTTTTTTTTTTTTTTTTTATCATAATGGGAAGTTTAACATTTATCCCTTGTTACATAAAAATATATTTCTTTCAATAATATTTTGAATTATACCTATAAAGAACATAAATATATGATTGATTAGATACAGATGTTTAAGATATTTAAGTCATATGTTGCAATACTTAAGGGTTTTTTTTTTTTTTTTAGTAAAATACGCTTAAAAGTTAAATATAATTTAAGTGATTTTTTTAAGTGTGTTACTATTTCTTATTAAATAATGAAAGAAATGTAAATACTAAATTCTTTTAATTAGTATGCATATGCATTTACGTTTTAGATATTTTTTTCAAGAATAGCATTGTAATGTTTATATTTGCCTTAAAAAACAGTTAAAATGTTTTCAATAAACGTAGATTGTGATGCAGAAATAATAATTCAGCATTCTCAGGTGATTGCCTATTTATTTTTTTTATTTTTTTTCGTAAATGTTACCTGCTTTTGAAAATAATCTCTTACTATATATGGTACTTTCTGGTGCAGAAAGGTACTTTTTGGCTAACCGTGAAAGGTTTGGAAAGTCTTCCGAATTTTTCGCCCACCACTCCAAAGGACACTGTTGTCTTTCTAGCAGTGGCTGGGAAAGAAAATTACTAATTTCTTTTCCTTCTTCACATTGAGGGGCATTTTCTATAGAGGCTTCACTGCTGACAGCAAAGAAAAAAAATAATAAAGATGAAAAAAAAATTTGTTAATTGTGAGCTTTACAAAGTCTACAATGATTTCTTTCCACTATTTTAGAGGATATTCCTTTCTATCAGTGGTTTTTCTTAAGATATTAAGATTTCTTATTTTATCTGAAAGCTGAAACTTATGTTTCCTAGTACTTTTAAAATTTTGTCATTATTTTAAAATGTAACAACAACACACATATCTATTAAAATGTAACTAGACAGTACCTGATGAGGAACTTTTGCTAAGAATTTTTTTTGGGGGGGGGCTGAATTATATTATTGAGGCAATTTTTAGGCCGAACATAGCCGAATATTTTTTCAAAGTAAAATAATGCTTTAAAAAATTAAAAATTTGTATATAAATAATTTTTTAAAAGAAAACAATACATTTTAATTGTGAAATATACAAGAATTGTGCACATAGTGCATACTATATTTTGTTTTTAGGCAAAAATAAGTTCATTATTCGGCGGCCGAATAGGCCGAATATTCGGCTCTAACTTGGCCGAATATTCGGTATTTGGTTATTCGGCCAAACCACTATTCGTTGCATCACTATTATAAATACGACCATATAAATCTGAAACATACCAAAATACATTAGAGTATCTTTATACTGTACTTGTTGTCACCAGGAATTATCCAAATTATAAATTTTTGCATTATATGATCATTTTATATTGTTTATTTTATAAACATGGTCCAACTATACCTGGACCCAATCATTCATTATATTACTCATTTCCAAAAATATAATATTTATTGTAATAATAGCAATTTTTTTTTCATTAAAAAGTTTTGAATTAAGGAGATAAAGTTGAATTAATGTATCAAATGTAGTTTTCTAGAGAGTAGCAATTTTTACGATGTGGGATTTCAGGTGCTTCTTACCTGCAAAATTCATTGTTTACATCTGAGAAGTTGTGCGTTATATGGAGAATTGCATTATATAGAATCGCGTTATAAAGATCTTCTACTGTAATTAAAATATTTTAAGCCTAGAAATTTAAGACTGAAAAAAAAAAAAGATTTAAAAGAATATTAAAAACTAAAGGAGCCCTGGAGCTGGGGAAAATTTAAAGCTCCAGCTCCAGGGAAAACACAGCTCCGGAGCGCTCCGGTTCCGGGCTCCAGCTCCAGCTCCCTGACTATCGCATTTTGAAATTCGAATTTACATGTTATACATTCATTTACCGGATAGGAGGCCTGCACTACAGCCATAGTTATTTACAATTTATCCATTTCCTTATTTAATGCTATTAAAATTTTAAAAACTTAATAAAGTTGTTAGTACCATATTTAGTTATTTCAAATATTTTTTATGTTAAATATGTTAAAGACAATAAGATTTAGGTATACTCTTAAGTAATTTCAAGTGCAGAAGTTTCTTTGTTACATACAGCAGAATGAATAGATCAAAATGGATCATTCGATAAATAATTGAAAAAAATTGTAAAATATATTAGTAACCAGAAAAGTTACAGAAATTTTCAAAGCTAAAAAAAAAGGGAGAAGGTGATGCTAAAATATTTAAAAAAATTGTTAATATAATTATTCTGGTATTGATTCCATTTTAACATTTTGATTTTAAGCTTTTTTAAAATTCAACAAAAAAACTTAATAAAAAAAGGAGAGCAAATGGGTGAGTTACAAATTTGAAATTGCACCCCTAAAGAATCAAATGTCCCCCCGGTGGGGCTTGCACCCCACGTTGGGAACCACTGGTCTAAGGAGACAGTTACATTTGGCTTTTTTGATTTATGAACAAGTAAAGAAAATACAGTAGACTCCCTTAAATCTGCAACCCTAAAATCCGCGAATGCCTAAAATCCACATATTTTTCCAGATGTAAACAATGAAATTTAAAGTTAAGTTGCAGGAACAAAATTCAAGATGGCGCCGAAATCAGCGACGACCGCAATGTTTTTTTTTACTAAATTTTTTGTTAATCATTCTCTTTTGGCTATTACAGCTGATTTATTACTAAATAAATTTACATTACATTTGATATAAATTAGCATAACTATATCAAAAATTCCAGGGTTCGAAATGGAAAAATCCACGAACCGGAACACTATTTTAAAATTATTGTTCGCAGAATTTTTTTTTAAAATTATGCACAAATTTATTTCGAAACCTACAAAGCAGTATAAGAAAAGAATTCAAGACTCTAAATAACAATGAATCTTTCCCTATTTCTTATGTCATCACTAGTTTGAAATACCGGTCTTTTGTTTACTTTATACATATTATATTTAACTACGGTTACATTAATAGTTACTTTTATTCATCTTTATTTATTTAAATATGTAACTTACTTACCTTTTTCTGGGCAGTCTTTAACTTTAAATACTCTTTATTTAATTTATTTCTGGGATGTTTACTTCGTAAACACCGTTAAATTATTGCCGTTCCCTGTATGTAAAACGGCTAAGAACGAGTAATGACGTATTGATCGTACGATCGCTTTACCACTAGATGGCAGCATAGGACGTTTGGAATCGAATTGAATCGATTTCATCGGCAATAATTTAATATTTTTCTAAATTTTTATTTTATATAATTATTTTAATAATTACTTACTTTTAAACTAATAAATTATTTTAATATTTTACTTATTTTAATGTTTCACTTTACTGTAAGTATTCATTATAATTTCCCTTGCTTAACTACCAATCAAATTAATGTTCCAAAAATGTCAACAAATCAATAACAAGAAATCCTAAAATCCACACAACCTCTGGTTCCAAGCTGTGCGGATTTGAGGGAGTTTACTGTGCTAGAAAAGAGATACAGCATCTTTTTGATCTGACTGTCAGACTATCGTGCATCACTGTTCGGAAAATCATCACTGTTCTTTTGAATTAAGATTTTGCTTTCAAGCATTGTGTTGCAGTATAATTACACTTTGCATGCATATATATATATAAAAAAACTCTTTTATTAAGTGCTTTTTAATTAAAAATAGTTTTTCCATTTTAAAGCCTGTGAGTTCACCTTTTTTTTTTTTTTTTTTTACCATAGCAATGATTTGAATGTTATTTTGTTATGTCTAAAAGATTTTTTGGTACTTCTTTTTATAGTGGCTTCCACAATTCTGCTTATATAAAGCTCGTAAAGCATGCACAATTGTACATATAATAGAGATATAAAAATAAATATTGTATAGTAGACTCCCTAAAATCCGCGTATTTTTTCAGATGTAAACAATGAAATTTACAGTTAAGTTGCAGGAACAAAATTCAAGATGGCGGCAAAATCGGCGACTACCGCAATGTTTTTTTTACTAATTTTTTTGTTAATCATTCTCTTTTGGCTATTACAGCTGATTTATTACTAAATAAATTTACATTACTTTTGATTTTGATATAAATTAGCATATCTATATAAAAAATTCCAGGTTTCGAAATGGAAAAATCCACGAACCGAAATGCTATTTTACAATTATTGTTCGCGGAATTTTATTTTTAAATTATAGACAAATTTATTTCTAAACATACAAAGCAGTATAAGAAAAGCATTCAGGACTCTAAATAACAATGAAAAAAGTTACAGTGAGCGCAATAAGCTATATATACTGATAATAGCATTAACACTGTTCTCCTTGCTATCACTAGATGGCAGCATATGACTTTTGGAATCGAATTGAATCGATTTCATTCGTAATATTTTTATTTTACATAATTATTTTAATAATTACTTAATTTTAAACTAATAAATTATTTTAATATTTTACTTATTTTAATGTTTCACTTTATTGTAAGCATTCATTATAATTTCCCAGCTTAACTAACAATCAAAGTAATGTTTCAAAAATGTAAACAAATCAATGACCAGAAATCTGCAAAATTCTAAAATCCGCACAACCTCTGGTCCCAAGCTGTGCGGATTTGAGGGAGTCTACTGTAGTATAAAATATAATATTACATAATATATATGCATATAATATTTTATTTTAAATTAATAAGAATACATTACAATGCCTCATATCACAACAATTTCTTACAATACACCTCCCCCCACACACAAAAAACTTGAACTTTATTTATTTTTTATAAATTATGTCTTACATTATAGCTCATACTTTTGAAATTGCTTTTAATAATTCATCAAAAACTTTGTTTTTTCCTAGGTATGTAATCCACATAAATTTTGTAAGACATCATCCAAGGTGATGTTGAGCTGTGCTTTGTTTTTTATTGCATCACTTAGCAGAACCTTACATTTTTTCAACATATTGTATGTGAACACCTATTGTTCAATCAACAAAATTGCACACTAAAGTATTTGTAGCCTGCTTTTCTATTACCTCTAAATTGTATTCTTTTAGAAGTCAGTTTAGATTGTTAATCCATCTTCTATAGGTACATGTTTACAATTACTTTCCATGAGTGTAGTAACATCTCTGTTTGAGATTTGAACAAGGAAGCATTCACCATTTTCCCAGCACATGCCTTCAAAAATCCGCTGTTGTGGAAGTAGTACCCTGCTACTATTATTTTTTCAATATATAAACTTTCATTTGTCGCAAAAGTATCATTGGCACCCCACCAATTCGGCCACTAAATCTATGCGAGCAGAATACACTTATCCCATGTAAACTATTACAATCAATTGTCGCATTTTCACCCATGTTTAATTGCTTCTTACACCATTTCATTGATGTCAATTCTGGCTAAGATGTTATTATCCCACCCTCCGCGATGTTGAGTATTTGGCGATTTTTATCGCTCTGGCAACCCCGGCGTTTGGCGTCTAGTAACTTATTATGGCAACCCCCTTTTTTTGCGTGAACATTCATTTCACTGCCGGGTGTCGTTGGTGACGGTTGCTTGACTCTTGTACCAGATACTCTTTGATATCGTGTTCTATGGCTGTCTTTTTATTTTTGTGTTAAATTTATTGGATGTATTTCATTGATTATAGTTTCTGTAGTCCGTTTAAACAGTCTTGCTGAAGTAATTAAGAAATATGAGGAAATTTTGACATGAAAGGGAGGTTTGTTTATAGCGTGTCAATGCGTATTAAGCCTATTTTGGAAAATGACGGCGGTGTTATATTTTGTGCTGTAGGTTTCAAGAAAGCAGATGTCTGTTAAGGTATGTTGATAATTTTATGTATATTTTGTTGCTTTAAGAGTTTTTTTACATTTTGAGATTGCTACAAAACGAGAACTACTGAATTTTGAGAATGCTATATCGCAAAAAATGCTGAATTCGGCGATGTTTTTTTTCCGTTAAATGTGCGCGAAGCACTCATACAAGGATTACTGATTGCCAGTTTAGCGAATTTTGTTTATTATTTACATTTTATTTTCATTGAGCCAAACATGCGTATAAACGGGTGCTTGGCAACATTTACTACTTGGCAGAAAAGGGGTTTTCTCGCCAAAAGAAATCCAAGATGGCGGAGGGTGGTATAATAACACATCTGTTCCTTAATTCTTTTACCCAAAAGCACATAAACCTTGAAGCAGAATACAAACAGCATTCCCAAAGCACTACTAACTAAAACAATTTCTAAAAGAGATGCCTCTTTTTTACTATCTACAACTCTTTGGTTGTACTCTCCATATAGTTTTTTTAACCCTAGGACCATTTCTGCATAGTTGAGTATATAGGGTAAAAGCCTTCACTTTTGAAAGAGATTGCAATTAGGGATGCACCGAATATTCGGTATTTGGTCATGTTACCGAATATTTGGTTACAGGGGTCGATGCAGGTTTTTCTTGGGGCCTATTTTGTGAAAAGTAAAAGTTATTTTTGTGAATTTTATTATATTTTTTGTGAAATGAAAGTTAGAATTCAGTTACTCAAATTCGAACTAAGCATTTATTAACAAAAACTTTTTAAAACCCTTTTGCTAAAGTTTTTGTTTCTGGTGAACTGGTTTTATTTACAAATCACACCTTTTAAAACCTAACAAAATAAAAATAATAGTTTTATGGAAAGGAATTTTATGAAGGGGCCTATTTTATTAACAGGAATTTTGTGAAGGGGCCTATAGTATTAAATTAATTTTTGTGAAGGGGCCTGTCTTATTAATTATATTTTTGTGAAGGAAATTTTGCCTGGATTGACCTCTGGGTTAGGCCAAATATCAAACTAGTCAGCCTGTCGAATATTCAGTTTGGCCAAATACCAAAATATTCGGCTCAGTCGAATACTTAATTTTTTTTTTTTTTTTTTTTAAACATATTATCAAAAACCTTACACAACTTCTACTTTTACCTGTCAACTTATAAAGATATTCAGAATAATCAGAAACAGAATCATATTTAAATAAAAGAAAACCTTTTTACATTATTTATTTGCTATTTGTAAAGTATCACTTAAGAAAATTAATCCTTAATGAATGATTTTCATAGACATTAATAATCTACCAATGCAAGTTCCTGAGCATTGTCTACTAAATAATCTGTTTTGTGTTTTTTTTTTTACAAAAAAGAGTGTTTCTAAACAAAACAGAAAAACATTCAGAGTTTTAATAATAGACATCAAGATTCAAGATCAGGGTTTGCCCAAGTGGGCCCGCCTGAAAAAACACGGGCGGGTTTTTTCGGGCAGGCCCACTTGGGCAAACCCATTGTGGGTTTTTTCAAATTTTCTTTTGTTTTCACAGTTGCAACATTATTTAATCTAAAGTATGAGAATAGGTGAAAACTAAAAAATTGGGTTACTAGTCAATGGCTGTTAGACAGGGTTTGCCCAAGTGGGCTCAGCCTGAAAAAATCCGTCCATGTTTTGTTGGGCAGGGCCACTTGAAAAAACTTATTGTGGGGTTTTTCAAATTTTCGTATGCTTTCACAACTGTATCATTATTTAATCCAAGGTATGAGAATGCAAAGATAAATGCAAATTTAAATATATGTCAAAAGAACCAGATTTAAAGGAATTTCTAAGCAGAGATAAAATGACCAAAAAAGAAGAAAGATTTTCATGGCTGTAATCTAAAATGTATCCAAATGCTTTAAATCTTAATACATGCAAAAAGATGGCACTTGAACCCTATCCTGATTGTTTGCATTGTTATAGCTTTTAAGATTAATCATCCCATTTATTATTCTCCTTCAATGTTCGATGAAAGTGTTATATAGGAGTTTTCAACACAAAAATGGTTCAGATTATGGCAAAAAACAGTGAAATAGATAAGCTTCCTCCTGGAGTTTGTCAGTTTTTCTTTTCTTTACATTCAGTACTAGCTACTTCTGCTTCAATTGAACAATACTTTTCTACATTTGGTCTGGTTTGGAGCAAGTTACGTAATAATTTTGGAGTTGATAAAGCAGCAAAGCTAGTAATAAGTGTATCGCGATTTTGTGATCTAAATTTGCAAATATCACTGACACTGACTTCCATGACAATCTAATTTAACATTTAAAACTATTGCAAGATATATGTAGCAAATTTTGCTAAAATTTTCAATGTTATTATTACAAATCCCATTTCTTTCAAAAATATAAAAAAAAATCTTCAGCTGATTTCTGATTTGAAGTGAATGAAAGAAACTATATAAATTTAGCATGTTTAACTTAAGGTAAGAATTATATAAAGAAATCCAGTTGTAGTTCACTTAATACATCCTTAGTGCAGAAAACTAGTCCCATGAGATACAGATGTACCTTTTAAGTTAATTTGATTTTTTTTCTTTTTATATATTTTTTTGTTAATTCATACTTACTTAATGCAAAATTATGCCCAGGTTTCACCGATAAATAGAGAATTTAGGTATTATGTATATGAAAATTAGAAGTTTAAAGTGTTCTAAAAAAAAACTCAATAAAGACAGAAAAAACCCGGGTTTTTTCAGAAAACCCTGAAAAAACCCGGGTTTTAGACTAGTGGGCCCAGTGGGCTGGGTTTTTTTGAAAAAAAACCGGGTGTTTTCTAACCCTGTTCAAGATACACAATTTTTGTCCAGGAAACCAAAATCACAATCTTTTTATTTAGTCATAAATACAGTGTATCTCATCTCACACAAGGTCATACATGGATTTTTGTTTGTTACTTTAACAATAATGAAGACATCAAAACTACATTTTTAACAGGCTTGCTTTGATTATAGGGAAATATGATGTGATCAGAAGCGCTGGAAATTGCCACAATTCATATCTAAACAACCATGAGTTAGACATTCCTTTATTCAGGATGCAGTTGACAGTATTTATACTGTGTCACTGGTTAAAATTCAGTCAATTTCAATCACCACATTTAATACAAGCAAAATTAATATGTAACAAATCTCACTAAAATAGCTTCATTGTTGATAAAGTTGTGAACAAAAATTCCGTTTCAGCTTCCCAGTAATTTTGATTGAATGTATTGCAATTTTGATAGAATAAATAAATCGAGATGTTGTTTGTCGAACAACCTGTTTGTTTACAATCTCTAAAAATGTTTGCGTATTCCAAACTAGGGATTGACCGAAGCAGCAATTTTGCCGAATACCGAAGCTTCGGTCAAAGTGTACACCGAATATTCGGTATTCGGCAATCGAATACTTAAAAAATTTTTAATATGCATTTTTTCATATATTAGCTTTTTTAATAAACTTTAATTAAAATTAAATTCTTAGTAATTTATTTCAGTTACATTTTTATTCTTAAATCTAATTACACCAAAAAAATTTAATGACTACTTTCCACTCACAATTTCATTAACCCATCACTTATTTTTTATTATATCACTGTCCAATACCTAAAATAACCTATGAAAGTATTAAACTATACAGGCTATTATTAAGGGTAAAAATTGTTAGAAAAACTAAAGTTCATTCAAATAAAAAGAAACAATGTTGTCATTAAGCTGATTTACTGATTGTCTAATTATAAACGTATTGAATAGGAATGTTCCCAAATACAAAAGGTATATCAATTTATACATTTAACTATTATCTGTCAAATTATTGATACATATTTATATATTTTGATTAATAATTTAACATTGTGGTGATGAAGATAACAAATTTGAGCAATTTTAATGGTTATAAAAGCTATAGGATAGGCATAAGGGTATACTTATTATAACAAATTTGAGCAATTTTAATGGTTATAAAAGCTATAAGATAGGCATAGGGGATACTTATTTGATGCGTTTTCTTTAATATACACCTTAGATATGCAGAGATGAAATCTCACGTACTTATTTGAGGTGTATGTTAAAGAAAATGCACATTAAATAAATTTAAATTAAGAAAACTAAAGTAGAAATAATTAAAATTAAATTATAAGAGAAAGATGCCCACCTTCCTTACTTTTTTTTTTTTCTCATCGTAGATAGTTGTTTTGATTTCATCCCTATGTAGGCTGTAAGAAAAAGGTTTTTTTTTTTTATATTAAAAATGTCCTTTGACTTGTTTTTTGTAGTGCAATTGAACTCTAAACTCATGCACATAATATTGAAACTCATCGTTTAGCCTATTCTACTTCTAATTAAAAAAGAATTGTTCTACTTCTAAGAAAATACTTACCCGCAATTATTCGGCCGAATACTTAACCACCGAATACCGAATCGACTATTCGGTATTCGGTCAATCCCTATTCCAAACACTGATCTAGGATGCATTTAAAAACTTTCTTGTTAAATCAAAGGCATTAGAAAAGCTATTCTTGATGAGTTGCCACTATTTCAATAGATTGTATTATTTATTTTTACTTTAGTAAAACAGTTTTATAACTATCCTCTTCTTAAATAACGCAAAGCAGATTTTTTTCAGTATAAAGTTTACTTGTAAAAAGCTATTGATTATCAAAATGTAAGTTTGTGTATTAAATATTATGTTAAATTGTTTTAAAATTTAACATTTTAATGCCTTTAAACTTTGAAATGTAAAAGTATTCGACAAATCGAATATTCAGTATTTGGCCTATCAGTTACTATTCGGCTGGCCGGATATTCGGTATCCGGTTCGCCTGAATATTCGGTATTCAGCCAAAATCACTATTCAGTGCATACATAATCTCAATATCATGTAAATCAAAGATAGTTTCATTATCTATACATATAGGCAATTTAAGAGAAACAATAGAACATGCAATTAAAAAAAAACCTTATTTGAAGTACAGTCTGGAACATCAATGGAAAAGCAATAAATATGACGATAACATAGGATTGCAAAACATTTGATCGAGATTTTAAAATCTAATTTGGCGAAATATCTTTGTCACTTGGTGATTTATTCTTGGAGGGCGCTTTAACAAAGTACCACTGATTTTTTTTTTTTTTTTTTTTTTTTTTACATTAACCTGTATTACACTCTTTAACACCACAATTTTGTCTTTCTTACTTTTGAAATTATTGGCAATGATTTATTTTGGCTAAATTAATTTTATCTTTGAAAAGCGATTATTTGGTATCAAAGCTTAATAATGCTTTAATATCATCTAAAATAAAAAGCAAAATAATAATTAATGGGGGTGAGAGGCAGGAAACTTCTATGTGGAACTTTTTTTTTATTTACATTTAATGTGGTCCTATAAGTTCATATTATGATTTATATTATATAAAGAAAGAAAGCTATATTTGTAATCATAGGCTATGAAAACTGTGATAAACATCCAACAACAAGCAATATATATATATATCACTATACCTTGCTCATTAAAACGAATCCAAGTATCATCGCAGCATTCTAAATATTTACATTTAAGAGCGTATGAGGCGCTAAAAGCAACTACACCAACAGTAGTAACTGCTCCGGATAATAATTCAAAACATAAGCAGGCTGATTTCAAACTAATGAGAATGATAATTAGAAAATAATTAAAAGCCATATCACAGATGAACACTTCAACAATACACACGTGAACCGTCAAAGTATAATCAAAACAAACAGGGGATTTCCCTTTCAAACGAATCAAAGCATGGCTTGAGAATTCATTCACAAGGTAACGATTCAACTGACATTGAGTGTGTTCAGAAGTGCATTTCGCGCCGCGCGCGCGCTCAGAAGTTTATGTCATGGAGTAGGTCTTATCGAAGAAAGGAATTTTAACATAATTCAATTATTTCATTATTTTTAATGGTTCAAAAAAGGTAAAACCAACGACTATATTTCTTTATCCTTCCAAAGCATGGTTTTCGTAACAGGACTACATGCCTATGTTCACTCAGATAAAATCTAAAATAGTCGGGAAAAACATCACGTGACCTTCTTTATCTACTTTAGCCCATTTAGCATTTAAAATTAGTTAACCAACCGCACACAAACTCCGCGCAAGCTGCTCAAAAAAATTGTGTGGGCGATTTGATCACGTGATTGTGCGTTTTCTGCTTATGTGTTATTGGTTGTGCTTTGTTTGGTAGGTTGATTGATACAATTTAAGAATTCAACTGGTGATCTAAAAATTTTAACTTTTTAACAATTTTCTTTTTATTTATTTAAAAATGATTTATCAGTTGATTTATAACTTCTGTGATAAATAGAATGCTGTTAGTAAACCAAGATTGTGATATCAACATATGAGATTTGTTTGTGATCTACTATACTGGATGGATTTCAATGGAATTTGCACTGTTAGTTAGACAGTTTTTCAGAGAAGGTTTTAATATATATATTTCTTATTTTATGATTGCATATTTTAATACCGTGTGGATAACAGACCAAAATGCATCATAAAACATGAGAAATAAATGGCATTCAAAATTCTGTTAGTATAAGCAAAATACTTACTTATACTTTCAGTAGAAAATTTATAAACATTCTAATCATACTTTATTCACTACAAAACTAGACAGCAGACCTATATATTTTATCTCTTTAAAAAATATATCTACAGATATTTTTAGTTAAAATAATCTACAACTATTACATTTTATTTTTATAATGTTCAAAGTAAAATATGATTTCCAGCCTAGTCTCGATAAAAATTCACTCGTAAAGTATTCAAAAAATAAAAAAATCAAGGAATTATCCTACGTGCAAAAGGATATTTTTGCACAATATATATTATTTTTTCATTTGGATTTGCTTAATGTTTATATCATTATACATATACATATATAATCACTTAGAAACGAAACTTTAAATATTTAAAAGGCGTTCAGATGTAAAACTTTCATCTCGAAATACCTCATTTTCTCACATTTAAATAAACATTTTATTATTATAATAAAAATACACGTGCCTCTGTATAATAAAAATAAAAAATATATCTTCATCAAAAATATCTTATTCATTATGAAAAATATAAAACAACTGTTCGGACCTTGTGCGCATGCCGAACGAGCTCCGTAGCTTTGCGGTCATGTGACCCAGGTCAGTTGTGGCTTAGCTGCCATTGCGGCACGTTGTGTATTCGAGCGGGTCTTATCCCCAAGTATATAGTTGTTCTTTAGCTGCCATTTCGGCACATTGTGTATTCGAGCGGGTGTTATCCCCAAGTATAGTATGTTGTTCTTGAGCTGCCATTGTGGCACATTATGCTATAGCGGGTCTTATCCCCAATTATTCTGTTGCTTATAGCGGGAGTATTCCCCAAAAGATGTTTTATGAACGTCACTTGTTCTAACAGCGGGTTATTACCCCAAAGTCACCTCATCATTCTACATGTTTTTCAGTGTTTGTGATTGTTTGTAACATTTGTGTGCTGTGTGATATAAAAATGTGAAAAAGAAAACTATTTGTCTTCAATCTTAAAGTTACACACGGTATTCACATACATTGTTGTGGTCCGTCGATTTCGCAGCGAAATAGCTGCTATGGAAAAATTAAATAGAACAAAGGGTGCTCTAAAAGGTGCTATAACGAAATTAGAAAATTTCGTAAAAGATAATACAGACGAAATTAATTACTCGAGTACCGAGCTCGAAATAAAGATTCGAAAATTACCTGAGCTGCAAGCAAAAGTATCGGAAATACGGGATAAATATTATGATATCTCTGAGATTAAGGACTTACCAGAAATCGAAAACGAGTTAGATGAACTCGAAGATCGTCTCGAGAAACTTGAGGTAAGTCTCAACCTATTTCTTAAAAATCTTAAAGTTTCTGAAATAAATGTGCATGCTGATAGTATTGAATCTATAAGTTTGAATAATATTAAAGTTAAGTTACCTGAAATCCCACTACCAACATTCAATGGTAAATATGAAGAGTGGTCAATCTTTAAAGTACAATTTACAAATTTAATTATCAATAATGCCCAGTTAAATGACGCTCAGAAGCTGTTTTATTTGCGAGCATCGCTAAAAAATGAAGCAAAACAACTAGAGAGCCCAGACGATTCCTTTCAGTCATTGTTTACAGCACTTACTGAAAGATTCGAAAATCAACGTTTGCTCATTGACACTCATTTATCGGCCATAATTAATTATGAAAAAATACATTACGAGTCTTCTAAAGAATTGAGATCCTTTATTGATTGTGTAAATAAAAATTTGAGGGCCTTAAAAGTATTACAATATGAACAAAACAATCTGTCTGATGCTATCCTTATCAACATTATATTGCAAAAGGTAGATAAGGAATCTCGAAAATTATTTGAATATTCGATTAAAAAATCAGAATACCCGCAATTTAATGAGTTAATGTCATTTTTGGAAAACCGCAGTTCTACGTTAGAAAGCGTAAATAGATACTCTGCTTCAAAACCCTTAAACAAAAACATTCCTCTTTCGAACAAACAAAAAAATTTCATGCTAAATTCGAATGATAAATCGAATGGAAAAACTTGTATTCTGTGTAAATTGGCTTTTCATAATTTGAACAAATGTTCTCAGTTTCTAAAAATGAATGTTTCTGAACGATACGATTTTGTGAAGAAAAATAAACTGTGTATTAATTGTTTGAATAATTCTCATTTCGTAAATTCTTGCATTTCAAAATATAATTGTAATACCTGTGGATTGCGACACAGCTCATCGCTTCATCGAGAAAAAGAAAATAAATCCAAAAATGAATTGGCTTCCCCCCAAATTTCCTCCCCTCTTGCAGGTGCGGTAAATAGAGAAATGAAAAACATTTCGGTAAATAATGACGAATCTTTAAAGACCTTGAATAATATAAGTAAAGAAAGAAAATCAATTTTATTGAGTACATGCTTTGTTTTTATAGAAGATAATTTCGGAAATAAACGAAGGTTTAGAGTCATTTTGGATAATGCTAGCAATGTCAATATTTTAACTAAGGATTGCGCTGACATGCTGAAATTTAAAAAAAGGATAATTAATGTACCCGTTACAGGATTAAACGGTTATACTTATAATGTAAAAAATAAAATTTCGAGTGTAATTACAAACGAAGATGGCTCTTTCAGGGAGAATGTAGATTTCTTAATTGTTCCCAAAATCACGGATGTAATTCCATCAAAGCAATTAAATGTATCGGACATTAATTTACCGAATATTGTGGAATTGGCAGACCCCACATTTTTCAAACCGGGAAAAGTTCACGCATTGGTTGGCGCTGAATTATTTTATAGAATTTTAAAGCATAATTCAATTAAGATAAATGATAAACTTTTTCTGCAAGACACTGTTTTTGGATGGATCCCAACTGGGGCGCTAGAGGAGAACACGCAAACAAACAATATTACTATGTGCAATTTCGTTAGAGATTTCGATGAAATAAATGATAATTTAAAACAATTTTGGGAGCTTGAGTCTATAGGCATAAAACATGATGATCCGAAAATATCGGAAACTGATCAAGCACAACAAATATTCGATAAAACTGTCAAATTTGTAGGCGATCGTTATGAAGTTCAGTTACCGTGGAAAAAAGACTGGAAGGATTTAAATGATAATTTTAATGTTGCGAAACAGCGTTTGGAAGGTCTAAAAAGAAAATTTTATCGAAACCCAGAGCTTTTTCGACAATATTCTGAAATAATCACGGAATATTTAAAGCAAGGAATTATAGAGCAGGTGCAAGAAATGAACCTGTTTTAGACAGAGCAGTTTATTATTTGCCCCATCATGCGGTCTGTAAAGAAGATAAACTTACTACAAAGGTCCGAATCGTCTTCGATGCCAGCTCTCATGATAACAATGATTTGTCCCTTAATGATTGTTTATGGCCCGGCACCAACTTAAATCCACTTCTATTTGATATTTTAATCCATTTCAGATTATACGAAATTGCCCTTTCTTCTGATATCGAGAAGGCGTTCCTTCAAATCTCACTAGCTGAAAAAGATCGGGATTCTGTCCGTTTTCTGTGGTATGATGATGGTTTAAAATCTTTCAAGGTCTTCAGATTCAAACGTGTTATTTTTGGAGTCAATGCCTCTCCATTCCTCCTATCTGCTACCATAAAGGAGCACATCAAGCGGTTTACGAACCTACACCCAAGAACTGTTCACCTACTCGATAAATATATTTATGTGGACGATTTTATATCTGGCGAAGATACGCTGCAAGAAGCTCTTGATGTTTCCCTGAATGCTAACAAAATAATGGTATTAGGAATGTCCTGGAAAACAGAAGAAGATTGTCTGACATTCGAAGTCAAAAGTTTAATAGAATTCTTGTCATCGCAAAAAAGCTCAAAACGTCTACTATTGCAAGCAGTTGGTAAAATCTTCGATCCGTTAGGCATGCTGACGCCATTCACCATTAGAATAAAATGCCTGTTCCAAGAACTATGGCTAAAGAAGACAGCATGGGATGAACAGTTACCAACTAATGTGCACGAAAAATGGTTAAAGTGGCTCGAAGAACTTCCAAATTTAGCAGAATTAAAAATTCCGAGGAAAATTCTTGGTTGCTTGAATCAAGTAATAGCTGTAGAAATACACACCTTTTCTGATGCTAGTAAAATAGCGTATGGATCTGCAATTTATCTGAGAATAAAAAGAGAGAGTGGTGTGGAAGTCAATCTCGTGACTTCAAAGAGTCGTGTTGCACCGATAAAGGAGATAACTCTGCCTCGGCTAGAACTTCTCGGAGCCTTACTAAGTGCAAGACTGACCAATAAAGTAAAACCCATCCTAGATCAAAAAATCACATCGAAAGTGTACTATTGGACGGATTCCAAAATAACCTTATTCTGGATCAAAGGATCATCAAAGCGATGGAAGCAGTTTGTGGCAAACCGTGTCATAGAGATTAATGCCCAGATAGCATTTTTTGCTTTTTAAAGCCTTTTTACAACCATGCTACGTAAATGTTTGAATGCTTTTTAAAGGCTTCGCATGAAAAGTTTGTAAATGTTTTGTAAAGCATTGAAAAAGGTTGCTAGTTGACGCTATCTGAGGGAGTTTGTAAGTGTGTCATGATAAGCATGTGAAAAGGAAGAAACGAAAGGGTAGTTAGAGGAGTTACAATCAAAGATTGATGAAAGGCTTTTATTACAAGCGTGTATAAAAAAAATGAAAATGAGGTTTTTATAAATCATAAAATCTTATTTGATAGAAAAATGAGATAAATAACTCAACTTAGAATTTTTCTGAGCTGAGCATATTTTTTTGTTGTTGTTTGTTTGTTCCTGTGGAAAATTAAATTTTAGTCAAATATTATCTATACATTGAAAAAAACTGGTTTTTATTAATCCACATGTTTATCAAATTGCTTATTTTAATTAATATGTTCATTTTTTACCTTGAAAGAAATTCTTACATCCCTGTCCTTTACTATGTATGTATAAAATATATGTTTAATTTTTATCAATTCGCTACATTATTAGATCCTATTTTAATAATAAAAAAAGCTTAATAATGTTAAGAGGATACTTCACTCGCACAGAAACACCTGATTGCTAATGTTAATCCGCTGAAAGATTTTTTTTTTAATATCTCGCTTGCTTTTTTTTTTTTTTTTTTCATTGCATACCTGCAGTTTTGATACAAAGGCCATTTTTCGACTTTGTTTTACAAGGTTTTTTTGCTTATTAGGATATATTCAGAACTGCTTTCAAAAGCGAAAATACTCTAGTGAAAAAAAAACACATTGCAAACAAAACTGAAAACTTAAAAAAACAAAAAAGGTGTTTGTACAGATTGACAAGTAACAAATAATAAAATTTACAATATTGAAATGCAAACGAGATATTTAGAAAAATTCTCCCATAGGATTAACATTAGCATGCAAGTGTCTACGCATGAGGGATGTGTAATCCCATTAAAAAAAATTTCTTAAGGAAAAACACTTTCATTTGAATAAAAACCATTCCAAGTAAAATTTTAATTAATTATCAGCAGTGAAATTATTGAAGATTAAATACGTGAAATTTTTTACATTGCTAACTCGGCGCAAATCAACAGTGCATTGGAGCACTATTTCAAAGATCAGAGTTCAACATTTTTCACTCTGTTTATTTACGCTTAGTTAGCAACTTGAAAAATTTCACGTATTTAATATTAAAAAATCATTCTTATACACATAGGCATAGAGTCTTGAAAATTATTGATAACTTAAAATTAAAAAAAGCAAAGGGATTTTTTTTTGTCATTTATCCTTTAACAAAAGAAAAAGGAGAAATTCAATAAAATAAAAAAACTAAAAGCTTTTTTATATTAGAGGGTAAGAAAAAGTATTTAAAATGTTACAGGGACTTGAGAACATACAACTCTATGTCTATGCTTATACATAGTAAATTTAATTATACTTTCAGTTACTTACCTTTTGAATCCAGTTCACTATTCAGGATCAGATAATTTTTTATTGTATACATATATAATGAAATCTTGTGTTTACCTACAATAAATAGCACATCAAATATGTGGAATTCCAATATAGTGTACATTTAATGACTTTAGAAGATTGTATATTTTTTATATTACTACTTCATTAATTTTTTAATTCTTTCATTTATTAAACTTATTTCTTAGAATTTTCAATTATTATTTAGAGAATATTGTCAGATTTATAAAATAAATCCTCCATAGGATTCTGATTGATGACCACAGGAATATATTTAGTCTTTTCTCTGAAAATAGTTTAATGATGCAACATACAAAAGAATTTTTTTACAAATTCATTGATCTTTCCAGCATTTTTACATAAAAATAGTAATTTCTTGCTTGTTTAACAATGTAAATTACATATTACAATAAGACAAATTTTTAAAATCATCTGCCTTCCTCCCTTCTCCAATGTTTTTCTTTTACCAGAGAAATATTATCCTATGTACAACAGAGCAAATACTAAACTAACATTATTTTTTTTTAGTTTTATAAAGTATAATTTAACTCACTTAAATTGTTCTTTTTCTGATTGTAATTATTTTTAATAACTTAAGACTGAAGCAATGAAAAATATTTCTCAGTATCAAGGAAATAGTCTTGAAAACAAATGAAACATCATTCAGTTTATAAAATTCTATTTATTTACATATAAAGAATTAATATAGTAATTTATTTACATATAAAGAATTGATATAATTAACAGGTACTTCATTAAAATTTTTTTCTTGATTCATTCTTTTCTCTCTAGAAAAAAATAAAAAATAAAATTATAAACACAAAAATCACATACGTATAGTAAAAGTAAATAAAGTACAGTGTGACCTCGAAAATCCAGCATCAAAGTCATCTCGCCGCTTTTTTTTTTTTTTACACTTCCACCTTATAGGAGAAAGAATAATAATAAATCGTTAAACAATTAAAAATTTCGAGATTGAAAGCAATGGATTGGCTGACTGTGAGATCGCAGATGCTATGCTAAATTGAATCCCTTCTGAGTACAGAAGAAAAGGTATCAGTGGAAAAATGCTTAAATTTGACTGGAAAACTAACATCTGCTTTAGATAAATAAGACTATTTTCAATATTCTACATTTGTGTAAAATTAAAACTTGTTAAAAAGCTGTTCAAATAATTGAAGCAAATAAAATTGACATCGATGTTTAGGAAATTACACGAGAAGAAATGATATATACTAGATTTTTTTTTTTTGTAACAGAAAATATGAATAGAAACTTTTAATTTTAATATTTTTTAAAATATTTAATTTTCTATTTTTCTCACATAACTATTACTTGGGTATGAATTAAATTACGAATAACGGCACCATTAAGACTATTAAAAGTATTTTTGAAGTCAGAAATTCGGCATCGTCATGGTCCTGACAATGCCGGATTTTCGAGGTTATACTGTACACAATAGAGAGTAGAGAGTGACACAGACAGAATCTTCATCTGGGATTGTTACTCATAAAATGAACGTTTTGATTTTGTGATACAAAAAAAAAAAAAAAAAAATCCCTACATAATGAAAAGCACAAATAACCATAATAAATCTAGCCTTTATGTGTTTAAAGGTTTCATAAAAGAGCATTTTCTTATATCTTCAGATGATGGGGGAAAAAAAAAAAAAGATTATATTCTATCAGCAGCGGGAGTACTGAAGAGTGTATAGTGTACACTAAAGAGTAAACACTATAGCTACAAACAGGATGGTTCAGTGATATATATAAATGGATACATATCCGATATTTATTTTCAAAATATCATGAAGTTTGATATTTATTTTCAAAATATTGTGTATATTTTCAGTTGAGCAAGAGTAAATGGATTTTTCGACTTTGTCGTTCTGTAGTTAAAGAACTTTTGCTCTGGCAATATGACAATTTCAGCCCCCCCCCCCCCCAAAAAAAAACCCAGTAAAGTACCAATTATATGTCTTTCAGGAAACCTTTCTAAAACGATGCATAACTGAGAAAGGTGTATAATCGAAATTTTAGTCGGCTAAGGTGCAAAATCTTTGACTGTAGAAATACAATGCTGCAATCGCACAAATTGAATTTTGATACCATTTTTGATTGTTTTAAATACATTATATATTGAAAAAAAGTTAGCCCTTTGCACTCGAGGACTCCGGAGCGGAGCCATTTAAAATTTGTCTTCAAACTTGAGGGCTCCACTACGGAGGCAATAAAAATAATTTTGTGATATCTGTCTAGAAAAGCCAAGATTACATATTGGCAATTGCTTCAAGAGGTATCACACTTTACGATTACAAAACGTAATAATTTTATAATTTTTAGTTTTTTTTTTTATATATCATAAATTTGTATTCGTATTCATAAAGAATTTAAAAAATAATAAGATATAACTAAAATCACTTTGAGTTGCTGGTAATACAAATGAAAAAAACCTTTGAGTGCAAAGGGTTAAAATATTAAAAAAAATAATTAAATAATTTCTAAAATTGAAAAATAAAAGTTAGAATTATCAAACCTTTCATATCAGTTGCATACCTTGTTAATTAAACTAATTTTTAATCATCGTTTGACAAGCCGATTTACTTTAAAGACTTAAGCAAAGCATTATTTCAAGAATCAGAAGTAAATTTGCTTCATATACTTTTTATGCTTTCTGTATATTAGTAAAATATAGTAGTATAGGCTTGTTTACGCGTAGATGTAATAGTTTTTCTATTTATTGAACATCATACTGTAAACTAGACTAAAAGTAGAACTTTTGTTTATACAAGAAGTTAACATAAAAGAAGTTAACATAAAAGAAGGTAGAGGGAGGAATGGGACATGTTTAATTCTTTCTTTTTAATAAGATGAATGTAAACTGCTAACATGCAAATATTTTTAGAAGGTAATATATTAATTATAACATTATAAATATATTCATTTACTTCAAAACATAAATAAATTGAACTGATGATTTTTTTAATGCTATCTCTGATTGACAATCCTGAATTTTCCTTCCAGTGATGAAGTTACTGAAATTTGATATTGTAGCACAGACATCAACCTACAATCTTTGTTAGACTGTATATATAGCCAACAATAAACTATTTGCCCCTTATCATACATTGTTTTATAGCTGTCCCATACCTCCCTGTTAGTGGGAAGGTATGGGACACATTTTGAAATTTATAATTTCTTTATAAAATTGTTTCTGCAAATTATGTTTCTATATTGTTCAAGGACATTAGAGAGTGTTTCATTTTGTATTCTATATATCAAAATTTTGTTTATGTGTCAAATAAAGTTGATTTTCTTATTTTTGTAAAAAGCATCACATTCCTCCCCACTCTCCCCTCAAGGTCAAGTAAATAATAATTAATGTATAATTAAATATGCATAATAAAGATGAGATACATTTTCCAGGAATTATTCAATGGAACTTTCCTCATAAAGGTATCATATTAATTCACATCAAAGTCATAAAGTAAGGAAGTTTTATTTCAGGTTTAGCCAGTCTTAATAATAATAAAAGCTTGATTAATACATAAATATATTTGATAAAAAGATTGTGATTACCAATTATCAGCAATATCTTGATTTTTTTCAGAAATAAATTTATACTTTCTTCACGAAAAAACAATGAGTTGTCATATATCGAGAATTATATACAGTAGACTCCCTCAAATCCGCACAGCTTGGGACCAGTGGTTGTGCGGAATTTAGAATTTTGCACATTTCTGATCATTACTTTGTTTACATTTTTTAAACAGTAATTTGAATGTAATAATGCATTCAAAATTATACATAATGCTTGCAATATGGTAAAATATTAAAATAATTAAGTAAAGTAATAAACTACAATGATAAAAAGTAAGATAATTTTGAAAATGATTAAAATATTGAAAGTAAAGGTCAAGTAAATGATCAATAATGTATAATTAAATATGCATAATAAAGGTAAGATACATTTTCCTTGAATTATTCAATGAAATTTTACTCATAAAGGTAACCTATTGATTCAAATCAAAATCATAAAGTAAAAAAGTTTTAATTAAAATCTTAAAGTAAAAAGTTATCAAAATCATAAAGTAAAAAAGTTTTAATTAAAATCTTAAAGTAAAAAGTTTTCAAAAAAATGGGTTGCTCATGGAGGGAGTTCAAATGGGATGGTCTCTGAATGGAGGTAAAATTAGTATTGAGCCTATGGGAATAAATTTCGTTCCATGAAAAAATGATCGGTCAAGGAGGTGGTCGCACAGGGAGGTTTCACTATATATATGTGTGTGTGTGTGTAAATATATGTATATATTTAACACTGGCGTACAGTTACAGAAAAATACAAACTTTCATAGGAAAAAGAAAACATTATTCGTACCATTGAGCATGAACTCACAAAAACAAATTTTGTTAAAATATATAATAACCAACCTGTTAAATTAGAACAACTGTCTGTTCCTCTTCTTGCTGGGCAATTTTAGATTTTGTACCCTCTGTTAGGACTTTGTTCCGACATCATCTGTAATTTTCTCAACATGCTAGCAACCATGACTTCAGCATCTTTACCAGATGATGTCATTAGTTCTTGAAACTAAAAAATAAAACATAAAATAATAACAATGAAGAAAAAACTTTTAAACCCTTCATGACAAGCCTCCCTTGTACCACTATTTTCAAATAGTGACTTTTTCCTTATTTAATAAATTTATATTAAATAAGGTAAAAATGGTACTTTTTAGTTAGCCGGTCGCCAGTGTTATGTATACAAGTATATATACATATATATGTATGTATGTATATCTAACACTGGCGCCCGGCTAACCGAAAAGTACCGTAAAAATTACCATTCCGATATAGTAATAGTTACAAGGACTGTGTACACACTTTATATCACACATATGTTGTCACGAAGGGCTTAACATTACAATACATTTTGTAATGTATTTTTGTACCAATTTATATTTATTATCAACTACACCGGTAGCAGAAAGTTAGAGATGGGAGTCGCAGATTTTCTTTTTTCGTTTGCAGGTTATTTTTCTATTGAACCCTTATTTCGCTTTATATTATGTTTGGCTCTTTCTTACTTAATACAAAAACTTAAGATTATTATTAGTAAAATTAATAAAATGCATAATAACATTTTTAAAAAAAGGTGATCGTTTGATTAACACTTCGATTGTAAAACTTGCAACCTGTCAAACCTGTTTTACCTGCAGATTATTTTCTGCCTCTGAAGTATCTGTTGCAAACACTTGGAGGATTTTCTGCTATTGGGTCAACTACTAAAAGTACACTTATTAAAAGTATGTACTAACTTTATTTGGTGAAATTGGTTGTCGGGATAATCAGGTAGTACCAAAAGAAGTAGTAGTATGAATTTCCTGCCCTATCAGTTTTCACACTGATCACACTGCCAGTACAGATAAAATTATGGGGGGAAGGGACAAGAAGGGTAAGGTAATTTCATATTTATTAATTAAACAACAATAATAATAAACCAAGTTTTAATTTGTATGAATTTACAAAACATTTAATTTTTAAATAATTCTTATTTTGATTTCATTTTTTCCAATTTACTATTAATAACTAAAAGTATTGATGGGCAATTTTAAAATTAACAAGCTAACTGATAAGCATTTAAGGCTCATGATTTTATAGGCTGTGCTTAATATAACGGTATCACTTCAGGGAGGTGGAGTTTGGCACTTGATATCTTAAGATATCTCTAGGGTGAGGGAGAAAATTCATTTTCGATATTGTTACCATTTTTGATCCAACCAAAATATTCATTTTTCTATTTGTAACTGTTTCTTTACATCAAAATATTCAGTTATCTATTTTTATGAAAATACTAAGTTATTATTAAAATCATTAAATGATTATATATACAATTATTTCATTCTGAAATGTGGAATACCTCAACGTTTGTCTTTCCTATTTTTTTTTATATAGGGTAGATGTGCCAGTAATGGGCACCCTTCCAGTAATGGACACCCCTTGATGTTTTTGGTTCATAAAAAAATAACTAATAAATATTTAGCTTTAATTATTTTTTTTATAATTCCCCCTTTTATGTTTTATAAAACTGGGTTATTGTTGACACTTTTAATCAAACCAATCAGGAAGCAGAAAATAATGTTTCAAAGTTTCGCTGTTTTTCTGTGAAAATCTTAATGAAGAGGCTAAGAGTTGGCTTCGTTTAATCAATTTATATATTATTTATTTTCTTGCAAAATTTAAATGTTTTTGTTTGAGTAGCAATAGAAAACTTTGAATTTTATATACCAATGGCCATTTACAAAATTTCATTTATTTTTAAGATTTTAAGAGGGGTGTCCATTACTGGGATGGTTAATTAGTCATTTTCCAGTAATGGACACCCCATGTAGACATTGCTAAAAATGCAATTTTAGTAATGTTTATAGTGCATAAAATACTTTGGTTTAACTGCAAACCTAAATAATCAAATTTAATTTTTAAATTATACTTACCAAAATGTAATAACACCAAAACTTTTATAAATAGCTGCTTTTAAGTTATTTTATGAGATTTTATGAAATTTCAATATTTTATTTTATTTATTATTATTATTTTTTTTTTATGTAGTACATATACCTTGCATATTTTGTAATCCGGCAATCAAACCAGCCAGGAAGCAAAAAATATTGTTTAAGAGCACAGTCAAAGAGGGGCTCATACGGCTTAATCCCTCTCCGTTTAAATAAAAACAATTAAGTTACAGAAGCTATTAAAAATCTATTTTCTGTCTTAAATGTTTCCTTACTTAAAAAAAAAATGTAATACTATTAATGAAAGCTGCAGGTAATATTCATGAAACTATAGTAAATCTGCAGATCATTGGCCTCAAACATCAGTACTACAGTTTTATTTTGAAATTATTTTATTTAGTATTTAAAATATTCAACTCACAATATCATTTCTTTCATATTTGTAATATTAATTATTATAAATGATATATCAAGTAGAGTCTGGAAGATTGTTAAAAATAGTGACACAAAACTAAACATTTAAAAATAGTGGCACAAAACTAAACATTAATATTCCAAAACTTTTTTTTAATTACCCTTTAAATCCATCACTGTTACAATAATTTGATAGCTGTAATTGCCTGATATTTAGTATTTTAATCTATGCATCTAAAATAATTAAAACATCGATCATCTGATAATTTCAATTATTGATACAAACAATAAATGATTATCACAAATACTTTATTAATTACTGGTATCCTAAATGTTAAATTTATTTGAAAATAACTATTTTGTTTCATTAGTATGTATTCATTAAATTCTGGTTCTAAATAGTCATAAAAACAATTATATTTATTACTTTTTATGGGGTGTCCATTACTGGAACAGAGGGTGTCCACTACTGGGCTTTTGGGTGTTTTGATATATTTCTGTTATTTAAAATTAAATTTCTATTTATATTGGGAAATGAGGCTATAAAAATGGTTAAATATTGTCGATAGATTAATATAATATTGAAAAAACTGGAATATAATAATTTTAACTATTAATAAAAAAATTAATTTTAAAGAAATTCCTTAAGGGTGTCCATTACTGGCACATCTACCCTATATTTGCATATAATCTGCTGTTGGAGAAACCAGATAGTACGTTTGAAGTGATACTTGTGCTTATTAGTAAAATAAAGAGGAAGAATGTTGTCTATCTGTTTTGTTGATAAGAGCGGCAAGAAACAATATATCTGTTGAATACATTATGTAACAAAGAGCTATTTTTAAATACTTTTAAAAAATTTTATTGATATAAACTTATTTTATATTTAATATAGTGATATTTTACATACTCTTTCTTCTTTATTAGAAAATTTTATAAATAACAGATATATAACAATATGTTTACATATAACTGAAAATATGTAAAAATAAAATGAAAGGAAAAAAAAAAGAACTTTGAGACACTGATAACAATATGATTAGTGATGGAAGGGTGGGACATAATCCAGGAATGATAATGTAAGATATTGTAAAGGCCGGAAAGATTACAAAATTACTATAAAGTTGGTAACGTTATATATGTACAGCCTCTTAATATTAAAAGCTTTGCCGATTCTCAATCAGCTGGCAAAATGACATACGAAAATTAATTTCTACTGTAAATATATGTTTATTTTTAATAAATAATTGTTTTATTCTTCACTACACATAGCAAATTTATTTTTTGAGATGTATACATGCACATGATTTAGTGGGGGTTTTTTGCAGAAAAACTTTTAAATAATTACTTGTGTTTGAAGACAGTTTTTAAATTTTACATATAGCAGCTACTATAAATATAGGAATAGCGAAAAGGGTGTTTGTGCAATAAGGATAAGATATTCTCAAATAAATTTAATGAAGGACATTAAAATTATACAATTATTGGCACAGATGTCATATTCGCATATAATTGAAAAAAAAAAAAGATTTCTGTTTGGATGTTATTTTAAAATTACAACAGAAAATCATCTGTAAATATATATATAGACGCTAAAAGGGATAACAAACAATATACCTACATTTTGATAAATACATTTAAATGAAATGATCTACGTGTTTTATACGCTATGCATGCATATATATTTTCAAATGAATGTAATTTGTTGAAGGTCAAAGTCTGTTTTGATTTGTAAATCAGTCCACAGCAAGGGGGTGGTGGTGATTTTAAAACTTTAAGTATACATTCCTTATTTTTTGAAGACTTTAAGAAAAAAAGATAAAATTTATTTTTACAAGTTTAAAATAATTAAACATAAAAACAAAATTGTGTTTAAGACTTAAGTATTTTTAATTATAAAAACACTAGTTAGCCTCGATCATAATTAAAAATGTTTTATTATAATAAAATATGTTCCTAAACACTTACTCCTACAAAAAACTCCTTACACTTTCTCGATTTCGTATTTTATGGTTCATTTACATTACCATTACGTCAATCCTATGTGTTAAAAGTATATATAACGGAACTGCAGTTATGTTATCAAAATACATTTGAAAATTCGCGATGGTTACGAAACATGAAACGATACGTTATAACATGTTTTAAGTAAATCATGTTTATAGAAGTTAGTTTAATTTAAAGATGTAGCATGCTGTATAACATAATTAAACAAAATAGCGTTGAATCAAATATCATCTTTTCCTCATGGGTAACTTACACAGAAATCTTAAATATAAGACAGTACAGAAGAAAAAAAGACTACAGTAAGAACGATTTAAACAATAATGATATATACTAATAAGTAAAAGTAATGGCAAACTTACCGCATTTTCTGTAAATGTTAGAAACTTGACACAACGAAAGCTTTCAAAACAGACGCCATTGGGAGGCCGCCATCTACGCTGGCCGTGAAAAGAAATAAGTTGCGCATGCGCAAAAATCGTACGGATCATAATGATTTCCGAACATGGGTTGGCTACACCACAGACTGTGGGCTACACGATTATCACGAAAAACTTTGCAGGATAGTTAGAAAGTAAAGCAAAAACGACCCTTTTCGGAAACCTTACATGCTATCTGGGATGCACTTTCAGATTCGAACTCTTGGTATCACTGCTCTAGCAAGGACAATCCTGCCGATCTCTTGACCAGAGGTGCGAGTGTTAATTCTCTTGTAGAGAATCCAATGTGGTTTAGGGGACCAAAATTCCTAGCAGCTGATGACTTAGTGACTGAGCAAGAAACTATTTCTGTGCCAGAAACAGATTATTTTCCCGAGACTAAATCAAAATATAAAAATAACTGTAATGATTTCAATTCTAATATTTCTCTTTCTCTTTTCAGGAATCCTGAAGAAGTAAATTTTTTTCTCAACATAAGTGGTAAATACTATAGTATTCTTCGCATACTGGCATATGTTTATAGGTTTTTTCACAATTGCAAATGCAAGTTAGCAGACCGGCGCAGAGGCAGCCTCACAACCCCAGAAATAAAAAATTCAGAAGTTTCTCTAATTAGATTAGTACAAAATGCAGAATTTCAGGAAGAGATCAAGGGTTTAAAACGGGAATCAAGGGTTCCCCCTTCCAGTAAAATTAAATGTTTATCCCCCTTTTTGGATCAAGATAATATCTTAAGAGTTGGCGGTAGGTTGGAAAATTCAGATTTAAACTTTGATAAGAAGCGTCAAATCATTTTGCCGAAAGGCCATAAGCTCACAAAACTCATATTTGAGCATTTTCACAGGAAGCATTTTGATATTGGTCCCCAAACTTTAATCCATTACGTACGTATGCGGTTTTGGCCCGTAAGTGGAAAAAATTTAGCGCGAAAAGTAGTGCATGATTACGTTGTCTGTTTTAAGAACAACCCAGTTACTGCTAAACAAATCATGGGTGACCTCCCATCGGAAAGAGTAACTCCAAATTTTACGTTTAACCATACAGGAGCCGATTTTTGCGGCCCTTTTGAGATTAAATATAAAAATCAAAGAAAGGGGATTTTTCATAAGGTTTATATCGCGATTTTCGTTAGCTTAGTAACAAAATATTTCTTCAGAAATTTAATGAAATCTAATGTATATACTTATTTCTCATTGTTTATGTATTTTAAGGTGCACCTAAGATTTACATGTTATTTTACATTCAACTTTTCTTAAGAACAATATAGAACTATTTTTAGAAAATAGCTTAAATTTTGTAACAAAGAATTTAATTTTATTGTATTGTATAGTCCTTATTGTTGCTACTTATTATTATTGTATTTGTATTGTAATATTATTTTGTGGTATTGGTATTTTATTTAGTTCTTGTATTTATAGTGTATTTTTAATATTTTGAATGTGCTACGCACATTGCAACGCGGGGCGGCATGTTCGGACCTTGTGCGCATGCCGAACGAGCTCCGTAGCTTTGCGGTCATGTGACCCAGGTCAGTTGTGGCTTAGCTGCCATTGCGGCACGTTGTGTATTCGAGCGGGTCTTATCCCCAAGTATATAGTTGTTCTTTAGCTGCCATTTCGGCACATTGTGTATTCGAGCGGGTGTTATCCCCAAGTATAGTATGTTGTTCTTGAGCTGCCATTGTGGCACATTATGCTATAGCGGGTCTTATCCCCAATTATTCTGTTGCTTATAGCGGGAGTATTCCCCAAAAGATGTTTTATGAACGTCACTTGTTCTAACAGCGGGTTATTACCCCAAAGTCACCTCATCATTCTACATGTTTTTCAGTGTTTGTGATTGTTTGTAACATTTGTGTGCTGTGTGATATAAAAATGTGAAAAAGAAAACTATTTGTCTTCAATCTTAAAGTTACACACGGTATTCACATACAACAACCAATAAACAAAACAAAAAAAAAATTATGATTACAATGTGGGACTGGAAGGATTCCAACCCAGAACCCCCAGTGTCGAGTTCACTGCCTTATCCATTCAGCCATCTAGCACACGTTCCTTTTGCAACAAAATATCTTTATAATTAGCACCATAATTAATCAAATCAATGATCTGTTCCTGAACACACTACGTGTTATTCCATCCATGATATTTACCCACTCCATGTTCCTGTCTCCCGAGCTCGCGCGCGTGCAGCTTGAACACACTCATTACAGCCCTAGCAACTAACATAGCAACCTGGTGGGCAATTGTTGTATCATCTGATTTTCTGATTTGTTGAACGAAATCTAAACTGGAAGGTTGTTATGTTGCTGGAATCGAGAGTCGTTCAATTGAGGATTCATAATTCCATCATAACTTTCTCGTCTCGTATCTATTTGTTAACATGTCGTATTTGTTGTTGTCGTTAAGTAAATTTTGAATTTGGATTATAATTGTCATTTTTAATAAAACAAGTTGATAATAAGTCAGTCAGTAATCACCACTCCAGAAATGGCTAGGATGAAAGGCAAAGACATTCAAAATCTCGATTTTGATTCAGATAAAAACATGTGTTTTTTAACCAAACTAGAAAATGATCTTCAACTTATTTTTAATGGATTGTATACCAAATTTCCGTCAAAAAATAAGTGTTTTCACGTAAAAAATGTGTTGAAGAAAGGAAGCTTATTTCACAAAGGTGATTTTTTTCTATCCTTAAGAAGTGATCACATATTTTTTTCAGAAGATGTTAAAAAAGAGTTACTTGATGAAATCAATGGAATTCCTTATGTTTGTGAAACTGAAATCGATGAACCAGGTAATCTCATTTTATGTTTAAACAGACCTGTTATATTTAGAAGTATTCTAAACAATGTATTGAAATATGGAAATAGTTATGGCATGAAAACAACTGACAAATCATTTCTTGTCCTTATACATAATGAGGTGTTTAAAAATTTCGATGCCTTGCGAATAGCTATTGTTGCAAATCATTTAATATCTTTTTTAACAGCAACTGGAGCTAAAGTTTTTGTCAATGAATATAGAAAAGATGCTGAATTAGCATTCAAAGAAGTACAAACGTATACATGCTCAGATATTTGTTTGCAGAAAATGAAGGAACTCTGTGAAACTATTGAAAATTTAGCTGAAAGTAGTGAATGGAGCACAGCAGATGATGGTTCTGGGAATACCATTATTAATTTAAAAAAGTTTGTAACTGTACAGTCATTATGTTATGGCAAGGATGCTGATACTATTACTGTCTGTAAGAAAATATCACATGCTGTAATAAATCAGACAGCTTATGTCGCTCATTTTCAACAATCTCATGACATTAATCCAAATCACATTATACAGATCTGTTCAATAAGTCAGCGACGGAAAATAATTGATTCTGGATTACTGATTGAAATGCTAGATTTGTTACCCGCTTCTCAAATTTTTATTACTTGCCAAACTACGGTCTTTACAGATGATGAGCTTGAATTAACTGTAGATGCATTTATGGATTATCTTGAAAAAGCTATGGCTCATAAAGATTCCAGTATGTTAACTAAAGAGGTTTGGAATAATAATATGAAAACTTTGGTTGATACTTCAGTAAAATTTTATTTTTTAAAAACAGGCACAAACGTTCCTTTAAAAATAGATTCTTTAATTGGAGAGAATACTGCTAGAAATAATAAAAGTGGTATTTTCATACAGTATAATTTTGTCCGTTTGTCAAATATACTGGAAACTTTTGAACAAAAGGTGGAAGAAGGTTATTATGAAAGTTTACCTCCAATAGATGATGTAGATTTTAGCCTTCTAAAATTTGAAGAGGAATGGAACTTATTAAACTTCGTTTTAGCTTTTCCAAGATTAATTGAAGAGATTTTTTGGTCAGTTGTTTCAAGACATTCATTTCCTGCTAGTAGAATATGCATAATGCTTATCAAGTTAAGTAGCTGCTTTAGTGTATATTATAGCAGAATTCACATTTTGGGTGGACCACAACCCCAACTTCAGAAGGTTATGTTTGCTAGATTGTGGTTATTGAAAGGTATTCACCAAATAATATCTAATTCTTTTACTTTATTGAATGTTGAAGGATTAAATAAAATGTAAAAAGAAATAAATGTTTTTATTGTTTACTTTGTTGGTTTTTTTTTTTTTTTTTTTCAATTTTGCTACTTATATATCCCTTGGCTTCTGGGGTCTTCATATATTGCCTGCATACAAACATAATAATAATAAAATCTAGTTGTGTTTTTTTGTAAGATTTTATATTTTATCACCTGGATTTTATGTATTTTTTAATTAGGCAAAGTCAAACTAGCCTTAGTTTAATTGATTGGCAAGTCGGACTTTGCAATAGTGTATTATGCAATCTAAGATACTAGGTACTTAATTTTTAACCAGAAACATGAAATATTCTAGAAAAACAGAAACATACCATCTTTAAGACTGTTAATTTCTAGAAATTGCTTTAAAAAATAATAATAAAAAAAAGATAATAAACTGAGAATAAATATTTTTCAATACTGAATGCATTTAACAAGATCAAATTTTTAGTAAAAAAATAGGTTTTGATTGTTAAACAACACAGCACTTTCATAGATGGCACATTAGCAGTTAAGGTTTAAATAGTCTCACATGGCCATTTCCAGTTAAACCCTTTCAGGGACAAAGAAATTCTGTTGAAAAAAATGTAGAAATGATTGACTGTCGCCAGAATTTATGAACAATTGATTTGCAAATAAATGCTTTTCTTAACTTATGTTATAAAATCAAATATTTAAAGTTTCTGGTGCGAATGTGGCATTTACTAATTAAAATTATTGTGTTTTAATAATATAATATCAACCTTCAAGGAGTTCAAACTGTCCAATCAGAAATCCAATTCCAACATAATGTCGCCTCATAGCAACAGTAGGACATCTAGTGGAATAGTAGGGAATTTGGTACTTTTTGGTTAGCCGGGCGCCAGTGTTATATATACATACATATATATATATAGTATGGAACCAGTTATCCAGAATGCTATTTCTAATAGACCGATTTCAGAATCTTTGCAGAAAAACAGTGTCATACTGCCAATTTGACATATGCATTGCTTGAAACAATTGTATAATTTGATGACAACATCTAGTATTTGAAATGGAAACATATTTAGTTGTATTTTAGATGTTTTACTTTTTATGCAGAAGAAATAGAAGAATTTTTGTTCCCAAGGGATTCCCATAAGTTACCTTCTTTCAAACTCTAACTTTTGATCTTTCTTGCTGATTTTTAATCCAAGTAATCGAATAATTTAAAATCCGAAACAATGCTACAACCACATATATTACACAAAACTTATCAAATGGATGCTGCTTTAATGCCCAACCAGTTAACCGGAATACATCTGGCCCCAACCATTCTGGATAAATGGTTCTGTACTGTATATATAAATGCATATATATGTATATATATATATATACAGTCGAGTCTCTATATAACGAAATCCATTGTTCCAATAAAAAATTCGTTATATAGAGAATGAATAAAAATTCCTATTTAATGTGTAAATATTGAACAAAAATTAATTTTGAGGTGTTTAATTAAGAATTTGAAATGTTTAACTATAAATATATTGTATTTGTGAATTATTTAAATAGTTTCAAAAAAGAGAACAGACATTTATTTGAAAGCATAATAAAAATCACACCAGGAAAACTTACATTAATTTTAGACGAAGAAATCTGTAACTTTTCGCTGTTTTAATTTCAAAATTGTTACACTCTTGAAAAAATGTTCACACTTTAGCAAGGAATGAAAAATTGTATCAGGAACATTTTCCTTCATTTGAATTCTCATTCACCTTAAACTTCAATTACCTCTCTGATCTTGCTCTTATATGTGTAACAATCCAATTGACACTGTTTTAAGAAATATGTTGGTAGGTGTGTGGGAGATGAATTCGTGGGTATAAAAAACAAGGAGATTCAAGGTAGAAAAGTAAGATAAAAAAAAACTCAGCACTGAACAATAAATCACTAATCAGCGATTGAAAATTGATTCCATGTGATTTGGAAGCTGGATTGGAAGAAACAATAAATAAAGAAGAAAATTTCATGAAAAAATTTGTTATATGGAGATAGATATTTCGCTATATGGAGACTTTTTAATGAGATCATGGGAAAAAGGGACCGTTCCAACTAAAAATTCGTTATATAGAGAAATTCGATGTATGGAGTTTCGTTATAGAGAGACTCGACTGTATATGTGTATGTATATGTAACACTGGTGCCCGGCTAACCGAAAAGTACCGGGAATTTTTATAAAATACATCTGAGATATAGTGTTAAACATAACTCTGTGTTTCAGAAGTTGTTTCACTAGATGCAAACACTGTTTCTCATAGCAGTAAGTTAGACATATCATTTTTTATTATTACTAGATGTCCTACTGTTGCTTGCAAGCGACGGTAATACCTTTGCTTTTTTTTTTCACATTTTTTCAAGACATATATTTCTTTAAGTTATTCCAAATGACAACAGTACCTGCAGATTTATAACTAAAATAATGTCAGCATAAAATTTTTAATCTATCTGGAACATTTTTTGTTTTCAGTTTCTTTACCAGACTTTTATTCATAAGTTTAATAACATAATACCAGCATCATTTTTAAATAATATTGTTTAACCCTCCGAGCGTCTTGCAAAAGGGTAAAATTGTAATGTTGTTTTCTTTGCATTTTGTTTTAAATGCTAAGAAAATGTGATTCTTTCAACATTATAAAAAAAACTCAATTACAAATATGAATGTAATTCTTAAGATTATTAATAATTCTTCAATATATTTAAAATTTCATAAATCTATAGAATTATATTATCTTAAATATTGCTGTGAAACCTGGAGCTTAGTGAACGGAATAATACGCCCCAAACACTTAGAGGGTTAAGGCTGCAGCTTCCATATTATTGAACTTTAACATCATTTTCAAGTTTTCTCGATTGCTAAATAACTAGCAGAATTTTTTGATTCAATCTATAGCAAATTTTAATTGATCTATGGCTCAATATTGGACCAAGCTTACTATCACAAAATATAATAGTAACCCATAAAATAAGCCAAATTTGTAGTTTTAAAGAAGATACAATAAATAAGGAGTAAATTTTTGCAATTGTTTAAAGCTAAGCATTTCTTTTTAAGCTGTTAGATTAATCTGAATGGTCCAAAACATCTTAAAATTTTGAAATACAAGAACAAGTTGAATACAAAATTTTTGTTACTTAAGACTTTTAATAGTGTAGATAAGACACAATAGAACCGTATCTTTGGGCATAAAATGAATGTGTTGTAGGCTGTTGAAATTCAGTTCAAAATGCCTGTTTTGACAATATTTTCTAAAGATTCTTTGCATTTATTGGAAATGGAAAAAAAAAAAAAATTCAATTTCACAGTTTTTGAATAAGAACACCTGTCAATCTCATGTGTCTATGAATAAAAAATGAATTCAAGAATGTGTCGGAAATAAGAGAGTTTGGATTAGTGATGCAACGAATAGTGGTTTGGCCGAATACCGAATATTCGGCCTATTCGGCCGCCGAATAATTAATTTATTTTTGCCTAAAAACAAAATATAGTATGCATTATATGCGCAATTCTTGTATATTTCACAATTAAAATGTATTGTTTTCTTTTAAAAAATTATTTATATACAAATTTTTAATTTTTTAAAGCATTATTTTACTCTGAAAAAATATTCGGCTATGTTCGGCCTAAAAATTGCCTCAATAATATAATTCAGCCCCCCCCCCCCCCAAAAAAAAAAAAATCTCAGCAGAAGTTCCTCATCAGGTACTGTCTGTTACATTTTAATAGATATTATGTGTGTTGTTGATACATTTTAAAATAATGACAAAATTTTAAAAGTACTAGGAAACATAAGTTTCAACTTTCAGATGAAATAAAATAAAAAATAAGGAATCGTAATATCTTAAGAAAAACCACTGATAGAAAGGGTGAAATGAATATCCTCTAAAATGGTAGAAAGAAATCATTGTAAACTTTATAAAGCTCACAATTAACAATTTTTTTTTAATCTTTATTATTATTTTTTTTTCTTTGCTGTCAGCAGCAAAGCCTCTACAGAAAGTGCCCCTCAATGTGAAGAAGTAAACGAAATTAGTAATTTTCTTTCCCAGCCACTACTAGAAAGACAAGTGTCCTTTGGAGTTGTGGGCGAAAAAGGGGAAGTGGAAGACTTTCCAAACCTTTCACAATTAGCCAAAAAGTACCTATCTGCACCAGGAAGTACCATATATAGTGAGAGATTATTTTCAGAAGCAGGTAATATTTACGAAAAAAAAAAAAAAAAAAAGAAATAGACTATCATCTGAGAATGCTGAATTATTATTATTTCTGCATCACAATCTACATTTATTGAAAACATTTTAACTGTTTTTTAAGGCAAATATAAACATTACAATGCTATTCGAATTTAGTATTTACATTTCTTTCGTTATTTAATAAGAAATAGTAACACACTTAAAAAAATCACTTAAATTATATTTAACTTTTAAGCGTATCTTACTAAAAAAAACCCTTAAGTATTGCAACATATACGACTTAAATATCTTATACATATAATACATCTATATCTAATCAATCATATATTTATGTTCTTTATAGGTATAATTCAAAATATTATTGAAAGAAATATTTTTTATGTAACAAGGGATAAATGTTAAACTTCTCATTTTGATAAAAAAAAAAAAAAAAAAAAAAATGAATTATCTTGTACAGCTGTATTAAAACAATTTTGAATAGATTAATTTTTAATATAACAGATTATGTTAGCTTATTACAGATACTTTTTGTACTTACTGATACAGCATAATTTTTTTTTAACACGATTCCTAAATTAGCCTCTTATATAAAAATGGGTAGATAAAACCCATTCGGAGTATGAAAGTTAATGGGAAAAAAAGTGTTAGTTAATTTCAAATAAAATTTTCATTATACATGATGAATATAAATTGTCAAATTAAAAAGTTATACTGTGTAAATGTAAAAACATTTATTACAGTATTATTCGGCCAAGGACGAATAATGGACTTGATATTCGGCCGAAGCCGAATATTCGGCAGACAGGCCGAATATTCGGCTTCGGCCGAATATTCGTTGCATCTCTAGTTTGGATTTGAGAACAACAGGTGTGTGTTATACACTGGGTATAAAATTGAAAGCATAAAAATTGAGAGTTTTATATTAATGAAAAAAAAAAAAAAAGTGTGAATATTTGAATGAATGAGAGTATGATTTCAAATACTTTGTAGGGATTCAAGCAGATAGGCTTAGCAATAGTTTATGTTCCCCCTTTGCATTTGCTTATTTTCTTTACGTTTGTGTTAGTTATTATACTTGTTACTGTATTTTCATGCTATATATATCATGAAGGTTTCTTTGCATAAAAGGGGTGTATGCAATACATACCTTAAAATGGAAAAATACAGTATTAAATCATAGGTGAACATTATATGCCAGAATATACGGCAATGTCTTCTTTTAATAATCAAATGTCAGCAGTAAAAGTGTAACTTCACCTGGATATGTCTGATATCTAAGTGAAGTTACACTTTTATTGCTTCAGAAGTGAACCAATATTAGACCGCGGGCCCTCTGTTGATTCTAATGAACAACAACAGAAACAAAAAGAAAAATATATGGACAAAGATTTAGAATCACAAAAATTAATTAAAATAATTTAAACATAATAAAAACAGAATCTAATGTATGCCCCAGTGGTCAGCCCTATGCCCACTATCTCTATATAATAAAAGGCAGTGTAACACATCCGGAGCGAATCCATCAATCTTACCAGTCTCCGAGGAAGAGACTCAAGGGTGAAAGGTTCCATTCTCCTATTGGTTGACAAGAAACAAGAATCCCGCGATTACTTCTCAAGGTTACAAGTCCTGATAATTGAGCAGTGGTGGACACTTCTTCCTAACAAATCAGAAGGCACATCGCATTTCACCACATAAATCGCCAAGTGTCACTTGAGATTATTTCAAGTATTAAATTGTAATCATATTAAATTTTCTTTTTGACATGTAAGGAATTTTAATTTATTTCTCATATAAAGTGATTCACGGAAAACAATGATATGGTATTTTTATAAATATCATTTTTTTCCCTGCAAAAAATTGATAAAACTGACTTTCTTTTAAAAAAGTAATCAGTTTAAATATTTTAGACTTATTATTTTGTAACTTATTTTTAAATTACACATTACTTATATTTTCCTTTTCTATATACAGGTGTATGTAAATTTAAACTTAAAAAAAAAAAGAAAAACCAACATATTCCATATTTTAAAAGTAAAAAATTAATATTTATACTAAAAGTAAAATTAATAATTTTTGATTTATAGCTTTGCATCAGGAGGACAGAAGCTTAGGGGATTAGACTGTTGGGATTCAACCCAAGATACTTATTTATTAATCAATATACATGTTTTAAAAAAATTTGGAGGGAGGGAAGGAGGGGGGGGGGGGGGGGTAAACGATAAAATACAATTTCAAAGTGTTATTAAAAAAAAATAGTATTTCAAAGTTGCAGCAGACTGTTTTAATTACGCACTTTTATTGCATATTTATTAAATTTTTGTTTTATTAAGAAATCTTAAGTTTGTTATAGTATATTAGCTGGAAAACCTGGCTTACCCAGAAATATTGTAAATGCTATTTGTGTGTTTATTAGAACATAAACTAGCCGAACTTTGCTCATCTAAACGCTTCCATATTGTCAATTATTTTTTTATCAGTTTTTCAAATTTTAAGTGAAAAACACAATTTTTACCCACCGTTCTAGGACGGGCATTTACACTAGTTGGTAATAACTTAAGAAATAATGATTCAGATGTGGGCCATCTCTCAAAACTAAAAAAAAATACTTTAGTTTCAGACTTATTTATCAAATTATTTAGAGTTTAATAAAATATATAAATGGTAATTTAATGCAAAGTGAAACATACTTTGAAAGAAAAAGAAAATTTACCTCTTAAGGAATACCTCTTTACGTACAAGAATTTATTAAAAAATAAATTTTTTTGACACTCACAAAAAAAAAACTTCTCCATCAACAGAACGAAGGAATTATTCCCACAACTTAATGGACAATTAAAAGGTAAGAATTTTAGTCAATCATATTTAAGAATTTTGGGCAATCATATTTCCTTCAGTTGCTTTTCAACAATATGCTGGAGTCTTTTTATTCAACTTTAAAAATTAACAAGCCAAACCCTGTCGAACTCGATGAATGAAAATGTTTGAAAGAACTGATTGACTAAATTTATAAAAAATTAACAAAAATAATCAATATTATATTGGCTTGCCTAACTCTTAAAACAAATACTTTTAACTAAAGTTTAATTTCAACTTTTCAAATTATTAAAAAGATTAAACTTTATTCTTATACATAATCAGTAACATGCAATTAAGATTATGAAGTTATTGAGGCATTTAATCTTTGGTATTACGTAATGAAAAATTAGCCACTATGACACAATTACTTTTGCTTTCAACAAAATTCAAAAATAACATATTTTTCACCGTCACAGAATTTACATGAATACTTTCATATTCACTATTTAAAAAGTATTTTAATGTGCAATAGATATGAATAAATATATTTCCAAACTTGATGTCACATTCGCCAGGTACAATTTTGCCCGCAAACATTCACACCCTTTACTTGAGGTTCTAATCTGAGTGCTGGTAAAATCCAGAAATTTACTTTTAGATGCATTCATAGTAAAATATTTAGTTTTAACAAAGAAAATACTCATTTCATTCTTACTATGAAATCATTTTCACCCGCTGAAGCCCTCTGAGATTTATGTCTCGATCTCAGTATCAGCGGAATGAAAAAAATAGTGAAATGTAACAGCTTTATGTGTAAAAATGCATTATTTTAAATCATGATGCCATTTTCTGTTCAAAAGATTTTAAAAAGTTATTTTAAATTATAACATAAAAATGGCATCCGTAATGATATGGTAATTTCCATTGTTTCCCTTATCTCTTCAACAATGGAAATAACCTGATTGCCACCAATGCAAAGAAATTTCATAAAGGACTTTTAAAATTAAAATGTAAAAGTGGGATTATTTTAAAAAATAGTGAGTGTGGGTACATCTACAAATAAAGTGCTTTCATTAAAAAAAATAATTATTAAAATTGGTTCAGTAGAAAGCTCAGGCCAGATGACTAAAAAACAGCCTTGTCTTTTATACATGGTTCACTATAAGATACATTTATCTTATGTCTCTTAGTTTATTGTATCTCTATTTTTTTTACATTAAACTTTTAACTTACAATTCTATTTATTTGTATGTGCCAGTCAAATCTTGTTACACATTTTTCACCCACTTCCTGTTGACATACAGCTTTGAAATTTGGAATATACAGTGCACTCCCGATTATCCAGGTTAATCACTGGGAGAGGTCGCACGGACAATCGGAAAACATGGATAATCCGCAAACTCCTTTTTATTTAAGAAAAAATCAACACCAGTACAAATATATAAAAATTACTTACATTTGCATGCATAAAACTAGGAATTTTCTTTTTAATATTTATTGCTTAAAAAAAAAATCTGTAATGCATCTTTGCTTCTGCTGTTTGTTCATCTCTTGTCTTATATCGACACATACTTTACGAGCCGCAGGAATGTCACCGTAATCAAATTTTCTTTCTCCCATATAGTCTAAAAAAGCTTCTACAGATTGTAGAGCAGTAGAATGAGAAATTGTATTTTCCTCATTTAGTACATCCTCTGCATCAGTACTATCATCACTATTAGATTTAACAACACAGTTAGAAACGATATCTTCATCTGTCAAATACTGGAAGCCAGGCTCACGTGCCCTCCTATTCTCTTTAACCCTACCCGTCAAATAGGTTCCAGAGCGTTCAATTTTACCTCTACAATTTTTTCACAATACTATCATTTAAACCTGAAAAGATTCTAATTCACATGAACATCGATTTTACATGCATGATAAGTATGAAAATGTTTTTTTGTGAGTCCGGATAATCCATGCACGGATAATCAAGAGTACACTGTATATGTATTACTGAGGGCAATACATGAATTGGACACTGATTTTTTAAAATTTGATCCCTATGGAGCGGGAGCAAATTAAAAAAAAAAAATCACCATATCTCATATACCAATGGCAATAAAATCTTAAAACTTGACATGCCTATAGTATAACTAAAATTAGTAAACGCATAATTCGGAATTTTTCGAAATTCGACCCATAAGGAGAGAAAAAGAAAGGGGAGGGGGGCTTCCCCCAAGCATCCTCTGTTTTTGAAAGACATCGCAAATACTATACTTAAAGTTAAACTAACACTACATAAACTTAATGGTTACTCAATTAGTTTGATTTCCTATGGAGAAATCAATACCAGCTTCAACAATGAGCATTTATTGAAAAGTACTAATGACAAGCTTACCACAATAGGGCCAAATTGCTGAAATATCGCCAAATTTGGCAACAAAAATAAGCTGCCATATATGAAGCCAACTTGGAGAAAGTTGGCTAATTGGTGAAATTTCCATTTAAATCCATTAATCTTCCATAATTGAGCTCACAGCAATTTAATTTAAACCCCGCAGATTTAAGGTTTTTTTTTCCCCCCAAGATCTATGTGTCAGAATTTAAAGTGTAATATACGAAAGTGTACAACTTTACATTTTCATCATGATGCTACTAATCACATTTATTTATTATATTTTTTTAATAGACATATTTTATTTCATAACTTTAAGCAAAATCACAGAAAACTATTTCATATAATGCTCCTGTTTATAAAAGCTGCTTTATTTGGTTAAAGTCAGTATTAAGTGTCAGTGTTTCACAGTTAAAAGTACGGTCCACTCCCTCTAATCCACACTACATTTTAGATGTAAACTAACAGTTAAATCTTTTTTTAAGCACGATAATGTACACTTAGACCATAATAAAAGTCGACTGATCAGATTAATTTATTAAGAAATTTTTAATGCATTTCTGTATTCATTAAAAGGAAATGTTTTGTGTATCTTAATTATTAGATTGCTATATACAGAACATGATCGCTGGCTTGCATGGCCATAAAAAATGAACTTCAGAGAAGTGTGCTATCCAGGCAAACTGCTTCATTTCATGCTGAAGTGACAGGAGTTAAAACATGCGGATGTTTGGACATATGCACCTACACTTACTCCATTGTTATCAATATTACAGTACAGGACCCATTATCCGGAATTCCAAAATCCGGACAAAAAAATTGAAAACTTTTTAAATTTGTAAATTTTTACTAAAATTTTGCAATTCCTGAAATTTTTCGAAAATTTTACGGATTCCTAATTTTTTTTGGTCTACTGAGTTGCAATGTGTAGCCACTAAAATATGTTACATCAATGATGAGGAAACACGGTGCTCCCCCCCCCACATGAAATTAGAAAAAAGTCTTTTTTCTGACAAATTTTAGTTTAAAATTAATTTATATTACGATTTGTTTTTTTAAAAATCATCAGATATTTCACACCCTCCCTCTCACTTCAATAAAATATTATGGCTACACAATTGTGTTACTTGAATCAGGGGTGATTGAGTAACAAGTGGGTAAGTGTGATCACAGATCACACAGAGGGTTTCGTTTAATATTCCTTTAAAACACTTTATCCTTTTGTGAAATCTGTTAGTTCCACATTTTGCAACCAGGGGCGCACTCTATTCTACACAAACCTCTATCCAAAGGAAACTCCGTTTTACAACCTATCCGTAGGTATATTAGTCGAGGGGATCGGGTCTATAGCACCCGAGATAGGTAGGCGCCCCAGGAAATTGCATGGAACATTCTTTTATAAGCTTTTTATTATGTGTTATGAACTATGTCAAAGTTTCCAGCAGATCGACTTGTTAGATTTCATAATTTTAACAAAATTGCGTTATGTTAGTTGCAAATTCCACCACCAGGGAGCGCACACTATTCATAACAAAAGTGTATCAGATCGAAACTCTGTTAAACAACCTATCAGTGGATGTGTTACTGGAGTTGGTGGCGGCCTTAAGCGAGAAACTAAGAAATTTGCTGAAAGTACTATTCGGAAATAGTGGTAACTAAAATTTTGACATTTTTATATTTCATAAGCAGCACGTGTCTGAGTATATCATAGTGCTCAAAAAACGACACCTAAAAAGGTCGTAAACGCTATTTTTAAAAAAGAAATCCAGCGCCCCTCCCCCGCCCTCCCTTCACAGGAAATTGCATGCACCATTATTTTATAAGCTTTTTATTATGTGTCATGAAGGATCTTAAAGTTGCAAACGGATCGCCTTGTTATATTTCCTAATTTTAACAAAATCGCGTTTCGTTAGTTCCGCATTCCACCACCAGGGAGCGCACTCTATTCTTAACAAAAGCATATCTGAACGAAACTCCTTTGCGCAATCTCTCCGTAGATACATGGTCGGGAGGGTGGCGGTGCAGTCTTAACCAACAATTTAAAACATTTTCTGCGATAACAAACGCTAAGATTTAATAAATAAATCTAGTTCCCCCTCCCCCCCCCCCTCCACTCCTCGAAATATCACACTCCATTCTTTTTTACACTTTTTCTTATGTGTTATAAAGTATCTTAAAGTTTCGAAGACATAGAGTGGCGGTCTTAAACAATAATTTAAGATATTTCCTGAAATTGCTATTCGAAAATAGTGGGATGAACACTTATAAATCTATAAACTTTTTCATATTGAATAATTAATACTTATCTCATAGCGCGCCGTCGAAACACCCCACGCAAATTGTTAATTTCCTAATTTAAATGAAATCTCCGTTAAAAAAGCACGTGCCTCCATCTTAATCTGGCATTTGATGGAAATAAAAGGAATTAATAAAATAATAATTAATATCTCAGCTCGTAATGAAGCAATCTCTTTGAACCGCGTATGTATGGAATCTGCGAGAAATTTCCAGCCCGGATGTCAAAAAATTTAATATTTAAAAAGTTTAAATTTCGTATTAGACTTTCCTCCCCTTAAATTTCTCCCGCGCCGATATGTCGAGAAATGACAGCTGCCTTCCGGTGAATGGAAATCTGTTTTCATTGTTTTTAAAAACACAGAAATTAAATTTTTATCGATCGATTTTTAGTGGATTTTTTGCGTTCTATCCTACGCAGAAATTTGAAATTTATACCAAAATAAAGTAGAATTTTTTCCGCGTATTTCTACACCTGTTACGAATTTGTACGACCGATATTTCGGCAGATTCAATTTTGCTTTTTGAAGGCCCACTTCATTTATTGCTTAAAGTACTCCGTGGTAACCCTGCACCGGCTGATTTGATGGAGCATCCGCCGAGTTTACTGGCAACCATTAGGAGAAACTGGGGAGGATTTCGATAACGTGCATTTTCACCTGCATTCAAAAGGTTGATTGGTTAATTTTAGAATTTAATTAGCCCGTAATTAGGTTAATTACCAACTTTTTCAAAATTTTATGATTTGTTGTTTGATGTGAGGTGTTCAGCTATAAGTACCCAAAATTTCAAGTCTCTAATATGTATAGTTTCTGAGAACGGGCTCTGTGACGGACAGACAGAGGAGCGAGACGAATAGGGTTTCGTCAGATGAACGAAACCCTAAAAAAATAAAAATTCTGAAATTCACAGCAAATTTTTTGAAAGTTTACAGAAGCGGGGGGGAAACTCTCGGCACTAATTATGCGTTTTTTCCGCGATCTTTTGACGAAATTAAGGGGATTTTTTTTTGCAATCCTTTGAAGACATTTTTTTTTCGCTATCGTTTGACGGAATTTGCGTTTCCTTACGAGATTTTGACAAAATTTGCTTTTTTTTCCCACAATCCTTTGACGAAATTTGTTTTTTCACGCTATGCTTTGACGAAATTTGCGTATTTTTCGCGATCCTTTTACGAAATTTCCTTTTTTTGCTATCTTTTGACGAGATTTGTGTTTTTTTTCGCAATCTTTTGACGAAATTTGCGGTTTTTTCGCGATCTTATGATGAAATTTGCCGATTTTTTCGCGATCTTTTAACGAAATTGCAGGGGGCTTTTTCGAGCCTTTGAAGAAATTTGTTTTTCTCGCTATATTTTGACGCAATTTGCATTTTTTTTTTTTTTTTTTGCGGTGCTTGGAAGAAATTTGTGTTTTTTTCGCGATTCTTTAACGAAACTATGTTTTTCCAGCGATTTTTTGACGGAATTCGAGAGGACCCCGAAATCTGGAAAATTCCAAAATCCGGAAAGCTTTCGGTCCCGAGGATTCCGGATAATAGGTCCTGTACTGTATAAATGTTTTCTGTACGGAAAAGGATATAACGTGCTTATTGTCAAAGCAATCTCTTCCATGGAACCACATGCCAATCACCTTCTGAACATATTCAGTTCAATGAACGTTATTCCATCCATGAATTAATGGATGGAAAAATCTATGGTCAGCTATGCTGTTTATTGATAGCCAAAATGATGATTCTGAAGTTGGATTTAGATTATATATTGCAGGAGAAAAAGTAATTGAATTACTAGAAAGAGGAATCAGCTTCTGTTCTTAGTTCCGCATCAGAAGAAGATTTAGTTACCTGGGATGTCTTTCCAGGATGAATTCTTGGAGTCAGAAAAAGTCACTCATGCAGAAATAATATCTTCTGTGTTGATTTCAGAGGAAAAAGATAGACCGGGAGCCGGCAGCACAGACAATCACCTCATCGAGCTCATGAATGAAATTCTAGGATTAGTTAAATCTTGATCCACATATTAAAACCCAATCGGTCTGCCAAGTCATATCTTGGTGAAAAACCAGATTTTAACAGCTGACTTGTAGGTTTAGCCATTGTATTTTCCTGTTCCCAGTCCTCCATGTTTTCATACTTTTTGGTGCAGGAAAGTACAATGGTAAACCTACAAGTCAGCCGTTAAAATCAGGTTTTCCCACCAAGATATGCCTTGGCAGACCGATTGCGTTTTAATATGCGAATTAAGATTTAACTAATCCTAGAATTTCATCCGTGAACTTGATGAGGTGACTGTCTGTGTTGCTGGCTCCCAGTTTAAGATAAAACAGAATATGATGCTGGAAAAGGTTAAATTGCTTTCGAAGAGAGGTTCGCTCTTGAGGATAAATATCTTAGTTTTTTTAAAAATACACTTTTGTTACTGATCAAATACAGTAGAACCTCTTTTATCTGAAACTCTTTTGACCAAAACTCTCGGTTAACCAAAATCCATTTTTAAAGCTTTTTTCTTTACTATTACATTTCTTGTGTGAAAAATCCATTTTGAAAGCTTTTTTTTTTAAAACTATGATATTCCTTGCTTGCAAGCGGTCCTTTACGAGCCACGAGTACATATAAATATTTTTGATCCTTTTCCTTAGAATTCCTTTGAATTTAACTAGAGATCCTGTAAGCTGTGGAGTGAAAAGTACAAAACCAACAACTTAGAAATTCTGAAGCTTTTGAATGTTTTGCAAAAGGTTTGGCATGGCTGGAGCAGCAGAAAGACTGTGATACTGGTGAACTAAAAATATTAAAAAACTTCGTGATAGAAATTCAAAGCAAAGACAATCAAAACTATGACAAACAAAACATTGTTTCAAACCCTTGTAAAATGTATTTAATTTCAGAATTAAAATTCAGGTAATTTATTCTTGTTTCTACTTTGCTATTCTTTGTTTTTATTAAGCACTTGTTGCCATAATAAGAAATAGTGCATATATTTCTCCTTAATTTTAAAATTGAAGCATTCTCGATTATCCGAAAATTTTGATTTTCTGAAAGAGGGTCGGTCCTAATTACTTTGGATAATCGAGGTTCTATTGTAATTCTGACTCTCCAAGATTAAATTGCAGAGCATAAACTAAAATTTAAAGCAAACCACTATCACTGCAATGTTTGATACATTTAAAAATAGGCAGCAATTTAGTGGAAATGTTTCCTATTAATTTTGTATTATTATATCATTTAAATGTATTTTTAATATTGAATATATATATATTTTTTATATAAAAAAGCATTTTCTTTCATTTCTAATTATTTATAGTGTGATTACTATACTCATAGATAAATTCAAAATATTAGAATATAAACAAAGAAGTGACCTATAATCCACAAAACCCTTGGTCCCAACCTGTGCAGATTAGAGGGAGTGTACTGTATTTAAAATGTAGATTTAGATTAATTTTATTCAAAAGTAGTTTGTATCAACGAAATTCCAAAGTAAATTAAAATACACACATACAAAAAAGATATTAAATAAAAATACAACCACCAAAATCTAACCAAAGATTTTATTTGGATGAACAGTAACAATTCTTAACACAGACTATAATAATTCCAGACAAATTTACAAATTTCTTGAAATAATACTAGCGAGATAATTCAATAATACCACATGAAACATAAATGAACTTAAGAGAGAGATGTTCTATCACAACCATCAAATTCTTGATGTATTATTAAGCTGTAACCAATCGATAAGTCTAAAAGTATCAATAACACAAACAATAATTAAAGAACAATATAAAGTATATAATATATATGTATTAAAATTCTCCATTATACTAAAATGCATTTAAAAATCAACAAGTTTTATGAGATTTCAGTTAAATATTATCTTATTTTTAAGATGAAAATATTTTCTAACAATCATGCTTATTTAAAAATATATTAATTAAGCAATTCCTGTACAGAGATTTAAATTCTATAAATTCTTTTTTTATTCTAAGTAAAATTTTAATGATTATGATGATTTTAATAGGAAAAATTACTAAGTAAGATCTATATATTAAAAAAAAGTAAAATATAGCCCACTATACATAGTGATATGATAATTTAAATCCAAGCATTTATTTTTTGAATAAGGTACATGATTTTAAACATAACAAGTGTTTTATTTCTTCACATACAGTTCTTATTTTCAATGATTATTCAACATACACATAAAAAAACGAAAAATCAAATTAACAATTGAAATACATATTCAAAATTTAGTCAACTGTATTATCAATTAAGAAAGAAAACAATCAATATTATATATATATATAAATAAATAAGTAAATAAATATTCTGGAGCTTATATCAGTCACGTAATAAAAATAACAACATATTATGCAACATATTTGCAGAGATGGAAAACTTTTAGATGACCTGGAAAACAGATTTTCTTATAAGAATGACAGTAATTTAACTGCATAAAAAACAATTAATAAAACATTTTATATGTACATATTAAATACAGATAAAAATGTATTTTTTTAATAGATTTGCATAATTTCTAGACTAATCAAATTAAACTTCATGTGCTATGAATGCTTTTATATTTATATTTTAACATTTTACAAAGAAATTTTTTATCACATTAGACATAAAATAAAAATTTAAACCAAAGAACTATTAGTGAATTTTTATATTGAATGAATTTTTGGTATTTTAGAAATAGTTAAATTCTTATGGTAATATACCAACAAAACTAAACAATTTTTAAGTATTACTTTGTTTAAATATAGTTCTAATTCCATCTTTTCATACTAGAAGCCAAATCTACATTTAAACACAAATGGGAAGGAGAGCAAAAGCATATGTTACTATAAAAGTAGAAATCTTCTATATTCTACAAAAATGCCCCATTTCCCATCCCCTTCCAAACACAAACTTTTCCATGATTGGTTTCTTGCTAAGATATGAATGTAAAACAACAAGAAATAAAAACCTTTTTCTTAAAAATAATTTTTACATAATTTATAGAAAAAGATATAAAAATAGTACTTAACTGAAAATAACTTTTGCTGTAAATTGCTGTGCATAAATCTGCTAAGAGCACCGCCTCATGTACAAAGTTTGCTACATTCTATAGCATTATTTAAATTTTTTAATTCTATTAAGACAGAAAAAAAGATGTAGCATGATAACATATTAAAAAACCTATATGTACTGGTGTAAGAGTTATATCTTGACCTGCATTTAAACTTTATCATGCAATTTTGATATATCATTTGTAAAATGAATTAAGAGTCTGGGCCAATACAGCAGTTTAAAGTACATTTTAACTAATACGAGATATATACGGAATTGCTTATTTTCTTACTAAATTTCTTTTCTATTATTATTATTTTTCTTTTTAAAGGCAATTCAATTGAATATTTTAAATTCCGCACAACTATTTGTTGAAAGATTTTTGATTATTTGCTTAAATATTTTATTAGTTACCTACATGTTATTAAATACTGAACAAGTGTTGCTTTTTTCAAACAAAATTGAAAACTATAAATTTTCCCTGTAATATCTGTTTGTTGTAGAATTTTATATATCCCAGATGACAACAAATTTAGCTTCAGGATGGCTAGCATTTGAACTTTTTTTTCTCTGATTTTTCTAGGTCTTTTCACACATGGCTTTTTTGAAAAAATTCCCCCGTCCCTTTTTTTTAAAACATACAAACAAAATGATTTTCAAAAAAACAAGTTGACCCACTACACAATTAAATTTAAGCATGAAAAAGTTGTTAAAGAAAAGTTTTGTTTATTGTAGAAAATATCAAAATTGATTACAGATTGAGCAATTTTTAATAAAAATCTTCTACAAATTTTGGAAATTGTATGAGATGTCTCCTTTTCTTCCACGAAATTGGGCCATGAGTGATCAATTTTAAAATTGCACTGAAATTTCCAGGTTTCAATTAAAGTTCTATGAATCTCCCAAGTTGGCTGACCATCCTGGGCTTTTTAGGGCAAATGCAGAACAAAACATTTGACTACATTAGTAGCTTCAGTCAAATAATAAATTTTATCAAAATTACAGACAACCAGGGGCTAAAATTTAAAATTTTATTAAAATTAAATTTTCCAAAAATTGTGAAATATTCTCCTTGAAAAATGTCAGGGTGGGAGATTCCCACCTGCATGAGGCAGTGTATCTACCGGTCACAAATGAAGTAATTCAGTATAATCTTATTTCTATCTATATTCATAATAGTCACAAAAGTTATGAATTTCATAAACAGGTTATGCAAGGAAAAAATGCAAATTCGTCAACTGGGTCAAAGATTAAATGTTGTAACAGGTCTTTCACTGTTCAATTCTTCTCCATGTACAATATTTATATCAAACATAAGCAGAAATATATCTGCATGACATTTCTTGCTGTTTTATTTTACAGGTCTTTAATGCCATGGTAAATGGAGGATTGAATTCACCAATGAAATCTCATAATCCCAGTGTTTTAACTCATTTAAGTTATCACTAAAGCAAAATCCTGTTTGTTTATTAAACAACAGCATATATTTTTATGCTTAAAAATTTTTTTTTTTGGATGTTTAAAAGGGTGAAATATTAAATACTTTTAATCTGTGAACATTGATTTAGCATACAAAATAGAATTAAAAATAAATTTAGACTTCATTAAGTAATCAAATTTTAATTAATCTGATGCAAATGTCAGAAAATGGTCCTGAAAAACTGTTAGATGTACCAAATTGGAGAAACATGAGGCATAAAATGAAAAAAAGCAACAGAATATTGTGTGACATAAGCTCATAAATTATATACCAGGGTTGGCGAACCTTTTTGTCGCCACATGTCAAATTTGGTCAAAAAATATTTTACTTGACCAGGACGTGCCAACTAAAAAACAAATTTAGAAGATGGAAAAATAATGGATTAAAATTACTTAAAATTTTCCATTAAGATTTAAAAAATATTAGAAACATATATGTAGCTATACTATAATACTTGTGGAAACAAATATATTTTAGAACTTAATTTAAAAAAATGAATTCGGTGTAATTTTATTTCTGTTGTTGCATTTTAATATCAGGTTAATTTTAAAGCGAACTGATCCGGATTTATCTGACAAATGCTTTCAGTTTGAGTTTTGATATTATTCATTTAGGAAAACAGCAACTCAAAAGCATAGATAGGGGGGAAAAAAAAAAACAGTTAAAATGTTAAATGCCAGATTCTCTGAATAACTCTGAAAAATTCAAAGTTGCCATAACTTTACATTTGGAACTTAGTAATGTCTAATAACAAATTCTTGCCGATAGTTTTCAAATATCACCTTTTTTTGAAAAATTTTTGAGACCATAATTAATTAGATTGGAATATAATATGCCACAATTAAAATTTTTGAATTTCCATTTAATCGAATTTAGAAAAAAATCAGTTGCGATTTTGTGAAATTCCACTTTATTTTGATTTAGAGCCACAAGCAATGCCGTGACAAAATTATTCTTTTATGTGCCAAAAGTGGCATGCATGCCATAGGTTCGCCATCCCTGTTATATACTATTGCACATAATTATTTTCATATTTATACTTCTTTGACTTTCATTACAAATCCTTGGTTTTTATCTGTTGTACTATTAGAATCTTCATGTTTCTCACTTTTCAGTACCATGAGTGCTTGTAAGGCAAAAGTAACCTTGTTACTTCGTCTCGTTATAACTATTTGTAATCCCCCCATTTACAAGCGTTGGAAAGGAACTTCCACTTAAAAATTTGGATTCTACACCCTGAGCAACTTTTTTTCCTAGACTAAATGATATCAGTACTGATGATGTTCCTAACAATTGCCAATTCTAAGTGAAATTTGTTGGCTAATTATTGTATTTATTTTGGTAAAATTTGGCTGTATTTTTCTTAATCAAAATCTATCTATAGCAATTTATAGTGAGAGCCAACTAATTATTTTCAATTAAACAGTATTTTTGATTTCTTTCTCCCCAAACAAAATTGTGTATGAATACGCATTTTTTTTTTTTTTTTTTACTTTCTGTATCATTATAGCATATTTGGAAAATAAGATACATTGTAGAAACACAATAAAAATCTGCTATGTACAATTATAGGCACAACAATTGAAAGGTTTTTATTTTGAGCGGGATGATAGCATAACTGATCTATCAGTATTAAAAAGTAACTATTAATTGCTATTTGAAATATAATATGTACAAAGATTAAGATAAAAAGAATGTCAATAATATTAAGTTAATGATAAAACGAAAGCTCCTAATAAATGTAACACTGTCAAAAAAATTAATTAGCTTCATACCAATATGATTTTATTATTTACTCTTTCTGTTCCATTATATATATATACATACATAGGATGTTCCAAAAATGGTATGTGTATTTTAATAATGGAAGGAAGAAAAAAAAAAAAAAAAGGAAAGCAATAGAAATACATCATTTACTGCATTACTTGGGAAACCAGCAAATTTTCAGTCACACAGAATTAAAAATTTAATTATGAAGTTTGCCAACAGATGATGTTGAATTCCCAAGAGCAGCAAGGAAATACACTCCTTCAGATCTCCATTCTGTACTTTGTTGTCCTGCTGTTTGGAGATTGCAAGCTGTTGTGCAAAAATGGTTCATTGTCTTGTCTTGAAATTTCACTGCCTGTATCAAAATATTGTTGAAATAAGGTACAGTTTTCAGAGGAAGTATAATGTCAAAAAAGGACCGAAAAGATATACAGTAAATAATGGATTAGGAACGATAATGATGATTGTGCTGGAAATGTCGGTGTTTTCTTCCTTAACAGCGACATCTGTTGGCAAACCGCATAACTAAATTTGAAATTCTGAGTGACAGAAAATGTACTGGTTTCCCAAGTACAATGCAACAAACAGTGCATTTTTAATCACTATCCATTTATCTTTATTTCATTTTTCAAACACAATTATTTCACATGTTATTTTTGGGAACCATGCATTATATATACATAAAATGGCTAACAAAAGGGATTGGATACTTAGAAAATCCAGAATGATCAAATAGTTAACTTTAGAAGCTGATCTTTTACTGTACCTATACACTATTTCAATGAGAAATGTATGTCAAAATCACATAGATTAACTTTTTATAGGGCATTAGAGAAAAGATTAATTTTCTAGAGTAAATAGCATACAAAACAATTTAAAAATATCTATTTTTGTATTAAATCCCTCAGATCTCTGTCTTTATATAATATCATATAAGTTTAGTACTGTTTGTGAAAATGCAATGAAGTGCTTTTTCTAAAAACAACCAAAAGGGGGAAAAAAAAATCTGCATAAAATTATAATGGAACTTAGGGGAGAAATAACAAAATCATTCTCATAAGCAAAACCAACCCAATGAAATTTTGTTAAGTGTGAATAAGAAGCATAAATTCATTAATAAAGCAATTTCTTCAAATTAAAATGCATACCTTTTAATTGTAACGCACATAACTTTAAATCCTATAAACATAATTTAATTAGTTTAAAAAAATCTTTATTAATATATACATGTAAAATGTTTGAGTACTGTTTTTCCTTTTACCATGGAAATTATACAAAAATGAGATAAAGATGGGATGTAAAATCTACATCAGCGGTTCTTAATCTCTTAATTACCATGTACCCTCTTTCATATTTCCTTTGTCTTCACTAACGATGGAACTAGACAAAATTTCACCCAGGGCAAAGTAATAAATTAGTTGCACCCCCTCCCCCACGAATATATTTCGCAGAAAATTTAAGTAAATAATTGCTTAATGAAGTTAAAGTAAATCATGCCATTTACACACATACATTTTTTAATATGCAAGAGATTTTCTATAGTAGTAAATTGTATGTATAATCTTTAATATTTTATTAATACCTTAATTTAAATAAATATATAATAGAAAAACTGCAGAAAATACATCATAGTTATATATTAATTAAAAATTTATGATTTATCCTGTTAAAGTTTTTATTGTCCTCATAAGAGTTTGCAAGTTACAAATGTTCAAAAATTATAAATTAATTGAATTTATTGTTACTCTTTTGTTTAATACCTCACATAGGTTTTAATGTTTCAACTTGCTAAAACTTTTTTCATCGGAGCAACAGATACTGGTAGTGTAAAAAAACATTTTGATATATGTAGATAGGTTTAGTTAAGCATCTTTAAATCCATACACATATATAACATTTAGCAGATTAATAACCGTGCTTAATTTCCTTTTTGGATCTAACTCCAATGTATGATGTTTGTAGCTTTAGACTTCCAGAAACTGTTTATGCAATAACATACAGATCCATTGTAATTCTTTTGAAATACTGATAATGTGATATTAAGTAGGTATAATATAATGAAAATTAATTAATATTCAGTTAACTAATGTATACCTTCATGTAATGTGGAGTTATTTATTTCCTTTGAAATACAATTAGATCTAAAGAAAAAGAAAAAATACATGTAGCACTACAGATAGAAAAAATGTCACAACTGAAAATCGATTTTTAATTGTGAAGTTCTAAGTGATTCTAAGAAGTCGTAGAATGTAATACAGAATTTATTTCATTGCACTCAGGGCAATTACGATATTTCTTATATTCTTGCTGCTAGTATCTATTGATATTTTCATACTATAATTTTTAAAAGGTTGATTTTGTTACTTTCATATCAATGGAGTGCAGTTATTATACATTATTACAATAGTTTTTATGAATTTAATAGTTTATTAACTGAAACATTTAAATTATACCTATATCCATAATATCAGAGTTCAAGCATTTTTTTAATTGCTCTTTAATTGATACATTAAATGGGTTTAAAATTTTGTTAATAAGCTGAAATTTGCAGCAAAACATTTCTTTTTGATTCTATAATTGATGACTTTGATTAATATTACATAATATTTAACTTTAAAAACACGCATTAATTAGTAAAAGAAGGCTAGCCACGAAAGTTAAAAAAAGTTCTCAATTTTGGAGTTAAAATAGAGTACACAAAAGTAAAACACAATGCCTATTTTTATATCTCTCCAGAGCCAACTTTATTATCAACAGTATCATACATGCACTTGCTCAGTACAGTAATATTTTCAAAGCAACATATGATTCAAGGAGCAGCAAAATGCATTATTGCACTGGTCTAAATCACATAGATGCAAAGTAACTTGTTGCATGCAAAATTTTTGTGTTGGTCCTGACCATAGCTAAGTTGCTGATAACACTTCATGTTTTAGAAACTAAATTTCTTTTGGCATAGTAGAGCGGTCCTAAAATCTGACCATCTCTTTAAAATATAACTGGATAGTATTAGCATGTTATTTCAAACATTTGCACAAAGGAAAAAAAAAATGTAGCTACAACCCTAGATAGCACTTATTAAAAGGGCTGAAAAAGAAAAAAAAGTTTAAGTAGTACAAAAAAAGTTGAAAATATACAACTTGCAATACAACCATGCTCTACAACTAGAATAACTTGCTAGTTAACTTTAAAGGTGAGTAACCCAGAAGGGCAGAAAAAACAAATGTATGTGCAGGTCTTCACCGTCGTGTGATCGATCGCCAGTTGTGTAGAAACAACTAGCTTGCACCTTGTTAATTAAATTTCCCCCTTTTACACTTGATTCTATCCTGATTAAAGCAAATTTTGCTAGTTATCGAAAGTAAAACTCAATATTTTTACATGCACAATTTAAATTTTCTTTGTTTTTAATCTTTGTATAATTCCTCATTTCGGCATCCTCCAAATCCAGCGCCTGAGGCAGCTATCCCATCTGCTTCCCCCTCCCTTGTTTCATCACTAGTCTTTGCGTACCACCAGGATTTAAGAATGAAATTACTGAAAATTTTTAGAATCTTGAATACAGATTATATAAAGTAATTGTACTCTGTTTTTGAGCAGCATTCTTTTTTTAACCATTTGGAAAAATGGTTATTGTTCTCTGTCAGGGTAGGAAATCAAAAGCATATTAGAAGGTTTTTATTGGTTTAATCTGCATTTTATCCCTGTTCTGATTGGTCTATACAGTAATCTGTATTTCCGTTACATTCAACAACGATGGATACCTTCTATTGCCACTATGACAAAAAAGTAATAAAAACTACAAAAAAAAAAATTAATAACTCAGAAACAAATTGAGATACAGCTTTCAAACAAATTGCATTTAAAAGTACATTTTTTTTCTCTATTCGACAGTGTAAAAAGTAATATTGTGGTATGTTTAGAAGTTTAAGAATGAAATTTCATTTAAAATGTGCCGTCAGATTTCTTGAAAGGCGATTTTTGTTGCTTGGAATTTTTACGTGCAATAACGCTATTAATGTTTAATTCATGGCATACGTAATGTAGGATCAACTCAGTGTGATTTTTTATGTCTTAAATTTTAGTCTTTGAAAAAATCATTTTCCAAATGGTCGTTGTAATTTGTTAAATTGCTTTTTTTTTTTTTTTTTGGTATGGGAAAATTTTACATCACATGTCAGACCTTTATGGACCTTTCTAAAGATGAGCTGTGGGGCTCTTGGGGTTTGTCAACCACAGTTTAAGAACCACTGATCTACATATTTAAATAAAATACACTTTGAAGGAATGAGGTACAACAATGATTCATCAAAATAGAAGCAATTTACACAATGCAGTTTTAAATACTTCTAAACAATCTGTCTGAAAATAGTATTTTGGCAAATAAAAGTAAAAGCATCTGGGAAACAATATCCATTAAATAAATTGGACATTTAAATAAAAAACTTGCTTCCAAGATTTAAAAACACGAAAACCACAACAACGAATTTCCATATTAGTTTCATAGTACAAACATTAATGACAAGAGTTATAAAGGACATTTGTATAGTTAACTAATATTTTAAAATTTGAAGAATTTTTTACATGAATTAGTAGCTCTTTAAAAGCAAACTACATGTAACATGGATAACAATTTCAGTGACATAAATATTCATATTGATTAAGTTCAACAGTATTAAATATATAGAATTTAAAATTGGAGATGAATAACAGATATATTTCTACAAGTAATGTATTTTACAATAGTTGCTCACAATGTTGAACAATTCTGTTCATTTTACATGTATGCTAAAACTCTTTTCAAAACACATTAAAAAATATGGATAAATATATCATGATTGTAATTTTTCAGGATATTGGGTAAAATAAAATTTCAAAATGTAAAATCTGTATCATACAACATATTCTACGGTTAAATCTCCATATGTCGAACTTCAATAAGGTAAAAGGGTAAAAAAATTCATACATTTTTCAATGTTATACATTCTCACCAACACCTCTATATTTTCAAATAGAAATAAAAAAAAATCTTGAAGTTTGAGACATAGAGATTTACAATGAATATTTATTCTGAAGGCACAAACATTTTTACACAGCATATAGATATTATCTATATTATCATGATATTCATAAGCAGCATGCTTAAAATATTTTTCAGAATTGTAACACTTGCAGATTCTCACAAAGGAAACCAGAACTATGGATATATAAAATACTTAAAAATTTACACAAAACGTTTTAATTTGGTTTAACTTTCTGTCGAGAACTTTCCTGCATTTTTATAAAAAATGCTTATAAAACTCAGGTTAACTTAAATTTTCTTTTGCGATCTGGTGCTAAAATACCTTGCCGATTCCTTCATTTAAGGTTGTTCTAACAACATAATTCTATAAAAGATATTTTTTTTTTTTTACAGCTGATTTAACCTTTTCCCAGGAAAAAGGAAAATATGGGCAAGTAGTGTTGCATGTAGCATCGGACAAAGTGGGACAGTGGAATGAAAAAAGCAACAATTGTTTCTAAACTGAGATTTAAAAATCTAAAACAATTTTCTTTTATTGTATTTAGTTTATGTAAATTAAACAACCTCTAAACATAGCAAGTCCATGAAATAGTTAACAATATTGTGAACTAACAATTTGATGTTTACAAATGAAACTAAAAATCAATATAGTGAACTATATCAAAGGAAGAATTTGTGTAAAAAGAAAATCTGTCTAACTCTGAAAGATTTTCAAATCCCAGTGAATCTATAGTCATAAATTCCTTCATTATAAACTTTGCTTAAGACAAAATACTGCCAACGATGGATTTTTTTTTCAATCCTGATTGACTTTGTCTTAGAGCTTACTGTATGATACTATTTAAGGATGTATCACATTAGTCCCACCATATACAAAACAAACACAGAAATATTTATCTCGAAATTGCCAACAAAATAATTAACGAAATTCCGAATTGCTAGATTAATTTTTAATAAAATGTAATGTATGCAGTTGTAATATTACTTAAGGTACATTATTAAATTAAGTTTATCCATGCACAAAATTGTCAGATATTATTAAACTTTTCAATAATTAAACACATCTTTTGCACTTTTTAAAAATAAAAGTAAAGCATTATTTAAAACACAGTATCAAAATTACAGCTTTAAACTGGTTTTGCAAAAGAGATGCAACCATGCCTAATTGACCATAATTAAAAATGCATAATATTTATAAGAAAAAAATTATTGTTTAAAAACACCTTAAAAAGAATGTGAAATTTTATGCATGTTGGAATAAAAAATATTTTGCAGTTGTGTTGGGAAATTTAAAGTTTTTGAGCAAGAACAGGAAAAAATATGAATATTCTAAACACAAATAATATTTTTCATCATGTAGAAAATATAACCTCAATGAGAAATCTGTCATTCAAATTCTACACTAAAAATCTACAAAGATCTAGTCTTCATAAATTACAGATTTGTACATTTTATTTCTTTTAAGATTTCACAGTCTCTCAAGAGCATCTCACAGACAAGATAATAGCATGATGTAAGTGAAAATTTAAAAATACAGTAAAATCTATGAAAATACAATCTATCTACAATGGAAGAAATTCTACTTAAAAAGGTCTTAGCACTTTATTCGGTCCCTGGAAATTCTGTCTTTTACATGCTTTACTGCATTTTTACTTTGTGAAAATTCAAGCCTTTTGACTCCTGAATATTGGAATGTCCTGCATAAATCAGGATACTTAGCAACTGCTCTCTGAGGGCTAAAATTGACACTGATAAAACAACAACAGTTTTGAGTTTTTGATCCAAACAGCCATAACATGTAATAATGAACATGAAGCAGTATCTAGTATATAATCTTGTTAAAAACTCATTAATATTAACTAAATATATCATTCACACATTAAATATAAGAAAAATAATATGTGCTAATACATTATTAGCAGAAGCAGCTATTTTTTTAGTGCCTCTGTGAATATGTGCTTCTAAAGAAATCACTAAGAACCAAGAATTTTGTGTGCCACACCCTTAGTATTTAGAATCCTGGGCAGATGCTCAGACTCCTCTATCATCTTCTAAAGCCATCTCCGATTAACAGTTAAAATACAACATTTATTGAGATGGATTCAGCAATAACAAAAACATTTAAAATTTGTCAGATACAATAACATTTATAATTTGCATTTGAAGTTCCACAAATAAAACTTGTGAATAAAGCAGAATATTATCTATTTCATTATCCAAAGATCAAACAATTTTTATAACTAATTTGTACTTTTTAGTATGATGAAGTTCAACATATTGCACACTTATTAATAACTGGCTAATTATATAACAGGGTACTACAAATTGTGTAGCATAAAAACTGAATGGCTCATAGATTTACCAGAAGCAATAAAAGTAAAAATAATAACTACAATAGAGAAGGGAGTTGGTTTAAATGAATATTTTGATTTAAGAATATAAAAACAAACTATAAGATTTCATTATAATCTTTAAATAAAAATGTTTTCATTAACATATATATATATATAGAGAGAGAAAGAGAGTATAAATATATTTTTTTTCCCCTGTAAAAAAAAAAAAAAAAGAAAAAAGAGAGAGAGAGAAAGATTATATCATACATCAATCAATATGACACACAAGAGTTAAAACAGCAGCAATAATAATTAATGTATTTCTAAATAATATGAGTGAAATATTTTACTATTTATCAGTAGTACTATTAGCAAATAATACAATAAAATAAGAAGCTGATGAATCATAGTAATATATTCACTATAAACAGCAATAGTTAAAATGTTTTTAAGTATACATTGCAATGCAAGAGGCACATGTAATAAAATTATTATGTCAAACTGTCTCTCTCCAGAGAAAATGCCAGCTTTATAAAAATAATAAGAAGAAAAGAAAAAAAAAAGGTGGAGGGGTGGGCAGAAACCCTAGTACATTGACAGGGAATTTATGGCACACAATAGAATATTTTCAACACAGATTAAGGTTCTAAAATAAAATAGAATGAAATTAAACAAAATACACAAATTTAAATAAGGTGAGAGCTTTCTATTTTATTTTTCTGAAATTAAAGAAATGCATCTTACTGAATTCCGATTTATTCCAACATGGGCTCAGTAATTTATCAAATTCATAACTGCCAACCTATCAGTTTAATGCAAATTAAATGAAATCAGAAATTATATTTAATAAAAACAGTCATTAAATAATCACATAGGAACAAGAAACATTTCATTAAATAATTTTTCTGATTCAAATTATATTTTTTTGACTTGGAAACAAACTGGAAGGTGCAAGTTAAAAGAAAATTGGAGAATATTGAAAAGAAGGATCATCATGTATTATAGGAAAAAATGTCAATGGTAAAATTATAGACTTGGTATAAAATTAAATTAGCCATTTGACAATTTTCCCATCAACCTATGACTGCAGGTTTTATTTTCAGAAAGAATTGATATGAAAAACTCAAATAAAAACCACTTGTCAAATGATTCACTTCAGCTTGCATTTCATTAAAAGTAACTAGGTATGAACCCAATATTAAATATTTGGAATCCAAGATGCAATAACCGAAAGCACATTTACTTTATTGCTTTCCAAAATATAATTGTTACTATAATTATTACAGTCTAATACCAACATCCATGTTACTCACATATTTTAAAATCCTAATAAACAAAAATTCAACTAATTTTGATTAACTATTTTTTTAAATTTAATTTATTTATTTAATTTTGGTTGTTAGCATGTCATGCTCATGTAAATTCTTTTTTGAAAAAAAAAAAAAGCATGCGAATGTGAATAGGTTCATGTCCCTGCCTTAAAAAATTCAATTGTATTAAAACTATAATAATTTTTCTTCAATTTATCTGAAAGAATGAAACAAAGTATTTTAAGAATAAACAACCAATATACATTTTAATGCAACATATCATAATACAGTGTAAATTCAAAAATCCGGCATCAAAATCCTCTTTTCTTCCTTTTTCTTTTACACTATCAAGATATCGGAGAAGAAAAATAGCAATTCTTTATGAATTAAAAACGTCAAAATCTAAAGTAAAAACGCAAAAAAAAAAGAATATTTGATTTTTTTTCATTTGCCAGAGGCGATTATTTTCGGAACAAATTTTCTGGGAGCTGCACCGTTGCTTAGCAAAGGGAACAACTTTGGGGACAAATCTGGCAAAAAGATGTCACTAAAAAAATGCATAAATTTGACTGGAGAATTTATATATGCTTTAGCGAAATAAGACTATTTCCGAAACAGACATTGTTCATTTGTATAAAATACAAAAAAGAAAAAATACTTGTTGAAAAACGGCAAAAAAGAGAAAGTTGACATCGATGTTTCTGAAAATTACAGGAGAAGAAACAATTTCACTCTTTATTAAATTTTTTTTTCTGTAACATATAAAATATTAATCAGTTTTTTTTTATATTTATCTTTTTTCTTTCATAATTATCACTAATAATGAATTAAATTATGGCTAAAGGCACCATTAAGAATATATTGCTACTTTTGGTATTCCTAGTTACTACTTTTAATATTACTTCAAAAATCCGGCAGTCAAAATGTCTCAGTCCTGATGATGCCGGATTTTTGAAGTTATGCTGTAATAATTTTTTAGTCTATAAAATAGGGTAATGAATCTTGTTAATAATTACATATAATCTTTTAATTGACACAAAATAATATAAAAGCATCAGTATTTATTTTACAGGAAGGAATAACAAGCTAATTTTTAAAAGCAAAAGAAAGTCTAATAAAAAATTTAATAAAACATTAAATTTATAATAAAAAATATAAAAATATATTTAAAAATTCATAATGATCAAAATTTTGCTTATTCACTCCCACCCACCTTCATTTATTTCTCTCTCTCTCTCTCTCACATACACACACAAATAAATGTTACAGTTCAAGGGATTATTTAGTTAATAATAACTGTTTAATATTAATAATAACTGGCCATTATTAATAATATAACTGGATTTATTACATGACCTGTAACATGTATTCGTGAAGATAAAGATACATTAAAATTAAGAAATATCAGGTAAAACAAATTTTGAATAATACCACACTAAGATAGTCATACTAATAGCTGCCAAAAGAATAAAATTGATAACTGATGTCAGGGTTGCCACAAGCAAAAGTGCAATAAAAATAGTTTCTTTAGTAAATAGAAATCACTAAAATAGCTGTCTAAATAGTACTTTAAATGCCAAAAATAGTTTAAAAGTTTGATCCTCCAATAGTTACTTTGCTAATGAGCAATACAAATTTAAATGAATTTATTTGTTAATGAAAGTACTAGCAACCAGCATAATCTAGTTTTTAATTAAATAATGCATTTCCAGCACCATTTGTGTTTGTTAGCAATTTATTTTCTCCTGTAGCATCACAAATGCTTTCAAGGTTACCGGCTAAGTTATCATAGGAGGATTATATAGCAGCCTACAAAAAGTGTAAATTGAACATCATTCTTTCATGGCTTGATATTTTTTTTCACTAATAAATATAACAATATTAAAATCTGTTCTACATAAAAAATTTTGTTGCCTGCTCTCCAAATTTTTAGTCAACATGCCGAACTAGCAACTGGGATTTGTCAAACTCTGCTGTAGTAGAAGCGCCATTTTCGAGAAAAAACTTGCTCAAAAACAAAACTGGAATGTCACTGATAAAAATTGTTTTATTCTTAGAAGAATTTTCCAATACTTTCAAAATAAAATTTCATCGGCAGAAAAAAAAGGACTTAGCATGCAATTTTTTTTTTAGCAGTTTAAAATTTAAAAAAAGTCATAGTTCCTTCTCCACTGGGAAAAAAAAAAAAGAGGTTTCATATGATGTTTTTTAGTTGCTGACCCAGCAATGTGGAAGGGGAAAAGAAGCAAACAATTGCATGCATATTGAAAATGATTAAAAAACAATACATGAAATATTATTACATTAGTTTCTAAACCTTCATGTCTTTGATTCTTTAAAATAACGAGTTGCAACCCATCGAAATTCGACGAACTAAAATGTTAGAAAGGAACTTCAGATCGAATTTATAATAAACCTACAAAAATAATTACAATTAAAAATTCATCTAACATTGGTTGTCTCACTCTTTCTTAAAACAAATAATATTTTTTACCTAAAATTACCAAAATATTATTTCCACAAACTTCAACTGCTTAAATTATTGAAAAATTAAACTCTATTATAATACATAATCAAAATGAGTAATTATGATGAATTTATCGATTGAGGCTCTTATGTTTGTTTTTACGGGATGAAAAATCAGTAAAAAGTATTTCGCTTTGTCACATCATAAAATTCCCCCCCATAAAATCTAAACTGTACGTTATTTTCACATTCTCATAATTTACATACGCACCACTCAAATTCACAATTTGAAAGTATTTTAACACGCAATAGATTATTAATGAATGTATTTCCAAACTTAAAGTCACGTTTGTCTGATGCAACTTTTCATGTGAACTTTAAGTTCTAGTCTCAATACCCGCGAAAAAAAAAAAATATTCAGAAATTTGCCTTTAATTGTCATATTGACCATTTAGTATCGGTCAAATATTTAGTTTTATCAAAATAAATGATCGTATTGTTTTAAATATGACATAATTTTTACTCACGGAATCATTTTGCCTAGCGTCTCAAACTCAGTATCAGCGTAATGTAAAAATATTGAAATGTAACTGATTTGTGAACAAAAATGTGTGTTCTTTTTTAATGTCTGACATCATTTTCTGTTCAAAAATTATAAAAAAGTTACTTTTATTTGTAATGTGAAAATGGCATCAATAAGGATATAATCAATAAAAATGATAAACCATGACTATTTTCCCTTTACTTTCAATATAAATGGGGTACTTCAGTTGCCATAATTACAAAATTTGTATTAAAAACTACAAAAAAATTAATATCTAAAAAACAAATTGAGATACAGCTTTCAAGTAAATTGCATTTAAAAGAGCATTTTTTACCTTATACGACGGTGTTAAAATTTAAAATATGCAATGTTTAGAAGTTTAAAAATTTGCCGTATATATAATTGCAAAACCTAAATTTTATTTCAAATTGCTGCCATTCGCAAAATGACGTATGCGTTACGCACAGATATGTTTGTCCTTTATAGATATTCACATTTGAAAAAAATCCTATATATCATATTTAATGTATCATTATTCATAGCATCCTTTTCATCAACAAACTTGAAAATCACACGCAGTTGTATATCAAAAAATTGAATTAAAACATAAGCGCTCTGAACTTTTTCCTTTTCCCAGAAATAAGAGGGGGGGGGGGGGGGTAGAGAAGAGTTATTTAAAAAAACTTTCTGGTCTGCTTTTTCTGAAATGCTATACTTTTTTTCTTTAATCTATTTTTGTTAATGACATTGTTACACTGCAATATTATATTGTTTTCAAAATAAAGCAGATATTTAAATTTTATTTAAAAAAAAAGTTAAATAAATAAAAATTGTGTGGTAAAGCACAGAATAATCAGTAATGCAAGGCGAAGAAATGAAGTGTGCAACAAAGCTAAATATAAAAAGATCTTCCTTACAGAAAAGCACCCAATATTTTTATATTAACATAGCATAAAAGCAACTGTGAAGTTTCTTAATAATTTTTCTATCCCCCTTTTCTTAGCATGCCAAAGATATAGTTACTTCATAATTACATAAAGAGCAAACAACTGTATTAAGTCTTAAGGCAATTGTTATTCAAAATTCTATTTAACTAAAAATTATATAAAATAAAATGCTATTAAAAAACTACTTGAAAAGAAGAAAATATAGCCAACAACAGAAAATGATATGCATAAAAAGATTTAAATATATACAGCTTACAATTAGAAAAATAGGGGAATAACAATAATATTAATAGCCATTTAATAGGATAACTATATTTTGATTTCATATATACAAATTAATATTTACACATAAAATTAAGAGTATAGCATCCTAATTTATGCTTGACATACAGATAAAAACTTTATAAAGTGAAAGAACAACAAATAACTAAAAGGAAACAATGTATTTTGAGAATAAATTTGTGAAAATTTTTGATTAATTACAATAGCACATATGCAGTTCAAATAACAACACTATTAAGAAAAATGACATTGTCTTAAAAACTTCTAAAACATGCACTTTATTTAAACACACTTGCTTTAAATACTCAGTCCAATTTAAAAACTAAAGTTAACAATAACAATTAATACATGGTAAAAAACAAATCATTCTAATCAATATTTTAAATATAAATCGTGCCCTTCCTAGGTATATAGATATTTAATTATTTTGGTAATATTAAGTCTCTTTTCATAAAAATAGTCTTTTCATTGATAAAAATAGTTAAAATGATCACACAATGAAGAAGGCAATTTTCACTGGACTTACGAAGCAGTGAAATAAACCTTTTTATTAATAACATTCTTTGAAAATACACGAGAAATGTATTTCCAAAATAGAGCGCCACTATGCAATAAATAAATATATCTTCTTAACTTATCTTATTATACATGGAGGTTCTGTAGCAATATATCTCCTTATATCCCTGAGCTTTCTTGCTTAATGAGCGATGCACTTAACTGCTAAATTTAACCATCTAGACTAGTTATAATATGATTATCTCGAATGGGAAGGATATGTTTTTGGAGAATCCTTTCTAAATCTTTTCTGGCTTGTCTTTCTTCATTTAAGCTCTTTTTCAGTGAAGAGACTTCCTAAAAAATAAATATGTAGCATTTCAGTAGATCTGAATGATTGGTATTTAGAATTCAAGCTAAGCCAATAGAGGTACTTACCATTTTCAATTCTTGAAGTTGATCTTTTAACATATATACAGTATCAACAAGTGTTCTAATAAATAAAATGAGTAACATGATAAAAATATAAAATATGCATTTTCAAAGAGATGTAATTTAATAATTAATTAGCCTTAAACATGCTTAGCAACATGTTATATATACAGTATAACCTCTAAAATCTCGCATCTATCGAACCGAGATTAAGACGGATTTTCGAAAATTCTGGATTTCTAAAATAATATCAAAAGTACATCCTTAGTGGTACATTCTTAACACCTCGTAAAAGTACATCCTTAGTTCTTAGTGGTGCCTTTAGCCATAATTATTTCATAGCCAAGTAATATTTGATAGCCAAAAATTATTGTAATTAATATTTTTTCTTACCAAAAAAAAAAAAAAATCTAGTAAACAGAGATTTCTTTTCGTATAATTTCCAAAACATCGATGTTAACTTTTATTTGTTTTAATTTTTTTGACAGTTCTTTAACAAGTTTTTATTGGATTTTAAATAAGTAAATAATATCGATTTCGGAAATACAGTTTTGTTTTTCTAAAGCATATTAAATTTTCAGTCAAATCTATGGATTTTTTCAGTGACACATAGCTGACGTTTTGGATACCAGTATTATAATACAGAAAATGGTGTTTTATTTAATTGGAACATTTTGTGGATTTAAAAGAATGAAATTTTCTCTAAGAAAATACTAGTGTGCAAAAAGCTGGAGACTTGGCAGTTCTGGTGACACGTTTTCTTCTACAGGCTCCTCAGCCTCGTTCCTCTGAGCTGCTACCAGTGTTTTTGTACGATTCTATTTATCACAGATCTTGCTGTCCACTAATCCATTATTTTTCTATCAAAGTTTTTAATTCGTAAACGATTGCTATTTTTCTTTCTCCCGTAACTTGGAAATGTAAAAAAAAAAGGGTGGGGTGACTTTGATGCCGGATTTTTGATGTCACACTGTATACATATCGGATATTTCTTACATTATTGAATAAAAAATATTTACAAGAAAAACTATTTACACTTAAATAAAATAAATTTAATATATATGCTATGTAAAACTGCATTTTGTTTTACAATATTACTAAATCTAAAATTTGCATTTTGATATCCATTTCAACATAATATAAAATCTGGTACTTTTCCAGTATAGGGACTTTGGCAAAATAGTGAAAATGGCCTTGGTGAAAGAAGGAAACTTGGCAACATATTTTCTAGCAACATATTCACTGTTTCATATATACAGGCAAATTTTTTAATATTTATACAATTTATTTAATATAAAGAAGCTGTTTATTTAGTTTTATTGGCAAACAGAAGTCAATGACGTATAAAAAAAACCCATAATAAATGTATAAATAAAATGCTTGTATACATAAAAATACGTATATAAACAAGCATAAAAGCTTATTAGTTTTGCTTCGCTGTTTATATCATTTGGCAACAAATCCCACTTTCTGAAGCCCGGACTGTGCCAAACTTTCTAAAAAAGTGCCAAGTCCTCTATACTAAGTACCTAAAATCTAATTAAAATAGTAACATTTAAGTTCCTTAAATTTTTGTATAATTTTCCAAGAATTTGACACCTAAGTAACTAAATAATTGTGAAATCATCCATGAAAATATAAATCAAGGAAATTTAAAACTAAATAATGAAATCATCAATACTTAATAATAATAAAATTTCCAGATAACTCACTTTTCTTTAACTTCAGTACCATCCCCATCTAAATCTTCAATAAATATTTTATCTTCTTCAAAATTTAGACGTGGGGGTGCACTGGCAGTAGCTAGACAAAAAAGAAGGCCATTTATTAATTTTTAATTATTTTATTTCCCAGAAGTATTCTACTCTTTATATTAAATTATTATATGCAGTCAAAATTCAAAATTTAACACTCCAGCTAAGCAATGACATAATTTTATTTAATTCATTAATTAATTTATAAAAACACATTTATAAATTACCTGAGGGTACTGTATTTCTAGAACGATCATATGTTCCATAATGATCTGCTGAATGGTGAATAGGCATATCTCCAAATTCTTGATCTAAAAGGGATTATAAACACGTTAACAAAAAATTTAAAAATAAATAGGCATAGGCAATATCAAAAATAATTTTATACAAATGATCAATAGCATAATAACAATAAAAATATATTTTATAATAAAAAAAACTTTGAAAAATAACAGCAACAACAAAAATAACTGCAATTAAAAAAAAAAAAAATATTTTCTTATTTTAAAGGGAGATAGAAGCTATACACACCTCTTTCTTTTTTGCAACTGTTACTTCTTCTAAGCTTCACTTCACTCTGGGTAGAAGAAAGATTAGCTCTCATAGGGGGATGTGGTCTTAAATTCCAATTAGGCCAAACTTTTTTAGTCATTTGTTTAGCTGCTATTGCAATGCGATTCTGATTTGTTGATTTATCTTCTTGCAGTGTATGAGAGGGTGATTGCTACAAAGAAATAAATTAATTTAATATTTATGCTAAGTTTTAAATTTTACTGACAAGTTTAGATGGATATACTTATTAAATATTTAAACAGAAAAATAAAAGAACAATTATTTTTTTATTATATTAAAATTATTCAAGTGCTACTTCTGATATTTGAGTTTAAAAAACATGAAATTTTTTTCCTTAGATTTTATTTATCATTGAATTTAGATACATAAAGCCTAAACTGCAATAGTCTATATAACAGGGGTGATTGTGACTCAGAGTGAAAAACCCTGAAAATTAATCGATAAAAAGTGAAAAACCCTGAAAATTATCGATGCAAAATATACCAATATCAATTTACATAACAACTGATGCTGCGATAGCATGACAATCAAATGACATATTTCTGCTATTGTTTGAAATATACAATTGCAGAAAAACATAATTTGGTAAACTTACGTTAATTTCACTGAAAGCTAAATGACTTCATCAAATGGAGAGTGCAATTTATCTTGTTGTATGCAAAGTTCGAATTCTATATTCAGTAAATGAATTTATTCTAAGTACTCATGAAACAAGTACAAATTATATGTTAAGAGTTATTCTCTTAGTAGATTTAATGCAAGTCATATCTAGTTATTTGAAAACAGTAAAAAAATGTCAAAACCAATCCAATTTTACTTCTAAGTGGCTAAGTATTAGAAAAAAATAAATAAAAATCTATTTTTAAAGCTTTACTTTTACACAAGGTAAATTTCTTTTTCCTGCTTTCTTTTTGGGTATTACACATTACAGATATGCAATTCTGGACATTTTTGTACTGAGATTGAGATGGATAACACAATACCAGGGGTGATTCTGAGTAAAAAAAAAAAATATCTGAAATTCACAGCAACTTTTCTGAAAGGTTACAGAAGAGAGGGTAGGGAGATAATCACTCCTGGTTCTAATTATGTGTTTTTTCTGCGATCCTTTCACGAAATTTGCGTTTTTTCACGATTCTTTAAAGAAATTCATGTTTTTTCCTTGTGACCCTTTAACAAAATTTGCGTTTTTCCTGCGATCTTTTGACGATATTTCCGTTTTTCTAGCGATTCTTTGACGAAAATCGCGTTTTTTTGCGATTCTTTGAAGAAATTGTTTTTTTTTTTTCCGTGATCCTTTAATGAAATTTCCGTTTTTCCCGCGATCTTTTGACGAAAATCTTGTTTTTTTTCGCGATCCTTTACGAATTTTGCACTTTTTTGCGATCCTTTGACGAAATTTGTGTTTATTTCGCGATCATTAGAAGGAATTTGTTTTATTTCGAGATCATTAGACGAAATTTGTTTTATTTCGAGATTCTTTGATAAAATTCGCGTTTTTCCCGCGATCGTTTGGTGAAATTTGCGGGGGTTTTTTGCTATTATTTAAAGAAACTAGTTTTTTCCGCGATCCTTTAACGAAGTTCGCGTTTTTTCAGCGATTCTTTGGTGATATTTCCGTCTTTCCCGCGATCCTTTGACGAAAATCGCGTTTTTCCCCCGCAAACTTTTGACGAAAATCGCGTTTTTCCCCGCAATCTTTTGACGAAAATCACATTTTCCCCGCGATTCCGGGATGGGAAAAATCTTTCCCGGTTCTAATTATGTGTTTTTTCAACGGTCTTTTGCCAAAATTCGCGTTTTTTCCGCGATTCTTTAAAGAAATTAATGTTTTTTACGTGATCTTTTAAGGGGTCTCAGGACTCTTAAAGCTCTAAAATTTTCGAAATTTTAATTTTTTTAGATGTTAAACTTCTATGTTTTCCGAACACTTTGATATAATTGTTATCTTGAAATTCCCATTAGAATAGAAGTTATGGCATTTAGAATTATACTCTCCCAATAGCTGAAGCGGTGTTTCCAGAACTTTGAAGTCATTTTTCTCCAAATGACGTTTTTGGGCATAACGCGCACGATATCTCAAAAACTTTTGAATATTTTTTCATGAAATTTTCAAAACATATGTTTCATGTTAGTCTGTATAAACTGAACCTAAAATTTCCTTTTTATTGTAAAAAGAAAATATTTTTTAAGGGGTTTATATTGTTGAAATTTTCTAAATTTTGCATTAGCTAAATACAATTTTGTATTAAAAATATAAAAATGCTTTAAATATAAAGTTATTTAGGTTCAGTGTAATTATTATAATCTGAGGTATAAGTAGGCACCAGAATTTTCATTCTAGTTGCAAAATTTATTTTGTAATCGTGCGCATAAGCTGTTATGCCGATTTTCTGCTCGTCAAATGTCTGACAGTTTGAAGTCCCCCGTAAATGTTAATTCTGCATCTTGTAATTTTTCAAATATTTGAAATGAAAGAACATACTTGTATCTTTCATTCCCATTTAAAATTTTGTCTTAATATCAAATACATTTTAAGATATTAAATGTTGAAAATGGTCCTTTTTTTTTCATTTTTTCCAATTTTAAGAGTCCTGAGACCCCTTAACGAAATTTGCATTTTCCCAGCGATCCTTTAACGATATCCATTTTTCCGCGTTATTTTGACGATATATCTGTTTTTCCCGCGATCTTTTGACGAAAATCGCGTTTTTCCTCGTGATGTTTTGACGAAAATCTTAGTTTTATCGCGATCCTTTGCGAAATTCGCGCTTTTTTCGCGATCCTTTGACGAAATTTGTGTTTATTTCGAGATTCTTTGACGAAATTCACTTTTTTCCCCGTAATCCTTTGAAGAAATTGTCGATTTTTTTCAGCGAACGATTGAGGAATTGATTTTTTTCGGCGACCATTTGTCGAAATTCGCGATACTTTTTAATGTCCGAATTTTCCACTAAACGTAACAATCTCATAAACCCAGAAGGATAGATCGAAAAACCCGGAAATCCGGGCTACACCCGGAGAACAATCACCCCTGAAATATATATATATATATATATATAAACTCTCAACCTTTAAATGCCTGGTGTTGCTTTTCGGCAACATACCCAATTTAGCCTTCTAAAATACTATTAGAATAATATTGAAGCTATAATGCCTAATGTAGCCAATAAAATACATTCTGAACATATTATTAAATCGATTTTCAACATTTGGATGGCAACACTTATGCTGTTTAAGAATAAAGATAGATTTATTTTTTCAATTGTTGCTACATGATCTTTTTGTTTTGTTTGGAAGCTTGTGAAATACACTATTTTGTTCTGTAGTGATCAAATAAAATTTATTACATGGAAAAGTAAGGTATGTAGCCCGTATTTATGATTACTTTAGGATATTTAACTGTAATATATTTGTTGTAAACAGATTTTTGAGTGTGTTGCCAATTGGCAACAACAGGCATTAAGTGTTCCACTAAGCCTGGAGAACAATGAGCAGTTTTAGTTTTACTATCTTCTATATTCAATAGAAGTAGTTTATTTTTTTAGTTGTTTATAATTGTAGTTCACCTTTTTTTAAATGTATGCAAGATATTTTTCTACATTTTATTTTCTGCAAATTTTAATCTATCATTTTTTGAATGCCTCCAAAAAAGTATTTGACTCAAAAACAAAATAGAAGAATTGGTTCATAATTACTCTCATAATGATATTGAAATGGCTATTCCGAAATACAGTAAAGAGATTTCAAAGTAATGTAAATTACCAAACAGGTAGATTGTTTGAAAAAAGAGAACATAAAGGTAAATGAAAACCAGATAAAGTTTAGTGGAAATGAGATTATTCACCAAACGTGAATGAGTTGGATACACCACTAGCTTTTTCAAATATTTCTCTTCAGATGAGGTTATAGAAAAAATTGTCAGTGAACGCAATTAAATATGCCTGCCAAAAAGATAGTTATAAACCTACGAATTTCACATCACAACATTTAAGGCAATTTATGGGGATAATATTATACATGTCTTTAGGGCATTTGCTCAGTTTTCGATCTATTGGAGTCATGAACTTGGTTTTCCTTTAACTCAGGACACAATGAGTAGAGATTAGTTTGAAAAAGTCCGAACATTTATTCATTTCAATGACAATCAAAAACATCTACCTCGAGATGATACGAAACTTGATAGATTAACACAAATTTCGACATATCATTGATATTTTAAACAATCATTTTGCTTCTAACCCTTTTAAGCAAAACCTCCCAATTGATGAGCAAAGGTGCAATATGAAAGTTCGACATTACATGAAGCAATATATGTCAAATAAAACCCATAGATGGGGATTTAAACTTTTTGTACTTGCTTGTATTTCTGGGAATGCTTGTAACTTAGAAGTACATTCTGGTCAAGAAAATACGCTAACGGGACCAATTACTGAACCCGACTTTGGCCCTTCAAGCAATGTATTCAAAAGACTGTGAAGAAGAATACCAAGATTAGTAAACCATAAGTTGCATTTTGACAACTATTATACGGCTTTGCCGCTGATTGTACATTTGGCAAACACTGGCATCCATACATTGGGTATACAGTCAGAAGAAATAGAATTCCTTGATGCAAATTACCCAATGAAAAACCCTTAAAAGTTTTAGATTGGGGTTCTTGATTCGAATATGCTACAACTGTAGATGACATCGACATTTCATTACTAGTCTGGAAAGACAATAAATTCGTCACGATGCTGTATCTTCTTTCGCCGGAAGAAATCCTGTAAAAAAAGTCAGTCGTGTTGACAGGAGTCAAAAGAAAATCATTAAAATAGATAGTCCATATGTAATTAAGAAATAAAAGCGACATATCAGAGGAGTTGACCGATTTGGATAACTTAACGGCCCGCTACAAAATTAATAATGGTAGTCGCAAATAGTATCTATGAATATTTTCCCATTTGCGTGAATTCACTACAGTAAACGCATGGCTTCACTACAAAAGAGTTTTGAATGCTAATGATCATCAATCGGAGATAATGCCTCAATCAAAGATCAGAGCAGAATTTGCAAGATAGTTATGCATGGTGGGAAGTAAATACATCCGTAAGTGTGGAAGACATTCACCAATGGTTGAAGAAGAAATTCTGGAAAAAAAGTCATAGAGGTCCATCACAGTACTCACATAAAGATGTCGATTCGACCAAACAGGAAATATGCCTCTATATGCAGAGAAAAAGATGAGGTGCAAATTTCCAAATTGTAAAGTATACATTGTAACAAAATAAGCAAAATGTGGTGTTTGACAGTGTTTTAATAGAAATAATAATTACTTCAAAAATTTCCATACAATTGTCTAACTAAATAATTTGAACTCATATTATCAAGTATCATAAAATAAACAATTTATTTTGTATTTCACATTGATTTTTATAATGTTTTACCATAAATTTTTGTATTTGTAATAAGAATTAATTACTTTTATAAAGCACTTTGTGAAAATTCCTTATCATAGTTCTTAAAATTCATGTGTGTTTAATATTATAGAATTTTATCAAGGAGAATTATTTTTTCAATTAAAGCCGAGTGTTGCTGATTGGCAACAAACCGTTTTTTAGCCGTAAACCATACTTAAAACAAAATACGATTTTTTTAAGTATTTTTCCCATGATTTATTTAAGAAATGAAAGCCGAAAAACATTTTTTAATTCATTTTTAAAAAGTCAGGCATTTAAGGGTTAAAACTAGTGTTCCTGTTAGGTTATTATTTAAGAGTTCTTGGTTCCCTGATTTTTTTTAATTTCTAAAATATATCCTGCCCTTTTTGACACTAAACGTGCTAAACTACACAAGAAAAGTAGTTCGGAGATGAGGCATTTTAAGGAATAATAGGATCACATATTTTAATAAAAGTCGTGAAACATAAAGAAATTTCATAATGTTTCAGTTTAACAAATTCAAAAAAGGGTCATTTGACCCCTCACGGTAGCTTTAGTGTTAAAAGCACTGAAATTCATCTCTAACTGCACACAAACCTCCTCAGTAAAACTATTTCCCACATTATTGTATTTCTTAATTCTTGTGCCCAATTGTTTAAAAATTATAGAACTCACTTATTTCTTTAGGAAAAACACAGGAAATTATTCAATGATGTTGTAATTTGTATTCTTATAAAAATTACAATTCATAAAATTTTCAAAATTTATTTTACTTTATTTATTACAAGCAGACCATTCCTGCATTGCCTGGGCATGGGATAATAACCTTAAATTATCTAAAATAACTTTAGTATTTCCCAAAAATATCTCACCCTTCTAATCAGTCTTTCTAAACAAGTCTCTTTCCATGCGACTAATAAGAACAATATAAAAAGCTCCTGAAAGCGAGGTCACAAGTGTCAGCACAGCGAGTTTTTTTGGTAGGGGTTACTTAGGAAAACTATGCTGAACTGTCAATATGATGCCAGCTTTATTCATGGAGATGTTTTTTCTGTATAATAAAGATATTGTTCATACAGTTTCTTTTTGTGGCAAAAAAAAAAAAAAAGGATTTGGAAAAAAAAAAAAATAGGGGCTTTTAACATTAAAACTATGGCATTTTTTATCTACAATTTCTTCTAGGACACCTTTTCTTTTCTTTTTTTTAACAAAAACCATAAAGGCTTAAGAGTTTTAGAGTTACAAAGAAATCATTGGAGTCTCCACAAAAGAGCTTCGTTTCACTCAGCTCAATAAGATTGGATATAAGTATCAAATAGATATCGATAAAAACAAAACTTCTCATTTCAGAAAAAATTAATACTTAAAAAATTGAATTTTGATTGCTTTTATGCATGGGTCAAAACTGCAAATGAACTTAGAAGATCGGGCAAATACCTGAATTGCTCTGTTAAACATAAAATAACAAAAAATCTAATGAAAAAATCCAAATTCTGAGGTTCAGGTGCACTTGGACCTATCTTTATCTATCCAGAAACAAATTTGCAGACTTCTATGTGCGATAAGTTTCTCTAGTCATTGCCAACAAACAGGCATACACACACCGACAAAAACTTTCTTTCATTAACATTGATACCTAAAAACTAAATATTCTATTTGTTTTCTACAAACTGATAATGACACATTGACTAAAAAAGAAAACATTCTTGGCAAAGCACAAGCTCAGTGAAAGAGACTGCTGAGTGTTGAAATACATTGTGGAATCAGGGGGAAAAAAAGGGGGGGGGGGCAACCACAATCAAAGTGACCGCAAAGCTCAGCAAGATCCAGCATTTATGCTTATAGTTAGATGAAAATAGCATAAAAATCAAACACACATTACTATTATCAATGAATGTGAAACATCAACTACAATGGCACTAAAAGCCGAAATTGTGGTTGAACAACGTATAGCACGAAGGGATATGGTCGAATTATCTTTCACATTGTTTCTACAATTGGATGCACTTATGTCTGGAGACCACTGTGACAGGCATATCATCCAGATTGCCTTTCTGTACTATCTATATTCATCCGCCAAGGAAGAGTAAATAGGAATAATTATTTCCAAAGACAGTAGAACCTCGATTATCCGAAGTAATTGGGATCGACCATCTTTCGGAAAATCAAAATTTTCGGATAAACCAGAATGCTTCAATTTTAAGATTATGGAGAAATATATGCAATATTTCTTATTATGGTAACAAGAGCTTAATAAAAATAAAGCAATAGAAACAAGAATAAATTACCTGAATTTTAATTTTGAAATTAAGTACCTTTTACATATATCACAAGGGTTTGAAAAAATGTTTTTGTTTGTCGCAGTTTCGATTGCCTTTGCTTTGAAGCTCTGTTACAGAGTTTTTAAATATTATTAGTTCACCAGTATCACAGTCTTTCTGTTACTCCAGCCATGCCAAACCTTTTTCAAAAGCTTCAGAATTGCTAATTTGTTCGTTTTCTCGGTTCCACTCCGCAGCTTATGGGAGCTCAAGTTAAATTCAAAGGAACTCTAAGAAAGAGGATCAAAAATATTTATATGTACTCGTAGTTCGGAAAGGATTGCTTGCACACAAGGAATATGATAATTTAAAAAAAAACCTTTCAAAATGGATTTTGCACACAATAAATGTGATAGTAAAAAAAAAAAGCTTTAAAAAATGGATTTCGGTTAAAAGAGTTTTGGATAAAAGAGGTTCTACTGCATTAGCCAACCATGTTTCCTGTAGGAGACAATATTTTTCAGGACGATAAGTATTCAATTTATATAGCTAGACCTGTCGTGGTTTGAAGAACATGACAATGAAGTCTGGTATTTCACTTGACTCTCACAGTTTCTAGGGCTGCTATCATTCAACATCAGCTGTAAGAGAACTTTTACACTATTAGCATGAAAAATGATATATTATATATCAATAGTCATCACCCAAGATTTGTATAATTCAATTCCTAGAGAAATTCAAGCTATGTTAGATGTTAAAGGTGACCCTATGCCTTTAATATATTTGTTTTATATCAGGGTATTTCAATTATTTTAAAATGACTAAAGAAAAATTACTTTTCTTGTTTCAGACTAATAAAGGTACATAGAACAAATGATAAATTTCTGTTAGGTACTGGCCAAGTCATACCAACTTTGTGAAAGGATATAAAAAATAAAGTACTATGATTTTCAATACTTAATATTATCTGTAAATATTTTTTACTAATATATATACATCTAAATAACACTTTAAAATAATTATACTCACATTAGAATGCAAAAAGTTTGTTGGAGAATGAGATGAACGTGTTTGTAATCCATGCGATGGACTAATACGATTTAATGTAGACCTAGAAGAAGTATTAGAGGCAGGACTTAAACTTCTAACATTATAACTTTGGAGAAAATTCAACCACTGATTTAAGATTTCTGCAGAAGCACAATTTACAACAAAGCGTTGTATCATGTTTCCTAAAAAAAAAAAAAAAAGAAAAAATATTTATGAGTTATTAACATTTTATGTAACTAATAATGTATATAAGTTAAAATTGAAGAGCAAAACTTTAAATGCAATCCTTTTTCAGATATAAAGCTCTATTAAATAAAAAAAAAAAAAAAAATGCAGAATACACTGAGGAATAAGTAAAAACTTTTAAAGTATTCATATAAAATATTTTTTTCCAAGCAGCAAGTAAGGATAGATTAAAAATGCTTTGTTTTGTAATCTTTTTTATCTGTTAAATAGTTTGAAATTTACTAAGTAAAATAGGACAATAAGAAATACTACGGGATCGAACCCATGTTTCCCAGGTTATAGAGTATAGGTGAAAACCATTTTTTTTTAAAATAAAAAATTGAAAACTAATAATTTTTTTACATGCAATATATTTTTTAGATTGCCCACTAACACCAAAAAAGCATTTTTATATGAAAAATATTAATTATGCAATCAAATAAAGTTTTGAAATTTATCAAAAGCGATATTTTCATATTGGCGGCATGTTAAGAGTTATTAGCCCAAGATTTTGCTACTTACCCTACTTACTACTTGCAGCCTTTTTGATTATGATCATTTTAATGCTTTAAGCGCATAGTTCAATTATATACATGTTAAATTTGTGTTTTATTTATATTATTTTATTTATTTATTTATTTACAGAGGAAAGTTTTAATATTTTTTATGGAATATTAGCTGTAAGAAAATGCTGAACTCTTTACATTGTTTTAAGGGCAAATGGATTATTCTTTTGTAACCAAGCTCCATGTGGATAGAGATAAATTAAAAAATATTTCATGTCTGAAAATTATTTTCAAAACTATAGACAAATCAGTAAACTAAGATGCAGTTTGCAAACAAATTTCATTTGAAAGGTATTTTTTATTTTTTATTTGGCGGTGCAAAAATTTAAATTGCTTGATTATACATATGTTAAATTTGTGGGTTTCTTTTTAAATTATATTTTCATTTATCTATAGAGGAAGTTTCAATTTCGTTATAGAAAATTAGTCAGAAATAATTGCTGAACAATTTTTACTGCTTTATGTGCAAAATATTTATTATTATTATGTAATGGAGCCGACACATGATAGAGAGAAATTATAAAAATTTGTGCTTGAAAATTATTTTAAAAAGCATAATAAATCAGTCAATTAAGATACAGTTTTCAAACAAATTACATTTAAAAGTTGATTTTTACACCTATAAGACAGTGTAAAAATTGAAAATGTATGACGGTCTGTTGCCATTCACAAAATGATGTCAGTGCTATGCACAGATATGTTTGTCCATTAATAATATAGATAGTTTAAGGATTTTTCAAAAATAGATTTTTAATACATTTTATCAAATAGAAGGAAAAATTATTGCATCATCTACTAACATTATCAATTATTTAATTGTTCAACTGTTGAGTATGAAAAATATTACAGTACTAATGATGTATAAAAGGAGGTTTCCTGTAATAACAAAAGGTAATATGGAGAACATTTTAAGTTAATAATAGCAAAAGAAAAAAAAAAAGACTAAATACAACATTAATAGAAATAGTCATACACAATAGAAATGATATAATGAGTAAATAAGTTTTTGCTCAACACAATATGCAAGTAATTTAACCATAGAAATCAAATTAGCAGTTAAAAAAAATGAGAAAATACATTAATAGTATTTCCGTAGATTGTCCTTTGTTTAAAAAATGGCTACATATCTTGTCAGCATTGTTCTGGATGAAGTTTTACATGCACAGTTCATTTAAATGATGGTATTAAACATTAACAGGATGACTGCAAAAATTGAAAAAAAAAAAAAAAAAAAAAAAAATCCACGACTCCCCTGACTATCTTTATCATATTTCCCTGATTTCCTTTATTAACAATACACATATGGTATTTTTCAATGAATGTACTTCGTCGTATAACACACATATTCAGCTTGCTTATATCTCATTTGGGAGAAAAAACAAGAGGAAAACATAAAAATTACATAATCATTTCATATTACTTGCTTAAATATCACTTGTTTAGCGATAAATCAGTCCCATTTAAAAGGCAAAAACGCAAATATTTTCACAAAAAAATTCCTGATTTTCGAGTATATTTATGAAATTCTCTGACTTTTCCCTGATTCCAGAATCTGTAGATATGCTGATTAATATCTGTTGCAAGTGTCTTTCATAAAGGCAGCTATATTTTTAATTCAGTCCAACAATTTTCAGGATTGAGGTCCTGATAATTCCCTGGCCAGGTTAAATCAATAATGCGATTATGTATGAGATACTTTTTAATCTAAAACTAAGAAACAACATGCCGGTTTACTAGGATAAGATGTAGGAAGGAATAAAAGTGGTGAAACATTTATTAGTTTGGCTTAATGACAAGGTGCAACTTTATGTTAGAAAATGGAATTTCAGGCATCATTAAATTTCTTTGTGATAAAATATTGTAAAGGAACACATAGGATTTTTGTATACAATAGCATTTAGTGCTAAAGATGTAATACTATAAAAATACAGCAGATGTAAATAAATAAGTTGTTAATGAAGTAGTTTTTTGAAATATAATATATTACTCAATGATTATAGTTTAAATTAATGGCTACACTTGTCATACTATATCTCCATGCTTCTCCTTTTCACTCTCAGTGACACTTATTAATTATGCTGCTAACTAATTAAATACAAAATATGTAGATAGATGTGTAAACAGTTTTTTTCAAAGCCAGTTAAACAAGCTTCCTGACTATTCACAGGCAATCATGAAATTCAAATGTTTAAAAATTTTGATTATTTATTTAATTAATTTTGTTAATGTACAGGCTGTTGTTTAGTCAACTTCCCAATTCTCCTCATTAATGTTAAATGAAATTAATATTTTTAACTTTTTTTTCTTTGTATTCTTCCTAAAGGCTGCCTCATTTTTTCTTAGTTGTCGAAATATTTCTAAAATACATGCTTAATTTAATATTTTAAAGGCTGAAGATCTGTGAGTAAGATTTTAATGCTTCAAATAAAATGAAGTACATATTTTAGAAATATCTTGATAACTAATAAAAAAAGAGACATACTTTCCGACGAGTACCCAGAAAAAAGAAGTAAAAAAATATTAATTTCCAGAGGAGGTATTTTAAATATATGAATGCATTCCATGCCCATAGGCTTAACAGGAGCGAGAAGGAATTGGCGAGAGGAATTAGCGAGAGGAATTGGGAAGTTGACTGACCAACAGCCTTAAGGAATTTTCTAGATATTGCTGCATTACAAAATGTAAGTAAACTAATAATAATAATAGAAGGCATGTTTATCAGAGTTAAAATAAGATACCTGAAATTTCAAAAGCATGTGGATATTCTACGCTGTCTAAACGTCTGACAATAATGCCAGACAAAGGAAGTTTCCCCTGAAAAAAAAAAAAAAAAAAAGTACATGGATGCAAATACTTATATAAATCAATATAAAATATAGACTGCAATTAGATTTTTCTGAAAAAAAAAAAAAAAAAAAAAACTGGATTAGGAATACTTGCGTTAGAATAAAATTAGACAATTAAGATAAAAATGCAACTTCAGAAGAAAAAAGTACTGTCTCAAACATGTACAGAGTTTTCAAAAAACTAAATATTCACAGGCAACAAATATATCTCTTATGGTTAAGGTGCCTGAATTGCTAGAACTATGAACCTCAGTCTGGCATAAAAATTTTAAGGTTATTCCAGCAAATCTTGAAATTATCTTTCTCATTCTTTAAGAGCAATTTCTACTTTAAGAAATATGTTTTGGCTAGGATAAGGAGGAGCAGAACTTCCAAGAAAGAGATATCCAAGGTTGACTTTTCACTTTTAAAATTAGAATATCTTTTTTAAGATAAAATTTTTGGGCAGACATCATTCCTAAATCCTTTTCTATTTGTCAAATACAGCAAACTCCCGACTATCTAGCCTATTAAAAAAATGAGGAATGTTGCAAGCGGCCAAGGCAGGCAGATTCCTGCCCAGGTGGGTGCCAAAAGCATGGGAAGAAATTCCAAACATAGTAATTGCAAGGTCTTGGAACATCCTTTTGCACCAAAAAGGTAAACATAAATCCGTGTGGAAATTACAATGGGAGGTGAGATTGATAAGTTTAAAAATCTCCTCCCACATTCACAAGGTTTCAAGACGATTGAGGCAGCACTGTAGTACATTAGTCAGCATGAATCGACACCACTTCATATCATCTACTTGCTTAAATGGAAGAACATTACATCCCGGAAAAGGGGTAACAGGGAGAAGCAGTCCTCTATTAAGGGCTTTTTCAAAAACTAAAAACTGTAAAATTTTGACTCTTATGTATAACTTTTCATATTTATGCAATCATTTATTAATTAACAGTAAAATAAGATTTACTCATTTTTTTACGAATTAGGATTAGGTTTTATGTTAATGTTTTGCTTCTTTTGAAAAACTGTATGTACTGTATATATAAAATCTATCTTAATATGTGTAACATGTGTTTTTAATTTCATGGCTGGAGACACAAAGTTAGTAAATATTTGTAGAACTCCGACCTATCCAGCTTTTTCATTATCCGGTCTACCCTTCTGCCACATTAGGTCGGATAGTCGGGAGTTTACTGTAATTGTAACAAAATTTTTATCTGGTAGTATTAAATTTATCTGAAGACAATAACTCATTTTTAAAATTTCATAACATGTAGAGCATACAAACAGAGAAATTAACTTCCAAATAGTAAAACATTATGATACTAAATATCATTTCAAAGTAAATCCCATAATATGAAATGTTGGAAATTAAAGTAGCAAAATTTCAGTTAATTCATAAAATCTTGATTGAATTCAACACAAAAATTTCATGGCACATCCGAGATTCTCTCATGGCGCACCACTGTGACGGGATACGTTGGTTGAGAATCACTGCTTTGAGTAATACAAAAGAAGTCTCTAGTATGGAGATGGACAGGTCTTGTTTGCATGGTGGTCAATTACAAAGGGAGAGAGAGGAGGGATTAACAGCTGATTTGTTCCTGGTTAAACATATTTCCTATTTTTGTTTTTATGCCTGATCCGACGAAAGAAAATTTGCATTAATTTTTACCCCATGTCGAAATTTTAGTGATCATCAATTAAGAGTGAAATTTAAAATGCATTTCATAAATAATATATAATTCAACAGTCTTTATAGATCAGATAAGATAGTCTTTTTTTTCACCATGACTTCATATCTCCATGACATAATATCTTTTCAATTTTATCAATCACAGATTAAAAGGCACAGAATTTAAAAAGCATTTTTAAAAGGCATGGGATAAGTGAATGGTGAACATTCCTCTAATTTTGATAAAGGCAGTAACAACATCAGGAATGAAAGACGGTGATTGGATGATTAGTTGAAGCCTGACAAGTCTCTAAAGACAGTAACAGCCCTGAAATTTAGAGTGTTTTGATTGGAGGATATTTTTTTTACGGAATTCGGTGTTTTGAAGAAAATTTGAGGAAAAGCATACAGAGGTAGGAAAAAGGTCTAGTAGTTAACTTGTTTAATGGGAGATGCTGTGTTAGAATAACATGAGGGAGTCGCACAGGAAATAAATAAAGCATGGTACTGCGGTGCCATGCTTTAATTAATGCCTAAATGAAACTCTTGCAGAGAACTTGGAAAAATTAAAAAGTTTAATTCTTTGTCCTAAAAAAATTTAATTAAAGTTTCTTTCAGTCAAATGGAAAATAAATGATTAAGTAATAATAATAATAAACAGCTCTAAATATGCTATGTATGACTTACTAAAATAATAGAATAAATAATAATAATAAAAGAATAATTTACAAGGCATCAACATTTTATAAATGCATGCTACATTATCGATAAATTCTTCTTTAAAAACAAAGAACAGGTCTATTTTAAGGCACAGAACCTTTGAAACTTTGCTAATTCACTTTTCAATATTAGCTATTTTGTTGAAAATTTTCCATTTATAGTACCTATAATAGTTGACAGCAAAAACAATAAGAAACATGGGAGCAAATCGAAGAAAAAAAAAAAAAAAAAAAAAAAAAAAAAAAGATATCCAAAAATACAAATGCAGATATCTGAGTTGAAGAACATTAAAATACATTAACAGTAAGGATTTTAAAGGATTCGTCAATCTTTCACAGTAATATTGAACACAAATATATTTTCAAGACATAAAAAATTAAATGTTTCAAACTTTTATAACTAGAGAAATGGCTCTTACAATTGCTTAATAAGTAGGATTAAAGAAAAAAAAATGTTTGAATGTTCTGGATGATAACTATTAAGTTTACAAATACATCACATTTATGAATATGAAAAAACTCTTACCTCATAGACAAAGGCACTCATTCTAGGACTAACAGATAAGATAACCAGTGTTTCGGGGAACATTACTAGGTAACGATCTCGTTTTTGCTGATCTTCAGTTAAGAATACAACATGTCCCATATGGATAATATCACCTAAAGTATGAACAGCCTAAACACAGAAAAGCATATAGAATCAAAATCACACAAAGAACAAGAGCAAAAACAATTGAGATAGGGACAAAAATAGATTTTAATTTTCAGTAGATGAGATGATAATAAAGATTAGTATTTGTTGTAATCCTTTTTTACATGGGTTTATTTAATTCAATTTAAGGCTCATGTATGTAAACATTAAATTTTGTAATTGATTTTTCATTCACTTCCTGGTCTACTAGAGTGCTAGAAATTGTGTACAGTTGTGTGTTCCCGGTGACAATTCAATGTTTTCACAATTTAAGTATTAACATTAACTAGATAGTACCCGCCAAGATTTGACGGTAAATAATTTGAATGTTCCATTAGAAAAATTCTTGAATTTTGAATTAGTTCCTTTTAAATTAATTATTCAAATCGTGACAAATTTTTATATTGCGTAAGTGATTCCTATTTCTTGAAGGCGAGCTAGAGGGTGCTGTCAGTCTAACCTATTGAATGAAATGAAATAACTTTAAGTTTATAATTTACAACCAATTATGCTTGCCTTTTATCAGAAATTTACCAAAAAATACTGGGCAGAGCATTTATTTTTACTTACTACAGTCTTTTTTTTTTTTTTTTTTTGAAAAAATAACCATATCTATTTTTATTTTTTTAACTACACGACCTTTAAAAGCTGCCAAGGATTTTATTTAAATCAGTCTCATTCTCTAAAAGCGTAATTTTGAAAATTGATACAATTAATGATTTATAATATATATATTTTATTACTTGAATTTTATTTTACTTTTTTCTTCATTTTTTAAATATTAAACCATGGATATCAATATAATTTATTTTATAGTTCTTATACGAATATTTTCCTTTCTTTCGGTTTTATTTATTTATTTTTTTTTTTTTTTTACGGAAAAGAATGGAAAACTTTTCCTTCTGACTCACACACCTGTATATTCGTAATAATGGTCAGAAAATATAAACAAAAGTTGTAGATCAGCTCAATTTATTTAATTGATAATTACATGAAAATATTTTAGGCTAAATATTTTAAATATAAAATTATTTTTTCAAAGTATTTTTGAGTGTTAAATTTTATTTAATGATAAACCATTCAAATAATAATAAAATCAAAATCACATAACTTCTCTTAATAAAATGTCATTATCGAAATGAATTATCGCCAAAAATGGTACAGAAATCATTTTGCCAGGTGTTGGGCTCGAACCTGTGTTGCCTACAAAAGTTCAGAGTTTTAAACTGGTGCTTTAGACCACTCGGCTAACCAGACCTGCTCTGCTTTTCCTCTAAATGGAAGATCTAGTAAAATTAACTTCACGCATGCGCAAATGCGTGAATTTTTGAGTCTGATCTTACAGAATCAGGTTTACGCTTTAATATATATGATTACATTTTCATTATATGTTAAGAAAACAAATTAGAAATTCTAGATAATTTAAATAATTTCCAAGCATGATATATATATATTTAAAAAATCTATAACCACAGATTCAACAACAAACCTTTTTATATTACAATGATAGAAAGTTAATATTTCTAATAATGAAAAAATATTTTTTTTTCCTGTTGTCATATTTAAAAAAGAAACAGAAAACACATATATATCTTTTGATAACAATTCATTAATTTTGAATGTTTAATATAGATTTTACACGGGTATAGATTTTTTGTTTAAGCGTGATATCATTTTCTGTTTAATTTTTTTTTAAAAGTTATTTTTAATTACAATGAGAAAATGACATCAGTAAATATATAATAATTACCATTATTTCCCTTTTCTCTGTAACAATGGAAGTAACCTGATTGCTACCATTTTGAAGAAATTTCATTAAAAACTTTTTAAATTAAAAAATAAAATATAAAAATGAAAATATTTAAAAAAAATTGCATGCTCATTGTTTAATATATATATATACACACACAGTAAACTCTGTCTAAGGCAGAATTGATCGGGACTGAGAAAATTTTCTGTAGTAGACAATATTCCGTCTTAGACAAATTTTACTCTATGTCTATGGATTCGCAGGGACTTCAAAATCTTTCCGAGTTAGACAGACTTCCATCTTACACAGAGTCCACCTTACAAAGAATTCACTGTATATATATTAACATTGGTTCAGCAAAAAAGCTCAGGACAAATGACAAGGGGAAAAAAAAAGGCTTGTGTTTTAATTACCGTAATTTCTGGTGTATAGCCCGCAGATCAAACAATCGTTTTTCGACCCAGAAATTTAAAAAAATTAAATGTAACTTTTTAGATCACGGTTAATATTGGTCTTCAAATACTGAATAAAATTTCTGGGTCCAAACTGAATTGTTTGATCTGCGGGTTATACACCCGAAATTACGGTATATAGATTCTTAACAGTCAAGTATATTTACAGTAAATTTTATAAAATTATAATAGTAAATCTTGCTATATGAACAAATAACTATTCCGTACACACACTACTTCCTAACACGGTACTACACAGTACTCTTCCTAACACAGTACTTTATATACTAGTGAAAATCCATCTTATAGCTCTTTCAGACATATGCTTCTTGTGCTCTAATTTGAGGCTTTCTGGTTCGCTGCCCTTTTTCAATCTCACTGGTTGTTGAAAGTGGCTGTTGGGGCTGCTCTTGTAAATTCTATATTGTAGCTTTTAATTTTTTTCTTTTTTATTGTTTGTATTGTTTAAGTTATTATTTACTGAATTTAGTATATTAAAAAAAAAAAAAAAAAAAATTGCACGGCTCTGGGGCTTTTTTTTTTTCTATCCCTTACGCTCAGTTTGCCCAGCCTATTCAACCAATCGCGATGCTATGGAATTTGTGCACATTCCAATCTCCTTAATCATCTAGGCATCAAGATAATTCGACTGATCAACTTCGATGGAAGGTAAATGGTGTCATTATGGCCATCATAGGCACTTCTGCATTGGTTCAATGCTTTATAACTGAAACAGCTTTTCAGAAATTTTAATAACAATGTAGATTTAACTTTACGAAATGCTATCAATAACAATGATATATATTTCAAATAATAAATGAATAAAATAATTACCTCTCCTTCCCAATTCCTTATGTTGCCAGTCATTATTTCAAGTTCCATTTCTTTTTGCCTACGGATGTTTGAACAAGCAGTCTAAATAGAAAATACCACAATTGTAACGAATGAATAAGCAGATAGCAAATTATTTTAATGTCAGTTTATAATTTAAGCAAATAGAAGCAGATTCATGCATTCACACTAAATAACACTGAGAGGAAAAAAAAAAGAAGACAAGAAATAATCGCCAATCTACTCATATAAATTAAATTTATTGCATAGTAAAAATTTAAAAATTCATTGCATAAAACACTATTGATGTAAGATAATTAAATATTTGTAGCAATGCTAATTGTTAGGGTTAAAAAAATCTATTGCCAAAAATGCCCAGGGCACGTAAAAATTCCAACCAAAAGTGCATCTTTACTGGATGCTCGTTGAGCACATATTCATTCATGTTGTACTTCCTGCATGGCTTTAGCTGCATGAATTGTGTGAAAACCTCTTTTAGTTCCTGTTTCATGATTGAAACTTTAAATGACATTATGTATATCGATTGTCTAGGCATTTGAAATTTTGATCCATCAGATGCCATTAAAGATTGGTAATCAACTGCCAAATATACATGGTACATTGAGGGGACCCTCTTCAATTTTCAGCCAGAATCATATTTCAAATAATAAATTTTCTATTTGCGATACTGAATAATTAATTATGTGAGTATTTACATTTTATGTATTTAGATTGGAATTACAGTGCCTTGTTCTCTTAAATTTGACGTCTAAATATGGGATGCATATTCTTATGATCCATATTAACTTGATATTGAAGTTACTTAAGTGTAAGTTCTGCTATGGGTGCAACAACCAGCCAATCAGAAGCTATAGTGAGCTATGCTGTGGTTACACGTGTACTAATTTGCACTTCATCTTAAGAAGATAGCTTCTCGGTTATTGCAAGACAGTGAGGCACCACAATACGAGTTACGCTGTGGCTTTGAGCTGAATGTTTGTCTTGGGCAGCGGTAGGTATGCACCTGTCCAAGGTCGTTTTTTCCAGAGTTCAAACTCATTTTCCAAGAAAAATCCCCCTGAGAATCCCTGATGTATTTTCCGGGATGCATAAATTTTTCGTGTCAAAAATTTACAACATTTTTTAAACCAGTATCAAGACACCCCCCCCCCCCCTTTCAAAAAAAAACAAACAAAACAAGACAATCACAAAAATGAAGTTTATACATCACCTATATAAACAATATGAACAGAACTTTAAAGGAATAACATTAATTTGTGAACAACAAAGATGAAGTCTGCATGCTTTGTGGGACTTTCCTTAAAAACTTGGTAGATTGCAGTAAGAATTTAATTTCCACTTTGTGACTTTATTACTTCTCTGAAAAGCATTATGAATAATATGAAGGCTACAAGAGCCATTATCAATTTTAAAATGTCCTTTATTTTTCTTAAGTTCCTCTTGAACAGTTTTCAGACCTCATGATGTTAGAAGGTGTGTCTAATGACTGAATGGATGTCACCAGACATTCAAAGGAGCACAGAATAAATATAACATATGTTATATTTCATCTGTAAGAATGGATAGTTTCCAATTCTATATGTTACAATGTTAGAAGAAGGGTCTCTTAGTTTGATTTCATTATGACCCCACAAAGCATGCAAACAGCAGCAATTGCTCTCAATTTCCCAGAATAGCCAATCATTTTGCCAGGTTTTCCCAGGTTAGGGAAGTTTTTTGCATTATCCTATGAATCCCATAATCCCCTGATGAGTAGGAACCCTGTTTTTCTTTCTTTTAATGACCAGTACACCGGAAAAATTTGAAAGCTAATTTCATTAAAGACATCATAAAGCAGGAAAGGTTGGGCCCTGCGTGCGCTCGTCAGAGGTCCCTATCCCTACACCCTTTCTGACACTGACCAGAACAGAAAAAAAAAAAAAAAATCAAAAAGATGTCACCATACAAATTTAAAAGCTAAATTCTTAAATAAAAAACATTGAAAAGTGGGAAGGGTAGGGCTCGAGGCTCTAAAGACCAGTGGCGTAGCTAGATATTCAGCGCCCTGGAGCAAGTACAGTTGATGCGCCCTCTTGTCATTCGAAAAAGTTCTGCGCATTTTTTTAACTTTAAAATTTATGTACCATTCTTAATTCGATTTAAAACCTTACTTTTATTTGAAAGTTAGAATATTTCAACATGTATTAAATACAAGTAATTAAAAATAAATAATGAATAATGAAATAAATAATTCTTTATGGAGTACCTACCAATATTTTCTGCGAATTGGGCGGGATTTTCGTTTTTTAATCGGTCAATTGGTCAGTACAATCTGCCACAATTAATATCTGTTTTTCTTTTCAAGTTTATTTATTTTTGTTTATACATACATCTGACTTGTGTGCTTGGCATCTAGGTCCGCTTATAAGTCATCGTCAATATACAGGGATGAGATAGCACAATGAAATTTACAACACAGAGAAATTACATCCGGGAGCTCCACAAAGAGTGTGCAATGGAGCCAGCGAGAGTCGAACTCGCAGACCTCTGCCGCTCTCAATGCTTGGCGGCTGGCAGCGCGGTGTCCTAACCGCTCGGCCACCGAGGCCCCCCTCTTTTCAAGTATGGATGAAACACGTTTTTCTGTTTTTAGTGCCAGAAAATACTAAAATTCCATAAAATTCAAAGTATCACAACTTGGTAAGTTTTGGTCATACAAAAAAGAAATTTTTATTATTTTACTCGTACACAGAGAAGATTTTTCTAAATATAACGTATAGAAACCAGAGACCGAATAAAAATGTAAATCTCGTAACTTTTTAAAAAATAACTATTTTGACATAAATTACTTTTAAGAGGATAAAGATCAACATTGAAATTTTATTAATTTTGGAACTATATTTCTACAGCTAATGGTTTAGAAAATTAGCCAATGGACAACTATAAAAGTTGACACCGGATTTCTCACTGGCTTTTGACTAATTTGAGCAATTTGGCTAATCACTAAAGAAAAACTAGCCAAATTCATATAATGATAGTAACAGATTCGCCGTGAAACACTAAGAATATAAAAACACAAATAATGAGTGACACAGAAAAGGTTAAATCGTACAATAACATCATTGAGAGTGTCGCCGAAAGAAAAAAAAAACATCTCTTGCAATTGGGGATTTGTCTTTAATTTTCTCCCCAAATGAAACATTTTGGACCCCTGCTGTGAGAACCCTAATTGACACCCTTATATATATTACTCAAGATTACAGTTTTTACTTTCCATACACATATACAATGTAAGGAAAGAAATAGGAAAGCATTTTAATCACAATAAAAATAAATGAAAATAATTAAAATAATGGTATATTTTTACATTTTTAAATAATCTTGAATCCGTTCTCACAATTTTTACAATGATCCAATATATATGTATGCGTGTATGTTAAAATTTCTTCACGTTTTCAGATTCCCAGAGCAAGATTTGGTGTGTTTTAGATGATGTCGGCAGGTATATTATAAATCTGGCGCAATAATTGTATTAATTTTCGAAGAAATAGACCGACGGAATTTGGTATCTAAACTATTTTTCAACCATTCTTTGTCGATAACTGATCAATATTATCTCTTAAATCTCAATTAAATTATTTTTATTGCTCACGTTTATCTTATAGCTATACAACAACATTTCACTAGGCAGACAGTGGCGCCTTGACAAGGTGTTCACAATCACTTTACTACTAGTATTTCACAAAAAAATTTCTCCTTGTTTAATCGTAGAAAATATCATGATTAAAATAGACCAAATTATATATATATATATATATTCTGGCAGAAAAGTGATTGTGAACCCCTGAGGAGCCGCTACTGTACGCAGGGTCAGACTTAGTCACTGTCAAATACGCAGACCTTGGATTTTTGGCGGACGCAACAATTTAAAATTCATTATTGTACTACCTCGCTAGTAGAAACCAATAATATCCATCACCATTCCTGTTCTTTTCTGGGGATGCTTTCAATTTCGGAGCTGGATATGAAATTGAAATCGTTCTTCGAAAAACAAAATCGAACGGCATAAAGATAACCGTTTAGACATCGACCTCATATATTCAATGTAAAAAGAAAAAAAAAAAACATTTAAAAATATTAAAAATGAGAAATTTGTAAAGAACGTTACCATTGGATTAACATTAGCTAGCGAATGACTAGTGTCTGATTCTAAGTTTAGAAGAATTTTAGTACTATATAAGAATGATTAATTAAACTTTTTTTGCAGCGGGAGGATATGACTCCTACGGAGGGCATCCCAACTCCCGCGCCCGAGTATAATGGGCCGTCATAAAAAGAAACACAAAACAACAGTGGGAGAGAAAAAAACTTAATGCTGGTAGTAATAAAAAGAAATGTGTGAATATTTCATTTGATTGTAAATCAAAGTATCTTTAAAATTTTATTCAGATTTTTATAGAGTAAACTCTGTCTAAAGGACTATGTAAGACAGATTTCCGTCTTATGCAGAATCCACCTTAGGCAGAATTTACTGTATTCAAAAATATCCTAGCAACAGGATATAATCGAATTGGCGCAGAAGAACCTTCAAAGGATTGAAGAGTCCCGTTTTAATGTATATACAAAATAGCAGACCGCCCTTCTGATCATCACATTTATAGACAATATTGAAACAGTCCTGTTTTCATATTAAAGTGTAATTTTTAACTAAAGACAATGTTTGACTCATCTTTTTCTTTTTGCAGAAAATATTCTTTATAAATATTTTTGTGCATCAAGCGCAAAAATCAATATGATAGACATTTTTATAGGTTAAATTACAATCACAGCATTATGCGAATACACGAAACCTACACATTTCAATCACATAATAAAAGATTTTACAAAAACTACATTAAAAACAAAAAAAAAATCGTATATATATTTTGAAATAGAGGCGAAGCATGTTCCTCTGAAACGAAAAAACTTTCAAGAAAAAAATTCAATTCTGCTTTGCAAAGAGAAAAAAAAATCATTAATAAAAAATGCTTCAAAAAAAAGTGATTTTTTAAAAAATTATTAAATAATTTAAGACTGTTCAAATCTAATGCTTATAAAGAATTTTGTAACTATTAGTTTCAACTCAGGGAGAGCGCAGCTTTACCTGGTTTAGGGCTCACCAACCCGCAGGTCGGTTGCCCGACGGGCCAGTCTGAGTGTGCTAGATTGTGACTTAATTTGGTAGAATCCTATTTTTATCTTATTTAGTTTTTAACTTATAGACCTTGTTTCAGCATGGACCGAATGAAAATTTGTGGAAAATTAGGCCATTAGAAAAAAGATTAAGCTTTGTGAATGAAAGTGCACATTTTATTTAAAACACGAGGTCTTTATCACGAGTAAAAACATTTCACCTTTGAATAAAATTAGGATCTAAGATTTTATTCATTGTTATACTTTTTTTAACACACGGTATTTCTGTAAACTGTTCGGAAAGTTTTGTGAAGCAACTCCAGATTTTGTTTTTCCTTTTGTTATTCCAAAATTCATTGACTACTAATTATGTGATATCGGATGGTGATGGTGTGGGGACAGAGCCTGATTACGGCCTCAGCAAACTCACATTACTATTTTCGAAAAATCTTTTGCCTTATTTAATCCTAAAATTCTGTGATTAAACAAGATTTAATCTTGGAAAATGTTTTTCAGAAAAAATGGTGTAAATTTGCATAGGCGATAATTATGTCCTAAGAAACATTAAATTTGATACTTAATTTTTTCTCTGTTTTTGAAGGAAAATGCTAATCAATTCTGCATTGGAGATTTACCATAAATCTCAAAGACAATATTCACAAAATTTAATTTGCTGCCCCCCCCCCCCCAACCCCCATCTAAAGTTTGTCGTCGCGGGCTGATGTGGAATACACCTAAATCCAGCTCTAATTGTTTTGTAATCTGCATTGATGCATGTTTAGTTTCCACACACACTCAAAAAGAAAAAAAAAAACTTTTAAAATTTTCATTTTTTATGGTTTTTAGCATATAAAATGGTCAATAATTTTCTTCTACTTGTCAAACTATTTTTTCCCTTCAAATCGTAAAATAACTAAATTGCTAAGACCATCTTAACCCTTTCCGGCAAAGGCAAAATGTTGTAAAATGATGAAATGATTGACTGACACCAGAATTTTAAAACGACTTTTTTAGAAATTTAAAACATGTTACTTTAAATGTTCATTGTAAAAGCAAAATTTTACTAAAATATTCTTGGTGCCGTTCGTAAGTTTGCAATTAAAATTAGGTATCCCGACTCGGGCACACTGTGCCGGAAAGGGTTAACACTAGAAAGACGGGAATTTTTACTGAAGTTTTTTAAAAATATTTAATACCAGAATTTTTATTTAAAACTGTTTAAGTTATCTAATTAACCCTTTTTTCCTTTGCATATTTTAGACTTATTATATAAAGAAATTTCTGGTTCGAAACGAAATATATTCATTTGGCAGGGGCCAAAATGGCCCCTAACCGTCACTCTAGTGTTAAACATAGGTTTCTCAGCGGTGAATTGTTTGGCTACCATTATTTCCGTACAGTAATCATCATGATAAATTTCTAAAATATTTTCAATAGAAATGTACCAGGTAGATTATTGTTTGGAAATAGTGGTAGCCAATAAAGTGATCTATGAAAACCTTGTAAATAAGTTTTGATTACTCTAAGATTTGAAAATCTTCAACTGTCCTCTACGAAAAAGTCACAATGAAAAAAATCCAGCTTGCTGGAAATGGTGTTGGAGAAGTTACTTGAGGCTTCAAAATAGTATGAATTAAAATTAAAACTTTGCGAATAGAAGTATTTTCTGTTAACTGTGTATAAAAACATGTTTTAAATCGAAATAATTGAGATTAAACACAAGGTAAAATATCATAGAAACATGGTTGTAACAAGATTAATCTATAATTTCTGATTAATGAAAAAAATATGCAAATATTTTTACAAATCTTTATTTCGCTCTTTCTAATTTTGCGCCCTTAGAATTCATGCGCCTGGAGCAGTTTGCTCCAACTGCTCCACGGTAGCTACGCCCCTGCTAAAGACGCCAGATGACTGCAGCAGCTTTGAGCTTAATGTTTGTCTCGAAGGTGAATAAAAAAAACAAACACAAGGAACAATAGAAATAAAAAGACATGCTGCTTGCAAACACAGGCAGTCAAAATTTTTCACAATATTCAATAAATTTGCAACTAATTGATGGGAACATTAACACTATTCTCATTGCCTCTTACCTATATTTCATGCAGTTTACCGGTTTAAATTACCAGTCTTTTGGTTACTTTAATCATATAATATTTATTACAATAGCATTAATAGTTTATCTTTATTGGTAGTTATTTATTTAAATATATAGTAGTTACTTACCCATTCTAGGCTAAATTTAGCTTTAAATATCTTTTACATAACTTATTTAATGTCTGTTAATTGTGCATAAACATTGTTAAGCCTCACTGTTTACTGCATCTAAAACTGCCCACGTAATGCTAAAACAAGCTAATGACGTATTGAGCTAATGATCTATTCCACACTAGATGGCGACATAGGAATGGTTTAATTGAATCGATTCCATATTTGCATGTTTAAAACGATACCAGCAGTTTATTGGATCCCAAGATGAGAAATTATGCATGTGTCGATCCAACTGCCATATAAGTACTTCATCATCAGTTGGATACATTACTTCGTTTTTACTTCTCCTTCATGGGGAAGATGTCAAGTGAACTTGTGCATCTGAAAGCAATCTGTATTCATGGGGAGTTTAGTTATTAGTATGAATGTTTTTATGAATTCTTTTAAACAATGATAACCTATGATATTTACTCAAGTTATTGTCTTTATTGTGATTCAACTTATGTTTCTACACTTGCTGCTATGATGATCATTTATGTTCTAAGTCATTTTTAAATAAGTTATCCTGAAATCCTGTTGTCATGTTATCAGAATACATCAGTTTAGAGTTCAAATCAGGGATTTTGTTTCTTCATTTTTCTCAAATATATTCACATGCTTTTGCCTCTACTATTCTTCAGTTAACACTTCAACCAGCAAATACCTTCACTGAACTGATCTCCTGCTCTGTGTAAGTGCTACCATTTGATGACATACGTACATAATAGTTGCATGCTTTACTTGTCACTAATGCTCACAACTATTGTTCATTCGATAATTATAATTAATAGAATTATTTGTGTAACTATATACAATGTTATTTTATGAATAACAATGCTAATTATTTTAAGAATGAAGAAATGAGACAAAATCTTACCATAAATAACGTAAAAAAATAAACACCACAAGTTTTTATTTATTTACGGCAATTATATTTTTATAATTTTTGGTAAGAATACTTTTTTCTGTGAGTGAAATGAATAATTATTCTTTTGCTAAAAGAAAAATAATAACCAGGTGGCTTTTATTACATATTCAGCCTCATTTTACCAATGACTAAAAATAACAACTACACTGTTACTAAAAATGACAATAATAAAAGTATAATTTTTTCTCAATAAAAAAGGTATAAAAATTAATAAATTAAGATTTTTGAGATTAGAATTTTGTATAGACACATAATAAAAATGCTGATTTCACCATGAGAAGGACCTGTTTATATTTTCAATAGTAAAAAAACTTTTATAGCCATGAAAGATTTTCACTTGCAGATTTAGTATGATCTTTGCTGATTTTTCTGAATCACATGATATGAAAATATTAAAAATAAACACATAGTAAATTGGGGAAATTTAAGAAAATTAAACAGATCTACTAGATAGGGAGGAGGTAAGGAGTAAAAAAACAACAACAACAACAAAAAAGAACCAATATTTTAAAAGGCAACTACCAAAACATAATTTTTTAAACATAATAAAAATTACATAGAATTTTATAGTAATAATATTTATAAAAAAAGAAAATTATGTATAGAAGTAACTACAAAGAAATAAAAGTGGCAAAAGTATTCATTTACATAAGAGATTTAAAAAAAAAAAAAAAAATAAAATAAAATATGAGCAATGTTAAATTTCCATATCAAGCAATTGAGATTTCAAATTATTAGGAGCATTTTATTTATATGAAATTAAATTATTCTCAAGCAGCTACAAATGTCACCTTTTCTTTCTATTATCATTCAAAAATTTTAATTTCTTATTTATTTAAAAATTAAAACATTGTTATGAAGCCAAATTAAATTAATAAAATTCAGACAAATGCATTTACACACTATTCTCTCCACCCTTTTCCTTAAAGTAAAAAGCATTGTTTTTTAACCCCAGAGTTGACCCTACAGAAATGAAACTTTTAACACTTAAAAATAAATACTTTTAAATAAATATTTGTATGCTGGAAGATACAGAGTAAAAAGAAGTATGCTTAATCTTTTAATATATGATAGTTTCCACATTAAAAATCACACATTGGTCCATGATCTTTGTTGCAATCTCAAAAATAGAATATTTTTAAAAAAGCTGAATTTCCATAAAAAACAGAGCAAAATAAAACTGATAAAACTTGATAAAAAAAATAATAATAAATAAAAATTAATCACTAAAAGTATGAAAAAATGCTGAATTTCAAAATTGTTTTTTAATAGAATCCACCAAAGCATATCTCTAATTCGAATTTTTAATTAGCTTTTAAAATGAAGAAAATGTTAAAACTTCTAATTTAAATTCAATGCGATTCATAGAAAAGCAAGAACAGAATAGAGATCTGCACAGCCGTGGGTATGGCCCGAGGCTGACAAAATTAAGACAAACTTTCAAATGGACTGGGCCAATAAAAAAAAATTCTGATAAAACAAATTTAAAAGGGTCAGACTAAGCTGAAAAAATATTGAACAATTTTCAATGGCTGGACTGCATATAAGTTATAAATATTTTGCAGAACCCGATGCTAGATTGACAACAATCAGGGTTGGTAAAAAACCCGTTTTTTTTCCAAAAAAACCAAAAAACCCAGTTTTTTTGGTTTAAACTGGGTTTTTTTAATAAGGTTTCCTATTACATATACATTCATATTTATTGATAAAAATAAACATCGTTGGATATATAAGTAATATAACTTCATTTAAAAATAATTTAAATCAAATAATTGTAATCAATTAGAAAATTGAAATCATTTAATATTTAAACATTTTTAGTAAAAGCTGTCTTATGTTCCATGAATAAAGTGCTTTACATAGAGAAACATTGATACCTTGAAAATCTTAATAAACAATCTTTTAATTACTAGTAGAACTATAAATAAATATATGATGTAGTTTCATAAATATACTTTCCCATGGCTATTCAAAATAATTTCTTTGAAATATTTGCAATCTGAGATATCTGATTTTTTTGTTCGAACACTACAGGACAATTATTATCTTTTATTGAAAATAAAGCTTTTTATAAAGAATTCCTGGAATGATTTGAATTTAGCAGTAGAGTCTTTACACGTTTCAAGAAGTTATTGTGTATTGTCATTTGACATTTCTCCTGTGAAACTGCCAGGTAAAAAAAAAGAAAAGGCGACAGTAAAATAAACAGAAATACCTATTTACCAGCTTTTTAGACTACTGAAAACATTTATCTTAAAATGGAAAGTAGATTTATAAAAGTTTTCATCCACTAAAACATTTAAACAGCCACCAGACTTAATACACAGGCTTTTTTTTTGAGCTATGTTATAATACATATTACTTTTAAATGTCTAAACTAAAAATTAGTAATATATCTTTTTAGGCATTTTTATGAGACTTTTATCTATTATGTCTGAAGCAAACCTTAATCTCGATTTCCCACCATTTTTTTGTCAGATCTAAATAGTGGATTCGATTATGCAATAGACGATTTAAATATATCTTATTGCATGTTTTAGTTAAAATAAACAGGTTCTTCGCTAGCACTCAATTTTTGGGCCCAATTTTGTCACAACAGTGTCCTCGTATTCAACTTCATATCTTGAGTTTTTTTTAAGGCTGTTCTCAAATCCGAAAGGGCAACTTTATGACATAAGTTTTAATTTATTTTTGTTTGGAAACGCATGAAACTAGCAGATGCTGTTGTTCAGAAAGGCATAGATGCCGTATCTTCCCGCAGCCGTTGTTGTTTTGAATTGTTTGGCGATTTTTTGTTGGCGTGTTGGTGGTGTTTACGGATATGACAAACTCGATATGTAAACCCCGTGTGACGTGTTGTGTTGTGGCAACCCCTGAGAAGCTTAGAATTTGATGGATGTATTTTGATGTCGTGTTCTATCGTTGTCTTTTCATTTTCATGTTAAATTTATTGGATGTATTTCATTGACTATAGTTTCTGTAGTTCGTTTAAACGCTGTTGCTGAAGTAATTAAGAAATATGAGGAAATTTTGACAAGAAAGGGAGGTTTGTTTATAGCGTGTCAATGTGCATTAAACCTATTTTGGAAAATGACGGCAATGTTATGAGAGATATTTCGTGCGCTGGAGGTTTCAAGAAAGCAGATGTCTGTTACGGTATGTTGATAATTTTATGTATATTTTGTTGCTTTAAGAGTTTTTTACATTTTGAGATTGCTACAAAACGAGAACTGCTGAATTTTAAGAATGCCATACCGCGAAAAATGCTGAATTCGACGATGTTTTTTTTGGTAAATGTGCGCGAAGCGCTCATACAACTATTGCTGATTGCCACTTTAGGGAGTTTCGTTTTTTATGTATATTTTGCTTCTTTAAGAGTTTTTTACGTTTTGAGATTGCTACAAAATGAGAACTGCTGAATTTTGAGAATGCTATACCGCAAGAAATGCTGAATTTGGCGATGTTTTTTTTCAGTAAATGTACGCGAAGCGCTCATACAACTATTGCTAATTGCCACTTTAGTGAGTTTCGTTTTTTAGGTACATTTTGAGATTGCTACAAAACGAGAACTGGTGAATTTTGAGAATGCTATACCGCGAGAAATGCTGAATTCGACAGTGTTTTTTTTTGGTAAATGTGCGCGAAGCGCTCATACAACGATTACTGATTGCCAGTTTAGCGAATTTTGTTTATTATTTACATTTTATTTTCGTTAAGCCAAACATGCGTATAAACCGGTGCTTGGCGACATTTACTACTTGGCAGAAAAGGGGTTTTCACGCCAAGAAGAATTCCAAGATGGCGGCCGGGGGAACTTATGACATCTGTTCCTTCAGAAAATATGTAATCAAACGGTGTTTTCCGTTTTTTTTTTTCCAAACGCAATAGATCTTTCAGAAAATGCTGTCAAAGTGGGCATTTTGAATCGAATTTCTGCACGAAAGAAGAATAACCACTCAACGAAGGTTAAAAACATCTTTGTCATATGATCAAAATTGCTTACAACTCAACAGGTAATTAATTTATCAAAAATGGAAAACACAATTCGATTCCAAATAGCTTCCATAGTCAGGCCTTCCAATTTTATATCTTTCTGTTAAAAAATGAATTTGTACATCTATCAAAGCGTTTAGTGCTTGTTGAGAAGAACAGTTGAGAACAGCCCTAAAAGATAATCTCCCCAATCAAGAAAATTTTCTTTTACAGCTTGACTGAAATCTTAAAGGTCATTTTATGTTATTAATTATAAATAATCTACGTTTTCTCAAAGAAAAATATTTTATTCAAAATATTGAATATTTTTAATCTATTTTATCTTTGCTAAATTCACCTGTTTTAAATTTTCTCTTTAGAGCTTCAAATATGTTCATCAACACATGCAATTTGCATTCTACATGCATACAAATATAATCTAGACTCACTATGTCTCACGTTGACTGCTGGGATAAGACTTAAAAGTAGAAATTATTTATATCCAATAATTTCAAAACTTAAATTATAAAAATGAGAAAATATTATATTAGATTTTTTCTAAAAAAACAGTTGGTTAACTAATTGATTTAAACCGTGCCAACACTGATAGTAACAGAATAAAATCATAATGCAAAACCCTAATCCCAATGTAGAAATGCAGGTAAAACAGAGGCTTACTAAACTCAATAGCCATCTAGCAAAGAAAACTCACAGCCAATCATTCATTAGCATACAAAACACAGAGTAACCAATGGAGAGAATTACTTATGATTATGTCATCATTGAGGCATGATGCAATCCTTAGTAAATCTTAACTAATCAAGCAATCTAAGTAGTAAAAATGTATTTTTAGCTCAAACCTGCCATTTTGGCTATTTTTTAAAATAAGTCTTAAAAAAAGAAGAAGAAAGAAAACTAACTACTTGTTTTTTTCTTCCCAGCTAATTTTAGAAAAATTAGTTAGTCTACCATCTAGATTTAAAGCTTATAAGAAAAGTTTGATTAAAAATGTTTGTCACTTTACAAATTTATTAATTCATAATTTTTCTAAAGCTTTGCTTGTAGCTTCTGCATAACTTGGATTTTGCATTTTTCAATAATGTGTAAAATAAATGCAAACGTTAGGGGAAAAGAGAAAAAAACCAGATGAAAAAAAACCAGCATGGTTTTTTTTTTTAAACCATTTGGTTTAAACCAAACAACCCTGACAACAATAATACAGAAATTTAACACATCCAGGTAGAGATCAGAATTAGATAGTTATGGATAGTCTGAGTCCGGGTTTACATAATATATATATATATATATATATACTCAGACTGAATTTGGGCTTTAATTGTTCTCAGGAAGTTTCAGGCAAGCAATTAAAAAAAAAAAAAAAAAAAAAAAAAAAATAGAGATAATGAACTTTTTCTAACAATCTTTGGAAATATAGTTTAATAAATTACAGAGAAATATTTCAAAAAATATTTTTTCCTTTATTGCACAGCTTCAAAAGTTATTATGTTTTAACCATCTTTTCTCTTTTATTAAAATAAAAGAAAAAAAAATTAAAAACATCATAAATAACTAAACAAACATCTAAACTGGATTATTTTCTTTAATGAGTCTTTATTTGAATGTTATAATCTAAGAGGATAAGTGATCATTAATGTTGCTATTCTGTATTCAATGGCTTGCAGACATATAGTCTGAAATAATTGCAAAAATTTCACATAATATGTATGCAGTATTTTTCAAAAGAAACTTGATTGTACATAAAAAAAAATCAGAATTTTTTGTAGAAATTGAATCAAGCTGGGTAGCGAACTGCAAAAATATAAAGGACTGGCGCAGGTCAGTGCCAAAACTTCAGTTTGCATATTAGACAGGATAGCTTTCGCATGGGCTGTGCCAGGCCTGGGCATGCAAATTTCACTTGTGCAGGCCTCTAGAACACAAATGCATTAAGACAATATACAACTTGAAAATTTTCATAAAAAAATGACTGTATTATTACTTACAGCAATATCACGATAAACAGCCGCAGCTCTTTGAGTGTCACCTCTATCTACATGACTTTCCTGCATTTAATACAAAAAGGTATTAAAATATGATTTTAAAAAAGATATAAAGCACATTGTAAGAAAAGTAAACCAATAAAGCTACATTATGTTGAATACTGTGTTAATTAGGTTTTTAAGCTCAGCTAAAATAGTATCTTTATATTTTAATTCATCCAAATCTATTATAATTATTCAGTAATTTACTTCATTTTTTTCTATGAGATGACGAGATTAAGAAAATTAGTACTCTTTACAGTACCTTCATAGCTGGCAACATCAATTTTGAAAGCCATACAATTTTTATGACGTGCTTTTAAAAATATATGCTATGAAAAATATAACATGGTTCCTTATGCATGCAAAAGTTATCAGAAGGTGTAGTTATATCACAATGTTCCTTTATATCACTCCAACTTTCATGAGAAATTTTAACATTTAAATTCCACATGGAGCAATGAACAAAGCATTTACTTTCTTGAAATTCCGTTACACATGAAAATTCTTTCATGTATGCTTCTATGAATACTTGATTATATTGCTTCGGTTTTGCTTTCTTCAATTTTCAATGGTTTCTCTTCATTCAATGAAGAAATAGTACTATTACTGAAAATTGCGAATGTAAAATTAGCAAGAAAATAGAGGGCCAGAGCCACCGCGAAAAATATACTTAGTAGGTCAAGAATATCGCTGCATGAAAAAGTGTTTAACGTTTAACACAATTTAACAGTTTTTTAAAAATTATATTTTCTGAACCTTTGAGAAATTTTACATTCTTAAACTTAAGACAATTAAATTGCAGATTGTAGGATATTAGCTATTACATAAAGTGAGATCAAAATAAAAATGCAACTTGCATAGTTGATGTTAAAATCCCTGGCCGTCAGATTTACTAGTATTTCATGATTCAATACTAAATTTGTGCAAACCGTACAAACTTACTGCTCATCTGTACAATCATACATTTAGAAACAAAACACTACATTATGCAGTCAAACTGTACAAGTTAGCAGTTATGTAAATCATGTTTCTTATTTATTTGGGAATATTTATTTCTATATCTGTTTTATAAATAAATTCTCAGTAGCAGAAAATTATGGTTGTGTCTACGACAGCCATTTAGTGGAATAAAATTGTCTGTGCAAGTAACATGCTTAAATTTTCTTATGTACATTACAAGCATTGAAATAAATAGGGTTGTTACCGATTAATATCCTAAAAATAGAACTATATTTCAGTTATAATATAACCTAAGTAAATAAATAGAAAAACTAATGTTTTAGAAAAAATTACATAGTAAATATAAAGTATTTCTGTAAGGTTGAAGTCTATTTAAAATTATACGGAAACTGTTTTACATGATTGAAGGACAAATTTTGAGTTTTTTTCCATGACCGACTGAAAAACTTTGCGATTTTTTTCATGTGACTGATTGACAAATTCAATATATGTTCCTGTGGTCAATTTTGTGCTATTTTCCCCACGAAAAAATGACGAAATTTTCGATTTTTTTCCTTTGCATTTGATTATCACATTTTGCGATATTTTCCTGACCAATAGGTGAATTTCACATTTTCATCCCACAACAGAACAACAGATTGACCAAATTCATGTTTTTTCCTGTGTCTGAAAATTTTTTTTTTGTGATATTTACACACAACCTACTAATGAATTTTGAGAATGTTTTGCGATGATAGACAAATTTGCCGATATTTTCCCATGACTGATTGATGAATTTCTTGATATTTTTCTTTGATCGACTGATGACTTTCTTGATCATCACAAGCTCATAGAAGAAACTAAGATACTGTTTAGATATGAAAGCAATCACATAAGTAAAGTCATGGCATAAAATACAATCAAAATCTAGAATATTAAGTTGATGTTAAAAAAAAAAAAATGATTGGAAATCTACTTATTGATACTCTTTTATGCTTACAGGTAGCAAGACTAATTTTTTGTTTTATATTTATTAATTGCTGTTAGTTTTATATGTTTTCCACTTGAATATAATTATTCAAATTCTACTAATTTTAGAAAAACTGGATTTACACTTTTATAGGCATTACAGCGTCCATAATACCTATTTTTTTAGCAAGTTTTAAAGTTTTGCATCATGAAGTTTCTTCCTTAATCCAAAAATACCTGAGTATGTCTTTGTAGTTCTTGTAACAAAGCAGGATATTTTTCAAGTCTCCTGAAAGGTCTACTTAAACCAGTAGTTAGGGTTAATATTCCAGGAGGATTAGCACCATGCTCTTCCATAAATTTTTCAAGAGCATCTCTGTAAGAAAAAAAAAAAAAAAAAAAAATAAAAATAAAAAACAACATCAATATTAAAACAAGAAAATACATAAATAACGTCTTAAGACAGAACAATATGTCAGCAATCTTTTCTTTTTAAGGTATGCTGGCTAGAAGTCTGTATCAGTGAAATTTCTAGGCACAGGCTAGGCATGTGCAAAAACTTTACTGTCCCGGCCCATTATAAAAGCTGAAATTTCAACCTGAGCTGTTATAAAATATAAAAATTTGGCATAAGTCCGGCCCGACTCAATATTTACAATACATAGGGTAAAATTAGCACTAACCACAGGGTCACTAAATGAGAAAAGTAGCTATTAAAAAATTGTCTGCCAGTGGCTACCTTATGGTCACTTTCATACAAAGAGAGAATATAATTTTCTAGCATTTTGTCAAGGATTCTATTTTGGAAACAAATATAATGTATTTGTACACTTTTTATTGTCTTCAATTACACCAAACTTTCGGGCATATTGTGCTTATTTATTGTAACACAAGAGGCACAACAAAACAAGGGATTAATAAGGGAATTATAAATATGAGTGTTACAAAAAAAAAAAAAAAAAAAAAAAAAAAAATCACAGCTGTATGTACCAGTAGACTGGTAATCATAAAATGTGAATCTTGTATGCTAACTTATGGTTACCAAGTTCAAAAACCACACATGACATTAAATAGACAGTAGAAAACTCCAAACTCAAAATTCAATGATAGCTCATAAATATTTTTCAATGGAGATACTAAGAGATTAAAAAACTTTTTTGTTATAGTTGTTAATAAAAGTTTGCGAGAAATTCAATTTACTCAATGCAACATTTATTGTATAGAGAAAGAATTATCACTCTGACAGTAGAAAAGGTATAAAAATGATAAAATAGCACAATTTAAAGAGATTTCAGAAAAGCAAATTGTTTTAATATATTTTTTTTCACATTCATTAAATTTACACAACATATTAAAATGAAAATTAATTTGTTTTCTTATATATTAGATGAAAGCCTTCACAATATGAGAAATGAAAAAAAAAAAAAAAAAAAAAAAAACACAAACAAACAACATATTTACTTGAAAAATATTTCAAAAATATTATATGAATAATAATAAAAAAAAAATTATTAAGAAAAATTCAGTTAAATATTGTTAGGTCAAAAATTCCTTTTTAATACGTTTTCCCATTTCTATCTCTAGTTAAATTCCATAGCAACATTTATGTTTTGCTTCAAGTGGTGTCTATTACTCAAAATACAAAAATTGCTTATCCAGATTAAATGTACAAATTTGACAAGAAAAAAATCAGTCTTTTTTTTTTTTTAATTTCTTTCGGTATGAAGAAATAAATAAAAAAGAAAATTTCCATAATTTAAGAGTTTCTAATATAAAGCTATGATTTTTTTTCCTAATAAAATATAATATTAGCAACAGTTTTTGTATTATTTAAGAATGAAAATTGACAGTTTGATTACAGCAATAATAACAAAGTTTTCAAAAGTAACATTTATATTTGATCTGAATGAAGCTTATCACATGAAATTCTTCTGGTATAATGAGTGGAACACTTCAATGAAATTAAATTTCTTTTAATGCCTTTTTTTTTTTTTTTTTTTTTTTTTTACTAATCTTAAAAACTAAAATAATTTAAAGCACCTTTAAAGCATTGCATGAATGCTGATTTCAAGCTGCTTCAGAGGCATGTCACACAAACATATAAAAAAAAAAAATCCCTGCCAGCTTGGGCCTACAGGCGAAGGTAGATTTCGAAGTTAAGTACTAAATTCACCAACAAAACTTAAATCAACATTAGAGATAAACCCAGTTCTTCCACTAAGAATGAGCTCTAGGGAGCTAAACATTTTGTGAAAATTCTAATATACACGAATACACACACGCATGTATATGGAATAGGTTTAAAAATGGCTAAAACAAATTCAGAAAACCTCAAAGTGTTAAAATATGTTAATATTTCCATAGTCGGGTTCTTATAATGTTTTAATACATTTCTTCAAACTCACATGACGTTACATATTCACCTGCCGAGGTACATTATATTTCCAATATGATGCAATATATATATTTTTTTAATTCGTCAAACTATTTATTTCATTTTGAGTTTTCATTCTGAAATCTTGCTCTAGAAAACTTATGACGTAATATTCAATTTGTTTTCAATTCGTCAAACTATTTATTTAATTAATTTTTTCACGCGAAAAATCTTGCAATAGAAAAGCAATTGTTGTGGTGAGAATTTTATTGTTTTTTTTTTAATTGTTGGCAACTGCTATAATGAAAAATATTTATTTTCTCCTGTCATTGTTGTGTAAGAGATGGTTTTATCAGAATCTTGTTACGACGGTATTCAAAATTTTTAACCCTCCCCATTTCCATTCCCTTGGGCTGATTTTGCTCATTTTCAATCCCCGCCGAGATATTAGCCATCTCAAAGTTGTTGGTGAGTTTGAAGACGATCCGTGCATAATTGCGACTTTTATCATGCGGACAAAATTTAGTACATACATACATACATACATATATATATATATATATATATATAAACTTTTTAGGTGGGGGTGGTTTTGGGTTCCTGGGGTCATATAATGAAAAGTTATGAAGGAATTTTTCAAAAGTCGCACCATGGTAACGACTGCAATAGGTAGTATTTCTTACGAAATCTACCTAATATATCCTAGCTCTATGAAATGTTTGGTACTTGTAATTTTATGTATTTATATAAATTTTGCTATCATCAGAATAGTCAATTTTAGATTGTGGGTTTTTTTTTTTTACCTCTTTAATCACCAGAATAGGTTATCCACACAAGCCTTGATTTTATAGATTGAAATTCTGGTTTTAAATTTTGCAAATTACTGTCGAGTTACTAAATAAAATAAATAAATTAAGACAGACTTGAATACACATTAACACAAACTTTATAAAATTTTAAAATATTAAAAAATATTTCAAATACAGAACATATTTCGCCAAGTAACTGCAAGGCCTCATCAGTACAGATTAACCATTGTAAAATAAACAAAAAGACAAATCAAGCACAGTTAAAGCTCAAGTTATTTTTTTTTAAAACAGGCTATATTCACCAGGAATCGAACAGGCTAGTGTCAAGTTGTTGCTTTCCCTAAAATAGGATCTTTATTCATTACACAAATAAACATTTCAGTAGCATAATTTCTTTTTATATAAGCAGAGGTGATTTTGAGCAAAAAAAAAAAAAAATTCTGAAATTGACAGCAAATTTTCTGAAAGGTTACAAAAGGAAGGGAGGGGGAATACACTCCCGCCACTATGTGTTTTATCGTGCCCCTTTGACGAACTTTGTCGTTTTTTTGCGATCTTTTGGTAAAATTTGCCATTTTTTTTCTCAATTTGTTGGCGAAATTTGCCGTTTTTTCGCGATCTTTCAAGATGAAATTTACGGGGTTTTTTCGTGATCCTTTGACGAAATTCACGTTTTTTCGTGATCTTCAGACAAAATTCGTATTTTTCTTGCGATCCTTTGACAAAATTGGCGATTTTTCATTGAATGATTGACGAAATTGATTTTTTTGGCAACCATTTGTCAAAATTCGCGATATATTTTATGTCTGAATTTTTGGGTTTATGACCATTTTTTTTTTTTTTTCAGAAATGACTGCCTTAATTTTTTGGAATTTTCAGAAAATTTGGAACAGAATCACCCCTTTATATAAGTTCTAGTATCTTAAGCATAAAGTATGGCTTTCAATCCTCAACATTGAACACCTTGTGTATATTAAACTGAAATAACAGTGATAAATGCTAAAACAATATTTCCATATTGATTACATAAAGCTACTAAATCTTGTTTTTTTAAATAACAACAACAAAAAAAAACTCATAAGAAGATGATCATGCATTTTAAAAAGTATCCACATCTTTACAGGCAACCTATTTGAGGCATTTAGAATAAAAGTGAATTAAATTAATTTTATCATTCAACTGCGACGAATTCTTGTACTATAGACAACAAAATGCTCATTATCGTATCAAACAAAATCCTAGATTGAAACTAAGAGCAACAAATGGTGCTAGTCTCCACTCTCCTATGATTCTGAATGAAATGCAATGGAGCCCATTAACTTTACTTCTAACTATCTCTGTATAATGTTAAATGAGTTTGATCCAACTTCATTCTAAAAAGCTCATTTATCATCAACAGAATACACAATTACGACTATAAAATTGAATAAAATGTTACACTAAGAAAAAAAAAAAAAAAAAAACAATAAAAACAATAGCAGTTGAAATTCTGATTATTTAAGAACATACTTATATTTCTCAATCACAGCGACTGCTTTAGGATGATCAGAACAATATTTCAGAATTATCTTTTCCAAAAGAGGTGCAAACTGGAGGAATACACCACCAATCCTTTGAGCTTTTGAAGGTGCACTTAAAAAATAAATAAATAAATAAAAATTAAAATAAAGAGATCAACTAAAAGCTGAATTTTTTTTAAAATAAACGCGAAGGATTAAATCACTAAAAGTTAAAAATTTATGGAGTGGAAAGACTAATTATTCTAAAATGAATCATAAAAGCAAGTCCAAAATTTATAAGTAGCATTAATAGTTAACTACAAACATGATTTAACAGAAAACTTTTAAACTTGTATCACTTGTAAAAGTGAAAGTTTAGAAATTCTCAATGAATATACACTATATACCCATTAATCACTGGACACTTTCAATTTAAGACACTGTGTTGAATATTTAAAGATATACTTGCTAGATTTTTCTGGAACTTTAGAATTATGAAGAATATGTTTGACTTCATATTTATCAAAGGCGATTTTGATTAGAAGGGCAATTAGGGAGGCAACAAAAAATCAAAGAAAAATAATAATATTTGGGATCACCGTGTAACATAAAATGCACAAAATGATCTATCGCTATAGTTTTGAATATGTACATATTCTACAACATGTATATTCATTTGTGTAAGAATAGCACACATATTCATGGAGATACAGTGAAATACGTTTAACACGAAATGATATAGCAGTCCGGACAGTATACGATGCAATTTAATACATTTTTGTCCTTTTAACATGAAACAAAAATCGTTTAACATGAAAAAAATTGGCTTTCGAGCTAGTTAGTTTAAGTTGAAATTGGTGAATTTTGTGTTAAAAGCACTGATATTTTGGTGAAAATCAGAGAATTTCGTATTTTTTGTAAATTAGCTTATGTTTTATGAGCACAATGGCTGAGAAATTGGTGCAAAAACAAACTGCTATTTTGCTTCAAATGAAGATGAAGCTGCTTAATGCAGTTGATGAAAAAGAAGGACGAAAACAGAAATCTGCAAAGAGTTTTGCACTGCCAATTCTACATTATCAACAATAATAAAAAACAGGGATCCCATTACGTTAATGTTTGAGCGCAGTATATTTAAACCTGAGAGAAAACATACGAGAACTGCTAAGCACGAAGATTTAGAGACAGCTTAACGTATTTGGTTCAAACAAGCTAGATCTCAGAATGTTGAAAAAGACACTTCGAAAAAAGATATCTGATTTTTCCCCCCCAAAACAATATTTTGTTTACTATCTTTTTATCCTATTGGTTGCAACTTACAAGTAGTTTAACAGGAAATCGAAATAAAATTTGATGACATCGAAAATATTTGTGAGTATTGTTCTTTTTTTAAGAATCTTTTAACGTGAAATTCTTTTAACACGAAATTTTTTTTAGGTCCCCTCAGTTTCGTGTTAAACGTATTTCACTCTATATTGATTTTTTTTTTTTTTTTAAGTTCAAAAAATGTTTGCATTTTTTTGTTTATATCATGTAGGGTTTTCTACCCAATTTAACACCAGCTTCAGAAAATTTGACAAAATGTAGTAGAAAATCTAGTGCAATTGGAATGTAAATATACTAAACATTTGATGAAATATGAACAGTCGTATGAAATATTTTTTATCCACACACACACGCACAAAAAAAAATATTTTTTTTCATGATTTAATAGCCATGATTTAACTATGCAGCAACTCATAAAAGAAAAACAGTCAAATATCATGAAAATTGAGAGATATTGGCGATAGAGTGAACTGATTTTTTGCTGATCTCTAAAAACAGCTAATTGATAAGGAGTTTTCTTAAATTGTCGTTTTTAATTTAAATTTTTTATTGATGCTTTAGTTCTTGGAAAACCACCAGAATGAGTCTATTCCAAGAAAAAAAGAAGTATCAAAATCTAATCTTCTAAATCTACTTATTGACATTCATTACAAACTCCTTTGCTGAAAGTCAATTAATAAAAATTGACAATTTGCGAAAATCCCTTATCATTCAGCAGCTTTTAGAGAGTAACTAAAAATCAGCTCACTATCGCCGATATATTTCTGAATTTTCATGATATTTGACCGCCTTTTTATTTTTTATGAGTTGCTCCATAGAATGGACTATTAAATCATGCACAGATAAAAAATATATGATACAACTGCTCATATTTCATCAAATGTTTAATACATTTACATTCCAATTGCACTACATTATTTCTACTACATTTTATTAAATTTTCTGAAACTGGCATTAAATTGATAGAAAACCTTGAATGATATAAACAAAAAAATATGCAAGAATTTTTTGAACTTAAAAAAAAAAAAATAAAAAATCGATGTATCTCCATGAATATACGGGATATTCTTACACAAATGAATTTACATATTGTAGAATATCCACATAAGCCACGTAAGCTATAGCTATAGATAAGGGTTGGTGAACCTATGCCACGCGTGCGAGAAGTGGCACGCAAAACAACATTTTTGGCATGCCGTTGATTGATGTTTTAGATCAAGATACAGTGACATTCATTACACAAAATTTACCGATACAGATGTGTTGTTGAGATTGTTTACATTCGATATTGAAGAATTTAAATTGCAGCTTATTAAATTCCAATCTAGTTGAATGTGGGCTGAAAATTTTATCAAACAAAGATATGGAAAATATTGAAAAGATTATTAACAAATATAAGTAAAAATGCTGATGATAAAATTAGAGCAACTTGGAATTTAATTTCAGAGTTTTTTTTTTAAAGAAACTTGTATTTGCATTTAAAAAACTTTTCCTCCTATCTACGACTGCATATAATTATTTTCACAAGTGATAATATTAACCCATTACCTGCTGATGGTGCGTTTTCGCACCATTAAAAATAAATTTAAATTAACTATCAAGATATCACTATTTTTCTATATAAAAAATTGTCTTGATTAATTACAAAAAGTTTGAACATTAAATAAAGCAAAGATTATCATTTGATATTTGTAGTGGCAAACATGTTGAAGTTGAAATCTTACAGTTTCAGCAGTTAATGGGTTAAAACTCAAATATAAGCTACTTGCCAGATAAAAACAGTTCAGCTTGCATTCTGTTAAAAGAACTTAAGTATGAACCTCATATTTTCCCCCTCCAGCATGCAACAATAAAAATCGCATTTAATGGCATTAATTTTTTTTATTATTGTTTTTTAAAATATATTTATTTCTGTAAATATTACAATGCAATACTACATGTATGTTGCCCATATTTTTAAAATCCCAATAAATAATTTTCGAATTATTTTAAGTCTTGATTTTCTTTTCCATTAAATTTGTTTGATGGATGGCACGTCATGGCTACGAATTATAATTTTGGGGGAAAGTTGGCACGCAGATGAAAAAAGGTTCGCCAACCCTGCTATAGATCATTTCATGCCTTTTATTTTACAAGGTGGTCCCAAATATTATTTTTCTTTGATTTTTTGTTGGCCCCCTAATTGTCCTTCTGATCAAATCGCCATTGATAAATATGAAGTCAAACACATAATACAAACTTCATAATACTGAAGTTTCAGAAAAATCTGACAAGTATATCTTTAACTATTCAACAAAATATCTAAAATTTAAAGTGTCTGGTGATTAATGGCTATATAGTGTATACATTTAAAATCAGATAAAAATTTTCAATTACAATGCAGTATTAAAATTTTCTTACTTTAACACATCAAGAAACATTATAGCCAGAGTTTTATTGAGATTTTTTCCAGCGAGAGGGATCTCTACATTCCAGGTAGAAGGGGGGGGGGGGGGGAGGAGGAAGAGTATTGTATAATTCAAAAGGAAATTTTTCATTCCAGGTCATTAAAATAATAGATTATTCAAAACCCTACGGGAGATATGAAAGGAAATGGACATTTCCTCCCAGACCAATCCCTTGATTCACTACTGATGACAATACTGTTAAGACAACAGTCTAAAAAATATTGCATGAGACTTTTCTATTTCTACTGACTATAACAAACATATAAATTTTATAAATGATAAAATGAAGATGTCTGATAAAATTTATTAAATGCTAAATTTTTCGATGTTGATAATTAAATCCTCTTTGTCCAGTCAAACAATTTAGTATCCCAAAGCCTATAACAGTTCATTGACTTACTTTGGTTCCAATTACTACTTTAACAGGGACAAGAAGCGAAAAATTACAAAAAAAGAAAAATTGTAGCTTTGCACTCCAATACTTAAAAAACTCTCTTCTCCCTTTTCTGGGGAGGGTGGGGTGAAAATTTGAGAAGGGATTCAGATGATTGATTATTTACTTACTGTTGTTTCAAAATAACACATAGGGCAGAAAATCCTCCAAGTTTTTCCCATCACACAATTTAAAATTTTGCTTGCTGTTTGGGAATACGGGAAGGCAAAAAAGGGAAAGCAGTAATTTTAAGAGCAGGAATTAGATTACTAATTATTTATTGTTACAATAAAGTAACAAATAGAGCAAAAAAAGTAAAAAACAAAATAAAATAAAGAATTTTAAATATTTTATATTTTGTGTGCTGGTAAGAAGACAAAGAGGGGAAATAAAGTTTTTCAGGGAATTTCAATGTCGAAATCGTGAAAAAAGTGGCCAAAATGCACAAGAATCTCACTGATATTTAGATTCATGTTTAAATACAATTACATGTTACAACAAGATAAAAAAGAAAAAAAAAATGACACAAGAAACTCAAAGGATGCAAATTGTGCCTAAATATTACAAACTGTATTTTTCTTAAAATCGTAAAATACTGTTAAAAATAGAATGCTTGCTAAGAACATGTAGAATTTCAGATTTAATTTTATTTATTTAATTTATATATTTTTTTAACGAATCAGGGTAACTAAAACTTCATTGTACATTGTATACTATTATTCCATGACTAGCTCTAAAATTTCAAGACCTGAGAAAAAAAAAAAATCCAATATTATTATTATTCACTCTAAACAATAATAAATAATAGAAAGGAGTTACATGCTTTAAAAAGTTTTCACTTGTTAACGTATTAAAAAAAAAAAAGTATATTTTGGTGTAAACTTCATTCTTTGCAAAGAATTCTTAATTGGATACCATGAAAATAAAGTAGAGAAGAACCTCTAACAAAATACAGTGAAATTCGTTTAACACGAAAACACTTAACACGAAATGATATAGCGGTCCAGATACTATACAATGCAATTTAATACATTTTTGTTCTTTTAACACGAAACAAAAATTGTTTAACACAAAAAAAATTCTGTGCTAAAACCACTGAATTTTGGCTGAAAATTTCGTGTTTTTTGTAAATTAGCTTATGTTTTATGAACACAATCAAGAAATCGGTGCGAAAACAAACTGCTATTTCGCTTCAAATGAAGATGAAGCTGTTTAATGCAGTTGATGAAAAAGAAGGACAAAAACAGAAATCTGCAAAGAGTTTTGCATTGCCAATTCTACATTATCAACAATAATAAAAAACAGGGATCCCATTACGTTAATGTTTGAGGGCAGTATGTTTAAGCCTGGGAGAAAACGTATGAGAACTGCTAAGCACGAAGATTTAGAGACAGCTTAGCTTATATCATTCAAACAAGCTAGATCTCAGAATGTTGAAAAAGACACTTCAAAAAAAGATATCTGATTTTTCCCTCCCCAAAACAATATTTTGTTTACTTGCTTTTCATCCTAATGGATGCAACTTACTAGTAGTTTAACAGGAAATCGAAATAAAATTTGATGACGTCGAAAATATTTGTGAGTATTGTTCTTTTTTTAAGAATTTTTTCAACATGAAAAAAATTTTTCGGTCCCATCAGTTTCGTGTTAAATGTATTTCACTGTAGTGTTAAAATTGAGCTACAACTTTCAAACAAATACAGCACCTGGCGTAGAACTATGGAGTAAACACACCATGGTGGAAAACAGTCATTGGCTGATTCAATGACCAAGCTGATGATTGCTAGAAGCTCAGACAAAACAGGTATAGCAGTTTAAAACATTTTTCGAGGAAGGACTTTCTTCTACCAAAGTCTTATTTCATTATTCATTAGAGGTCCTACCACTTTATGTTCATGTTGGATAGATAAGAAAAATAAAGTAAAGTTTATTCCAAAGTGTAATAACTATTACTTTTCATGTAATCTGATAGCGAAAACTATCTTTTTGTAAATAAATAGAATGTTCATTAATATTAAATTAGAAAGTTCATATGATCAACTTTTTATTTATTTTTCCTTAATTTTTAATATTTCCTTTTTATAACTGGCATATAACATGCAACTGTAATTAATGATCAATTTTCTTGTATCAAAAATGCATGTTATATATGGCAAGTAAAACAAAAATAAAAATTAAGAGATTTTTACAGGCATGCTGGTTGTCTTATAAGGAATAGAATATAATGGAAATTTAAAGAAAAGAAGATAGAAAAAAAAATTCTTTAAAATTGAATTATATAAATCATAAGTTGTATATTTTTGCATAATTAGCATTCTGTACAATACTTGAAAAAAAAAAAATCATATCAATAATTAAATTTAAAAAAAAAATTGTTATTAATATCAAAACTAAATGTTTCAACATTAAATATTTTTTTTTCTTTCATTATATGGAAAACTTGAGATTATCAATTTACAAAAATCAATTTTGGCATATTTTAAAACTTTCTCATTGAGTAATACAGGTAATCAGAATTTTATAATTTATTTTTTATGTCCTTATGATATTTAAACCAGATTTACTTTAGCATCATTTCCATAATGTTGCAAGAAATAATTTTAACTCCTTAACAGTGTAGCAACCCCACCCCCCTTCATCTTACACCACAAATATAATAAGAATAACATGAAAATAGTGAATTTTATATTCAAATATCTACTCCAATGCTAAATGAATTCAGCTCAGCCATCACATAAAAGAATCCAATAATGCATAAATCAAATTGCATTTGAGTAATTGCAAATATTCCTCATATGAGAAACATACTGTTAGCCGAACAACTCTACTAAGGGGTTAAAAACACAAGTTATATTAGAACATTTTAATTACCAATCAGTTAGATTGATACCTCTGCAGCATGTTTAGATCTTGAAAATTTAAATAAATACAAAATGTATAATTAAGTAATGGTGAAATAAAATAGGTCTCATGATTGGGCAGATGATAGGAAACATTATGTTTTTCCTTGCTAAATTTGGGAAGAAATAAGAAATTTCCGATTATTATTGTTTTCTCCTATAGAAAGTGAAAATTACAGATTACATTTCAACTTTTTTTTTTTTTTGAAATTTAAAAAAAAAAATGAATGACAAGAAAATATGAATTATTTAATTTAATAATAATAAAATTGTCACTTTTTATAAATTGACAAGCATAACAAAGTTCTTACACTTTAAATTACTGAATACTATAATCTTTTTTCATGGAAAAATTACATTTGAGATAATATATCAAAAGTACCTTCTGACATCTTCCAGCATATTTAACAGTGCTTTACTACATGCACAGACATCTTTTAAATTATTACAGAGATGAGAATATTCTATTTCACTCAATCTAAAAAAAGAAATAGTAATAACAATAAAGGATTTAAGCAATAAATTTTAGACATCAAAGAAGTTAATATTAAAATGAAGATAAAAATTCAGAAAAGCTTAACATATGCAAATGTATGGTACAATGATTTAAATTTTTTCCTATGTAAATGGTTTCATGTTTCATATAAAAACAAAATCTATATCTTTATTTTAACCACTTCACCGGCGACAGGTATGGGGAAACAGTGCTTTTACTCCCAAGTTATCTTGGGGCAAACGGTAAAGTGGTTAATAGTTATAACAGTATTTTCATCAAACTTTGAAAATGCATTTTTCAATACTGATACAGTTTCCAAACAGCTTACACTGAAATTTTTTTCAAGATACATACAACTTTGAAAATTTATATTTCGAGTAAACAGAAAATGACAAATCAAACGAAATAATAAAATATTTGGCATGTTGCTGGCCATTACGAAATTCTCAAACAAAAATAAATATGTAATTAGCCTTTCAAGACAAAGTATAACAGAAATATAGAACATTATATGCAAGTAACATGGGAACAAATAGATTCAATTTGAGAATCTTAGATCTAGTCTTATATGTCTTTTTTTTTTTTTCTTTGTGTTGTATTAAAAAAAATACCAGATAAAAATATACAAAAACTAATGGGTATTTTGATGTCAATCGGGTGCAAGTGATAAATCGCCAAATATTGTTCCTATTGACATCATTCACATTTTCATTTCATTAAAAATATAAAGCTGTCACTTATTTAACTTAAAATAAACAACTTTAATTTAAAATAGATGCCTATCACTAATTTCCTTTTAAACACTAAATAAGTAAATAAATAAGAAATAATACCATAAATGAAAACATTTTATTTCAATATCAAAACACTGTTTCTAATTTATGCACACATACAAAAAAAAGTTCCTATTGGCAAGATTTGCACTCAGCTAACATAAAAAGTACCAATTATTGTTAGAATCTGCAGAAATTTTAGGTTCTGTTATAAACTCAATGTGCATTAGAAGCATTACAGAAAATTTATGCTTTTTTGACAAATTTACAATATCTTAACAAATTTAGAAGAGAGATACATAAAGTATTAACATACTTTTATGAAATTTCTAAAATTGCTAGTAAAATTAAAGTTATTAAACATACAGAAAGGGAGAGTATACTCACATTCCTGAATCTTTCAGGGGGTTTATGTACTTTATTGTAAAAGAATGAAGTTCACTTAAATGATTATTTTCTGTGTCCACGATGTCTTGGAAAACCTAGATATCAATGAAAAATTAATTATATGAATACACCTAAAAAAACTAAGATTTTAAATACAAAAAAAAGGTAAGATGAATGTCACAAATAACAGAAAAAATATGTACTTACAATACCACGGTACATTTTCGAGTCATTTAAATTGGGGGACAAAGGCACTTCACACGGCGGCTGAACATTATTTTTAACAAATTTTAAAGCATCTGAAAAAGAAAAGAAAATTAGAAAATAAAGTGATAATAAATTAACTAAAAAGAAACACTGATCTAAAAGTAGATTTTTATTTTCTCCAGATTATGAGTAAAAACATCACAGCTTTTTTTACTCAGCAACTGGTGAAAAAAAGATCAATTTCTATATATGAGGTAGGATTCAAAAGTTCCCGGACTGACTCTATAACTGTAAAAATATTATCAATTACATTATTGAAACACATCCGCCTTCAAAATAAGATCCTTGCACAACAACACACTTTTGCCATCAGCTGTAAAGGTCATCGAAGCACTTCTGGAATCCATTTTTAGCCATGCCCTATAATTCAGCCTGTGATGCACTTTTAACTTCATCTGAAGATTGAAATTGACCACCCTGCAAGCGACATGCCAGTTCAGGAAACAGGCTGAAGTCGCAGAGTGAGAGATCAGGGAAGTAAGGAGGAAGTGGCAAAACAGTTGTTTTTGTTAGCGACGACTAGGGATCGGTGTGCAGGACCGTTGTCATGCAAAAGCACCCATGACTGCTCAGCCCACAATTTTGGCCTCTTCTTCTGGACTGACTCACTCAAATGACGCAGGATGTCTACATAGAGTTCTATGTTGACAGTGCGTCTTTCAGGGATAAATTCCAGATGCACAGTGCCATGGATATCGAAGAATACATCTAGCATGCCCTTCCCTTTAGAGCGATCTTGGCAGAATTTCTGCTTCCGTGGGAATAGTGGTGATTTCCACATTGCTGATGATCTCTTGGATTGCCGGTTATATAAAAAACACCATTTTTCATCTCCAGTAACAATTCTGCTAAGTCTGTTTTGCCACATCTTTCTTACTCCCCTGATCTCTCATTCTGCGACTTCATCCTGTTTCCTGAACTGGCACGTTGCTTGCAGGGTCGTCGATTTCAGTCTTCAGATGAAGTTGAAAATGCATCGCAAGCTGAATTAAAGGACATGGTTAAAAATGGATTCCAGAAGTGCTTCGATGACCTTTACAGCCGATGGCAAAAGTATGTTGTTGCACAAGGATCTTATTTCGAAGGCAGACGTGTTTCAGCAATGTAATTGGTAATATTTTTACAGTTATAGAGTCAGTCCGGGAACTTTTGAATCCTACCTTGTATTAGGAGTCTTCAACTTGTCTTCCACGAACCACAGGTGGTCCTCCGAGAGTATTCTAGTGGCCCACCATGTTATTCTAAATATTAAGAATGAAAGGTTTTCAGCAACACCAAAAGACTTCTGAGGCACCTTAAAAAAAATCATAGCTACCAATGCTTACAATATTTGGTATAAATAGAAAATCTTTTTTTTCAGATTGAAAATTATAATGTGTCTCTAGATTACATAAATTAGAGTATGAATTAAAGTTGGAAATGTAAACAGTTGTGATAAATTTAGATATATTAAATGTTTATATTAAATAAAATTGAATTAAAGTATCTCTAATTTATGAATCCAAAGACAAACAACCGCTGATCACGTATAAAGGCCAGTATCAATGCATTATGATTAAAAGAAATATTTAATATGAAAATCATTAATTTTGAGTTGTGATTAAAATATTATTTTGGATTTACTCAGAATAAGTTGAACATCTTAGGTAAAGTAAATATGAAGATAAATTATTTGAACTTAAGAATGATCAAACATTATTTAAAATAATAGATTTGAAGAATCAATTTATATAAATAATGAAATATGTATTAAAACTCTACTCACCCCAATCTGACTCATAATTCAAATATAAAGATTGCATAATTTGTTGGAGAAACGTTTTTCATAAACTACTTTTAGCTAAAAATTCTCATTAACTGGAAAAGGTCTATTGATTTTAAGACCGTTCACAATATATTTTCATTAAGTATAATTCATTCTTCTAAAAGAAACTCTGCATAGTTTAAAGATATGATTTTCAGCAATTTCACTTTTATGAAGAAACGATGACATCTTTGAAAAAAAAAAAAAATTAGATTTAAGATAACAAACATCTAAAATTGGATCCACAGTAGCGAAATAGATACTCTAAAACTCGCCCCATCCAGAGTTGTATAATATAGATGCACGTGCGAACACTGTGTGCAGAAAATTTTCCGAAAAATTCAGAACTTTGCGGAAAAAAAGTTAATAAAATAAAAACGTTTTTGTAACTTTTTTTTACTAGCGAAAATTAAAAATATTCCCCAATTTTATGTACGATTTATATATTGTTTGTCCACAATTCAAAGTTTAAAGACTCAAAACATTGTTGTGACATCACAGACCCTTTTATTTCTATTTTCTGCAGGCTAAAAATTGTCGCCGATCGGTTTTCCATCGATGGCTGCAGTGACTTTTTTGCCTGCCGACGGCAGTTAAATTGGATAATTTCGTAGTGTTATAAGAGTGAGGCCTTTTGTGCGAAGAGATCACAATATTAAGGATTTGGTTATTTCTAAATGCATTGACAAAATAATTTAAAATAATTCACCCCTTCCTATCACGGATTTTTGTTTTATTATTTTTTTATTTAAAATAGTTATTCTTTAATTAATATTAATTTTTAATTTAAATAGCAATTATTTTAAACTATGATTTTTAATTCATATCGTCAAAATAATACAATGCGTAATTTTATTAAACATTAAATTAATTTGCAGAAAATTTTTGACCCAATATTTATGTATGCGAAAAGTTTTTGGTTTTATACAAGTCTGGCCCCATCCTTATTGATATCTGTACTTCTATCATCAGAAAGAAATTAAATCTGGAACGGCTATAATTGGAACCATGGCACCCGAGAGATATTCATTCTAAAACAGGAATGGCTATCACTTACTTAGGAGAGTGACAGGCAAAAATTTGCTAGGAGCATTTTTGAGTAGTGTTATCTTGCAAATAAATAATCGGAAGCTGTTCAGTTAAATCCACTCTTGGTGTACAATAAGTTTTTAATGAAGCTAGGTGTCATCTGCCTAAAATCTTCTATGCGTACTAGGTCTTTTGGCCTAACAGCAAAAATTCCCAATGGAATTAATCGACCCTCTCTCTCGAGAAATTTTAAGCAATTGACTCAATTTTGAAATGAACGACGTCATTTGAAATTACGATTTCGGTGCCGAGAGCCAATTAGAATGTGGGAAAAAGGGCTCGTTGGTGGCATTGCAGATGAAAAGAGTTTTTGGTCTTGCATTATAGTGAAAAGCATTGCGAAATGGCAACAGCAAATCGGGTAGGATTTTCACGGATGCTAGTGATTAGAGCCCTGCATCAGGTCGGGTTACTCGCTTTTACCCGAACGCGATCTGCAGTTCGGGACTATATTTTCCTGTTGCAGGTCGGGTTGACTTCAACCTTTTTTTGTTGCGGGTCAAGTTGGATTCCATTGTTTCGGGTTGGCTTTTTGACTCTTGTGGGTCGGGTTCGGGTTGACCCGATTTTTTAAAAGAATGTCCAAAATATTGTTTCACGTTAAAAGTCTATATAAACCACAGATCAAAGTTTCACAAAAGCAAAATACGTGCTTGTCTGTTTTGTCTACTCTTAGAATTCATTTCTGGAAGTTAATATAAACATACTTTTTCATCTACTGGTACTATAACGAATGCTCTGCACTGTAAAAGCATTTTTGCTGAATAGCTACAGTTCTAATGTTCTAATCTTGATTCTTCTAACGTTGTTATGACAAAAAACTACTGTGTGATAGACAGGAAGGATCATTGAGAGTTTTGCTGCCTTTTTTTAATGTGATAAAAATATAATGCAGGAAAATTTTCAAAATGACAACTACTGATAATGATGATAAACTAAAGGCAGAATGCCAATTGTGTAAAACAAGCTGCACTGTTATAAGGGAATTTTTGAAACTACAACTAATTTTAAAGCATATTTAAAGATAAGATTTTTAGTTTTATACCATTACATATAGATTAAAACATAATTTTTCTATTTTCTTTGCTTTCATTGTATCAAAGTTTGGGCATAATTTATCATACCCGTGATAATTCATTTAATTGAGGGTGAATTTTATTATATTAATAGTTATACTTATTGATATAGAATGTAGATATTTATTAATTGTACTTCATATTGCATTAAAACATTTACTTATTTTTTATTTTGGGTTCAGTTCGGGTCAACTTCAAATGGAATTTTTGGGTCGGGTTGGGTCGACTGTACTAGCGAATCTACGAACTAGACAATGTAACATTGGCATTTCTGCTTAGCATTTCACAAGATGGCATACATAAGACGTCTTGCTTGGAGAAAAATGCTTTTCCGAAGTGCGTGGGAGTAATGGCGGAGTAAAATGTTTGAAGTCACTCTCACGCACCATTTAAAGTTAGAAAAAGCTAGAAATACATTTTTTTTTTGTTTATTAGGCAAAGTTCAAGAGCAATTTTGCCAGAGGAATGGGAATAAATATTTTAATCCATTAAATATATATAGAAAGATGAATATTAATAAATAAAGGTTTTAGATTTTTAATATTTGAAACTTAGTTAATATTGGAATATTGCTGCCAGGCTAACATCACAATGTTTAAAAAGTAAATATAAAGTTTGTAGATTTATTACCAAAAGTAAATGATATTAGTGTTTAATTTAATAAATATTGATAAATAATGGAAATTAATTTAAATAGGAGATATTATTGGGAATATTTACTTTATTTTTTCAGAAATGAAATTATTGAATTGAGATTGTTTACTAAAATAAACAAAACTTAAAATTCAAAGTATAAAAACTCATTTTATGCAAATATTATGGTAATTTTGAATAGGAAATGTTACGTAATGTTTCTAAGACATAAAAAAATGATTAAGAAGCATGGACAATGCCACTCGGTACACCAAACTTTTTGGAACACCAACGCAAATGCTGGCAAAGTGAATTAATTTGATTCTTTTGAATGGTAAAATGGTGGAATTTTTTGAAACTGACTCAAAATCTTATAATCTAAGACTTTAAGCTAATGCCTCCTGATAACATATACATAGTATATATTCACATGAATAATTACAATACTGTTAGTAGGATCTTTCGCTTTCTTCTGTGCTAACCAATAGATTATCTCTAAGTTATACTACTACTACTACTAAATCAAATAATTGCATAGAATTTCTGTAGTTCCACAATGCCTATATACAATACATTCATGGTCATGAAACTTAGGCCTGTATACATTTCTTGCCTTCTCCATTTATTTGGGTTGCTCGGAGCTTTAAGAATTTATAAATGTGGCTCTTGACTGTGAAAGGTTGAAGACCCCTACTATATATATATATATACATCTAAAAAATATACTTAAGACTATTTCACTTTATATGCCACACAAATTATAAAACCAAACTGAAAATCTTATAATTTTGCTACATTTGATATCAAAATACAGCTATTAAGTTATTAAAACTAGACTCTCTAGTCCCAAGCTGTGTGGATTTTTGAGACTCTACTGTATATACTAAATTACGGATGACTATTGAATAATAATAATAATAAAATGTTTATAAAAAAATTCATATGCATAAGGAGAGAGAGGGTGGAAAAAAAACTTTTTACACAACATGAATTATGAACTATAACAATTTAATAATTATTATCGATATCAGCAAACAGAATATTAGTATGTTTTACTTTCATTTAGAATTTCAATATAGACTTATTCTGACATGCATCTTAATAAACCACCCTGTTATACCAAACTTTTACTATATAAAAATTATTGATGTTTGAAAATGCAAAAAAGAAACAAGTGAGTAAGTGGGATCAAAGATCGCTCATTTAAAATTCCTTTCAAAACACTTTATCCTTTAATTAATAAATCCAAATCATTAATTTCCAATTATTAAATCCTTAATATTTTTCAATAAAAGCATAGATGGCAATATCATTAAATTTAATTTTAAAATTATCAAATGGAAGAATTTTTTAAATCAAATTAAAAATATTCAACAGCTTTTCAGACAATACTAACATATGTTTGACCAGACAATGAAATGTAGTAGTCAATTTAAAATTTTGCAATTTGCCAAAAAAAAAAAAAAAAAAAGAATTCTTGAAATTAAAAAAAAAAGGAATTGATAAAATATTTTATAACAACCTTCGGCCTTAAAATGGCAAAAAACAACAATAACCTCAGAATGTGAGAAAAAAATCAATAAAAAAGTTGAAATTTGTGCCATGATAAATATCTAACAGACCTTTGAATAGATTTTAATAGAATGGCTGGTTCTGCCATCTATTATCAGTAACAATAAACAACATCTTTTGAAATATAACATTTACTACATGTTATCTTTTTTCCAATAGATGGCAGAACCAAAAAAAAGTCAAGGATATTTTATTTTGAGATAACACCTAAAAATACTCCAAAATTACATTTTAAAGACATTTTTTTTCTTTAATAATTAAAAATATTTTGAATTTCAAGTATTAGAGCTATTTGAGAAACATTTAATTGATTTTTTTATCATGTAATTAATGGATATTTGATTACCATCAAATACAAATTATTTTTTCATGTAATTAATGGATATTTGATTAACATCAAATACCAATTAAATACGATTATTTTTTTTAACTACTTGCAAAATGTAATTTATATTTCTGTAAATTTCTTATATTCTAATTTATATTCCAGAATAATTTATTAATTTATAATTTTTGTAAAATAACTTAAATATTTATAAATTTGAAAAATGGTCATAAAATCATGATACGTTAAATTCCGCAATAAAATAAAATAAAATAAAAAAATAAACCCATAAAAAGGCCAAAAAATAAGAAATGTCTTTTAATTAAATCCATCAGAGAATTAAATGAAAAAAATTGAAAATTTCAACTTCCGCTGACACACTTCAAACCTGGGTCCTTTTGGTTAGAAATAACACGCTCTACCACAGGACTACCGAGCTCCTGAAAAGATGGTTGAAATTAAGATTATGTTTTGAAATCACAAAAACGGTGGGATGTCATTATATTAATTTATTTAATTAGAATAACTTTTTCAAAATTTTATGATTTTGGCAAGGGTCAGGGGGTATTCAGCTTTATGTTAAAAAAAAAAAAAAATAAATAAATAAACCTGTAACTTAAATAGTTTACGAGTACAAGCTTTCGTGAGATGAATGAAACCCTAAAAAAGAGAGAGAGAAAAAAAGAAGTCTTAAGTAAAAAACCATAATTGTAAAAAAAATGAACAAATTTATTTTATTTTTTCAAAAATTGAAAATTTCAACTTCCGCTGACACGCTTTGAACTTCGAAACCTGGGTTCTGGGGGTTTGGTTAGAAATAACATGCTCTACCACAGGACTACTGAGTTCCCAAAAAGATGGTTGAAATTAAGATTGTGTTTTGAAATCACAAAAATGGTGGGATGTCATTATATTAATTTATTTAATTAGAATAACTTTTTCAAAATTTTATGATTTTGGCAAGGTCAGGGGGTATTCAGCTTTATGTTAAAAAAAAATAAATAAATAAACCTGTAACTTAAATAGTTTACGAGTACAAGCTTTCGTGGGATGAATGAAACCCTAAAAAAGAGAGAGAGAAAAAAAGAAGTCTTAAGTAAAAAACCATAATTGTAAAAAAAATGAACAAATTTATTTTATTTTTTCAAAAATTGAAATTTTCAACTTCCGCTGACACGCTTTGAACTTCGAAACCTGGGTTCTGGGGGTTTGGTTAGAAATAACATGCTCTACCACAGGACTACTGAGTTCCCAAAAAGATGGTTGAAATTAAGATTGTGTTTTGAAATCACAAAAATGGTGGGATGTCATTATATTAATTTATTTAATTAGAATAACATAACTTTTTCAAAATTTTATGATTTTGCAAGATCAGGGGGTATTCAGCTTTATGTAAAAAAAATTAAGCCTGTAACTTAAATAGTTTACGAGTACGAGCTTTCGTGAGATGAAACCTTAAAAAAGAGAGAGAGAAAAAAAGAAGTTTTAAGTAAAAAATCACAATTGTAAAAAAAAATGAACAAACCTGTTTTTATTTCCTTGACATAATTGCTTGGAAACCACCCAGTTACCCCATTTAAAGTTCCTTCCCACCAACCTCCATCAATAGCTTGTGTAACTGTTATCACATCACCTTTTTTTAAGCAAAGCTGTAAATAGAATAAAGTACATTACAAACACTGACTTGGAACAAACATTAATTTGCAATAAGTAATTACACATATTATTCATTCTAGAAAAAAAAAAAAAAAAAGGGACCGGCGACAGTGATCACAAAGGGGTTTGTTCAGTAAAAAAATACATTATTTCAAGAAGGAATGATATTAGTAATGTGTTTAGTAACAATATAAGAAAAAAAAAATATGTAAGTCTTATTCGTGCAATTTTGTTATCTGGGCAATAATAATAAATAGCCAAGTATTGTTTCGTTTGGTGTTACTTGAATTGAAATCTTACCCATGATGCTTTTCCCACTGATTTAACATCAACCCCTTTGTGCAGAAGGATTGAAATGTTATTGTGATATTTAAATATGTTTGTGTCATGTTTTTCGTTTTATAAATATGAAAGTTTGGGATTTTCCTAAAACAGAACAAGAAGCTTTAAATTTTTGTACTACAAAACTGAAAAGGAGGGATTGAATGATTTCAAGGATAACCAAAAGTATAACTTTGTTGAGCCTGACAGTAGAGTTAAAAAAATTTGAAGGGTTTGGTGCCACAAAGACGGCATGTTCAAGAAAATACTTGGTAGTGGCCGGGATCTTTAATAACGTGACTTAATGTTTCATACTTTCATTATGAAATAAACTCTTTATAGTTTATGGCATGTCTTATTTAAATATTTCTGTTAATATATTTTATATATTTTTTAAGTAGGTTTTATAAGATATTATAATACAGTATTGAAATATCACATATATAAAATGACATATATGGAAATACATTTATATATATGAAAGAATAAAAACCCTTTTAAAACTCAAAATTCAAATTAAATTTCAAAAATTTAAATTAAAATCCAAAGTTTCTTTCTCCTAACTTTAAATCTCATTCTAAAACCAGTTTTACCCCTGTAACTTTGTTTCCCCACAATGCATCTTATTACTTTCAGATATCATTTTCGGACGATCCTTAAGAGTAAAAATAGCTGAGTTGGAAATTTTGTAGCCATGTGGTGTTTAGCTGATTCCCAGGCCGACCAAGCCCAGTTCTAGCATCTGAACCCGGACAATCAATCAAAAGCTAATCAACCAACTAAAGAAATGTTCCTCCCAATTTTACAACTGTGCCCTCTGCTGGAAAATATGATAAGCCCCAAGATATTAGTTAAAACTCGCACCAAAAACAGGAGATTTTGCAGATTTGAGAAGCCTGTCAAACCTACGGCCATGTAGCACTCCTTGAAAAAGCGAGGTAACTGGCTTGAGGACCTCCGACTGGACTCGAGAATCTGACTGTAAGATGAATGACAAAATAAATGAGTTCGATCCACCAACAGGTTCCCAAGTCTAATTATTCTCCAAGTAGGACACCCTAACATGTCGTTACATCTTAAAGCCGGCTGTATGGACACATACCGAGAAAGTGAATGGGCCGCGACTCCTCTACTGGTCTTGAACGTACAATATATTACATATACAGTATAACTTCTTTAATCCGGAATCATCGTGTTTACAGCAATTCTGGATTATAGAAAATTTCGGATTACAGAAGTTTTGAAACTAGAATTGATTTAGATAAATATTAATACTAATATCTTTCATTAATATGGCAACACAAAAATGCAAAGAACTTGGTAATTTAAAGTAATTGAAAAACTTCGAGAAAAATTAATTTTAAATGCTTTAAAATGTATAGATTTTTGACATAAATATATATATTTTTTATGCAGTGTCGCCATCTATTGTAAATTGCAAAAAACATTAACCATACTTTTTTTTTTTTTAATTACGATTTAAAATTTATAAATACCCAATAAATAATATAAAACACAAAAATAACAAACATATCAGGAAAATTATTGAAAAATAATTTCTAAAACCAAAAAATATTATAGTAAAAATTTAAATAAGACCTACAATTAATTTTAAAGATAACTTATAACATTATCATATTTAAAATAATTATATTTAAGGCTAATTTTATAAAAAAATTAAATATATAGCATCTACAAATATCAAAGTATGTCGCAAATTAAATACTTAGAAGAAATAATAATAATAAAATCTGATTTTGCGAGGTTTTGGAGCCATCTTTTTATCTTTGGAAAAAGAAAAATTGCAAAATTACTATTAATTCTGAATTTTTACAACTTAATATTAAAAAAAGACACCTATATTAATTACATATTAATTTAGAAAATTCTTGCAATTTTAAAACTGAAAAAAAAAAATAGTAGTTTAGGCAGTGTTTTCATTTTTCCTAATAATTTTCTGAAATTTATTCACATATATACTATGGCGCCATCTATTACCTTTAATTGAAAATAAAAACGAATAAACATACTGGAATGTCTGGATTACAGAAGTTTCCGAATTAGAGATGTCTGGATTAAAGAAGTTAAACTGTATTATAATAATCTCGACTTTAACAAACTTCATGCATTTTAGAGACTGCTGTTCAATGAATTTAATGCACCCAGTGATTTTTTTTTTTTCAGTTTAATATGCATGCAGCACGGCTCATATATTAGTTTCTGATTGGGATTTTAACGAATTTCATAAATTTTAGAGACTGCTGCACAACAAATTTCATGTATCCAGTGATTTTTTTTTCCAGTTTAATGGGCATGTAGCACTCATTCATCAGTTTGTGATTGAGATAAAAACAAATTTCATAAATTTTAGAGCTGCTGCACAATGAATTTCATGCACCCAGTGATCCTTTTTCAGTTTAATGGGCTCGTAGCACTCATACAGCAGTTTGTGATTGAGGTTTTAACGAATTTATACATTTTAGAGACAACTGCATAAGGATTTGGCAATCAGTGGCGCATGGCCAACAGAAAAGTACCGTCCTATTAAGTAAGATAAATAACAGTAAGATGATGACAGTGACAGTATGATAAATATGATAATAGTATGATAAATAAAGTAATACTTTTGAATGATTGTATGAATTACAAATTAAAAAATACAATTAATCAAACAAGATTTCTTGTGTTTTTCCTAAAGAAGTGAAGTTCTATAATGTTTGCAAGCTCTTGAGCACAACTGAAAGAGAATTTCACTATTTTTGAAAAGGGCAGTGCATTTTACCAATTTTAAAAAGGGCAGAAAACTGCCCTCTTAAAAAAGAAAGCCTACAGTAAACACTAATTGCATGTTACTTTCACAAATTAAAAAGTAATTTCAGGTCACATATTTTACAAAATATGTTTAAAAAAATCCAATTTAAGTACAGTACCCTTACATTCATGAGTTTTAAATATTCGCGAAATAAAAAATGAAGAACATTTCAACATTCACAAACTTGGTTATTCGCAAATTTTGTTTTATAGAGAATATTTTTTTACAAAGTAAATTTACTTTGTGTTACCAATTCCATGAACTACGTGACGCTGGATACCTTCATTGTACTATATAGCCTGAGTTCCGAGAGCATCAACCTTTGTGTTGAGGCAAAATATAAGTCAGTAATTCCGACAAACACGAAACATGATTGATAATCCCCCTTTCTTTGTTTGACCTTTTCATTTCTCCACTGAAAGATGAAAATGGAAAATTTTCTCTTCGAAGGATGTAATGTGCATGCTCTTTCTCAGTTTCATTTACCATTTCAATTAGTCTACTTTTGACGAGTTTTTAAGACCTAAATAAGAGAAATTTTTTCATGACGCCTCCAGCTAAAAGAGTGAAAAAGGTTTTAAACCTTTCCAAAGAAGTTAAAAATTTAGAATAACAGACTGTATTGCCGAAATTAATGCATCATTGATGAAACTTAATGAAAGTTCAATCAATGCTTGTTGCCGAAATATTTAGCCCCAAGTGGTACAAAAAGAAAACCAAATGTCTTCAATTTCCAAACCTCTTGAAGAAATTGTGGAACTGTCTCATCAGGCCAGAGGTGATGGTTTCTACAACATATGGAGAGAAGATATAGAAGATCTGATAACATCCCATGACAATGAACTTACTGTGAAGAAGAACTGGTTCATCAGGCTGGAGGTGATGGTTTCTAGAAGGTAAGGAAAGAAGATGTGGAAGATCTGATAACATCCCATGACAATGAACTTACTGTGAAGAAGAACTTCCAGAAACCCACGAAGAAAAAAATTACAGAATTAGACAACAGCACTGACAATGAAAGCAAAAACTCAGAAACTGCAGGTAAATGTTTTTCTTTCTTTTTATATAGATTTTTTTTTAAATTTCCTAAATTTTCTAAAATTAAAATTTTTATTGCATGGGAAATATTTTCTGCAAAAATTGTCGGAGAAATTTTAAAACTTCAACAACAACTTGATTGGGAAACAATAGAACATGATCCTTCACTGGTGAAGAGTCTTAAATTTAAAATAGAAATCGAGGTCGCAACTTTTCTTTGTATGGAAATTCATAAACAAAAGATCTGTTCTGCCAAGCAACTGTATATCACTAAATTTTTTCATCCATTAACTAGCAAACAAACTTTGTACGATTTGTTCCTAATTATTCAAATATATTTAGAGCATATATTTTTTAATGCTTAATGAATACACTTTTTATGTTTCATTGCTTTTTTCATAAAAAAATCATAAAAACTAACCCCCTTTTATGCACAAGAAGATAGTATCTCTCAACATTTGCAGAGGTTTCCGGGAACACAAATGTTAAGGGATTTTACTGTATATTAAAAAATTTACTTTGCAGTTTTACTATTCTGCATCTCTAGGTCATTATATACACCCTATATTTTTAAAATTGGCAAAATGAACCCTGTCCTTTTTAAAAACAATGAAATGCACCTTTAGTTGTATCAAGAGAGAGATCTCTTGCATAAAAACTTGTCCATACCACAATATTTCTATATCCATGTACATGAAAGCTTGCAAAAAATTATAGACCTTCCTAATTTCTTTAGGAAAACACATGGAATTATTAAATCATGTTGTATTTTTTAAATACTAATAAATATCATTCAAAAATAATGTTACTTCACTTATGCTCAAAAATATTTATATATTTTTTTATTGTTACTTAACGCAATAAAAATTTTTTCTTGAAATAATGTCCTTATTTTACTGAACTAGTACCGATTTTCTGCTTTAGTAATGCTTTTATTAGTGGCTAGCACCCTATAACTTTACTTTGTACAGTAAATACTATTAATCTGAAAAAGTAAGCTGAATGAACAATTTGCCAATGTGGTAATATGGCTCTGTCCAATGGTGAAATTCGTCAGTTGACATTAGGAATTAATCATTTGCATACATACTGATTTGAAATAATTATACAGAGAAAGTAAGTATATAAAGATGTAAATTTTCCAGTAATTTTAAAGTTTTAAAACTTTTTTTTATGGAAAATATGGAAATTTTGGCTTAGATGCTTTATATTCCTTTAGCCATTGTTTTGAATTGTTTGGCGATTTATTATTGGCGTGTTGGCGGTGTTTATGGATATGGCAACCTCGATATGTGAAACCCCGTGTGACGTGTTGTGTTCTGGCAACCCCTGAGAAGTGGTGGATTTTGTTCATGTATTTTGATATCGTGTTGTATCGCTCTGTCTTTTTATTTTTATGTTAAATTTATTGGATGTATTTGATTGACTATGGTTTCTGTAGTCCGTTTAAACGCTTTTGCTGCAGTAATTAAGAAACATGAGGAAATTTTGACAAGAAAAGTAGGTTTGTTTATGTTTATAGTGTGTCAATGCGTATTCATAAGCCTATTTTGGAAAATGACGGTGATGTTATGAGAGAGATTTCGTGCTGGAGCTTTCAAGAAAGCAGATGTCTGTTAAGGTATGTTGATAATTTTATGTATATTTTGTTGCTTTAAGAATTTTTTACATTTTGAGATTGTTAGAAAGCGAAAACTGCTGAATTTTGAGAATGCTACACTGCGAGAACTGCTGAATGCAGTGATGTTTTTTTTCGGTTAATGTGCGCGAAGCGCTCATACAAGATTACTGATTGCCACTTTAGTAAGTTTCGTTTTTTATGTATATTTTGCTGCTTTAAGAGTTTTTTACATTTTGAGATTGCTAGAAAGCGAGAACTGCTGAATTTTAAGAATGCTACACCGCGAGAACTGCTGAATGCAGTGTTGTTTTTTTTTCGGTTAATGTGCGTGAAGCGCTCATACCCGATTGCCATTTTAGCGAATTTTGTTTATTATTTGCATTTTATTTTCGTTAAGCCAAACATGCGTATAAACCGGTGCTTGGTGACATTTACTACTTGGCGGAAAAGGGGTTTTTACGGCAAGAAAAATTTCAAGATGGCGGCCCCAGAACTTTTGACATCTGTTCAGAAATTTTTGATATAAACAATTTCTGACAAAAAAAAAAAAAAAAAAAAAAAAAAATTATGCAGACTAAAAAACATTGTTTTTACTTTACACAAATAGGTTATAAAAAAATAAATGAGTTTTACTATAAAAATTTAGTCTTATGAAAAATAAATGTTTAAAGCCTACTTTATGATTTAAGGGAAGACAAGACTAGGTGCAATCCTTTGGGAAATATACAAGCTTTAAGACCTGTTTCCTCAGAAACTACCTGGCTGATTTTGATGAAATTTGGAATCCATATTCACTGGTTTATGCTCAAGATTTATGACAGACAGTTTTTTTCTACGACAAAAACTTTTTATTTTAGAGCAATGGCAAATTTTCAGAAATTTTCTATTTTTCAGATTTTTTTTTTTTTTTCCTGAAACTAATTAAAAATTTTTTAAATTGTCTGCCACATATGATCTTATATTTATACACTACCACCAAAATTTTTGTTATCGAAACCGCTCGAGTATTTTAGGAGTTAATGTGGTTTTTATCTGAAAAGTACAATTTTTAGGAAAGCTAAAAATCTTAGACATTTAAAACTTGTGTGAAGTTCTTGCACAGTTTTATCAGACACATGAATTAAAGTATATATAAACACTTGGATAAAATTTAGTTACATATAATAAATGAGCATAAATGTTAGAGTAAAATTAATGTGTCCATGGCGTCCCGGTCGTGTCTTCCCTTAACCCCTTTTAACCTATTCTCGGGGGCTGTGACAGCATGTGTCCAGAAAGAAAGGGATCTTCTGAGGGGCTCGTGACACTTTCTCTTGGAACAGGGGTAGCGAAAACGAAAGTGGAGGAGGGCGGAGATTAGTGTCGTAAAAGTGTCAAATCCGTAAGTAATGACTTCGCGCGCTCAGTACAGAATGACCAGATATTCTCCTTTCAATCACACGCCAGTTGAGGTAATAATTCTCTTTTAAGCGTATGTTATTTTTTTGTTAGTGCCTTGCTTTCGACATATTTTTAAGTTTTATTTGGATTACCAAATGTCGAAAAAGAGGAAAATTTTGTCTCAAAAAGACATAGAAGATATTGTCCCAAGGTGGGACGATTTATCTGAAGATGAAAATTTTGCGAATAGTGATTTTTGGAAATTCCACACTCCTGATATATATATATAATATATATATTACGCTGTTCATTTATTAGATCATATATATATAATTTTATATAGATCTAATTAAAAAAAAGAAAAAATGGAGATAATGTATGAACAACAAAATATACGGGGCGAAGAGGCAGAGGTAGGGTGTATATGCACTGCGCTTATTATTATTGCAAAATATTAGAGTATTTTTCTTTTGTTGTTGTTGTTCTTTTTTTACTACGTATTAAGCCCTGTGTATATACATAGTAGGTTGTGTGTTTAGATTAATATCATGAAACGTCTGTGGAAATTCTCTATCCCATTTTTTTTTTTCGCAAGCGGGGGTTGTGGGGAGGGGGAGAAAGAAAGAAAAGAGGAAGAATGAGAGGGACTGATTTGTTTACTCAGAAGAAATAATTATGTTCTAAAAAAATAATAGCAATTGATTTTTTTTTTTTTTTCTTTACCGATAATTGTATTTTTGTGAATGTCGAAATAAATTGTTCAATATTCAGGATGCAATTTATATAAGCAATTAAAAAACTATTTATTCTTCTTATTATTATTTTAGTATCCGATAAATATCTACATTTCGTACTCTTATTGAAGTTGTAACTATAAGGCATTGAATATGTAAGGTTTTTTTTTTCCATTTTTTCCCCCATATTTTTTGTGTCTATCTACACATAGGATCTTTAATTTGAAAAGAGGGGGGGGGGGGGGGTCACATCCAGATTTTTCAAGGCTTCATAAAAGGAGCCCTCTTCTTCAATAGTCAGAGCAAATTAAAAAAAAAAATCAGCGATAATGAGAAACAACAGTAACAATAATACTATTGTGTTTGTGTTTTATTTTTTTCCCTAAAAGAAAAACTCATATTATAAAATTTTAAGACATTTGTATGCGGAAAATGTACATGCAATTTCTAATTATTTAAAAGGCATATTAACAGGACATTTCTGACAATGCACTTGTTTTTCGTATTGTTTCGTAACACTACTGTTTATTCCTGTTTAAAATCTAAAAAGATGATTTTCAAGGAATTTCAATTTACATTGGCAATAAGCTGGAATATAGATAGAAAAGTCTGTCCATTTTAATACTAATCTATTCTTTTCATAGAATCATTTTATTATGTTTAATTAATTTTTTTAATTTCAGAATAAAATTGAAAAAATTCTTAGAATTGTGTGAATTAAAACTTACAAATAATGCTTTTTTTTAAAAAAAGGCTTATCTAAGCATTTATCAAAACCTTATTTTTTATTCAAAAAGCATAATTTTCAATTGGGTCGCGAAGACTACAGAACCCCAACTGGTGTAGAATTAGAGAGGGTGCATTACAGAAGCTGCTGATAAGAATGAAAAGAGAGGAGAAATCTCTTGTAACTGCCTCCCTTCAGAAATCTTTTAGAGAGAAACGAGGCTGAGTATTTTCGACCCCCGCGAGACAAATAGCCCCTCACAAGAACTCTATGCTGGATTGGAAGCCCACGGGAAAAGGTTAAGAGTGAAAGCACAAAGCGCAAATACTTAATCTTAATTCTAAACAACCAAATGGAATAAAGAGTTTTTAAATAAAATTTTGCTGTCATAATATTAGTGCAGAAAAGCTTTTAACTATTTTCAAATAAATTTGGGTACTTTTTGGTTAGCAGGGTGCCAGTGTTATATATGTATACATATTTATATGTATATGTAAATATATATAGTATATATACCTACATATATATGTATATATAACACTGGTGCCCAGCTAACCAAAAAGTACCTAAATTTGTTCACAAATTCTATCATCATTCAATTATTACATCATTTTAACAATAGATGTACATACTTTCTTGCGTGAAAAGGTTAAAGAGTAAATTATATTAAAAATAAATTGAATTAATCTAAAGTAAATACCTCATCATTATTTGTTCCTTTAAAGTTATGAACAGCTTTAACCAGCAAAGGTGGAGAATCTGTTATCATTCTTGTTATGTCTTTGTTAGCAAAAAATAGTCATTTCAATATCTAATTACTGGGAAGGTGGCTGAAATTAAAAGAGAGACACTGTAGACATACACTGATAATGCAAAATCAATAAATTTTTACTATGCTATAAATATACATTGATAATGCAAAATCAATAAAGTTTTACTATGCTATAAATAAACTGCATATGAACATAGAATACACTAATACAATAGGACCTCTAAAGAAATATGCTTTGGAAGAAGAAAATCTACAAAATAGGTGGCGCCAGGTAGCATGATTCTATTATGGCTCACTATTTCATCTGCCTTTTCATTTATATCATAGTACAAAAACTGGTTTTCGTGGTAGCGCTTCCTTAGCATGGTTCAAAATCAGCTGCCAAATTAGTTCGAAAATCATGACTGGATATCAACACTATTGTGAATGAAATCCTAATCTACTTTATATTCATGATAAACTTGCACTAACTGATACTTATACATATGTGCACTCTTCTATGCATAATAATGCTCATAAAGGGAAAAACTGGAAAATTTCGTTAGTGATCTTATCAGTGACAAGTAGTAACTTTTCATTAGTAAATATTTTATAAAAACGAATTGCGTAAAAAAAAATAAAGCACCAAATGTATTAATAATTGCGACCGGTGACAGAATCTTTGATAGTATGCAAGAAACAATTACAGGTACTACTTAGTTATCCCATCGACCAAAAATCTATCGCCAAACTATAAGATTAAATGCCAATAATGGTTGATCGTAAATGTCACATTTACTTGACTTTCAGCAAGTTACACGTGTTTACGTCGTCAAGTGATTTTTATTTTGACATTTTATTTGTATTTTTATTATTGTTATACTTATTTATTTGTTCTTTCGTTATTTAAAATAAAAATTACGTTAATTTGTATAATTTGGCGATTTATATAATTTTGCGAAATTGGTCGACGGGAAAACTAAGTAGTACCCAATTACACCACCACAATTTTTCTCTTTAAATGCTTATTTCAGAAATTAAGGATTTAAAGGTTTTATGGTACTCAGTTATTATAGCAGCTCGCAAAGAAGAATTAGCAAATTATATGACATATAATATATCAGGGCTGCGGAGTCGGAGTGATTTTTTTGTGAAAAGAGTCGGAGTCGCTAAAAATATGCCGACTCCGACTCCAAACCTTTTGTTGCAAATTTTAAAGGGAAATAAAAAATAAAACCAATTATGCTTAGTTTTAAATTTATGAACTGAATTATTATTTTATTTTTTAACTCTATACATTAATAAATATTTAGTTATTTTTCAGTTTATTGACGTTAATGAGTAAACATAAGGGCGGGTGTGATATTTTTCCGCAGTCATTAAAGTGATTCATTTACTTACTTCTTCAGCTCATAGACGACACTATTGCACAATAATTAAATTAAAGTGAGTTTTGAAAGTTTTTTTGTTTTGTTTTTTATAAATTAAGTCCAACTCGTGTCGGTCCGACTACCCAACCCAATGAAGGAATCTATCTCAGACAAAAATAGATGTTTCAATTTAACCTCTGTCCATCCGTGTTCGGGTCGGGTCCTGAAATTTATATTTTAAGTCAATCCGAAGCAAACCGGAAAGAAACCTGAACCCTGAACCCGATCCGAAATGAAATAAAATCAAAATTTTATTGGAATTATGAAAAATAGTCATCTCTAACAGCACTTTTATCTCCTATGTAGGAAAAGGAATATATATTTACTTATTCGACTTATAAGTTAAACAATATTGTGGACTTCCTTTTGACAAATCTGGTCAACCCGACCCGAACCCGCAATAATAATTATACGACTGGCCCACAACGAAAAACTGCCAACTTATACTGCCTTATTTTTCAGTATTTCAGATAAAACAGAATGTGTGAAAAATATGAAATTGATTAATGCCGCTTATCACTACAATATCGGACAACTGAACTCATACAGAATTTTCCTCATTAAATCAAAAAACTGCAGTTTTCTTCTTAAATATTTCTTACCAAAAAAATTAGACGTTCTTCTATTTCTAAGCCCCAACTAGTGTCTTTCCAAGAGTCGGGTTGCACCCGACCTGAATCTGAAATTTCTGCTGAAAGTCAACCCAAAACCCGAAAAAAAGGGATTCGTCAACTAAATCAGAAAATGGAAAAAAAATCGTCAATCCGACCCTAATTCGAGACGAAAGAAAATTAGTTCATATTTTATAGAATACACAATTATGAAAAAAGCCTACAATTTTATCTTTTTTGTATTAAAACGAACTTAAATACACTCATTAATATTCAAATATATAGATTTTTCATTTGAAAAATACTCAGTACATATTTTCATTTGAAAAATATTCAGTACGTATTTTCTTTTGAAAAATCACGTCATATTGAAAGTGTCAAAACCTGACCTGAAGCATTTAAAGTCCAGCTGGTTCCGGCTAAATTTGGTTATCCTATCCGATGGAGGACCGTAATTCTAACCATTGTAGAAAAAATCCCTGCCTGCCCATCCTACAGGCGGAAGTAGATTTCGAAGTTAAGTATACTAATTTCACTAACAAAAACTAAATCATGATTAGAGACTTATCCACTTTAACAGTTTTATCTGGCCGCTTTTGACGAGTTTTTATTTCATTTTTATATAATAGCTGGTTTTATCAGAATCAGGTTAAGGCGGTATTAAAAAACTTACTTTTCCCAGCTCAATAACTCGAAATTTTCTGCCACATTTTCAGATTCATTTTTAATAGAAAAAATATGAATGATTTTTGAAAAGATTTATAAGCGACATGTGTTCAATTAATTAAAACTTGATTAATAAACAATTATTTTCTGAGTAGGGCAATATTTTTCGTTTCTAACACAATCGCTTCGGGAAATTCTGTTCATAATGTCCACTTTAACATCATTTTTTGAAATATATTCTGCCTCTATCAAAAAATCGATCACTATGGTACATTATATAGTTCTTGAATAAGAGAATCTACCAATTGGATGTGTTTGAGAGCAAAAATGAATTTAAAAAGGAGTAAGAAAATAAGCAGTTTGGATTTGAATACACCCTTAATAAGGTGATTTGTTTCTTCAACCGCTATGTATTTTTAATTTGTTTTTGCTGTAAGAATTGGTCCTATCAAAAACTTGTCTATATAAATGTTGAAGACAATATTAAGAAGATATAAGATAAATTCATGGGGATTTTATATCTTGTGAATTGACGGAGTTATGGAAATTTTTCTTCTTCAACCCCCCTTTTTTGTTTTTAATTTTTTTTTTTTTTTTTTTTTTTTTTTTGCGGTACGAATTGGTTCTATCAAAAACTCGTGAATATAAAAAATGTAGATAATATTAAGGAGATGTATAATAAAATTAATTGGATTTGATATCTTGAGAAATTGACGAAGTTAGGAATTTTTTTCTCCCAAAAACCCTATTTTTTGCGCCCCTTGAGCCCATTTTTAATTTTATCAAAAATCTGTGATACATAAATTTTTGGCCCTATTTTTAGACGTAATAAAAACTTTAAACTGATTTGATATGTACAAAAATTAAGAAGTTATGGGTTTTTTTTCAGTTTTCACAAAACTACTCCCTATTTCAAGCCCCTTGGTCCGATTTTGCCCATTAACGAACTTGTCCGAGATTTTATGCCTCTTGATTTTATGTATCAGTTTGGAAGAGATTTTTGCAGAATTGTGGAAGTTATCGTGTCCAAAAGAAAGTTATATATGTATATATATATATTATATATATATATATATATTGGTAAATTTGTGCTTTTTTGGTGTGTGGTCAATCAGATATATATGAAATCTAATTTTTAGCTTAATGCTGGATTCTGTTACAGAAATAGACTATGCTTTTGCTTATATTGGTATTTCACGTAACCTTGATAAAGTGAAATGCTATATAAGCTTCCGACTACATCTTTCCATTTTATCTATTATTTGTTTACAATACGTCTTTTAATGGTTCAACATTATTCTGCTGGTTTTTGTTTCATATGTCTTTAAAAGATTTTTTCAAAATTTGGTGGTTTTTCATACGTTTATATGGATTAATTGTATGCAATGTGCTAGTCAATTAGTGGATTTTGCTTAATTTGTATTACTTTTATAGGGTTCTATCTGTATTTTGTATAATGTTACAGTTATAATTAGATGCAAAATTTATTGATTTAATTATCGTAATTGGAAATAGATGATGATTTGTAATTATATTACGGTTATATAGATAGATAGATAGATATAAAGTTTTTTACTGAGGGTGGTTTTGGGTTCTAGGGGTCATGATCGGTGTAGATCTGCCGAAATAGAAATATTACCGAAATTCGGTTTCTGTTTCGGTCGATCCTTAATCTTAATTACTATTTTATTTTGAACACTTTTTCAATTTGCATTAACCATATATCTCCAACAGGTAAAAAATTAAAGCGCATTTCAAATTTTGTGAGAAACTCTATGTGTAAGTCGGAGTCGGAGTCGATTGTTTCAAAAATCCAGGAGTCGGAGTCGGTCCTTTTTCCTACCGACTCCGCAGCCCTGTAATATATGAGGGACTCATAACCATAGTAGACCAAGTCCATTTTGAAAAAAAAAATGAGACAGTCCATTTAGAAGGTGCATAAAATTTGTTTTATCCACTCCCACAGTAAACCAAGTCCATTTTGAAAGAAAAAATGAGACAGTCCATTTAGAAGGTGCATAAAATTTGTTTTATCCACTCCCACAGTAAACCAAGTCCATTTTGAAAGAAAAAATGAGACAGCCCATTTAGAAGGTGCATAAAATTTGTTTTATCCACTCCCACAGTAAACAAAGTCCATTTTGAAAGAAAAAAATGAGACAGCCCATTTAGAAGGTGCATAAAATTTGTTTTATCCACTCCCACAGTAAACCAAGTCCATTTTGAAAGAAAAAATGAGACAGCCCATTTAGAAGGTGCATAAAATTTGTTTTATCCACTCCCACAGTAAACCAAGTCCATTTTGAAAGAAAAAATGAGACAGCCCATTTAGAAGGTGCATAAAATTTGTTTTATCCACTCCCACAGTAAACCAAGTCCATTTTGAAAGAAAAAATGAGACAGCCCATTTAGAAGGTGCATAAAATTTGTTTTATCCACTCCCACAGTAAACCAAGTCCATTTTGAAAGAAAAAATGAGACAGCCCATTTAGAAGGTGCATAAAATTTGTTTTATCCACTCCCACAGTAAACCAAGTCCATTTTGAAAGAAAAAATGAGACAGCCCATTTAGAAGGTGCATAAAATTTGTTTTATCCACTCCCACAGTAAACCAAGTCCATTTTGAAAGAAAAAATGAGACAGCCCATTTAGAAGGTGCATAAAATTTGTTTTATCCACTCCCACAGTAAACCAAGTCCATTTTGAAAGAAAAAATGAGACAGCCCATTTAGAAGGTGCATAAAATTTGTTTTATCCACTCCCACAGTAAACCAAGTCCATTTTGAAAGAAAAAAATGAGACAGCCCATTTAGAAGGTGCATAAAATTTGTTTTATCCACTCCCACAGTAAACCAAGTCCATTTTGAAAGAAAAAATGAGACAGCCCATTTAGAAGGTGCATAAAATTTGTTTTATCCACTCCCACAGTAAACCAAGTCCATTTTGAAAGAAAAAATGAGACAGCCCATTTAGAAGGTGCATAAAATTTGTTTTATCCACTCCCACAGTAAACCAAGTCCATTTTGAAAGAAAAAATGAGACAGCCCATTTAGAAGGTGCATAAAATTTGTTTTATCCACTCCCACAGTAAACCAAGTCCATTTTGAAAGAAAAAATGAGACAGCCCATTTAGAAGGTGCATAAAATTTGTTTTATCCACTCCCACAGTAAACCAAGTCCATTTTGAAAGAAAAAATGAGACAGCCCATTTAGAAGGTGCATAAAATTTGTTTTATCCACTCCCACAGTAAACCAAGTCCATTTTGAAAGAAAAAATGAGACAGCCCATTTAGAAGGTGCATAAAATTTGTTTTATCCACTCCCACAGTAAACCAAGTCCATTTTGAAAGAAAAAATGAGACAGCCCATTTAGAAGGTGCATAAAATTTGTTTTATCCACTCCCACAGTAAACCAAGTCATTTTGAAAGAAAAAATGAGACAGCCCATTTAGAAGGTGCATAAAATTTGTTTTATCCACTCCCACAGTAAACCAAGTCCATTTTGAAAGAAAAAATGAGACAGCCCATTTAGAAGGTGCATAAAATTTGTTTTATCCACTCCCACAGTAAACAAAGTCCATTTTGAAAGAAAAAATGAGACAGCCCATTTAGAAGGTGCATAAAATTTATTTTATTCACTGCCACAGTAAACCAAGTCCATTTTGAAAGAAAAAATGAGACAGCCCATTTAGAAGGTGCATAAAATTTGTTTTATCCACTCCCACAGTAAACCAAGTCCATTTTGAAAGAAAAAATGAGACAGCCCATTTAGAAGGTGCATAAAATTTGTTTTATCCACTCCCACAGTAAACCAAGTCCATTTTGAAAGAAAAAATGAGACAGTCCATTTAGAAGGTGCATAAAATTTGTTTTATCCACTCCCACAGTAAACCAAGTCCATTTTGAAAGAAAAAATGAGACAGCCCATTTAGAAGGTGCATAAAATTTGTTTTATCCACTCCCACAGTAAACCAAGTCCATTTTGAAATAAAAAATGAGACAGCCCATTTAGAAGGTGCATAAAATTTGTTTTATCCACTCCCACAGTAAACCAAGTCCATTTTGAAAGAAAAAAGTCCTTCCGGCCAGTGCCGGGAGGAAGAGGTAGCTTTCATAATCCTTATTTAAAAAAAGCCAACTTATATCATGCAAACACACGAAGCTCAATTTAGTGGAAACCGAATATAGGAGATTCAATTACTAATTTTTATCAATATAATGAATGAGAATTTCGCGAAATTAGTCAGCTTTATCCAAGCTGCTTTTCTTTAAAGTAACTTATATTTGGCTGCCAAATTCGGCAATTTCTTAAAGTGAAACAAGATGGCTGATGAATCTGGCCATCGAACTTGGTCGAGATGTTGATGTATACTATCCACATGCCTTCTTACATCGAAATAGGCGAATACGTGTGTTATCGCGTGACAAATACAAGATCGTTTCAAAATGTTAGCCATGCTAGAAATTCAAAGTGCTATAAATCAACCATTTTTTAAGATATCAACAAAAGAACAAATTTTCAGAAACAAAAACTGCTCCGGAATCTTTGTATCAAGGCCAAACACATAAAAAAATCTTTTTCATTTTCCAATTTTTTAATACCTCATTTTGAATTTTAAATTTAATTTTTTTTAAATGGCAACCCTTTTGAAACAAGATGGCGAATGAAGCTGGCCAACGAACTCGGTCGAGACATTGGTATGTACTATGTACAGACCAAGTTACATCCAAATAGGTTCATAAATACGCCTGTTATCGCGTGACAAAAATCAGGTCGTTTAAAAATGTCAGCCACAAGAGAAATTCAAAATGCTATTACTCAGCCATTTTTTTTTAGATACAGACGAAAGAAAAACTGTTCCGGAATCTTTGTATTAAGGTCAAACACATACAAAAAAAATCTTTTTCATTTTCCAATTTTTTGGTATCTCATTTAAATTTTTTTATTTTTTAATTTCTTTAAATGGCCGCCATTTAGAAACAAGATGGCGGATGAAGCTGGCCAACGAACTCGGTCGAGATATTTGTATGTACTATGTACACACCAAGGTACATCCAAGTCGGTTCATAAATACGCCTGTTATTACGTGAGAAAAATCAGGACGTTTCAAAATGTCAGCCACGCTAGAAATTCAAAATGCTATAACTCAGCCATTTCTTAAGATATAGACGAAACAAAAACTGCTGCCGAATCTTTTTATCAAGATCAAATACATAAGAAGAAAATATTTTTTTCAATTTTCAATTTTTGGTACCACATTTCAAATTTAAATTTTTCTTAAAAATTTAAATGGCCGCCATTTTTAAACAAGGTGGCTGGTGAAGCTGGCCAACGAACCCGGTCGAGACATTGGTATGTACTATGTATAAACGAAGTTACATCCAAATCGGTTCATAAATACGCCTTTTATCGCGTGACAAAATTCAGGACGTTTCAAAATGTCAGCCACGCTAGAAATTCAAAATGCTATAACTCAGCTATTTTTTAAGATATAGACGAAACAAAAACTGCTCCGAAATCTTTGTATAAAGGTCAAATACATAAGAAAAGAATATTTTTCCATTTTTAATTTTTTGGTACCACATTTCAAATTTAAAATTTTTTAAAAAATTTTAAATGGCCGCCATTTTGAAACAAAATGGCGGATGAAGCTGGCCAACGAACTCGGTCGAGAGATTGGTATGTACTATATACACACCGAATTACATCCAAATCGGTTCATAAATACGCCTTTTATCGAGTGACAAAATTCAGGACATTTCAAAATGTCAGCCACGCTAGAAATTCAAAATGCTATAACTCAGCCATTTTTTAAGATATAGACGAAACAAAAAATGCTCCGGAATCTTTGTATAACGGTCAAATACATAAGAAAAAAATATTTTTCCATTTTTAATTTTTTGGTACCACATTTCAAGTTTAAAATTTTTTTAAAAATTTTAAATGGCCGCTATTTTGAAACAAAACGGCGTATGAAGCTGGCCAACGAACTCGGTCGAGACATTGGTATGTACTATGTACACACCGAATTACATCGAAATCGGTTCATAATTACGGGAGTTACAGTGTGACATAGGTCAGATATATATATATATATATATATATATCAATTTTGAACGGAGGGTGGTTTCGGGGTCTGGGGGTCATGATCGATGAAAATATACCAAAATTTTTTGAAATCGCTTTCCTCCGAACGGCTGCAATAGGTAGCTTTTTTGTAAAGAAAGCTACCTAAAATGAGACAGTCCATTTAGAAGGTGCATAAAATTCGTTTTATCCACTCCCACAGTAAACCAAGTCCATTTTGAAATAAAAAATGAGACAGCCCATTTAGAAGGTGCATAAAATTTGTTTTATCCACTCCCACAGTAAACCAAGTCCATTTTGAAAGAAAAAATGCGACAGTCCATTTAGAAGGTGCATAAAATGGCACAGATGTCATATTCGCCTCATATTGGCGCGATTTTTTTCTGACGCCAATATCATATAGGCAACGGGTACTTAACTTGCACCAAAGTGTCGTTATTTTGCTTGATGTGGTAACCCGGATTATGTTGTTTATGCTGTTGATGTTTTCGCCAAATTGGTAGCCGAAAAAAATCGCGCCAATATGGGGCGAATATGACATTTGTGCCCATAAAATTTGTTTTATCCACTCCCACAGTAAACCAAGTCCATTTTGAAAGAAAAAATGAGATAGTCCATTTAGAAGGTGCATAAAATTTATTTTATCCACTCCCACAGTAAACAAAGTGCATTTTGAAATAAAAAATGAGATAGTCCATTTAGAAGGTGCATAAAATTTGTTTTATCCACTCCCACAGTAAACCAGCCCCACCAGTGGCTGAGAGGTTCTGCTCTCGAAGCTGGTAGACGGGAGGTGCTGGGTTCGAACCCAATTGCGCCCGTCGGCTTAATCGTTCGGAGTTCTCGTGGTTTTCTTCGAACCTTGGATTTCCAAGCGTTAATACGGGTTAGGTTCCCTTAGAAAGACCCCCACGAAGGGCACTCCCCCTGGGCCTATATCCCTCGTGCAGATAATCGGCCGTCATAAATACAACCAACCCACAGTAAAACAAGTATATTTTCACATACTCTATCATAATGCCATCTGTACCATGAAGTTCATAGCTAGAGTATACGCTATAGCTTTATCTGAGAAACAGAGGGTATACGGAGCTTCTTAAAAAATCCAGAAGGTATACAGAGTATACCACCTCCGTATACTCTCCACTACACCACTGAAAACATTTGTAAATTTAAATGGTTTGTAAAAATTTACGTAAAATACACCCTTTTTAAATCGCAAACGGTAATATATGATATATAATTGCTAATGATATAATTGCTTGAGAAAATAAAAATTATAAATTAATATATTTTTTTAAAAAACATGACAAAAATTGGGAAAAATATTAAGGTGCAACACTTACCAAAAATTTGTTAAAGTCAAACCGAAAAACTAATTTCAGTAAGAAGATTTAATTATAATTTTTTAAGTGCTTTGTGGTAAATCTGGATTGAAAAAAAAAAATGATTGTTGATTAATCACTTTTACTTAAATATCAACAAAATGTCGAAAGTGAAAATATGCGAGGACCGTAGATTAATTAAGTTAATACATCTCAAACTTACAAAAATTATATTTAGAGAAAGTTAACAACAGGTATTCATTAGCGTAATAACACAAAAAAAATCATGAGGAAGAAAAACAGAAAAAAATTCAATAATTACATTACTTTTTAAAAGTCAACAAAACTTTAAGAATGAGTGACAGCTGCAGTTAATGAAATTTAGATGAATCGTTTTGGATGGATTATATTGAAAATTATTTTTATTTTCCATATGATTATTTGATCAGAGAATTGGTAATTTTACTGCATAATATATTACTTGATTTAAATTAAAGTCTTCTAATAGCCATTTTAAAGTTTAAAAAAGAAAATTTAAAAACGAAACTAACTTATACAAAATATTTTACTTCAGAAGATGGAAGCAGTATTGGAATTGTTATCACGCATGCGCGCAATACAGTCGGTTTCTGGTCAGGTTTGTCGGCTTATGTACATCCCAGCGTGAGGTGGTATTTAATTCGAGGGTGAAGTAAACATGTGTTTTGGTGTTTTCGTATGCGTAGAATCACCTGTTTTATATTTAAAATTTTGATTTTTTGATACGTGCCATCATCATTAAATTAGCGGAATACAGCTCCCTATATAATATCAGCTAAATATAGTAAAGTTGATAGCACCTGTAAAGATAGTGATTTGTTTATTAGTGTGGTGATAAATCATTTATTCACTTGGGCTACTTATTTTCCTTGAATATTTACGAAGTAGAGAAAACTGAATGTGAAACCATCAAAGATTTTTTTATCCCAGTTTTTGTGATTTAAATGACTAAAACCATGGCTGAAGACGAAATTTTGTTTGACGATATATATGAACTTCGTGAAATCATTGGAAAGTGAGTAAATAAATGCTTATAATAAGCTTTATAAATGCTTTTAATAAGCCCTATAGAAAATAAATTACTGACAATATTTTTTAAGTTTTACATAAAGACAATCGTTAGTGAGCTTTTGTATGTTATATTAAAAAAAAAAAAATTTACACGCTTAAAAGAGAAATTTTTTCTGCAAGAAATTTTATTGAGCTACTTAAATTTCTTAATTTTATTTAAACCAGGAGACTCGTGAAAATTTTTTTTTATCGCAATATGTCAGATTGTCTGGATTCATGAAATATTGTACGGAAAAAAAAAGCACCAATAATCTTCAATATCTTTTAATTACTATTGGGTTTGATTAATCGCTGTGTGAATTTAAAATTTTAGCTTCAGAAACTTCGTCATCTATTTCATTTCAGCTTCTATAATTTCAAAGAGGAAACGTAGAAATTATGTGTAATTTTTTCCCTCCAATTTTTAGTTTGCATTTGCGTGTGCGAATAATTTACATTTTCACAAACAAGAAAACCCACCTAAGAGAAAATTGATAACTAAGAAAAAAAATATTTTTTCTTCAGTGATTTGAAAATAAGTTGTCAAATTGAATAGGAGGGAAATTATTTAGGTTATTAAATTTGCCATTAATAATATAAATAATATCTGTTAATTTAATGCGGGGGGAATCTAGAGGAAATTTATAAAGAGAAAATAATTAGGAAAAGTGGCTTTTTATTCAGGGATTTAGAAACTAACAGCCAAGTTAAACGGGAGAGAGATTATTTATATTATTAATTTAATTTATCATTAATATTATTAATAATCTTCGATTTATTCAATGTGGGGAATCTAATGAAACATATAGAAGAAAAAAATGATAATTAAGAAAAAAAAAGTTTTTTTCTGATCGATTATAAAAATCTAGCAATTAGATTAAATGGAGAGAGATTATTTATATTATTAATTTAATTTAATATTAATTATATAAATAATTTTCTATTAATTTAATGTGGGGATGCTAATGAAAATTTATTAGAGAAAATTAATAATTAGGAAAAGTGTCCTTTTATTTAGTGATTTAGAAACCAACAGCCAGATTAAACGAGTGAAAGATTATTTATATTATTAATTTAATTTATCATTAATATTATAAGTAATCTTCCATCAATTTAATGTAAGGAATCTAATACAAAAATATAGAAGAAAAAATTGATAATAATAAAAAAAAACAAGATTTTTTAAACGATTTTAAAAATCTAGCAATTACATTAAATAGGGAGAGATTATTTATATTATTAATTTAATTTATTAAGTATATAAATAATATTTATATTATTAATTTAATTTATTAAATATATAAATAATTTTCTATTAATTTAATGCGAGGTTTCTAATGAAAATTTATTAGAGAAAATTAATAATTAGGAAAAGTGTCTTTTTATTCAGTGATTTAGAAACCAAAATCCAGATTAAATGGGCGAAATATTATTCATATTATTAATTTAATTTATCATTAATATTATAAGTAATCTTCAATTAATTTAATGTAAGGAATCTAATACAAAAATATAGAAGAAAAAATTTATAACTAAGAAAAAACAAGTTTTTCTGAACAATTTTTAAAATGTAGCTATTAGATTCAAAGGGGAGAGATTATTTATATTATTAATTTAATTTATCATTAATTATGTAAATTATTTTCTATTAATTTAATGTGGGGATTCTAATGAAAATTTATTAGAGAAAATTAATAATTAGGAAAAGTGTCTTTTTATTCAGTGATTTAGAAACCAACAGCCAGATTAAACGGGTGAAAGATGATTTATATTTATTAATTTAATTTATCATTAATATTATAAGTAATCTTCGATTAATTTAATGTAAGGAATCTAACACAAAAATATAGAAGAAAAGATTGATAACTATGGAAAAACAAGTTTTTTCTAAACGATTTTTAAAATATAGCAATCAGATTCAATGGGGAGGGATTATTTACAATTATGTAAACAATTTTCTATTAATTTAATGTGGGGATTCTAATGAAAATTTATTAGAGACTGTTAATATTTAGGAAAATGTCCTTTTTTGAATGATTTAAAAAATAACAGATATATTGAACGGTAGAAAGATTATTTATACTATTAATTTAATTTATCATTAATATTATAAATAATCTTAAATTAATTTAATGTAAGGAATCTAATAAAAAAAAATATAGAAGAAAAAATTGATAAATAAGAAAAAACAAGTTTGTTATTTTTTTCAATGACTTTAAAATTAGCAGCCAGATTAAATGGGGAAGGGCGGGGGGGGGGGGGGTGATTGTTTAAAAAATTAATTTAATTTATCATTAATAACATATTAATTTAAAGGGGTATTCTAATAACAGGAAATTTTGTTGTATGAGCGAATATCACATTTTAAAATTTTATTTCAGCAATCGTTAATTTCAAAGAGAAAGTACCTTTGTTAGTATTTAAATTTTTTTTTTTTAAATATCTACTCATGTGTATATAATAGTAATAGAAAATATATATTAATATTTGAATTTATCATAAAAGGAAAAAATATATATTTTTAATTTAACTGAAGTTTCCTCTTGTAGTTAAAATTGGAATTTTGTAATAGGTTTTTCCCTCTGTTCCTAATATGTTAGAATTATAACTATCATGTACACATATGTGTTTCTGATGACAATACATTTTTAAAATTAAATTTAAAAAATCAAAAAACCCGACTGCACGAACTAATTAATTATTTCTCATCAATGTTAAACTATTTTTTATATTACTTACCTATTTTTTCATTTACTTGTATTGATGACTTTTAAGTTGTGTTTAATTGTTAGTTCCTATCTATAAACACTGTTTTGATGAGGCCTATAGATGTTTATGAAGGTGAGAGTTGCAGTAAAGGTAGAGATCCTACCTACACAACTTCCAGGTTGAGTAATATTTAAACGGAGCTTTTGACTGTAAAATAGCCAATGAAACATTGTCTTCATTTTGAAAGACTTATCCAATGATATGCCACTCAATAGGGTGCGAATTTTTTTTCCGTCTCTAACGCCATTTTGTATTTTACGGCCGCCATTTGGAATTTATAAAAAACAAAATCTAGTCCATAACCATCGGACGGTTAAGACGGATCGATAAAAACCATTCATTACAAAGCATCCAGCCGTTGGGATATTTCGAGGGTATAAAGAAATCCACATACCCAGATACGCGTGAAACACATAACCCTTCTTGGCCGTCGGGTAAAAAAGAACTTAATTATAAATTAATTTTAAGACATTTGCCGTGACCCAGGCGCAGGTGATCAATCGCCACATATTCCTTATGGTTACAACAATAACAACGGAATTAACGATGCCCCAAATCACACTCACTAAAATATGTCAACTGACTGTGAAACTGCAACAATGAAATATTTCAAACACTAAAAAATAGGAAAAATAATATAAATATAAAATAAATATTTTTAAAATTAATAATTTAATGTTGTTGAGAAAACAATTTAGAAATCCTGTATAGATAGTTTTAATGATGATTTCTTTTCTTGCCCATTGCCATATTTAAAAAAAAAGGAACAGACCAAAAATTATAATTAAAAATAAATAAATAAATTCAGTAGTCTGCGCTTTCTACCAAGTGTAAGTCAAAGCGCTGAATTTCCCATAATCGCAGCCCATGTCAAATTAGCGTATTGTATCGGAACTTAAAAAAAAAAATAAAATGCATTGCAGTTAAGAAGTTAGACGCGATTAAAAAATTTTACTTCTGTACTTATTTTATTCAATCTTTTTTTTTTAAATTATTATTTATATTTACATATACATAACAACAATAGAAAATATTTATAAATATTTAAATTATCACAAAGAAGAAAATTTGTAGAAGAGAAAACGTTGAAAACAATATTAATGTAAAAGAAAACCCCCTTCTTCTTTTTCGATCTTTTAATTTATGTTTACTGATGCATAATAGGATTCGAAAAAATATATGAATACTTAAATTTAAATTATAAAAAAATAAGAAAATTTATAACGAAGAAAATATAACATTTTTTTTTTTCAATGCTGCGAAAGTTATGTATTAACGTAAATGAAATAATTCTATTAATATTTCTAATATTAGTATATTATTATTATTAAATGATAATTGTTTTAATAATAATTATTATATTATTTAATATATATTATTATAATATAATAATTATTGTATTAATAATTCTAATATTATTAATTTAACGTGTTATTAATAATGTATTCTCTGTTAGTGTAGTTTCGAAGGGTAAACTTAGAAATTACTCACTTTTTTTTCCATTTTCTAATTTTTATTGTCCTTTATGTATACAAAACAGTATTCGAAAATTATACATTATAGATATATAATCTAACTGTCAGATAATGAATTATTCGACTATTCGCTAATTCATAAAAGTTATGAAAAAGTCATTAGTTTTTCATAATAAATGATCTGTTAATATAAATTCAGCAGCATCCGAATGTTGCTCAAAATACACGATTTTATTTTATAATTTTTTAAAAATTAGATGGTATTTGTTAAGTTTTTTAAATAGACGCTTCATCTATAATTAAATAAATAGATTTTGATTTTTCGCCCCCCCCCCCCTTCCACCCTTTTTTTAAAATTTAGCTGCTAAGTTTTAAATAGCTGAAAAGATATTTTTTCTTTAATTATCAATTTTCACATTATAAGTGTGATGTAATAAATTTTATCGTGGAAATAAGATTTTTTTAAAATAGAAAAAATAATTATCAATATTGACACAATAAAGACACTTTAAATAATATCCCTGCATTTAGCGCTGGTATTCAAAAAAGGTATGCAAAGCTAAAGAACAAACAAACAAAAAACAAAAAACAAAAAAAAAAAAAAAAAAAAAAAAACACGAGGAAATCTGATAGTTTATTTATATTCCATATGCTATTTATTTAAATTAGGTGGTATTTCTTAAATTTCTTAATTCAATGCTTCATGTATAATTTAATAAATCCATCAAAATTTTCATCTTTTTAATCTAATTGTAGAGATTTTAAGTGCTGAATTTTTTTCTGAATTGTCATTTTTTTCTTCTACAAAATTTCCTGTTTACCACAATTTAAATTATAAACTACATATATGTCTAAATATCATGTTGATATAAAATTTTACTACGGAAATAAGATATTTTTTCTTTTATGAGGACAATAATTATAAATATTGGCATAGAAGGTAAAGATATTTTTAAGACTATTGGCACTTTATGATATTGAAAGTGGGATAAAGCTAAAAAAAATATAAAATAAAAATGAATAAATAATGAAAAATGAATAAATGATGTAAAAATGAATAAATAATGTAATGAATAGTAATGTAAAAATGAATAAATAACGAAAAGTACCCGGTAATTTATTTATATTCCATGTACTATTTATGTATTATAGTGGTATGCTTAAAAAAGAATTGCTTAGTTTACACTTTCTTGTTAATCTTTTGTATCGAACAGATTTGTTGATTTTAATTCGATTATGCGCTATTTTATCACGATTTCTTTCTTTCTTTTCCTTTTTTATTTCCTTTTTTTTTTAATTTCACTTTCTATATTATGGCGGTAGATTTGTAGAGAAACTGTTGAATGTTAAATTGTGACTGATATTACTTTGAAAACATATTTATTGAAGTTCTGAAAATTTTTCCTGATTCGTTGTTTTAATTCTTAAAACGCATTATAAAATTTAAAAATAAAATAAACAGAATTTATTGATGGTAATGGACTATACCTTATATTAGATATACAGGGTGCCAATCAATTGTTGTCGGGGTTTCCTTGCCTTATAACTTTTGATTTAAGGTCTTGACGAAAAATATTATTATATATTAGCAAAGTACAACTCAAAAAATTTTTTATTAACACAAACAAATTTACATAAAGGTAAAGTTGCATCTCATATCGTTATTAGTAAAATAACGATTATAATCAAATAATAATTAATATTGAAATTTTATCAAATTTATCAAAAAGTTATAAATGAATTATATATATATATCTATGTATCTAACTCTGTGCACACAATTCGTTAATAACATTTTGTTAACATTTTAATGTTAATTATTATTTGATTATAATCGTTATTTGATTAATAACGTTTCAGTTGCAACATTGCGCATATGTAACATTTGTGGTATTAATTTTCTTTTAATTTGTACTTCGTGTTTATGTAATAATTTTTTGTTATGTTCTTAAATCAAAAGTTATGAGGCAAGGAAACTCAGACAATAATTTATGGATTCCCTGTATATTAAATAAGTGAATTGTATTATTTTCCTTTAATGCAGATTAAAAATAATGTATCTTTGCAAATAGTTTAAAAGTAACTTATTATTTTTTACTGTGATAAGTAAGCTGTTGTCCAGTACCGTCTTAATGGGTTGGTTAGAATCTTCTGAATTATGAAATATTTTTTTATTTTATTTTATTTTTCATATTAATAAATTACTTCAAACTGCATTCATAATGAATTGTAGAAAAGTAACTTAGCCCCTTTTTATATTTGTTCTTTAATATCTCTTAGAATATAAAAATTTTATTCAAAACGCAATGCTAAGAACCCGAATCCAATGTATGTTCTCTAAACTATTAAGTATGTCTCTTTAATCTAGAATAATGAAAATTAAAATGGAGGTGAAGGAAAGCGATTTAGAACAGTTTAGACATAGATTTAGTCTTTAAATTTATATGTTTCAAATAAAATTTACAGAAGAGTATATAGAATAATATAAAATTTATACGAGAAATTACATAAAATTATAAAAATAACTCTTATTTATAAGTTCTTTCTTTTATAAAGGTTTAGAAAGAACTATAATAGCGAACATTTTTGTAAAATAGTTATATAAATTATTAAAAAAAAAAAAAAAAAAAAAAAAAAGAATTTCTATAAAAGTAAGAAAATATAGAATTATAACAGAATAATCTTTAAAAATAGAAGTTCTATAAAAATATAAAGAGATAATTAAGTTATATAAAATATAAAACTATTATGTATAGAATATTATCTGTAGAATAAAATCTATTATCTGTAAAATTCAATAAAAATAAGAAACAATATTTAAAATAAGAATTTTATAAAATTTATGTTCTTTCTGTTTAAACATTTAAAGAAATAAGTTATGTATATAAGATTCTCGCACCAACGTAATTAATTGAACTACATTAATCTAGAGAAAAATGCAAAGCTCTTTTCACCCCAGAACTCCCGAATGACTGAAAACGGCCTTGCTCTTGTCAGATTTATAGCCTGGGAATTGGTGTTGTTCCTTTGCCTGTAAAACACGTTTTGCTGCAGAACTTAGATCTATGCACTGAAAACGTGAGATTAAATGTAGAAAAATGCGTTCGCTATTATAGTTTTTCAAACTGAGAAGCAAAATTAAAAAAATTACTTGTCTTAAGTAGTTCATTTGTGATAAGTGGAACAAACTTCGTTATATAGAATATATTTTTCGTAATATGGAGATTAATTTACATGTTAATGGTGTTCAAAGTCAAGGTTCAGCAGAAAATTTCGTTAAGTAGAAAACTTTGTTAAATAGGGACTCCGTTAAAGGGAAGTTCCACTATATATGTATAGTATATATCCTGTATATATAACTCTGTGCTCACAATTCATTAATAACATGTTGATAATCTTTTAATATTAATTATCACTTGATTGTAATTGTTATTTGATTAATAACGTTTGAGTTGCAACTTCATGCATATGTAACATATTTGTGTTATTAAATTTTTTTTGATTTGCATTTCGCGTGTAATGTAATAATTTTTCGTTATGTTCTTAAATCAAAAGTTATGAGGCAAAGAAATTCAGACAATAATTTAAGGATTTCATGTATATTAAATAAGTAAATTGTGTTATATTCCTTTAATACAGATTAAAAGTAATGTATCTTTGCAAATAGTTTAAAAGTTATCTACTATTTATTACTCTGATAAATAAGCTACTGTCCAGTACCGTCTTAATGGATAGACCAGAATTTTCTGGATTATGAAATATTTATATATTTTATTTTATTTTTCATATTAATAAATTACTCCAAACTGCATTCATAACGAATTGTAGTAAAGTAACTTAGCCTCTTTTTATATTTGTTCTTTGGTATATTTTAGAATATGAAACTTTTATTCAAAATACGGTACAGATGTCATATTCGCCCCATATTGGCGCGATTTTTTTCGGTTGCCAATTTGGCGAAAACATCAACAGCATAAACAACATAATCCGGGTTACCACATCAAGCAAAATAACGACACTTTGGCGCAAGTTAAGTACCTGTTGCCTATATGATATTGGCGACAGAAAAAAATCGCGCCAATATGGGGCGAATATGACATCTGTTCCCAAAATACAATACTAAGAATCTGAATTCAATGTATGTTCTCTAAACTATTATGTATGTCTCTTTAATCTGGAATAATGAAAATTAAACTTGAGATGAAGGGAAGCGATCTAGAACAGCGACATTCGAACCAGTCTTTAAATTTATATGTTTCAGTTAAAATTTACAGAAGATTATGTAGAATAATAAAAAAATTATACGAGAAATTGCATAAAAATATGAAAATAACTCTTTTATTTATAAGTTCTTTCTTTTATAAATGTATAGCAAGAAATATAAAAACAAAAAAATCTGTAAAATAATTAAAAATGTAAATAAAAAATATAAAATAAGAATTTCTATGAAAGGAAGAAAAAAATAGAATTATAATGGAATAGTCTTTAAAAATAGAAATTCTATAAAAAAAGAAAGATAATTAAATTATATAAAATATAAATCTATTATGTATAGAATATTATCTACAGAATGAAATCTGTTATTTGTAAAATTCTATAAAAATAAAAAACGGTATTTAAAATAAAATTTTTATAAAATTTATTTTTGTTCTTCCTTTTTATAAATTTACAGAAAGAAGTTATGTAAGATTTATAGAAGATTCTCGCACTAACATAATTAATTGAACTACATTAATCTAGGAGAAAATGCAAAGTGCTTTTCACCCCAGAGCTCCCGAATAACTTAAAACGGTCTTGCTCTTCTCAGTTTTATAGCCTGGGCATTAGTGTTTTTCCTATGCCTGTAAAACACGTTTTACTGCAAAACCTAGATCTCTGCACTGAAAACGGGAGATCAAATGTAGTAAAATACGTTCGCTATTATAGATTTGTAAACTGAGGAACAAGATTAAAAAAATTACTTATTTAAATATTATGTAACGAAATTCATTAACAACTTTTTGATAAATCTGATAAAATTTTAATATTCCTATACTCGTTATTTGATTAATAACGTTTTGAGCTGCAACTTTACGCGTATGTAACGTTGTTTGTTTTATTAAAAAAACTTTTAGAATGGTAATTTACTAGTATGCAATAATATTTTTTGTCACGTTCTTAATTCAAATGTGGTAAGGAAACACTGATCTGTATATTAAATAAGTAAATTGCATTATGTTCTTTTAATCCAGGTAAAAAAATATATATCTTTGCAACTAGTTTAAAAAATATCTATAATTTATTAATCTGATAAATAAGCTGTTGTCCAGTACCGTCTTAATGGATGGGCCGAATGTTCTGGATTATGAAATATTTATTTTATTTTATTTTTCATATTAATAAATTAATTTTTAGCTGCATTCACAACGAATTGTAGGAAAGTAACTTACCCCTTTTTATATTTGTTCTTTAATATCTCTTAGAATATAAAACTTTTATTCAAAACGCAATGCTGAGAACCTGAATTCAATGTTTGTTCTCTAAATTACTATGTATGTCTCTTTAATCTAGAATAATGAAAATTAAACTTAAGGTGAAGGAAAGCGATCTTGAACAGAGACATTTGAACCAGTCTGTAAATTCATATGTTTCAATTAAAATTTACGGTAGATTATATAGAATAATATAAAATTATAAAAAGAACAGTTCTATTTATCAGTTCTGTCTTTTATAAAGGTATAGAAAGAACTATAAAAAAAACCCTGTAAAATAATTAAAAATATAAATAAAAAATATTAAGAATTTCTATAAATGTAAGAAAAATAGAATTATAATTAAATAGTCTTTAAAAATAGAAATTCTATAAAAATAGACAGATAATTAGGTTATATAAAATATAAATTTATTATATATAGAATATTATCTATAGAATAAAATCTATTATCTGTAAAATTTTATAAAAATCAGAAACGGTATTTGAAATAAAATTTTTATAAAATTTATTTATGTTCTTCCTTTTTATAAATTTACAGAAAGAAGTTATGTAAAATTTATATAAGATTCTCGCACTAATATAATTCATTGAACAACATTAATCTAGGAGAAAATGCAAAGCTCTTTTCACCCCAGAGCTCCCGAATGACTTAAAACGGTCTTGCTCTTGTCAGGTTTATAGCCTGGGTATTAGTGTTGTTCCTTTGCCTGTAAAACACGTTTTACTGCAGAACTTAGACCTCTGCATTGAAAACGGGAGATTAAAAGCAGAAAAATACGTTCGCTATTAAAGATTTTTAAACTGAGGAACAAGATCTAAAAAAATTCTTATTGAAATATGTTGTAATGAAATAATGAAATTCATTAACAAATTTTTCATAAATCTGATAAAATTTTAATATTAATTATTATCTGACCTATAATCGTTATTTGATTAGTAACGTTTTGAGTTGCAACTTTACGCATATGTAACTTTGTTTTATTAAAAAAACTTTTTCAATGGTACTTTACTAGTATGCAACAATATTTTTCGTCACGTTCTTAATTCAAAAGTTATGAGGTGAGGAAACACTGATGTGTATATTACACAAGTAAACTGAATTATATTTCTTTAATCCAGCTAAATATATATATATATATATCATTGCAAATAATTAAAAAGTTATCTATAATTTATTAATCTGATAAGTAAGCTGTTTTCCAGTACCGTCTTAATGGATGGCCCAGAATCTTCTGGATTATGAAATATTTATTTGTTTTATTTTATTTTTTATATTAATAAATTACTTCGAACTGCATTCATAACGAATTGTAGGAAAGTAACTTAGCCACTTTTTATATTTGTTCTTTAATATCTCTTAGAATACAAAACTTTTATTCAAAACGGAATGCTAAGAACCTGAATTCAATGTATGTTCTCTATATGTTTGTCTCTTTAAACTAGAATAATGAAAATTAAACTTGAGGCAAAGAAAAGCGAATTAGAACAGAGACATTTGAACCAGTCTTTAAATTCATATGTTTCGATTACAATTTACAGAAGATTATATAGAATAATATAAAATTTATACGAGGAATTACATAAAATTATAAAAATAACTCTTTTATTTATCAATTCTGTCTCTTATAAATATATAGAAAGAACTGTAAAAACAAAAAACTTTGTAAAATAATTAAAAATATAAATTATAAAAATAAAATAAGAATTTCTATAAAAGTTAGAAAAAATAATTATAATACAGTAATCTTTAAAAATAGAAATTCTATAAAAACAGAAAGAGACAATTAAGTTATGTACAAAATAAGTTATCCATAGAATAATGTCTATGGAATAAAATTCATTATCTGTAAAATTCTATAAAAATAAGAAACAGTATTTAAAATAAGAAATTTATAAAATTTATTTATGTTAATTTACAGAAAGAAGTTATGTAAAATTTATATAAGGTTCTCGCACTAATATAATTAATTGAACTAAATTAATCTGGGAGAAAATGCAAAGCCCTTTTCACCCCAGAGCTCCCGAATGACTTAAGGGGGCTGGTCACGCAGCTTCGGAATTTTCCTCCGTAATGTTAAGTCTATGGACTTTTGATGCATTCGTATATTTAAAATATCTTATCGGGAAATTCATATTTTTAACATTCTTTTTTTCTGTGTACTCTTCTTAAAGGAAGTTTCTTTTTCTCTTAGTTTTCAAAATATTTCTAAAATCTATGCTGAATTTAATATTTTATGTGTTAAAAGCGGGCGAACTGTGAGTAAGATTTTAACACTTCATATAAAATTAAATCTACATTTTAGAAATATTTTGAGAACTAAGAAAAAAAGAGACATCTTTTAGGAAGTGGACACAAAAAATAGAAGTTAAAAATAGTAATTTCCCGATGAGATATTTTAAATATACGAATGTATCCAATGCCCATAGATTTTACATTAGCGAGGGAAAATAGGAAGCTGGGTGACCAGCCCAGTTAAAACGGTCTTGTTCTTGTCAGGTTTATAGCCTGGTTATTAGTGTTGTTCCTTTGCCTGTAAAACACGTTTTACTGCAGAACTTAGACCTCTGCACTGAAAACGGGAGATTAAATGTAGTAAAATACGTTCGCTATTATAGATTTGTAAACTGAGGAAGAAGATTAAAAAAATTACTTACTGAAATATTGTGTAATGAAATTGAGTAGCAACTTTTTGATAAATCTGATAAAATTTTAATATCAATTATTATCTGACCTATAATCTTTATTTGATTAATAACGTTTTGAGCTGCAACTTGACGCGTATGTAACGTTGTTTGTTTTATAAAAAAATCTTTTTGAATGGTACTTTACTAGTATGGAATAATATTCTTCGTCACGTTCTTAATTCAAAAGTTACAAGGTAAGGAAACACTGATCTGTATATTAAGTAAATAAATTGCATTATGTTCCTTTAGTGCAGATTTTAAATATATATATCTTTTCAAATAAATCATAAGTTCTCTATTATTTATTACTCTGATTAATAAATTGTTGTCCAATACAGTTATAACGAATGACGCAGAGGATTCTAGATTATGAAATACAGTGTAACCTCGAAAATCCGGCATCATCGGGATCGAGACTTAGCCGGATTTTTGAAAATTCCGGACTTCTGAAAGGATATCAAAAGTACTTTCGATATTCTTAGTGCCTTTAATCAAAATTTAATTCATAACCAAGTTATAATTTTGTGGTAAAAAAAACTAAATATTAAGAATAATTACTTTAATTGAATTTTTCTGTGTTATATATACTATATATATATATAAATCTAATAAACATTGAAAAAATTATCTTCATGATTGCTTTTTCTCTTTAATCCTTCGGGACGTCACTTTTTGTGTAAAATTGCAGTATTTTTTGCTTCTGTTTTTTAATGTCATAAACTGTCGACGTTCCGATTCCATACCCAGCACACAACGTTTTCACAAAGCCTTTCTAAATTTCTTTTCAAGTCCACTTTTTGAGCGATAGACAAATTTAAATGCTTTATTTTAGAAGCAACATTTTCTGATTTTGAAAAAGACTTCGTACTAGTTCTAATAAATAAATAAATAAAAACTTCCAAAACTTCAGCTAAGAAAAATACACGTGTTCATCGTGCTATTTTTAGGTGCGTTCGTAATTATATAAATGCGTAGCACCTGCAGTCGTCGTCTGGTCTGTCCGCATATAACAGCGCAAAAAGTACCCAACCGAATGGTTTGGAATTTAACATATACACTATATAGCAGGGTTACAAAAAAGCCGGCTAAAATTAAAAAAAAGCCACGCTGGTGGCTTTTATTGGTTTTAACCGGCTTTTTTTGGCCAAAATTGGCTTTTATACAGTGAAGCATTTTAATTATAAATTACACATTTTTATGTGTTTTTTAATTAATTTTAAAGACATTTAATTGAGGTTAAAATCAATATAACCCAATTTTTCAATAATGAAGACATTAATATTGGAATAAAAGGGCATACCAATTGCTTTCTCTGGTTTACTCTGACCTTAACATTCTTTTTTTTTTTCCATTTTTATTGCTTTATATAATTAAAAAGGACAATGGTTGCTCAGTTATATATTTTATTAACTAATTTTAAGGGATGTTAATATACAAGTCTTATTTTATTTCTCATAAACATTTATTTAAAATCACACATAAAGTTATTTAATAAAAACATCATTTCTCTCTATTAAAACAGTATTATGAATAACATATGCATTAATTTATGCATGAATATGCACTATTTTAAATAGCAACTAGCTTTTCAAAATTCTAATTCAACAAGTTTTATTTGAATATTTTCATTTTAAATTGTTCTTTATTTTATGCACTTACATGTACTAAAATTTCCTCAAATGTTATATCCTTCCTAATTTCTCTTTCAACATTGTTCATTCTACGATTTTAATCTGTCCGTATGGACATATCTGGATGGAATAAGTTACATAACAGCTTAGTAGCCGAAAAACTTTTTACATATATCATTTTTATAAGTTAGAATATCAATTGCTTATTTCTGGGTGTTCTCAAGTATTATAAGATAATTTCAGTTATTAAATACATATATGCTATTTAGTTTTAATAAATTTTAAAAGTAAATATCAGTATGTAAGAATGTTTCTATTTTGATGTGTGACATTTTATTATTCTTTCATATAATCTTTAAATTGTGTGGTATGTGTAAGAGCTATAATAAAGAATTCCAAATCAATACTTTAGAGACTAATTTAATGTATTCTTTTGAATATTTATAATTTTTTTTTCTGACATAATGCCTTCACAGTTGCGTTCTAGCAGTTATAAGGACTTATTTATTTGACAAAATTTAATAGAAGTTTATATTTTTTTAGTAGAAAATATTTATAAGTGTATTAAAAATAAATTAATCCAAATTTCATATGAATTATCCATAAACCATCTTTTTGAAAAATAAAAGCCGGCTTTTTTCAATTAAAGCCGGCTTTTTTTAAGTGGATAAAACCAAAAAAAGCCAGCCGGCTTTTTTTGGCCTGGCTAAAAGCCGGCAACCCTGCTATATAGCCAAAGGTGACCGGTCACTTGCAATTTTAGACGTTTTGTTAAATATCTAGAAACATACATGAGGAATTAACCTGAAGTTGCAGGTGTGTAAACAGTATAGTATAGGTCATATATTTTCGCGAAGATTTTTTCCCCGAAACTTCATAGGGGACCGTCAACATATTAAAAAAGAACGAATAACTTTTCAATAACCCTGTAAAAACTAATGTAGCAAAAGCGTTCAGACTCGAGATTATTAATAAGTGGCTTATTGTAATATACTGTGTTTATTTTTATGAGTACAGCATGTATAATCGTAGAGAAATTAAGGTTTTTATAAAAAACAGTCCCAAATTTCGCCACGTTTTTTGCTTATAAATTTACAGAATTCTTAATATAAAAAAAAGATTTTGAGACTTTCACAAAAGTTGCTCTATATACTTAGCTAATACATTATATACATTATATTTTGATTGTATTCGCGCATGCACAGTGAAACATATTTTAGTAAACCTGCTCATTTTTCATCCAATTTTTATTATTTTAAAATTCTGATTGCAGAGTATTGTGTACAATGTTGTGTGTCACATGTTATGAAAATAACTTTTTTTATATTAAGAACTCTGCAAATTATAAGCCAAAAACTTGGCGAAATTTGGGACTGTTTTTATAAAAATCTTAATTTCTTTACGAGTATACATGCTATTCTCATAAGAATGAACACAGTATATTACAATAAGCCACTTATTAATAATCTCGAGTTTGAATGCTTTTGCTACATTAGTTTTTACAGGGTTACCCAAAATATATTCGTTCTTTTTCAATTTGTTGATAGTCCTTTATGGGGTTTCGGGAAAAAATCTTCGCGGAAATATACGACCTATACTATATTGTTTACACACCTGAGTTTCAGGTTAATTCCTCATGTATTTTTCTAGATATTTAGCAAATCGTCTAAACTCGCAAGTGACTGGTCACCTTTGGCCATATAGTGTATAATCGTTTTCAGAATTCTGTCGAGTGATTTCAAATTTGATGAACATCGAATCAAAACTTTAGAAGGTATTAATAAAAGTTCCCTTCATTCTATTAAATCCTATCATACGTAATTAATTCAGTGATATCCTATGATAGGTAATGATTCTAGGTTGCCATGGTGATGACGTCCTATTTAAGATGGAGTCCTATTATTTCCGTATTACTGAATTTTATATACAGAATCGTAATAAATTTTGTATTCATGCATTTTTGTATAAGAGTGCAACAGCTATTGCACCAAGATCTGAATGTTTATTAAACTAGTTATAGTACGAACAGACCTCATTTGCCACGTTTAGGAGGGAAAATATAACTTTGAGAAGTCACACTGTATACTTTTTTTCATATTAATAAATTACTTCGGACTTCATTCATAAAGAATTGTAGAAAAGTAACTTAGCAATTTTACTTTAATATCTCTTAGAGTGTAATACTTCTATTCAAATCGCAATGTTAAGAATCTAAATTCCATTCTCTAAACTTGTGTATGTTTCTTTAATCTATAATACTGAAAATTAAACTTAACGCCAAGGAAAGTGGTATAGAACAGCGAAGTTTGAATCAACCTTTAATTTCACATGTTTCAATTGAAATTGATTCTACAAAAATATTAATTTATATAGGATAACATAAAATAATACATGAAAGTTCTAGAAGAAATTATGTAAATTTATAAAAAGAACTCTATTTATAAATTGTATTTATAAATTGTATTTTCTATTTACAAATTGTATATTTTATAATTGTATAGAAATAGCTATAAAAATAAAAAATTCCGTAAAATAATAAAAATTAAACATTATAAAAATTAAAAAATAATTTAAAAGTTCTATAAAAATAAGAAATTCTTTAAAAATAGAAATTTTATAAAAATAGAAACAGATAATTAAATTACATGAAATAAAAATCTATTATAATAGAATATTATCTACAGAATAAAATCTATCATCTGTAAAATTCTGTAAAAATAAGAAACAGTATTTAAAATAAGAACTTTACAAAATTTATTTATGTTCTTTCTTTTTATAAATTTACCGAAAGAAATTATGTAAAATTTATATAAGATTCTCGCACTACATTAATCGAACTACATTAATGTAGGGAAAAATGCAAAGCTCTTTTTACACCGGGAAAAAAATATTGTTCTCAGAGCTCCCGAATAACTTTAAACAGCTTTGCTCTTGTCAGCTTTACAGCCTGGGTGTTATTCTGTTGCCTGTACAACACGTTTTATTGCAGAACTTAGATATCTGCACTGAAAACGTGAGATTAAATGTAGTAAAATACATTCGCTTTTAGGGACTGTGCATATATAACATTATAAACTTTTTGGAAATTTTCGATACCCTTCCCGCCTTACGATATCATACGTTATCATTCCTCAACCCCCCCTCCCCTTCCCACGCCGCTCTAATGATATCGTTATCAATGTCTAAAAATGCTTTTTATTTTTACAATTTTTTTCTTTCCTTTTCTTTAATATGTTTGCAATGATATACATTTATTATTCGCATATTTTACTGATTTAAATGAAGATAAGTCAATAAAGTATTACTATTACACATGAAATAACTTTATAGCAAATAATACTTTAAGGATATACTTACTATTTAAAAATATAGCTTTTTGTTACACAATGCATTCAACAATAATATTGTCTTTTTGCACTTGTCCACTTAACGGGGAGGAGGTAAGAAGAACTTCTTATCAACAAAACAGGTGACCAACATTCTTCCCATTTTTTTACTAATAAATATAACAAGTAGCCCTTGGAACCTGGTTTCTCGAACAACACATTATATTCACATACCGCAGAAGAATAGGAATGCCGAACGTTTCGATAATCCATATTTTGGAATAAAATGATTTTATAATTAATTAATGGTTTTAATAATACTTTTGTATTTTCATAAAAATCGATAACAGGCTAAGAAAAAAAAATTAAGCTAACTGGGCCGACAACCGGTGAGCATATTTCGCTCAGAAACTTTATTGGCAATGAACCTTATTATATTCTCGCCCTGGGCATTTTTTCTCTCAGTTGGAAATACTTAATTCGTATGATAACTTTACCAATCAGTTTGATTGTGTTAAAATAATAGTTTAAGGGAAAAAAAGAGTTCACAGGCTATTTTGATGTAAAAAAAAAGTTAGCAAAAAATGAAAATTTTGGTTGGATGAAAAATGATGACGATATCAAATGACAACCTCTCTCCCTCTAGAGATATCTTACAATATAAAGTGCCAGGCACGCCCTTCCCCCCCCTAAGATGATATTGTTGTATATGCACAGCTCCTTATAGATTTGTAAAATGAGGAACAAGATTAAAAACAAAACTAAACAAAACAAAACAAACATTACTTCTTGAAATATTATGTAACATTCGTTATGTAACATTCTTGTAATAATTCGTTAGCAACTTCTTGATAAATTTGATAAAATTTTAATATTAAATATTATTTGACCTATACTCGTTATTTGATTAATAACGTTTTGAGTTGCAACTTTACGCGTATGTAACGTTGTTTGTTTTATTAAAAAAAACTTTTTGAATTGTACTTTACTAGAATGTAATAATATCTTTCGCACCTCATTTGCCCCGTTTAGGAGGGAAAAGATAACTTTGATGCCGGATTTTTGAAGTCACACTGTATATATATTTTTTTCATATTAATAAATTACTTCGGGCTGCATTCATAAAGAATTGTAGAAAAGTAACTTTACAATTTTACTTTAGTATCTCTTGACTGACGCAGAAATTTAAGACGAAAGTAAAAGTTGGTATAGTATTGAGCTAATAATATTGAAACATTAACATTTAACTGCTTTTTGAAATATCAAGATGTATGAAATAGAAGAAAGTTTTGGGATTAAATTCAACTACTCTACAATTTAACATATATATATATATATTCTGTAAAACTTAAATAAATAAGTGCAATAAAAAGAAAAGTTCTCAGTTAAACTGGTGGCATTGAGCTAACAGGCTATTCGCACTAATTGTATGTTATACTCTTATTTTAAAAAAATAATGCTCTTCGAAAAATAAATTAAGGGGGAGGTATTAACGCCCCCCCCCCCGTTTCTCCTCTTTATACTTAATCAATGAGCCTCCAAATGTCGTAAGGGAAGCGCCTTATCGAAATAAACTGGTATACCAAATTTGAATCAAATCGGATAGAAAACCCATTTATCTATATTAAGGGAGGTATTAGCTCCCCGTCCTCCCCTTTAAATTTATCCAATGAACTTCCTAATTTAATCAGGGAAGCGCCTTATCAGAGTGAACCGGTATACCAAATTTGAAGTAAATGGGATAGAAAAACACGTTTATCTAAATTAAGGGGGTATTATCCCCTCGTTCTCTCCTTTAGGCTTAAAAAATGAACCTTCAAATCTAATCAGGGAAGTGCCTTATCAGAATTAACCGGTATACCAAATTTGAAGAAAATCTGATAATTCTGCATGAAAAACCCACTTATCAAAGTTAAGGGGGGGGATTAGACCCCCGTCCCCCCCTTTCATACTTAACCAATGAACCCCCAAAACTAATCAGGGAAGCGCCTTAGTAGAATGAACCTAGAAAATAAATTTGAAGCAAATCGGATATTTCTATCAAGAGTTATCGCGTTACGTACGTATATACATACGTATACATACATACAGAACCGGTGGGCATATTAACTCTGAGGCTTTGATAGCCTGTGAGCTAAAAAGAAGTAATAATTTAAATTAATTACAGGCTTCCTAATCCGTGATCAAACTTCAGTGAATTTTTGTCATTTCAATGTCTTTCTAATCCTCTTAGGCGGATAAAAATAAGTTTTCTACGTTGTTTAAAGTAAATATTTTTCTGCTTTACAAAGGATTTTAAGAGATTAAATTTTCAAAATTGTGAAAGTTAGGGATCTGTATTTCTCTTTTTGTTTATAGTTATATAAAAATGATTCAAGTTCAAGAAAACGTAAAGAATTTCCACATTACTTGAAATAAAAGAGTGAATAAAAAACACTGAAAAAAATAAAGCAAAATTATTTGGAGATGAAATTCGAGAAAAGCTTTCGGACTTACTATTTCTTGAAATACGAGAAAGTTTCGCGAGTTTACTGAAAATTAGTGCAAAGTCTGGTACAAGAGATTTTCATGTCTAGTAAACCTTTAGATTTCCTCATTTTTTAGGATAGACTATTAAATTTTTCTGAAAGCAAAGCAAGGTTAAATAAAAATACATTTTTATTACTTCTTCTACATCAGCCAAAAAGTACAAGTTACAGAGATAACATTTTGTAAAGAGGATACACTCTCAGAAATACTTTCTTCAATTCACGGAAATTTCCTGGCAGCAATGCTGCCATGATTTTCCCGCTTATTTAAGAATATCCGTTTTTTTCTCCGTTACAGGAGGTAAAATATCCTTTAATTGTAGAAAGTTGGGAAAAAATAAAAGTTGGTGATCTTTGGATTCGAACCAGACATCTTAGCGTTACGAAACGAGTACGCACTGGACTACAACTGTACTGTACTAGCCAAACACTTTGAAGTACACATGTTTGCTTCAAAAGGGTATGGCTTGATCAATTTCTTTAAAAAGCTTTTAATTTTGAAGTTAATTTCGGGAAGATTTCGTCTTCAATGAGATTGTGGCTGGGTTGTTACTACTGTAGTATTAATTTAGGATAAAAATATGAATTATAAATATTTGTAAGTAGATTGTTAGCTGTAAAATATGAATATTATATTTTTATTCAATAAGATTTCTTTTGAGTAATATCGATTTTTTTTCCATTTAATATTTCAATTAAAATATCTTTTAAATGTGTTGGTTAAAAATATATTTTAAATGCGAATATTTATTTATAAACAACTTTATAAGTTCATCTTTATTTAGCTTTATTTAACTTTAAGAAATAAACTGTGAGTACTTTTGAATGAATGAGAAAAGTAATTGTTATTTATTTTTATATTCGAAAACTTTTTTTTTCTTTTTTAATTAAATTAGAAATCTTAATTTATAGAATCTTTGGTTTTTCATTTTTACAATAAATTCGGATTTAATATTAATAGAACCAATACGCATACGTGCTGAACGGAATTTCTCTCTCTCTTTTCAAACTTTCGGGAAAAATTCACGGATGAAACATGTTTTTTTGGAATACAGAAATTATTTGTTAAAAAATGAGGGACAATTTAGTATATGTTGATGAGTTTTTCTGACAGTTTATATACATAGTCAATTATAATAAAGGAAAGTCAAATTTTGATGAAGTTTAAAAATTATAAAATCAGTCTGAAGGTATAGCAATTTAATTTTTTTAAATTTTTACTAGACTCTGTGAAAAGCCCTTTCTTAACATAGTTGAAAAGTGTTTATGATTTCGGTTTGCCTGTTCTCCGTCTATCTGTCCGTGCTATAACTCGCGTAAATATACAGTAAAACCTCCTAAAGCGACCACGTTCCGTTCCAATAAAAATTGGTCGCTCTCAGAGGTGGTCTCTTAATGGAGGTCATGTTTAAATCTAGATTTTAATTGTTGAAAAAATGTAACAATTATTGTTACTAAAATTTATTTTTTACATTAGGAAAAAGTATGGAAATTTAAGTATCAAAACAAAAGTTAATTACATAAGTTAATTATTGCAGAGTTTAAAAAATGAATACATTGACGTTTGCTTTGATTTTACGGTTTTATCTTTTATAACTTTTATTTCCAAGTCCTTTCGAAGTTCAGTAAATAAATGCAATTTTTTTTTGACAAGAACAAATAATGACGATTTCATTAATTTATCTATTTCTTTGAGAGTTTCCTGTCAGAATAGAGTATTAACAATCATTCTTAATTTGTCATCAGAGTTAAATTCATTGCCTGAAAAGGCACAAAGGGGCTTAAACACTTAAAAGTTAACGGAATAAAACAAAATGTAAACTTAATTTAGAAATTTTAGGAATAATGCGCTCTCCGGAATTACTTTTCTAATAAAACCTTCTTCAAGCGACCAGGAAAAAACGGAATTTGTTTCATTTTCTTCAAAGAAATGGGTCGCTCATGGAGGGAGTTCAACTGGGATGGTCTCTGAATAGAGGTAAAATTAGTATTGAGCCTTTGGGAATAAATTTCTTTCCATGAAAAAATGGTCGTTCAGGGAGGTGGTCGCTTAATGGAGGTGGTCGCACAGAAAGGTTTCACTGTACTCGGATTGACATGTAATTGATATATGCTATTGTGGTTTACCATGACATGATCGATATTAAAAATGAAGTGTGTACCATTTATGGTTAGTTTACAGGGGCACTTAAAAGTATTCCGTTGCATTACAGCCAACAGAAAAAACCCAGCTTTCAGTGCATTTTAATGATGTTACGTCATTTCAAACGTAATGAAATTGATATGCATCACTGAAGTGGTTGGCAAAATGTTTTCTATAGGGTATAGAATCAGTAACAATTATAGTTCGTTTACAGGGACATTCAAAAGTATTCTATTACATTACAGTTAATGGGAAAAATAATTTTCAATGCATGTTAATGATTTTACACTGTTTCAGACAGAATGAAATTGATATGCATTACTTAAGTGGGTGACAACATGCTTTCTATAGATATAGAGTATAGAGTAAATAGTAATTATAGTTGGTTTACAGGGACGCGCAAAATAATTCCATTAGATTATGATCAATGGAGAAAAATCGTTTGCAGTGAATTTTAACGATGTTACACTATTTCAATCAAATTGATATATTTTACTGGGGTGCACTACAGCATGTTTTCTCTAGATTATTGAGTGCGTAGTATTTAACGTTTATTTACAGACACACGCAAAAGAATTCGGTTACTACAGTATTATAAGGCATAACTGCTGAATGTGGGTTTTCAGCTGTTATACGCATTTTAAAATTTAACTAATTTTTAGTGTATTAGGAGGTGTATAGATAAAATACAAGACCACAACGAAAGAAATCGCACACATTGCAGGCTACGGACTGATTTTGACCGTGATGCACGAGTTTTCGTCCTTGTTTTAATAACATATTAGAATCCATATTCTGATCCTCTTGCAAGTATTGCTTTAATCCGAAAAATTTCAGAAAGCTATAAAGAAGAATTAAAATAGGTCGAGAAACTGTTATCGTAAATAGTTTTTCGCAAAGAATCAATAAAATACTCCATCGTTATCAGTGCATCTGCATCAGAACTAAAGAAATGTGCACGTATTGAAACAAATAATTTCCATGGGAATAGGTAAAAAGGTATTTGTGAATTTTGGAAAAGAGAGATATTTCTAAACAAGCATTTAATAACTACACTAAACCCTTTTAATCCTCATCGATTCTGAACTCTAAATCTTTAGGATTAATTCCGGATTAAAATTGTATGAAATGAGCCAGGATATAGTTAAAGTTAAAAGATACTGTCCAAAAAAGGGAGAAAAAAAAAACAACAGCACTCGCAGTAATAGAAATGGTTCGCAGTAATGAATTTGGGGCATAACATTCTGATATTTAGGTCAGTCTTACAATCAAATTGTGAATTAGAACAGTGGGTTCATTCACACTCACGTCACTTGGACATGCTTGCTCATTTGAAGAAATTACTCATCATCTGTTGCCTACTTATAAATAAAATTTCGTGAACTCTTAATTTACGCAAATGTCTCAAATGTTCATAATATCCACGTTTCCATATATGTTTCATTTTTGCTGTTTTGTATTTGATCATAAAATCCAAGTATTCTTTGTTTTTGGTTTACTGAAATCGTCTGCTTTATCGTAATCGTCTTTATCTTCTTTAGAACTTCCTACTGCCATCACACCTCAAACAATACTCTTTTCTATCAAAAAAAAAAAAAAAAAAAAAAAAAAAAAGTTTGGAATCTCACGCCCATTTTTCAATTTTTTTTATTTACTATTATTTGAAAAGCGCTGTCTAATAAATGAGGTCTGACTTAATGAAGTTTAGAAAATTATCATTTAAATATGCAAGCATGTAACAATAAATAACATTTGTATATAAGTATTTAATAAATTTTAAATACAAAATTGTTGAACTATTGTAATTCCAGTGTTTGTACTTGTCACCCATTGAAAAAAAAAATATTTTAAAATCTTTTACACCTGAGTAACACCTGAAAATTTTATTGCATGCTAAACGAATTCTATTCTTTTTACATAAATAATTAGATAGTATTCGTTTTGAAATTCTCGTAAAAATTTCCCTAGTAATAGGAAAAAATAATTATAAAACAAGCAGGGAGCAGGAATTCTGGTTTTTGAGAATTTTCTGTCGCCTCCGATTAAAAAACAAACAAACCAAAAACATAAATATAGATAGTACAAAACATAATTCAGTTTTAAGACTTAAAATGCACACGTTTATTTGATATAAAATGAAGTCATTTGCATCCTCTGAAGAATTCCACATTTACGATCCAGTCTTAAACAACATCTATAGAAAAGTATGCATATGACGTCACTATCGCGGAATAATGCACAAACACAGCAAAAAGTGATGTTGTAAACCCGACAAAAACAAAAAAACAAAAACAAAAACAAAACAAAACAAACCCCGGCTATCTAATGATTTATATGAGTTCATTTGTTTGTAACATTAATATGGATACTTAAAATTAAATATAGTTTATAACATCTCCATGTTTTATCAGAAATCTTTCAAACTAGCATGTATTTTAATAATTCTTTTTTCATTTGTTATGAGAAAAATGGCAACAAAAAGATATAGTGGATCTCATCATGGAGGAAAGAGATAGATGGAGTTGCAGTATGCCTTAATTGCAATATGAAACCATTTATCACTCAAATTTAAACGCCCAAGAAAGCCCAAACAAAACAAGCACGTGGAAGGGATTTTGTATTAATAAGAGGAATTCAAAGAGATGAATCACAGCTGAAGTATATTTTAAGAAAAAATGGTACATTTTTTAAAGGGCCTTTGTTGTGTTGTTGTTTATTAAAATAAATGCTTGCTTTTAAAATAATTGGAATTGTAAAATTAGCAATAAATAAATGTCAAAATAAGATTAAATAAAATATTGAAAACATCTGATGAAAACTAAAAATTGTATTAGTAAAAGTTTTCTTTCTTTAACCCTTTCCAACATAGATGAAAAATGTTTGTCTTCGGTTTGTATGGCCTTCTGGCCGAGCTCTAACTCTTGTAAATATACTGGGATCACCGTGCATTTTTTATATGTTATTGACGTTTACTATAGCGTGATCGCTATTGAAAAAACAAATGTGTGGCACTTATAGTACATTTGCATGGGCGGTACAAAGTATTCTGTTACATTACGGTCAATGGGAAAAATCGTTTCAAGTGCATTTTAATGATGGTAGACAATTTAAAACATAAAGAAATTGATATGCATTTATAAAGTGCAGTAAAACACGCATTTCGTAGAATATGGGGTTTGCAAAGCATTTATTATTCATTTACAGGGCACACAAAAGAAATCCGTTATATAACGATATATGGGGGGGGGGGGGGACTGTTTACAGCGATATTATGTTACTGAAATATAATGGAATATACATAAATTACTCAGATTTACTACAATGTACTTGCGGTGAAATATGATGTGCATAGCATTTATCGTTCATTTACAAGGACACACAAAAGATTCGGATACACTACTGTATCTAAAGTACTTGGCAGTATGTCACACAAATTTTGTGGGCGCTCTATCACAAGAACTATTGCACGGAATTTAATAAAAAAATATATTCATGTAGTCCCTAATATAAATTGGTGCTGATTAGTTTTTCGTGTAAATCACCCAACAGGTGGCGCTGCTATGCTGCATTTTTCGCAATTTCAGCAGTAGTTGTATCTCAAGAACTAATACACGGATTTTCATCAAACTTCAGTTTCAGTTGGTCCTCAATATGAGTTGGTGCTGATTACGTTTTGGTGTAAATCGCCCAACAGGTGGCGCTGCTATGCTGCATTTTCTGGGATTTTCACGATTTTCGCAATAGCTCTATTTCAAGAACTGATGTACGGATTTTCTTTAAACTTCAGATTCAGTTAGTCCTTGATATGACTTGGTGCTGATTGCGTGTTGGTATAAATCGCCCATCAGGTGGCGTTGCTGTGCGGCATTTTTCAGGATTTCAGCAATAACTCTATCAAAAACTAATGCACCAATTTTCCTCTAACTTCAGAGTTAGATGTTAACACAAGTTGTTGCTGACTAGATTTTGGTGTTAATCGTCCAATAGGTGGCGCTGCTACGCTAGAATTTTCATGATTTTCGCAATGGCTCTATCTCAAAAACTAATGCACGAATTCTCCCCAAACTTCAGATTCCGTTTAACGTTGACATATGTTGTTGTTTGGTGGTTTTGGTGTAAAGCACCAAATAGGTGGTGCTGCTAGGCTGCAGTTTGCTGGATTTACACGATTTCAGCGATGGTCATATCTCAAGAACTAATGCACGGAATTTCGTATCTTTAGAATCCTCATGATGGGTATAGACTGACATTTAATTTTGGCAGTGTGCTAGCGAATCTTGAAGTATTAACATGTATAAGATAGAAGAAAGTTTTGGATTGGTATAGATGGAAGTTTTTCTTTTTTTTTTGTGTGTGTGTGTGTGTCAATTTTCTGAAAAGAAAATGTTATTCTTGAGAAATGCATAACAATTTTGTGAAAAATAAAACTTTGTATCGAAAGCTCAAGTCCAATTACTCAAATGCGAGCTAAGCATTTATTGATAATAATTTCATTCTTACAGCTAAAATTTTCATATCAGGAGAACTTATTTTTTTTGCATATAATAATGTTTCAAAACTCAAGTAATTCAAACTAATTAATGGAATTTCTTTGATGGAATGAAATTTTATAATTGCGCTTGAAATAGGCCACCATTTTTGACTGCATCAATCGCTACTAATGTAATTAAACATCTTTATTTGTTTTTAACAGCATATTAATAATTGCATGTAAATATATAAAATATAATGATGAAAGCATTCTTTTAAAATTATATATGAAAACTTAAACTACAAATACTAATCGAAAATCTAGATTTTCGAGAGCAAACGATTTTAGGACAATAATGAAAGAATGTTACCCTTTCAAGTAAAATCTTAAAAGACGTTCTGATATTTATATTTAAAATACATATGATTAAATAATCAAATAATTGTTATATCAGTATCTTTGATACATTCTGATCTAGTACTACATTCTATAACAGCGCATAAATCATTTTTTTTATCGAAATTTTAATCATAACTCGAATAACAATTTCCTACGGTAAAAAATGAAAGCAAAGAAATACAGGTTTAAACCGATTTGAATTGATAGGCGTTTCAAAGCACGTGGTTTTGTTTGGTTTTTCTGTAGTGGATTTTAGGGTTACTTTTTTGGCGTCACCTCCAACCAGCTTACTGCACCTCCATCTATCTCATTCCTCCATGGGATCTCATGGAGGAAAGAGATAGATGGAGATGCAGTATGCCGTAAAAAAGCTTTGCAATATGAAACCATTTATCACTCAAATTTAAACGTCCACAGTAGGCCCAAACAAAACAAGCACCTAGAACAGGGACCGAATTCTTTGACATCACCCGTGCATTTTTGTCTCTAAACGATTAACGTCTCTAAACGTCTGGTTATTTTTAAGCATTCTAAAGCAGCATTCCATTGTATTATGAATTAAAAACTGTACTATGAAAAGTTTTCTTCTTTTTTTCGTGAAAGAACGTGCTTGTGTTTGGGCCTACTGTAGTGGATTTTAGGGTTACTTTTTTGGCGTCAACCCCAGTCACCTTACTGCATCTCCATCTATCTCTTTTTTCCATGTAATCTACTAGTAAAAACTGAAAATGTGTGATGCTTAGAAGTTAAAAAAATTCCGGTAGAGATTATCAGTATTTAACCATACAACGATACATCTGCTTCGTTTTACGGCTGGCTTATGTAACGTAACGTTAGTTTTTAGGGACGACATTTTAATTGTTGCCCGAAAGAAATAGCGTATCAGGGGCTAAAAAATATCTCTAAATTCGTAAAAGATTTTTTACACAGTACACAGAGATTATACACAGCTGACAAATGGAGTTCACAATTGTTCCAAAGCATGCAGCCAGATAATCAACATATAATGAGTCGGTTTTTTAAAATGAAAAATAAAATTTTCTTTTTGCATATTTGCACTAAATTATTTTCTTTTCGAGTATTAATTATAGAATTACAGGTATATTCATATCTTATAACGAATAATGATTCCGCATTCATGTATTTTTTTGGCAACTGAATAAGATTTAAGAACTACAAAATTTTAGAAAATCTGTTGGAATGAATTCCAAATCCCAGAAGAATGAACATATGGATGAAAATGATCGAAATAAACGTTTAATGTTAATGAATTAATCCGCCACTTTAAGTGCGTGCCGTTTTCTTGTTCACCTTGAGCTACTAATGTTAATATTTTTTTTTTCAAGTTTAGTTCCAAAGTATGTACAATTGTCACGCGTTTAAAGGAAAGTGTTTATTTTTTTGCCAAGAAAACACAAAGTTATGATAACTTCCTGGAATCGTATTTATGTTCCAAAACTTAATGTTTTCTATGAAAGTATTGAATTTTACGTAAAGTTTGGAAAATGAATAAAAATTAATTCATTCTCTAGTTTAAAAAAAAAAAAATGTAAATAATGAAAAGGGTAGAATTTAACTGTAATGACTTAATTATAAAATAAAATAAGATAAAACAAAAGAAAATGAGATAATAATTTGGTATGGTGTACAAAAAATTTTAATTCCCATAATTATGTCCCCTTGAATAAATGAATATCAATTATTAATGTTTTGTTTAGTTTTTGGTTTTAGCGAAAGACATTTCACCGGGATACCGATAGTTTAAAAGTTTTTATGGGTTATTTATAAGAACTACGTTGTAAAAAAAAAAAAAAAATCTATTTTTTTGCCAGTACAATTTTTGATTTTCTTATTTTTACCAATAATAATAATAATAATAATAATAAAAACAGACAGTCCCGTTGAAATGATTTGATTGAAATTGAAAAAAAAAATGAGGGAGTGACGTACGGACGGATGGATGGATCTATTACGTTCCAAATTATGGATTAATGAAAATTTCACTTTCTAAAACATTTTTCTCGATTTTATTTTCTAAAACTTGAATTAAGAAGTAAATATTAGAAAGATTTCTGTTCATAAAATGAATAAACTACATTAGAATTTAAAGGTTTTGTGAAGTATTTACAACTGCACTAGAATAATTTCTTTAAAATACTGTTCTTAGTATTTTACACATGTTTAGAAAATGTATAAATATAGTGGCTTGACAATATAAATGTGGGCATTTTCTAGAACTGAAACTTTCCACTTCATGTCTTTTAATATCAAGAAAGATGAACATTTATAATTGAAAAATAACTTATTCATTTAGAAATATTTCTGGTGTGTATAACGAACAATGCTTTTAGAACACGACAAAGAAAAATATCTATAACTCATCCTAAAGTGCATTACTGGGAACTGATGTGCTAAATAATTTTTTATAAAAATATATTTTATGATACTTTAAAGTAACCAGATAAGTAAAAGATTGAAGAATATTTTAAAGTAATAAAATAAGTACGAAAAATATTATTTTTTCATTTAAAAATCAAACGCTATGAGTAAAAATAACACTATTTATAATAATATATTGCTTTAAAAAGATATATAAATTATATATATATGTATGTATAAGTACTTTCCTGAAATAAAACTCATAAAGTGATGTGCAATTTTAAATTATGTTTCAAAATCTCTTTCATTGTATTCTATTTTATGAGAATTTTTAAACGTTGGCACTTTCAATATTAAAATTTTATTTATTGAAGCCTGAATTATTGCATGCGATATTATTTTGGTTTGATGTATTTCAGATCTTTTTAACACTTTCCAACATAGTTGAAAAGTATTTATGAATTCTGTTTGTCTGTAAGTGCTTTAACTCGCGTAAATATACTCGGGTTGCCATGTAATTGATATAGATCGGTAGATGGCTGCAGAGACATCACATCATCGAGTTGACGGTTGAAATTCCAGGATTAGACAGAACTCGATTGTCATATCAAAATGCAACTGGTCTGCGAAATCATATCTTGGTGGAAACCACCTGCAGACCCGATTTTAGTGGTTGCTAGGTAGGTTTATCCTTGTGTTTTCCTGCACCCAAAGGTATTAAAACATGGAAGACTGGAAGCAGGAAAACACAATTGTAAACCTGCCATTCAACCATTAAAATCGGGTTTGCAGGTATTTTTCACCCAGATAAGACTTGGCAGACCAGTAGCATTTTAATATGCAAATCGAGTTGAAACTAATCCTGAAATTTCAGCTGTCAACTCGATGAGGTGATGGTTTGTGCAGACGCCTTCTGCTCTATTATAGGTTATTGAAGTTTACCATGGCATGTTTGAAAGTGATTTATTTTGCATATTTAGTTTGTTTACAAGGGCACTCAAAATAATTCCGTTACATTATGGTCAATGGAGAAAAATAGTTTGAAGTGTATTTTAATGATGTTACACTCTTTCAAACATATTAAAATTAATATACACCACTGAGGTGCACTACAAAGTGCTTACTGTAGAATAGGGTGTGCATAGCATTTGTCGCTCATTTACAGGGATGCACAAAATAATTTGGTTACAGTACTGTGTATGAAAGATAACTGCTGGAAGTACGTTTTTAATCGTGGTGTACGTTTTTAAACGTAACTATTTTTTCATATTATTTAGTGTGTATAAGTTTTATAGATGATATACAGGGATGACCAAAAGAATTCGAGTACATTTCGGTTTACTGATCGAAATTCCTGAAGGTGATTTTCAACTGTGCTATGCGTTTCCTAACTAAAATAAATGTTTTGTATCATACTATTCAAGGTCTCTGCTCTCAACAGTGTCCAACGGCTAATTTATAAACCGTTAGGTATACACATATAATTCCAATTACAAAAATGCTGAAAATCAGGTAAAGAAGTATTTTAAAAGCGATTTGAATCAATAAAAACATTTCTTTTAAAATTACGAAATTTAAATTTTTGTACGGTCTTCTTGGTCCTATAAGTTATATTTAGTAAAAATATCCTATTACACTAAGAAGTAAAACGAAAAAAAAGTCCCGTTCTTCTACAATTAAAACTGACTAATCAATCGTTGTTTAAAGTTGAAGCTTCTGTTTTGTTGTGAAATAGGGGTCATTCACAAATTTATTAGAAATATAAATAATCATCAGATATAAAAGAAAATAATAGTTGAGAGTAAAATTAACATTACAATATAAATTTAAAATCTATTTTCTTTCTGACATATTAAAGAAAAATATACCACTTGTACTAAAAATATAAGTTAAAACAATAACAGAATTTTTGTTAAATGAAATGATGAAAAGCAACAGTCTCAGTTCTTTACGAAATGATACATATTTTAAAATGCTATTAGATTATCTAATTTAAAACTAAATTAATGCAAATTAAAGTTATCGTAAAACTTGCTGGAAGTGACTCCCTTTGGCTGCAATGCAGAAATGTACACGCGAAATAAATCCTTCTGATGGGGTAGACCGGGGTACATTTACGGGGATTTTTTTCAATGAATTTTCTAATTTTTATGTTTTAACTTGGAAAATTTTAGACATTGTGGTTTTATAAAGCAGTTAATAAAGTCAAAATTTGTGTATTCAGTTGTTTCCCTATTTGTGTTTTTAACCGTAAAAAAAATGTGTTTTAGGTCTAAGTCTTTTGCGTAAACATGCCCCGGCATCAAATGGGGCACGTTTGCGCATATTATAAGTGATACTAAGGAGTAAGTGAAATAAATATTTAATCAAATTGAAATGTTTTATTTATAACGTAAAACACTGTTTAAAAAAAATTAAAGATAAATAATTAAAGAACATTTTATAGACTAAACTGAAAACATAGGGCTTATTGCTAATTAAAAACAGAAATTATTTAGTCATCTTCATCATCACTGTTACAGTTTTTACAAACAAAAAATAAAGTATATCCTTTTGCACACTTGTCATGGGAACACCTTTTGCACCTAAGACATTGAACACAGTCTTGACCTTTTTTGGATTGGTTGTATGATTTCAAACAATAAATACATACACAGTTTTCATCTTCGTCATCAGATTCATTCACTATCTTCTTTATTTCAGAGTGTACAAACTTTTCCCCTTTTGCAGTTTTTTGTTTCATACTTTTTCCTTTGCTGTCTTCTTGTTCTGCTTCCATATAAACTAGTAAATTTTACGTAATTTCTTCTTTTTGAACGTGGTAAAGGTGCCCCGATGTCAATGCGTAAACGTGACTCGTCGGATTTCTTTTTAACGTGCAACGAAAATTAATAGCATTTCTGTTCATACAAATACAGTTCTCAAAAAAGGATAAAATTCTGCTAATGTTCATATATTTGTTTATCCTTAACTAAGTATTATTTGTTTACAATAAGTTTCAATAAGTTCAACACAAAATTTACTCACCATGACAGAAAACAGATTATCCTTTCCTCATGCTAGACCGAAGCTCGACTGACGCTCAAAAACGTGTGAGAATACCCACTAGGGAGTAGCATTAATCTGTCATGACTGGTGGTGCGCCAGTTATAACTCGTTTCGGAAACAGTGCACTGTGTAAACGTGCCCCATGTGTAAACTTGCCTCGGTCTACCCTACTTAAAGCACTTTGTGTCCGATCCCTCAAAGCATGGCTTAACTCATCTGTGTTCGGATTCAAAAAATTGGCATAAGTCATGCAATTGAAAGTTTCATAACTCGGTAAATTTTAGTGTTAGATGAATGGGCCTTTTTTTTTTTTGTCTTACTTGTTAGTGTAATAGGAAATTTTTACTAAATATCATTTATAGGACCGGGGATCGTATAAAATTTAAAATTTCGTAACTTTTTAAGAAATCTTTTTCTTGATCAAGACGATTTTTAAAATGAATTTTTACCTCATTTGTAACATTTTTGTAATTGAAACTAAATGTCTATGACTAATGGTTTAGAAATTAGCCATTTGACACCGTTGAGAGTGAACACCCTGTATAGTATATATATACATTTCTATAGATCATATACAGGACTGCACAAAAGAATTTGGATATTTTATCGAATATAGATGGTGTTTGCTGAAATTGGATTTTCAAATGTGTTATGCGTTTTCCAAATTGTTTAGGTAGACATTATTAAACGGTGAATTTTTGTTAAAATATTCTGAATGTGTTGGAAAGTGTTTCATAATTTATGCTTGACGCATGTTTTTTCTGTATTTTTTTTCTACAAAAATAATTAAATAACATTATTTTGTGTGTATATGTGTTTTTTTAGATTTTTTTACAAGATAGTCCTGTAATTTATAAATGCCGAAGAATAATAGAAATTGAATTAAGTAAGATTAAGTTGATTCGAAGATGCAGTAAAAATTTGTTTATGTATTTGTTTTTGTGATGCTTTATTTTGAGTTGTAATTTATTTTCCTGTTAATTTTCATTAAATGATTTTTTAAATGTCTTTTGTTAGCTTGCTTTCATTGTAGTAGACATTTTACTTACACTGTATTTATTATATATATCCATAATATACTTTTTCTTAATGCTTTAAAAATAAAGAAAAGTAAAGAAAAAAATGTATGATTTTGTTTGTTGTGGGATAAACACCAAAACGTAATCAGCGCAAACTTACGTCAAGATGCAACTGGTCGATTTGAATCAGGTTGATTAAAATCACCCTGATTAAAAAAAAAAAAAAAAAAAAAAAAAAAAATACTTCATTTAAATGAACGTTGAAATTTTATTCTTTAGGAATATGCAGTTTTGCCTTGACCTAAAATATAATAAAATTCAAGCAACTTATATGTTATTTAGATCAAATAAGCCAAAACAGAAAAAAAAAATGCCCAAGAATGACTCTTTTACATTCTCAGTTGTAACTATTTGTATGCCTTTTTTTCCCCCTGTCCCCTTAACACTATTTCTACCAAGAAGTGTCAAAAGACACCTTTCCGATTTTAACTTAAAATTATTCTCTAAGTTTAATGATTTCTCCACAATTAATTTTTGACTTTTTGTACAATAGTTGTTAAATTAATCCAGCGATATAATTTTCCTCCAGCTCATCTTGGATCTAAAAATATGCATAGGGTATATTTATAGGGTATACCTATTTCTACAATGAGGTGTCTTTTGACACCTTAAGGATTTCATGATTTCTATGTCTAAGGATTTCATAATTTTTAATTTTAAACAATTGTGCCCATAATAAACACCATTTTAGAGCATCATATCAATTATAATCAGATTAGAGAATCCCGATTTCAGTTATAACGGAAAATACAGGAGTTGCTGCATAACTTTGATATTCCATTGTTTACCGCCAAGTCTCATGTTATTGTAATAGATCATTGCAGTGACTAGTTAAAAAAAAATGAATAACGCGTTTTGTTTTCCAATTCTGGTAGTGTGTTCAATACACAGGAATTTTGTTTTCATTAGTGTAAAACTGTGGTATTGAATAAGGAAAGAATTTTATTATACTGCTGTTGTTATTGTTGTTACAAATTTTATGCATGAGGCTGACAGTTTGTTGAGTTAATAATATTAAAATGTATGATTTTCTTATAAAAATGAAGAAGGTAATATTTTTTAATTGTTGTTTCTGTTGACCTAAAACATGTTTGATTTCATTTATGCTCTTTTATATTTTGTATATTATTTAATTAAGCTAGTATTTATAACCTGATTAAATAATCTCTAATAAATACGTATCAATGTAAAAAAAAATATATTGCTCAAATTATCTATATTAACTCGTTATTTGAATTCTCAACAGTTTTGGTAATTATTTGCATTGAAACGCAAAGGTGTCAAACGTCACCTTTTGGTAGAAATAGGTATACACAAAATCATGGTAGGAATAGTGTTAAAGCTGCTAGTCACCCAGCTTCCGATTTCCATCGCTAATGCTAGGTCTATGGGTGTAGAATGCATTCGTATATTTAAAATATCTCCTCGGGAAATTAATATATTCAACTCCTTTTTCTGTGTACTCTTCGTAAAGGATGTCTCTTTTTTTAGGTCTCAAAATATTTCTAAAATCTATCCTTAATTTAATATTTTATGCATTAAAAGCCTGACAAACTGTGAGTAAGATTTTAACACTTCATATAAAATTATGTATCTATTTTAGAAATATTTTGAGAACTAAGAAAAAGGAAGAGATATCCTTTAAGAAGAGTACACATAAAAAAGGAGTTACAAATATTAATTCCCCGAGGAGATATTTTAAATGTACGAATGCATCAAACGTATAGACTTAACATTAGGGAAGGAAATTTGGAAGCTGAGTGACTAGCAGCCTTAAGAGGACTAACTGAAGAAATAACAGTATTCATCGTAGAAGATTTACTATACCTGATGGCATTTCCAGAACAAAAGTAGCCCAAAATTCATTTGGTCATTATATGGCCTTTCACCCCTAATTCTTTTGAATAAATCTTTTCAATTATGTTAAAAAAAAAAAAAAAAAAAAATCATAAAAAAAAACAAAACAAAGGAACTCTCCTCTAATTGAGGGAAAGGAATTTAAAGATTGAAACTTTGGTATATTTGAACGGAAATGGGGCAGTAAAAAGTCCTTTTCACGTATTTAATAATCGTCATATCAGTGTTGAATTGAGACACTTTTCTCCGGGAGGGATTTCTGAGGCTCCCGGGGGGGGGGGGGGGGGGAGGGTCCCTCCCTGCATTCAACGCTGGTCGTACCTTTACGTAATTTCGCCAAAATATACTAGGTATGTCTAAATGTATTTTAAGCAAAAACTTGGAAAATTGATGCTTTCAAACAAAACCATAAAACGCAACGCAATATTTCACTTTGATTCAAACATAAAAGATACAATATGAACTTTAAAAAGCTCATTGGTTTACTTAAAAGACGACTAAAATAATAGAAGAGATGTTACAAGTTAAAAATGCATTTTATTTCAAACTTCTTAGTACTTTCGGGCGTTTCCAAGCCCTTCATCAGAGAATATTTTAATAACTAATTGCCGTTTATTTATACAAATACTTTACTTCGTTTTTGAAATGGAGACCTACTACTTTCAATTCTAATAATTATTGGCTCTCTCATTTCAGAAACGAAGTGACGCATTTGTATAAATAAACGGCAATTAGTTATTAAAATATTCTCTGATGAAGAGCTTGGAAAAGATCGAAAGTACTAAGAAGTTTTAAATAAAATGTATTTTTAATTTGTAACATCTCTTCTATTATTTTAGCTGCCTAAGCAAACCTGTGAGCTTTTTAAAGTTCATATTGTACATTTTATGTTGATATTTTAATTTTTGACAAAGTGTACCGACTATTAAATAATCACATTGCTCACATGCATTTAGTTGTACCGACTTCCCTTCAAGGAATAACAATCATATATATTAAAACGTAACTGATTCTGTAAGTTCAGTAAAAAAAATCACGTATTTGCGCGTGCGTGAAGTTAAATTTACTACATCTTTCATTTAGGGGAAAGAAAAAGCAGGTCTGGTTAGCAGAGTAGTCTAAAGCACCAGTTTAAATCTCTGGACTTTTGTAGACGACGCAGGTTCGAACCCAGCGCCCGGCAAAATGATTTCTGTACCATTTTTGGCGATAATTCATTTCGATAATGACATATTTTATTAGGTGGAGAAGTTATATGATTTTGATTTTATTATTATTATTATTTGAATGGTTTATCATTATATAAAATTTAACACTCAAAAATATTTTGAAAAAAAAAATAATAATTTTATATTTAAAATATGTAACCTAAAATATTTTGCATATAATTATAAATTAAATAGAGCTGATCTACAAATTTTTGTTTTCTGACCATTATCAAGAATAGAGTGTGTGAGTCAGTAAGAAAAGTTTACCAATCTTTTTCCGAAAAAAAAAAAAAAAATGAATGAATAAATAAAACGGAAAATATTCATATAAGAACTATAAAATAAATTATCTTGATATCCATGGTTTAATATTTAAAAAATGAAGAAAAAAGTATAATAAAATTCAAGTAATAAAATATATATATATTATAAATCGTTAGTTGCATCAAGTTTCAAAATTAAATTAAAATTCATGGCAGCTTTTAAAGGTCGTGTAGTTAAAAAAATAATAAATATTGTTATTTAAAAAAAAATGAGACCGTAGTAAGTAAAAATAAATGCTCTGCCCATTATTTTTTGGTAAATTTCTGATAAAAGGCAAGCATAATTGGTTGTAAATTATAAACTTAAACTTCTTTCGCTTTATTCAATGGGTTAGACTGACAGCACCCTCTAGCTCGCCTTTTAGAAATAGGAATCACTTATGCAATATAAAATTTGCCACCATTTCAATAATTAATTTAAAAGTAGCTAATTAAAAATTCAAGACTTTTTCTAATGGAACATTCAAGTTATTTACCGTCAAATCTTGACGGGTACTGTCTAGTAATAATAAATATTCGATTCGAAAAAAAAAAAAATGTCTGTGACGTTTTCTTGCGAAGGCACACATCAAAACCTTCTAGGGAAAATATATTCATTTATAAGAAAAGAATGTTCTAATGGAATAAAGTTGGTACCCATAAGAAAACGAACGGTTTTAGGCGTGATTTGAGGTGTATGATTTCGAAATAAAAATTCTTAAAATTATGATATTATCCTCGCCCCTCCTCTAACAGAACCATGGAGGCTATTTGATACGCATTTCTCTTATAGAGTAAAATTTTGGTGACTTTCCGCTGTTGGATTTACAAAAAAGATAATTTAAAATAATAATATTTATAATTACAAAACATAAAATTATAATATGAATTTCATCAATAAACAGTATTTCTTTTCACAACTATCGATAAACAAAATGCAGCCTATTAGTTCAATAAAGTGTTTGGTTCACGATTTTAGAACACTTACTTATCGTCTTATCTTTACTTTGCTCATAAAATGCACAATATAGAATAAATCGGCAAGTACCACCAATAACAGTACAACGAATAGACAACAGAGATCAACAATTATAAAATGATACTAATAACAATAACAAACAATATTCTGTTAATCTAAGTTTCAAGCTGTTTGTGGGATAAGGACTAATGGATAGAGTCCTATCATTGTAGTAATGATTTAATAATTTGCGTAGTCTTAACTCAATTTCCAATTATGCCAGTAATTAAGTCTACTTTAGATCTGCTGATCTCATTTTTTAATAACATCTCATTACATTAGCAACAGCAAGTTTCTAAAGATTAATTTTAAAAAGGTCTGCCAAAAAGGAATTTACATTACTTCCCACTGTATAACTAAAGTTCCAAAAAAAGGAAAAAAAAAAAAAAAGAAAAGAGAACTATGTGATAAAAATTGCTCACGAAAACTTGAAATAAATTCAATTTGTATGCGCTTAAAAAGTTAATTCCTTTACTGACAAGTAATGAATGTAAGTTTGGCAACATAGTTGAAATTGAATAAAATCACTCAGTCTATGGAAATCGTTCATGGTAAAGATATTTATAAGAAAATAATGTACTTAAAGAGTAAAATTGGTATCGATAGAAAAAATAAACGATTTTAGTCTTGACTTAATCTGAAAGTTAGAAGTATAATTTTAGGATTTTGAAACCCAGAATCTTGAAATTTAAAATATTATCCCCCCCCCTCCCCCCCACTGAAACATCCTTATCTAAGCTAAAATTGAGTGAAAAACACAATTTTTTCATATTCACAGTATATATATATATATATATATATTTTTTTTTTTTATTCCTTCTATTGCAAAATCATCCCTAATTCTATTGAATATATTTTTTCGATTATGTAAACAAAATTACCATTTCATACAAATATGTTGAAAGTTAAGAATTTTAAATGAAGCAAAATGTAAAAAAAAAAGCCCCTGTAATTGAGAGAAATGAGTTTAAATGGGTGCAATAAAAAACCCTTTTCACATATTTATAATTACGCAACATCGCCAAAATATACTAGAACGTATACTAGGTATGTCTAGGAATGCATTTTAGGCAAAAACTTTGGAAAATTCATATTTTCATTTTTTGCAAAGTGAAAAGTACAGATTCCCCTTCAAGGAATAATAATAAATATTTGATTCGAACAAAATTTCTATGACGTTTTCTCGCGAGAATTGAAAGTAAGTTTAAGCATAATTTAACTGTAGCTTTTAAATATTACTTATATTTATTTATGTACTATATTTGATTTCTAGTAATTTTTTTTTTTATCATGCTTACTTGTCAGAAAATAAAGATTAACAATAATCTAGCTGCAGCTATTTTCTAATGATTAATTTGAAAAGGAAAAGTGCGAAAAGAACTTACTCTATTTTATGCTATATAATTGAAGTCCTGATTTGAATCTAAAAAACAATAAATAAATAAGTAAGTAAAAAAAATTTAAAAAATGTGGAACTATCTTATAGATAATGTTTAAGAAAACTACAGGGTGAATCTAAACTCTTGGGCAAAACTTTAAGAGGTGATAGTACACATCAAGAAAACAATATTAAATAGGAAACTAAGGGTCTCAAACGTCTTCCGAAGGAGATAGGCGCCATTGGGTCTAAAATTTGAAATGATTATAAAAATTGGAAAAATTGGTCGATTTGTTTGCGGTTTTCGCTAAAACAATTCTTTATGCCAGCATGTTCTTAAAAATAGATTTTAAAGATAAAGTTTAAAAAATGCCGATAGAGGGCGCTTTAGACTTTGGAGTAACGTACAACTTTTTTTACCGTTATTTTTTGTATCTCATTAAATGCTTTCAAAAGCTTAGACTTAAACTTAAATTTTGAGCTCAAAATCTGAATCGTTGCGAGTGGTGTAGCGCAAACTGAACTGTGTTCAGGGCGGGGGTGTTCAAATTTCAACTCAGAACACAGTTCAGTTTGCGCTACTTAACGTTTGGGACCCTTAGTTTCCTATTTAATATTGTTTTTCTTGATGTGTATTATCACCCTTTAAAGATTTGCCCAAGAGTTTAGATTCCCCCTGTATAAATAAATTCAGCTTTCAAGCGCTTAAATGATGAATTTTTTTATATTGCTTAGTCGGAAATTGTCTAATTGCCAAAATTTAAAATAGTAACATTTTCATCCACATTGTTTTCTTTTAAATGCTGTTAAAAATATATATAGTATATACATACATAAAGAAAAAATACAATATGAGTTTTGTCATAAAAATTCAGTATGAATACTTTCTTACGAGAAAAGTAAGTTAAAAAAAATAATTTAACAGTTTCCTAAAGATGAATTTGAAAAGAAGCTGCATGAAAGTCATGTATTATACTTACCTAAAAAAAATGCGGAATTATACGATAAAAAAAAAAAATGTCCAGGAAAACTTGAAATAAATTCAGTTTGCATGTTCTTAAAAAATGATTTTCTTTATTTAGCTAAGTTCAAAATTCTCTAATGTTCGCTTCAGGGAAGAATAAAATTGGGTGGAAAAGTTCGCCATACCAGAAGCTACTGAAAATTAGATGCGCAATTTAATGCTCTTTCTGCGCCAGAACTGGCAAGTAATGATTGCAAGTTTGGCAACAGAGTTGAAATTGAATAAAGGCACACAGTTTATCAAAACCTTCTATGGTAAAGATATTTATTTATAAGAAAAGAATGTTCTAATGGAATAAAGTTGGTATCCAATGAGAAAAAAACTGTTTTAGGCTTGGTTTGAGGTGAAATCGAGAAGTAATACTATGATTTCGAAATCCAGAATCTTGAAATTTATAATATTACCCCCCCCCCTTCCCCTAAAGAAGCCGCGGATGCCATTTGGTAGGCATTTCTGTCGAATATAAAAAAATTTGGCGGCTTCCCTCTATTGGATTTACAAAAAAGATAATTTAAACTAAAAATATTTATAATTGCAAAACATAAAATTATGATATGAATTTAATCAATAAACAGTATTTCTTTTCATAACTATCAATAAATAAGATCTAACGCATTAGTGCGATAAAGTATTTGTTTCATGATTCTAGAAAACTTACTCATCTTCTTATTTTTTCTTTGCTCATTTGGTGCACAATATAGAATAAATCAGTAAATACCACCAATATCCGTAAACATTACAACAAATACACAACCAACAGTTATAAAATGATACTAATAACTATAATAAACAATATTCTGTTAAACTAAATTTCAAGCTGTTTGTTGGATCAGTACTAATGGATAAAACCAGATCTTTATAGTCATGTTTTAATGAATTGCGCAGTCTTAACTCAATTTCAAATTATGCAATAGTTAAGTCTACTTTAGATCTGTTGATCTTATTTTTAATAACATCTCACTACATTATCAGTAACAATTTTCTAAAGATTCATTTGAAAAAGATCTCCACAAAAGAACTTATATTACTTTCTAATAACTAAATTCCAAATTGGAGCTTAAGAAAAAAAAAGCAAACTATGTGATAAAAAATGTTCACGAAGACTTGAAATAAATTCAGTTTGCAAGTGCTTGAAAAGTGAATTTATTTACTCTGCTAAGTTGAAAATTATTTAATGTTCGCTCCAGGGAAGAAGAAAATTGAGTGGAAAGTTCGTCATGATAGAAGCTACTGAAAATCATGATATGCAATTTAATGCTCTTTTATTGCGCCAGAACTGGCAAATAATGAATGCAAGTTTGGCAACATAGCTGAAATTAAATAAAGGTACTCAGTCTCTGGAAATCCTCCGTGCTAAATATATTCATAAGAAAATAATGTACTAATGGAATAAAATTGGTATCAATAGAAAAAAATAAATGGTTTTATTCTTGATTTGAGTTGGAATTTCGAAATACAGAATCTTGAAATTTATAATATTACTTCTCCCCACTCCCCTAACAAAGCCATGGAGGCCATTTGGTACGCATTTATCTTTCGAATATAAAAATTTTAGTCCCCCTTTTGAATTTAAAAATAAGATAATTTAAATTAAAATATATATGATTACAAAACATAAAATTATAATATGAATTTCATCAATAAACAGTATTTCTTTTCTTAACTATCAGTAAATAAAATCTAGCCCATTAGTTTGATAAAGTATTTGTTTCATGGTTCTAGAACACTTAAATATCATCTTATCTTTTTTTTTGTTTGCTTATTAGATGCACAATATAGAATAAATATATGCACAATATAGTGCACAATATAGAATAAATCAGCAAATACTACCAATAACAATAAACGTTACCTCAAATACACAACAGAGGTCAACAATTATAAAATGACACTAATGACAATAACAAATAATATTGTGTTAATCTAAGTTTCAAACTGTTTGTTGGATCAGGAATAATGGATAGAGTCTGATCATTATAGTAATGTTTTAATGAATTGTGTAGTAAATTTACAATTATGCCAGTAGTTAAATATATTTTAGATCTATTTATCTTATTTTTAATAACATCTCATTACATTATCAATAACAATTTTCTAAAGATTAATTTGAAAAAGGATCTTCAAAATAGAAACTCATATTACTTTCTAATAACTAAATACCAAATTGGAACTTAAAAAAAAAAAAAAAAAAAGATGCAAAGTAGGTGATAAAAAATGTTCACGAAGACTTGAAATAAATTTAGTTTGCATGTGCTTAAAAAGTGAATTTCTTTACACTTTTAAGTTGAAAATTCTTTAATGTTCGCTCCAGGGAAGAAGAAAATTGAGTGGAAAGTTCGCCTTGCCAGAAGCTACTGAAAATTAGATGCGCAATTTAATGTTCTTTTTTGCGCCAGAACTGGCAAGTAATGATTGCAAGTTTGGCAACATAGTTGAAATTGAATAAAGGCACAGTCTATGACAAAAAATCTATGTTAAAGATATTTATAAGAAAATAATGTACTAGTAGTAGAGTAAAATTGGTATCGATAGAAAAAATTAACGATTTTTGTCTTGATTTGAGGTGAAATTTAGAAGTAATTTTAGGATTTCGAAATACAGAATCTTGAGGTTTATTATATAACCCTCTGCCCCATCACCTAAAACAGACATGGATACCATTTGGTACACATTTCTTTCAGATAACAAGATTTTGGTGACTTCCCACTGTTGGATTTACAAATAAGATAATTTAAACTAATAATATTTATAATTACAAAATATAAAATTATGATATTAATTTAATCAATAAACAGTATTTCTTTTCTTAACTATTCGTAAATAAAATCTAACTCATAAGATCAATATAGTATTTGTTTAATGCTCCCAGAACACTTATCTTTTACTTCCTCATTAGATGCACAGTATAGAACAAATTAGCAAATTCCATCAGTGACATTAATTGTTACAACAAATGCACAACAGATGTCAAGAATTATAAAATAATACCAATAACAATAATAAACTATATTCGTTGGATCAAGACTAATGGATAGAGTCAGATCATTATAGTTATGCTTTAATGAATTGCGTAATCTCAACTCAATTTCCATTTATGCCAGTAGTTAAATCTGCTTGAGATCTTATTTCTAATAACATCTTTTTACATTAGCAGTAACAATTTTCTAATGATTAATTTGAAAACGATCTCCAAAAAAGAAACATATTACTTTCTAAAAACTAAATTCCAAATTGGGGGAAAAAAACTATGAGATGGAAAATGTTCACGAAGACTTGAAATAAATTCACTTTTGCATAAGCTTAAAAAGCGAATTTCTTTATATTGCTAAGTTGAAAATTCTTTAATGTTCGCTTCAGAGAAGAAAAAAAATGAGTGGAAAGTTCGCCATGCTAGAAGCTGCTGAAAATTAGACACGCAATTTATGCTCTTTTCTGCGCCAGAACTGGTAAATAATAAATGCAAGTCTGGCAACAACTATAATTGAATAACGGCACCCAGTCTATAAAAATCCTCCATGGTAAAGATATTTATAAGAAAATAATGTGCTATTAGAATAAAATTGGCATCGATAGAAAAAATAAACGATTTTAATCTTGATTTGATGTGAAATTTAGAAGTAATTTTAGGATTTCGTAATGAATAATCTTGAAATTTATAATATCCCCCCCCCCCCCCCCACCAATCTCCTAAAAGGGCCATAGAGGCCATTTAATACACATTTCTTTCGGATAATAAGATTTTAGTGACTTCCCACAGTTGGATTTACAAATACGATAATTTAAACTAATAATATTTATAATTACAAAACATAAAATTAGGATATAAATTTCATCAATAAACAGTATTTCTTTTCTTAACTATCCGTAAATAAAATCTAGCTCATTAGATCAATACAGTATTTGTTTAATGCTCCGAGAACACTTATCTTTTACTTCCTCATTAGATGCACGGTTTAGAATTAATTAGCAAACTCCATCAATAACAGTAAATATTACAACAAATTCACAACACATGTCAAGAATTATAAAATAATACTAATAACAATAATAAACTATATTCGTTGGATCAGGACTAATTTGTAGAGTCAGATCATTATTCTTATGCTTTAGTGAATTGAGTAATCTTAGCTCAATTTCCATTTATGCCAGTAGTTAAATCTACTTTAGATCTGTAGATCTTATTTCTAATAACATCTCTTTACGTTAGCAGTAACAATGTTCTAAAGATTAATTTGAAAAAGATTTGCATATCACTTTCTGCATATCACAAAAGAAACATATCACTTTCTAAAAACTAAATTCCAAATTGGGGGAAAAAGAAACCTATGTGATGGAAAATGTTCACGAATACTTGAAATAAATTCACTTTTGCATGAGCTTAAAAAGCGAATTTCTTTAGACTGCTAAGTTGAAAATTCTTTAATGTTCGCTTGAGAGAAGTAAAAAATTGAGTGGTAAGTTCGCCATGCTAGAAGCTGCTGAAAATTAGACACGCAATTTATGCTCTTTTATGCTCCAGAACTGGTAAATAATGAATGCAAGTCTGGCAACAACTATAATTGAATAAAGGCACCCAGTCTATGAAAATCCTCTATAGTAAAGATATTTATAAGAAAATAATGTGCTATTAGAATAAAATTGGTATCATAGAAAAAATAAACGATTTCGTCTTGATTTGAGGTGAAATTTAGAAGTAATTTTAGGATTTCGTAATACAGGATCTTGAAATTTACTATATTACCCCCCTCCCCCCCCCCCCCTCAAACTCCCTTAAAAGAAGAGCCATGGAAGTCATTTGGTACACATTTCTTTCGGATAAAAAAATTTTGGTTCCGCTGTTGGATTTACAAGTAAGATAATTTAAACTAAAAATATTTATAATTACAAAATATAAAATTATGATATGAATTTCATCAATAAACACTATTTCTCTTCATTACTATTAATAAATAAAATCTAGCTCATTAGTTCAATAAAGTGTTTGTTTAATGATCCTAGAACACTTATTTATCTTTGCTTTGCTCTTTGGTTTCTCAATATAGAATAAATCAGCAAATACCACCAATAACAATAATCGTTACAACAAATACACCGCGTCAACAATTATAAAATATTACTAATGACAATAATAAACAATATTCTGTTAATCTAAGTTTTAAGCAGTTTGTTGGTTTATGACTCATAGATAGAGTCAGATCATCATAGCCATGCTTTTATGTATTGTGTAGTCTTAACACAATATCCAGTTATGCCAGCAGTTAAATTTACTTTAGACCTGTAGATCTTATTTCTAATAACATCTCATTACATTAGCAGTAACGATTTTCTAAGGATAAATTTGAAAATGATCTGCACGAAAGTTACTTACATTATTTTATAATAATTAAATTCCAAATTGGAACTTAAAAAAAAAAAAAAAAAAAAAAAAGCAAACTATGTGATAAAAAATGTTCATGAAGACTTGAAATAAATTCAGTTTACATGCGCTTAAAAAGTGAATTTCGTTACACTGCTAAGTTGAAAATTCCTTAATGTTCGCTTCAGGGAAGAAGAATATTGAGTGGAAAGTTCGATATGCTAGAAGCTGCTGAATATTGGATGCGCACTTTAGTGATCTTTTTTGTGTCAGAACTGGCAAATAATGAATGCAGGTTTAGCAACATAGCTGAAATTGAATAAAGGTACTCAGTCTATGGAAATTCTCCATGGTAAAGATATTTATAAGAAAATAATGTACTAATGGAATAAAAAGAAAAATAAACAATTTTAGTCTTGATTTGAGGTGAAATTTAGAAGTAATTTTATGATTTCGAAATATAAAATCTTTAAATTTATAACATTAATCCCCCTAAAAGAGCCACGGAGGCCATTTGGTACTCATATATTTCGCATATAAAAATTCTGGTGGCTTCCCGCTATTGGATATACAAATAAGATAATTTAAAGTAATAATATTTATAATTACAATACATAAGTTAATTTAATCAATAAACAGTATTTCTTTTCATAACTATAAATAAATAAAATCTAGCTGATTAGCTCAATAAAGTATATATGTTTATGCTAGAACTCTTACTGATCTTTTCCTTGTTGATTGGATACACAATCTAATATATAAAAATAAAAATTTGTCTGTCTGCCTGTCTGTAATGCTATACAAATCCACAGTTTGGAAGCCAGAATTGTGAAATGTTATGTACATGTGTATTAAAATACGGCCGAGGCAACTAAAGCAATCCGGAATAGAAATAATTTATAGTTAAATTTTAATTAATAAAAAACCACAAATTTAACAGCAATTTCCTATCAAATTTACACATTTTTCTTTACAGCAGCTGCCAACAATTAAAAATTCACAATAAAATCCTTTTTTTTATGTGCAACCCGTAATCGCGCGAGTTCTTTAACCAATGTGAGATATATTTATTGCGTACGCCACGCTGCATACTAAAAAGCTCCAGCGGGTATTACGATAATTCTTTTACCTCACATGCAAATAATTAGAGATTACTTAACTGCGCTTAATTATTACATTTTTTTTTAAATAAAGGCAAACATTTTATCACAAACATCAACAAAACTTTTTATTCTATTTATTCCTTTATTCCAAAGATATCGTTTTATCGTCTGCTGCTATAATAACATGGTAAATTAAATTTCATTACAAAATGCACAGTAGTAGAAAATTATTTTACTAAATCGAATAGTTATTTTAAATTTTGGTTTTAGAATTAAATTCATAAACTCCCGTGCGTAGAACGGGTTAAACAGCTGGTATACAATAAATCGGCATGTACTATGAATAACAGTAAACGTTACAACAAATATACAACGACAACATATGTCAAAAATTATAAAATGATATTAATAACAATAATATACAATAGTCTTTTCATCTAAGTTTTAAGCTGCTTGTTCGATTAGGTAGAGTCAGATCATTATAGTAATGTTTTAATGAACACGAACAGTGTTGTTTTAATTTCCAATTATGGCAGTAGTTAAATCTGCTTTATTACTAGACCTCATTCCTAATAACATCTCATTCCATAAGCAGTAACATTTTTCTAAACATTCATTTGTAATTGCACGAAAGAAACTTACATTACTTTCTACTGCTTTTTTTTTTTTTTTTTTTTTTTTTTTTTTAAAGTTTCAAATTTGAGCTTAAAAAAAAGGCGAACTATTTGATAAAAAATTTTCAAGAGAAAGTGCTTAAAAAATAAATTTCTTTATATTGCTAAGTTGAAGAATATCTAAATTTCGCTTCAGGGTAGAAGAAAATTGAGTGGAAAGTATGTCATACCTATCGTCTATTCGAGGTTAACGTAAAAATTTAATTTTTAATTTAAAATCGAAATAAGTTACAATTTAAAAAAGAAAAGAAAATGGATAATAAATATTTATAATATGCACCGCAGAATTATCCATGCCGAAAATGACATCACGACTAGCAGGAAATAGTAATTTTCATTCTTAAAAACTATAAAATTAACTAGATTGCATTAAAAAAAAAGATTTGACGTGTGATTTTTTTCTTGTTTTTATTTCATTCGATTTGACACATACTTCAGTTTGCCTAAATTACTTCTCTACTATTATCTACTACTATCTCTAAATTACTTTTGACAAATATTTTAAATATGAGCTAAAATATGTTTATTGAGAAACGTATTGCAAACGAAATGAATGACGAAAGAAAATTCTCGTGTAGTTATTAAAATAACTTATAACTATTATTGTTTAAGGGGCCGAGGGACCTTTAAAATCAATTTTTTATTTTTTGTAAATTTAACTTTAAATATTATTTAAGGGTACATTATATGTATTATAGCATACATTTATTAAAAAAAATTATTATTATTATTATTTATTTTTTTTTTGAGGCAAAAAAGGAATTTTTCGTAATATTTTAGAACTTTTCAAAATGCCCATGCGCATTCCATACCAATGAAAATCCCCAATATTTTTTATACAAATTTGGTTTATATATATAAATAAAACTGTGCATCGAATTTCATATATTGAATATAAAAGTAAGAAAAAAATATTTTCTATTTGTTTTGAAATTTTGAGCATTTTTGCTGTTTAAAATTTCAAAAAAAAGAAATCAGAAAATATTTTTTTTCTTACCTTTATATTCAAATATATAAAATTCGATGCACAGTTTTATTTATATATATAAACCAAACTTTTATAAAAAATATTGGGGATTTTCATTGATATGGAATGCGCATGGGGCATTTTGAAAAGTTCTAAAATATTACGGAAAATTTCTTATTTTTCTTAAAAAAGTTTTTTTTTGTAAATTTTTTTTGTGATAAATGTATACCATAATGCATATAATGTACTCTTGAATAATATTTAAAGAGGAATTTACAAAAAATAAAAAAATTGATTTTAAAGGTACCTCGTTCACTTAACCAAAGTAAAGATCCATCTAAAAATCCAAGAAAATATCATTGTTTGCTATTGTTTATCATATGAGGACGTGAATTTCAAAACTCGACTTATCCAAAATTTAAAAAATCGAGGTTCCTTTATCAGTATATCGAGTTTTCTCTACATTTTATATGTGAACCTGCATCGAAAAAAAACACTACAATCTGCAAAAAAACTAGTTTCATCGTGTATTTCTGGCATTGTAAAATCTTGGTTTACAATGAAAACCAATGGACGCAGTCAGAGGTTTTTCGCGATTTCCCAACACTTTACTTTTTTGGATAAGGCGAATTTTGAAACTTACGTCCTCATATCTAAATTCGCAATAAATCGAATTTCGATTTTAACACAATGTAGAGATTTTCAACGTTGCGATTTTTAAATATTTACTTATAATGTCTTATAATATTACTATACTAAATTACTTATAATATTATAGTTACTTATAATATTACTTATAATAAAGGGTCAGAATGAGAAAAAAAAATTGGGGAAAGTTTTCGACCATGCAGAATCAACTGGTGAACATATAGCATATATTTATATTTATTAGGGATGCACCGAATAGTGATTTTGGCAGAATACGGAATACCGAATATTCGGCCTACAGACGAGCCGAATACCGAATATTGGGCTATCCAAATAGTAACTATTGAGCCGAATACTGAATATTCGGCTTGTCGAATACTTTTATATTTCAAGATTTAAATGCATTAAAATGTTAAATTTTAACACAATTTCACATAATATTTAAAACAGAAAATTTCATTTTGATAATCAAGAACTTTTTTCAAGTAAACTATGCTGAAAAAATCTGCTTTGAGTTATTTAAGAAAAGGTTAGTTATAAAACTTTTTTAATTAATTAAATTTAAAATTTCATGGCTTCTTCTGTGAATTAAAACAAACGAATAAAATTTTCTTAAATTCTAAAACAAACATTTTAAAATCAAATAAAAATTGTGAAAAAAATGGATTCTTGCATAGGATCATATATTATTTATTTGTCAGGAAGAGACTAAAGTAAAAGTAAATAAATAATACAATCTATTAAAATCTTATATGGTGGATCCCCAGCATGAATAAGTATTCTACTCCCTTTGATTAAGCAAGGAAGTTTTTAAATGCATGCTATATCGCTGTATGAGTGGCGATCATTTCTAGAGATTGTATACGTTGTTCTTAAAATCTTAGGAAGAAACAGATTATTTACTGGACAATGTTCAGGAACTTGCATTTGTACATAATTAATTCTTATGAAAATCCTCGTGATTGTTTAATTTTCTTAAATAATACTTAACAAACAGCAAATAAATAATGTAAAAACATTCTCTTTTATTTAAATAAGATTATGTTTCTAATTATTCTGAATATCTTTATAAGTTGACTGTTAAATGTAGAAGTTGTATAAGGTTCTTAAAAATATCTTTTAAAAGTTTTTTTAAAATATTCGGCCAAATCGAATATTCGGTAACATGGCCGAATACCGAATAGATACCGAATATTCAGTGCATCAATAATATTTATAAATGTTTAATAATTACGTTGTTCATTAATCTGTACTATTAAGGGAAGTGTAAAGAGTTTATTTGTGAGTCCGTGCAGCTTTTTGAAGAGACCGTTGCACACAAGATAGAAGATTTGCGCAAAAAGGTACCCGTATATCGGGAATTCTGCCCCTGAGAGCCGGACTTTGAATTTTTTAATGAGTTAATTACATTAACGGGCATTAATTTTCTCTTCCTGTAAAGTTAGCTTTACGCAAATCTTGCTTAAGTTTCTGTAACAGAAGTGTGTTCGGGACATTGCTATTTTACTTTTCAATTTAAGAGTTGTAGAGTGGATATTTCATTGGCTTTTTAATGGATTCCTAAAGTGTCCAGAAATGTCAAGAAATTAGGTGAAGCTGGTTCTCCCCTATTAACAAATCATATAATCCAGTTCTTCATTAATGAAGGAGGTATCAATAGGAAGTTGTGTTTATGAATCAGGGATTTGTTTAGGAAGAAATTGGGTCCTGTAAAGGACCCTTCACAAAATTTTTCATTTCAAAACAGGACCCTTCACAAATTTTTTCATCTGAAAACAGGACTCTTCACAAAACTCTTCTTCTTAAAAAAGGAAAATTCTTTGTCTTAAAAATATGTCTTTTGCAAAACTTTTCCAGCTCTAAATTAAACCTTTCACAAATTTAATCATTTAAAAGTAAAATCTGACCTGTCACTTTTACAAATATAAAGAAAATATATGTATTTTACGTACATATATCTTCTTAAAAATATATAAAAAAGAACCTGAATATAACGATCATTTCAAATTCACAAAATAAGGACTAGATTTTTCACAAATGTAAAAAAGCTCTTCACATTTTCACAAAAACAGGACCCTGAAAGAAAAGTCTGGACAGATCCCTGTGAATATAGCTGGGAGTTTTACAGCATGTATATATTTATTGCAACTAGTTTAATTTGTCTTTCCCATCCTGTTAAAATGAATTTTTTGTTTCTAAGAAAGCCGCAGATGAATATAGCTGTTTATTGCAACTAGTTTAATTTGTGTTTCCTCATTCTGTTAAAATAACTTCATTGTTTTTAACGAACTCCACAGCAGTATAATAGTAGTTTTTGTTCAAATTTTATCTGTAGAATTCTACTTTGAATAACCAAGAACTTTGTTAAACTTCATTTTTTATTTCAGCTGACATTTTCTTTTTATTTTGTAAATAAAATCAACTAGATTTTTACCAAATGTTTATAAACTGCTCTTTCCGTGCTAATATACATGCACATTGAAGTTTGTTATAAATTGAGCATCTTTCCTTTGTGCAAGTCACTTTTACTTCACTGTCTACAATTTTTTACCTTTTCAACAACATGGTCATTAATCTTTTTCAACGGTAGTTTCCTCAGCGGGGGTTTTTGATTTAACCAAAATCTTTTCATTATTTAAGTAAATTGTTTTAGCTTATATATTGAGTGGTAATTTTTAACAAGTAAAATCACATTATATATCAGAATATGTTCTTTTAATTATTTCAGCAAAGATTAATTTATCTAAATAAAATAAAAACTTATAACTAAATTTTAAATTAAGAAAATTGAAAATGTTATATATATTTAATTATTAGTATTATCAGCATATCATCATCATCATGATTATTACTAGCCGCCCTTGGCGACCAGTTTGGTCTCCTTTAAATCTATGTTAAGAATTGTATCATGTTACTTTTATTCATAATTTAATTTACTTGCTTAATCCTTCGCCATATCGGAAGATTCTGATACAGAAATCATGAACTCGGTATTTTTTATGTTAGCCGGGTGCAGGTGATAAATCGCCAAACATTGTACCCGTCGTATTTTTTCTTATTTCATTAATTTCATTTAAAATATAATACTTTCACTCATTTTATTTAAAATACATAACTTTAATTTAAAACTGAAATACTTAAAATTTATGACTCTCAATTTTCTCTTATTTCTTAAAAAAAAAAAAAAGATAAATAATGCTATAAACTATGACATATAATTTCAACATCAAAGCTTTGTTTTAATTTACCTCGCAAAAAATTGTTTATGACAGTCGCATGCATGACTTATTATAATATAGATGAAAATGATGGCGATAGAATAATATTTGGCGATTTATCACCTGCGCTCGGCTAACATTAAATTACCAAATTGGCTGTCTGGCATATAAAAAGTGAAGTGGTCAACCCGGAACTGTTGATGACAGTCTCATGACCAGGGGCGGACTGGCACAATTTGGCCCACCCCGCTAGACTTATGCATTCGCCCACCAATCGAAACCCCATTGTTATAATGTTTGAATACTGAATATCAACACGACCCTTTGTTCTAACTCTATGAAGATGACGACTTAACTCCAATTCGAGACATATTAGCATCTCTGTAATCGTTCATTTTCTTTTGGTAGTAATTTCATCGTGAAATTAAGATCTTGTGGGGGTGGGAGATCAGAGTTGGGCAGTATCTAAAATACATGTATTTGAAATACATTTTCAAAATACATTTGTATTTTGTATTTTAAGCCGGTAAGATCAATGTATTTTTGTAATGTACTTTCTGATGGTTTTACAATGTATTTTGTATTTTGAAAATACTCAAAATACATTTTTTCCAATTTTCAAACTGCCATGTTTAAACCGCACAGAGTAAAACTGTGGTTCACTAAAAGGAAATACATGACTGTCTGTTTTGATTAGTTTTCAAATTCTGTTCTAGAAGTTAATATAAACAGGGTCTTCGACAATTGCTAATTTAAGGAAGTTGATGAATATGTTGTTTAGCTACAGCAAGCGTATTCTTGCTAATTAGTTACAAAAATGACATTTATATAACTTAATGTTGCTGTAGGAATCATAAGGTAAAAAACAAACAAACATGTATTTAGATAGACCGGGAGAAGAAAGAGAGAGCTTTCAGACTTGCATAGGGGCAACGCTCTATTACCCACAGTTGCCCATTGACCACAAATATAAGAGGCTCAATTTTTTTCCGTTCTAGTAGATTTATTTTAAAATATCGAAATGAGATTTCTTAAAAATTCGCCTGTTTCATTAATTATATGAATTTTGTAAAAAATACATTCGACAGTAACCATAAGAAAATTGTTGCAATGAACTTTTAAAGGAACGATTTGACTATGAAAAAATGAAATTTATGATTTTGCAAATTTTTCATTAGAATTATTCCTACTTTTTTTAATATTTTTTTTTATAAGTGCTTTCAAAAGAAAGCACGAGCTTTCATATTTTTTCTGCTCTATACTAAAAGTTTCAAGACTTTCATAGTAAATCCAAATGATTTCTTATTTCGTGGCGTTTATACATGGTTTGATATTTTACCTAAGTGTTTTAATTTCAAAACTACTTTATACGAAGAATTCGTACCTTTGTTAATAATAATAATTCAACTTGTGTCAAAAATTACCTAAGTTTTTCATTTATATTTTTGCATTCAGTAATACATATTTTAATTTTTTATACTTTATTTCTAAAAGCCCCATAATCGAAAAAATGGTGCCCCAAATATTTTATTAGTGGAAGGTTTAAAAAATCTTGCGTATTTGGGAGCTGTTATTAAACACACGCGCAATATCTAAAAAGAAAAAATTACATTTAAACACATTTAAACAATTTTATTCGGTGCCATTGTACATGTCAGATTATTATAAAATGTGTTCTTTTGTAGATATATACTAAAAAAGAATGATTGAAAAGACTGATACTAGACTGATTTGTTTTTACATTCTTCTAATACATAAGAAGAATGTATTGGAATAGGGAAAATTTTCGACTTTCGTTTTTATTTTTTTGCTTGATTTACAACTATTCGGGATGTCTTGAACGCGATTTAACCATTTTGGGGAAATGTGTGTCTGTCTGTTAGTCTGTGTGAGAAATAATTTTTGTTGCTCTTCTACCTCAAGAAGTAATGCATGAAGTTTAATAATAATCAAACTTCAGATTAAGATAGACCTAGGGATAACTTAGCTTTGGATTTATATCGCTCAACAGATGGCACTGCTATGCTTAGTAATCTTATCCATGATAACTATATTGTAAGAACCAATAAAGAGGATTACATCAAACTGCATATAGGCCGGAACAGAAATACTTGCCGATTAGCTTTTAGTGTATATTGCTCAACAAGTGGCGCTGCTATGCTGTGTTTTTCATGATTTCCGCGATAACTATATCTATAAAACTGATGGGCAAAATTTAATCCAATTTCATATTATTTTAGATCTTCAAACAAATTAATGCTGATAAGATTTGGGGTGCATCGCTCAAGGGGTGGCGTTATTATGCTGTGCTTTTATTATTACCGTAACGCGTAACATGTAAATAAAACTCTCTCGTTTTTTTTAGTCAAAATGCTCATATTTGTAATTCAAATTGAAATGAAATAAGTACCACTTAGATAAAAAGTACCTTTTTAAAATAAATTTTCTGGTTCGTGCTATATTCATTTGATTTTTTAAGAATATCTGAAGTTGGTATGTGTGCCGAGAGAGCTATATCTCGAGATCTAAAGCACGAAATTTCATCAACTTCATCATATTCAGTTAGTATGAATGACATTTTGGTGTATATCGTCCTACAGATGGTGCCTCCGGAAAGAGATTCCTTATTGGATCCACAATCAATTGATGTAGTTATTCCTAGTGAATAACTACCTCTAAATGGTAGTTTATTCATTATTAAGTTATTCTTGTAACTTTCATACACCTTTAAGCACATTGTTGCTGCAATATTTCAGTTTGTTTTTGTTAACTTTCGTTGAATTTTAATTTATTTTGCTTCTTTATTTGGAAATTTATAATTTCTAAAAATTTAATTAGTTTTGCAAACCAGCTTTGCATTTGAGTAGTGCAATTTAATGCACAATAGTTTTTAAATTTTTTAAATGTATTTTGTATTTTAAATGTATTTTCAAAATACATGTATTTTGTATTTTGAATTTTTGAAATTTGGAAAGTATTTTGTATTTTGAATTTAATTCATGAAACCAATGTATTTTGTATTTTGTATCGAAAATGGTTTTTCGATGTATTTTGCCCAACTCTGTGGGAGATCAACTTACTTATTATTTATTTATTTTTTTTAATATCTAAACTTTAAACAATTAAAAGGCATGCACGTAATAAATAAAAGTATTTTAAATTTCTGATGGGAATTCTGTTCAAATATTTTTATTCTTTGTATTAAAAAAATTGTTCCGTCCAATGGCTAGTCAGCACAGGCCAACGATATAGTTAGAATAGATGATGGCTACTTGTGAAGGGACTCCCAACGGGAATAGGGCACCGCTGACCCTAACCTATGCACATTGAAAACACCTTGGAACATCCATCCCTCACCCGGAATTTGGACCTAGGCTCCTTTGCGTGGAAGGCTAACATGCTAACCGCTATACCGTCAAAAAAACTTTTAGAGTTGCCTGTACACTACATTGTAAATTTTATACTGGAAAGTGTTAATATTGATCGGAAAGAGTTGGTGCTATTAAAATTGACACACATAAATTAATTAATTTGTTATTTGAAGTATCATTATATTCATTTGTACATTTTATTTTGTTATTTGAAATTATCAACATATGTACACTTAGTGCATTGATTAATGTTTGTTTAAAATATCAATGTAGTACCTGAAAATTGAATCAGGTATCTACACAATTCTTTTGAACTTCACGAAACTCTATCTATTATCTTATTATAATCGTAATCAAAAGATAATTCAACACTGACTAGGATAAAATCATCTAGCAGTTCTTGTCCTAGAGATGAACGTTTGCAGTTTGTAATAATTTTAACTGCTGAGAACACTCGTTCACAAGGCACTTCAGTGAATGATAAAGACAATATGCACTTATAAATTTGGACAGGTACAGTCGTGGAAAAAAAAAAAGTAAACACCCCTACTATCTCTGCAAAAAATTATCGTAGAAGAAAGTTACTGGTACCTCACGAAGTCTACTTTGAAATGACGTAAATAAAATTTGCTTCGGGAGCCATCTACATATTAAAACGAACCATAACTTTGTTATTTTCAATACCACATCATAATTCTGACAGCATAAATGAACTCTACACCCTTCAAGTAGCCTTAACAAGTCACCCTATAAGTAACCTTCAACTAGCCTAATTTTTATGAAATTCGTACGGAAACTACTTGGAAGAAAAGTGTGAAATTTTGGATTTCCATAAAACATGACTAATAAATCTAAATCCATCAAAAAAAAAAAAAAATTGTAAGTTGCAATTCATAAATTTTTCGAATATTAATTTCATAATTCATATCATAAAATTATAAAAATTGCAAATTCAACGTATTTATGTTTCGGTATTTTAGTATTATTGCTACACAAAAAATTAGCACATTAGGAGTTTAATTTCAAGAGATATTAATAAAAATATGAAAATGTAATTTAACATTAGAAGTACTAAATTTTGAATGTTTATAATTCAAAAACTTATCATTCAAATGACTTGAAATTTGATGTCTAAGCATAGTTTGAACAGAAGGTTTGAAATATCTTGTTAAAATTGTGTATTGCCATTGAAAAAAAATGAAGGTTGGGTTCATTTTAATATGTATATGGCCCCTTAAGCACATTTTATATACATCATTTAAAAGTAGACTTTATTTCCAATCGTTTGGTATCAGTAACTTTCTTCTACGATAATTTGTTGAGGAGTTAGTAGGGGGTGTTTACTTTTTTTTTTCCCACGACTGTACTTATAAGCTTAACAAGGTTGAAAAAATACGACCATAGGCATTAAACTCGCACAATAATTCTAATGCACAAGCTACAGTTATGCATTTTTTAAATTTCTTGTTAACTTTACAACGATTCTCAACATCATTAATGAGTTCTTCTGAATCTATCGTTTCTTTGCTGTAAGCGGCTGAGAGCTCGCTACTTAGAGATTGTTGCTGTAATAGAGACTGATTATAATCAGCATAGTGCCGGGAAAATTGCAGCAACACTTTTCTAACATAGTCTTTCTTGACTTTCGCCAAGCCAGGCAGAGTACTAAGAGCCTCTTCAAACAGTTCATTTAACAATTTACCCTCACTGAAGCGGCGAGGATGGAACCAGACAATTTCTTTCATGGGCAAGTTATTTCCAGTAAATGAGGACGTGAGTTTCAAAGTTCGCCTTATCCAAAAATTTAAAAATCGAGTTTTCTCTGTCAGCATATTCTATTGGTGAATCTGTATCTTAAAAATACTACAATCTGGAAAAAATTTATCGTGTATTTCAGGCATTGTAAAATCTTGTTTTACAATGAAAACCAATGGACACAGTCAGAGTTTTTTCGCGATATCCCAAAATTTGATTTTCTGGATAACGTGAGTTTTGAAACCCACGCACTCAAATCATATTCAGCTGCTAAATAGGTTTGTCAAAAATGACATTATAAACGTTTGCCTAAAGTACTTCTGATGGTGATCCGATAATACTTCTTGCCTTATCCTGGAAATAGTCACCGCATCGACGTTTCGCTATAGATATTCTCTTTCACGGTAGGAAACTCTAAATTTCAATGGTGCATTCCTTTTCCATTAGTTGCTTTTGAGGATTTTCCGAAAATTTATTTTCATTAAGAATTTTCAGAAAATTCAAAAGTATTTGTCAGAACCATATCAAAATTATTTCTATTGTGTAGCAGATTGAATTTCAGGGTTTGGATTTTGTTAACAGCAGTTAAGTAATCCAGTCCGTTCATTTGCAGATACGTCGATGTGGGCGTAAGTATTGAATAGGTCGCTGAAAATGTTTGCAATTAATATATACTGAAACTTGCACCAATTATCAATCAGTGATCTTGCCGAAAAAGATACTTGTGACGAGAAATCGTGCATATCGGCGATACCTGATATAGGCATTTAAGCAATGTTAAAAAATTATGTTGATCTTTAAAAGATCTTGAAGATTCGTCAAGCATACTATTAAGTGCTCATCTTTACTCCACCGCCTAGTAGCGTTTACTTTTTGTAATGGACGAAGAAGTTTATTTCCACCTACAGACTTCTTATTCAGCCCATACTTTCATTTGCTTATATGACTCTGAGCTAAACATGGCTGTAGCTTGGATTAAGTTCAAGCAGTCCATTGTCACTTTGCAACGCACTGTTGTATCTGTCAGGACCAAATTTAGCGCATGTGCATGTCAATGCACATGCGTATATTTGGATTGTCCTTTTTCATTTGCGTCCCCTGTTTTTTTTTTTTTTTTTTTTGGGGGGGGGGGGATTAACCAATTTTAAAAACTAACCTTCATCATACTGCACATAACGAACACAAAGTGCCAATTGCTCCATTACCGATATATCTTGTGTTAAATCTACTTCAATACAAAATGAACCTGACTGTTTTACTTCATCTGCAATGTTTATTTGGATATGAATGGAGAGATGAGCAATTTATAAATGACTTGGACAAGAATGTAATGAACGAATCTCTTCCATGCCGTTTAGGATTTTCATTTTGTTCTTCTTTTTAATCTATTCTAGCCTTCTTCATACTTTCTGAAGATCTCCTTTCTTGACTTCTCTTGATAACCTGTGCTACAAAAAATTGCAAAATTTGATCTTTTTTACATAGGAGCATTACCAATTCTGGAAAGTTGCCGTGTTTAACATCTCTATTATTCAAGTCTGCCGCTGCTTCCTCTGGTTTTTCTCTATAAGCTAATCCCTGCCTCCCGAGATCCTTGATCTGTAAATAATCCCTAGATATGTAAGCAAATCCTTGCCTATCTTTTGTTACTATGCAAACATCAGCAGGCAGACTCATACCAGCGAACAACTTCCTGCCCTTCACTGACCATATCGTCGCCTCAGAGCAATAGTAGGACTAGTATACTAATCGAAAATGAGATGCCTGACTTACTGCTATGAAAGACTGTACCTGCATCTAGTAGAGCTGTAGGGAATTTTTATAAAACGCATCTGAGATATAGTATTAAACATATTTTTGTGTTTCGTAAGTTGTGCCACTAGATGAAACACATTTTCTCATAGCAGTAAGTCAGACATATCATTTTTTATTATTACTAAATGCCCTACTCTTGCTCTGAGGTCTGATTTTTAGATTATCCCCTATCTCTCGGCTCTTATACAAAATGAGTAATTTGCACAGATCTTCCAAAGGTTGCTGATGGCAGTGAGAAGGAAAAATTAGGACTTACCCCAACAAAAAAAAAAAAAAAAAAAAAAAAAAAAAAATGAGTTTTATAATTTTTTAAAAATGTTATTGAAAAGAAAAAAACTCCAATTTATTATTTTTTTGGCCCACTCCCCCTGTTTGGCCCACCCCGCAATCGCGGGGTAGCGGGGTGTGCCAGTCCGCCCCTGCTCATGACTTAGGCTATTATTATAGAGATTATTATTATTATTATTATTATTATTATTATTATTATTATTATTATTATTTATTGCTGAGGGATGAAAATTTAAAATAGGGTGCGAAGTGCAAAAAGTCTCATTACATTGTTCGTCGTATTAACAATAGCTAACCACGTAACGCAATGTATCTTGTCTTAGGGACCTCTCCCCCATTAACATTTTTACCGTATAAACGATTTTATGGAAGTTAAGCACACTGGGCCTCGTTATAGTGATTGCTGTAATTTTTAGGTTATTTCAATTACATCCTTTTATTTAACTTCGTTTTTTGCAATCACGGTAACATCCTGCAAGTCAAATCTTGCAATCGATTTTAGACCCACTTCATTCGAATCGATTCCTCCATCGTGTTGAGTAACCGGATTTTACCCTAACCCAAACCGACCCGCATTTCGGATAAGGTCGGGTTGACGCTAATTTTTATCGTTGTGGATAATTTTCCGGTTTCGTTGACTTTAAGTATTTCGGGTTGACTTTTCACTGTTCCCCATCAGTGACGGGTAGACCCTATTTTTCAAAAGGAAATCCTGAATATTTTTCAAAAGATAAAGTTATATATTTGAATAACAATGAGTGTATAGTTGATCCTTTTTATACAAAATAGGTAACACTGATATTAGAGATAGATGTAGTTTTTAAACTAAATTTCCATAATTGTATTAAAGTATGGATTCAATTTCTTTCACTTCATGTTTGCATCTGGTTCGGATTAGTTTCAGCTTGACGTATGTTGGGTTCGGGATAAGGGGACAGTTTACCTTTTCAACAATTTTGTTTATTTTTAAAAAATATGGTTCAAATGATGAATTCACCGCATTACAATGTTCAACTAAAAGTAGATTTTGAAAAAAAAAATTTAGCTGTATATTTAATTAAAGTTTTAAATTTAAAAAAAAATTGAATTTTTAAAAATCTTTACTACTTTTTAAAATATTGATATTTTTGCCATTTTTTAAAAAGATTTTCAAATGTGTATTACACAAAACAGCGCATAGATTTTTAGATACATCTAATATTACATTTAATATATATATTTTTTTACTGATGTATATATATAGTGAAAAACAATGAAATCTAACACATCTTTATATACTTTTATTAAAAAAAAATAAGAAAAAACCTGAAGGCTAATTCCATGCGCAGATTCACCACATATATAATAAAGGACATACACAAAAAAATTTAAATCTCTATCTCAAATAAAAAAAAAGGCCTTAGCATTTTAAAAATAGGGAAGTGACGAAATTAAGAACATGGAGAAAAAGCCATTTAAAATTTTAATTTGTGTGGGTAATTGCGTTGGGTGTATTAACAAAATTTACAATATCTCGCGATATAATTGCCGTATGGGTAAAAATGAGGTGTCAAAATATTCACAATTAAACAAGCTTTCATTTAAATAAGAAAAAGAAAATCGATTTTTTGACCAATTTTGAGGTAAACTTTTTCCTTAATGAAATTATTTTTATCGGTTTCGGATCGTGTAATCCTAGCCGTGCAGGATTCTAAAAATTTTTTCCTCAGATGTTACACGCAAGATACCCTTCTAGCACAATAGCCATATTCAAGTACTTCCAGACTCATACCCCATTAGGAGCAAACTCTTTCACTTTGCATGGGCGAAAAATATTAAAGAGAAAATAAAACAAGAGTGAAACTGGCAACAATAGATTTCCAAAAATGGAGTCGAAAAATTGCTTACAAATATAAAATTAAATTTGCGCCAACCCGCGATTGCTAAATAGCAACAATATAGATGTAACTATGGGAGATTTACAACAATAGTTCAAAAAAGAAAATTCAACAATAAAAACCTGTTATTTAATTTATTTTGTTTTTGGTACGTCTAATTTTTTTATTATTGTTCGCTTCAAACAATTAAAATTTATACTGACACCCAAAACTTAACAATGCTTTAAAAAATTAATTGTTGCAAATTTAATTTTTTCAACAATGAGCTATTTATTAATTCTTTCAACTTTATTATCATTGATAATTGCAAGCGATTAAGTTTGTGTGATTTATCAAAGCGATTAAAATATTTGAGAGTTATAATTTCATTAAGCTTTCGTATAAGTTTTATTAAAACAAGTTTCTTAAACCTTTATTTTGATATTGGTTAAAAAAATCATCTTGATAATTTATATTTATAAAAAGTACCTTAAAAAAAGTTATCGTTTACTAAAGTAAAAGTAAATAGTTTTAGGCTTTATTCTATATTCATTTATTGAAAATATATAAGCATCATTTGACTATTTTAACGATCATAACTAAGTTTAAAGTTATGAAGGAGTCTAAGAAAAAGCCTGCTGTCAACTACGATAGAGATCGTCTTCAGAAAAAGGCCATTAAGATCCTGTCACAGAGCAAGTACAAATTTGTGGAAGAAATCGGACGAGGATCTTTTGGAGATGTTTTGTCTGTCAGGTCGAAAAGAAGCAAAAAAATGTTAGCTGCCAAAGTGATACACCCGGATCTGACTTCACCTGATGAAATATCATTATGGCCTCAGCTTAAGCACAAGAACATTGTTCCTGTCCTAGACATCATTCGACGAAAAAATGTGGATATATTTTTGATGCCACATCATCCTAATTGTCTGATAAATATTCTTCATGAGTGGCACGTTGGAGCAGACCGTTATAAGCTGGAGTTTTTTCAACTTACTGTGGGATGGTTGAGAGATATGCTTACGGGTCTTGATTACCTGCATCGTTCCGGAGTATGTCATTTAGATTTAAAAGTAGACAACTTATTGATTACATCTGAGAATATTGCAGTAATCTGCGACTTTAGTGCTCTGGATAAGTTGAATACACCAACAAATAAATATGCACTTCCTCAGTATTATTGTCCACCTGAGGCATGGCCAGAAGAAGTAGGCGGTGAGCGTCCGTTTGTGGATGGCGCTGCTTTTGATGTTTGGTCAGCAGGAATGGTTGTATTTTACATTTTCTCAAATCGTTGGATGGAAAGACATTTGTGGGGAAAAACTAAATGGATGAATGAAATTTACCCACTTGTGCACAAGTGCTTGCAAATGTCTTTTTTCAAATCACTAATGAAAGAGTCCCATCGTTGTGTGAAGTTTACTAATAAAGATCATTTTCATGCCCTGAATCTCTTACAAGGTATACTTAGACATAAGCCAGAAGATAGACCAAATGTTCACCAAATTTTAGAGCATCCACTGCTGGCTGAGAAGAAAGACAATGGCAATGTTTTAGAACCTGATAAGATCTGGGTTAAAAAGCAAACCGAAATATACGATGAAATGGAGAGCATGTTAAATGCCGAGTTTAATCTTCAACTTAAAAATAAAGTGAAAAATATTATAAAAAAAGCTCAAGATGTTGTAAAAGAAACATTAAAGAATCCAGAAGACAACTCCTTGGCTCCAAATACGATTGATGTTTCAGATTTAAAATCAAAGGCTGACACCGAAGAAATCCCATCACAGAAGATAGATTCTTCACTTAATGGAAAAACTACACAAGTCCGCAAAAAGAATAAGTTGGCTAAATTCTTCGACAGATGTCATTCCATGTTCTCTCGTCGACAAAATAAGACTGTGAAATTGCGGCAATAATCGGAATGTAACATATAAATTATTAATTTTGCATATTCACATGCATTTCAGGTAATCTTTCATCATGCATAAATTGAATTGTTATTTAATTATCTTATTCAACAAATAAATAAAAAATTGCAATGATTGAAATTTTTTCATTTCTATGATACCTACACAACACCTTTTCTTACAATACAGATATGATTTACAGTGATGGAACAGTGTAGCAGCAGAGAATCAACTGACACCGCAAAATTTTATTAGTATTCTTCATTTAAGGGGGTCCGGGACACATTTTAAAATAATTTTTATTTATTGAGTTAAAATTCCGAATTTTTTTGTGAGGGTTAACCTTATCATTTGTAAACAAAATCACATGATAAAACTTCTACGAATTAAAAAAAAAATTTTTAATTTAAAATTTATTAAAAAAGTGGGGTGATTTAAAATTGTAAGAACTCGAAATATTATTTATAGAATTTCATTTTTTTTTCATTTAAATAAACAGAAATATATAAATTTTAATTTTGATTCAGCATTTTAAAAAATATTACTTTATAAAAAAATTAAAAATATTTAAAAAAAAATAAAAAAAAAAAAAATGGTGCAACTTAAAAAAAAAAAAAAAAAAAAAAAAAAAATTTAAAGTAAATATTTTTTTTCAAATATGCTGAATCATAATTAAAGTAAAACAATTGAAAAATATATGTTCCAAGTTTGAACCCTGTATCTTTAACGGTTCTCGAGCTATAAGAATATAAGGATTTAAATATGAGAAACGGTGAAAAAACCTATCATGAAGTAAAACGCATTTTTACAAGAAGTCGTTTCCATGACAGCCGTTGCTTGAAAGCTAGATTTTGAAAACAAACCAAAACGAAAAAATTAATATTTTTTTTGTTCTAATTCAGATAGAAACATAATTTAAATATCATTTTAAGCAGGAAAAAACAGAGAAATTTTTTATGAAATAAAATGTTTTTGCAAAATTTGAAGATTTTTGTGTCCCGGACCCCCTTAACTTCAGGACAGAATTGCTGAGATTATCTAAGGCGAAGAATACTATAAAAATTTAGTGGTGACAATCGCTCAATTGCTACGCCACTGTTCCATCGCTGGACTTGTAGAAACCATCGCAATGAAATATTTTTTGTGTTGGATTTTACCTGTCACGATATATTACACTTCATTGCACAATTCGATTTACATTTTGAGCTAATCTAAGTAATATTACTAAAAGAAATTAAAATTTATTTAAGAATACTAAGAATATTAAGAATATTTAAGAATATTTAAGAATATTAAGATATACAAGATAAATAATTAAGATAATTATTAAATATAAAATTATTAAGATAAATAATAAAATTATTAAGATTAAATTAAGATAAATAATATTAATATATTATTAAATAATATTATTTAAGAATATTAAGAATAATATTTAAGAAAATTAAGAATACTAAGAATAAGTCTTTTTTTTTACGGTGCGCGGTTCGCGAACTCTTCAAGGGCCCGAACAACACCGGGATTGTTAGCTAGTAAATAATATTCTGTTTATATAAGTGTAGAGCTATTTCTATGGTCAGGACTAATGAATAGAGTCCGACTATTATGACTAGCAATGCTTTAATAAATTGTTTAGCCCTAACTCAATTTCTAGTTTTTCAAATAGTTAAGTCTACTTTATGTATGTGGATCTTCTTTCTGATAACATCTCACTGCATATTAACAGTAACAAATTTCTAAAGATTACTTTCGAAAATAACTTCACGAATGGAACTTATATTACTTTTACTGCATAACGGAAATTGCAAATTTGAGCTAAAAAAAAAAAAAAAAAAAAAAGGCGAACTAGGTGATAAAAAATGTCCATGAAAACTTGAAATCAATTCATTTTTTATGTGTTTAAAAAATGAATTTATTTACACTGCTAAGTTGAAAATTCTCTAATGTTCGCTTCAAGGATGGAGAAAATAGAGTGGAAAGTTCACTTTGCCAAAAGCTACGGAAAATTAGATGCGCAATTTAATTCTCTCTCTGCGCCAGAACTGGCAAGTAATGAATGCAAGTTTGGCAACATAGTTGAAATTGAATAAACGTTTCTTGTAACACAGTCTATCAAAAACCTTCATATTAATGTTACTTATAAGAAAAGAATGTTCTGATAGAATAAAATTGGTACCGACAGAAAAATAAAAACGATTTTAGGCTTGATTTAAGGTAAAATCCAGAAGAATTTTAATATTTCGAAATACAGAATCTGAAATTTTATGTATTACCCCTCCCTTCTTCCTCCTCACTTATATAACTTATTATACAGCACGTACACTTTACCAAATTGAAACGTTTACAAAACTATAAATTTCTAACATAGTGGAATCGGTTGGATGCGAACGCTGGACCTTGCAGTTTGAAACTGGTTCTTCCACTACTTCTGAATACTTGATTACATCTTCGTACTATTTTACTTATATGTCACATTTCCATGGTGTGTTTTTCCTATAGAATTGGCCGCAAAATGACGTGAAAATGGTTTAAATACCTAATCCGTCGGGGAATTTATACTAAAATCTGTGCAGTTATTGCGACAGTGGTTTATAACATATTCGCCCAATGGGTGCTATATCAGATGTATCGTTTTGGCGTTATTGTGTTCACATATGCACACACACAAACTATGAGTACAATACTTTTCTTACACTACGTATGTCGAAAGTAAAAAGAATACAAATAAAATATAGATTTTAGATATGGAATTTGTTTTACAAAGGGTTGCATGCATATTAAAATACGAAATGAAATTTTTTATACGACCTCCTTTTCCTATAAATTAAATTTAGAATAAAAAAGTTGCCATGCCATAAAAAGTTCATAAAATGAAACTTTTTTACGATCAAAATTTACCAAGTTATGATACTTTCAATTTTATGAATTTGCACTATTTTCTGGCAATGAAAACAGAAAGATGCGGTAGCTAACATATCATAGCTGTTGAATAAAACTGTTTATTCAATGAAATACTAGGTTCTATTAATTTCTTGTTCTCGTTGTCAGCTTAATCAACAAACAAATTTGTCTAAAGCTGACTAACTGACATATCAACTTATTGTGGTCGAATAGTAGATGGATAGGTTTTGCAACGATGCATAGGTTTTTAATAATCCATCGTTCAAGTAGTAAAGGGAAGAAAGGAATCAGAACGCTTTTTTAAAAGTAAAAGTCATTATTACTATTGAGAATAGAAAAGCAAGTAATGCTGAATAATTTCTAAAAGAATGTATCGCAAAAGGCACAAAATAAGAGAGAAAAGAGGTTTCCAAAAACTGACAAAGTTACAAATGCTTTTCCCTCATGATAATGCATCATTTTATATTTCTTTCAATTATTTAATTAATGACATAACAGTGATTGTTACTCTTTCTTTCTGTATTTCTGGCTGAGAATTCTATGAGTTCTAATTTTTTTAAGCTTAAAGGAAAAAATAATAATAATTAAAAAAAAACCTTTTCCAACAGAAAGTTTTTCATTTTAGAGGTAAGCGAGTACATATTTATCCTTTTTTCGCTCCTTAAATTTATATTTCCATATATCGACACCTTTGATGTTTCCATTGTAAACCAGAATGAAATTTCCAATTATGTATTCACTTTAAGAAGGTGATATTTTCCTATAAAGATGATTTGTAACTGCTTTAACTGTATTTTAAGGTTTACAGTTCTCAGTTTTTCAAATTTGATTGAAATTTTGTGAATATCAATAAAACTAAATCTTTCAGATAAAAAACAAATCCTTTTGGCAAAATTGGCAATAGTACTGATTTTGAAAAACTTTCATGCGAAACATATTGAACGTCATGGCACACAAATATGTATGACAGAAATATTTCCAAGGGTGCCATACCACAGTAATACGGTGTGCCATCAGTATTTTCATTGAAGACAATTTATTGCAACGAAACGGGCAAGCCCCGATCATGACTAATTGGGGCCCTGGGCAAAGGTAAATTATGGGTACCCCATTTGAATCGTTGCAACTATTCAAATGGTCAGTCATATCGCTCACCCGCAAGAAAAATAACACATCTCGCAAAAATGCATTTTGCGTTTTTCCACTAATACGTCTGTCATAGGTACAGTCGTGGAAAAAAAAAAAGTAAACACCCCCCACTAACTTCTCAACAAATTATCGTAGAAGAAAGTTACTGGTACCGAACGATCGGAAATAAAGTCTACTTTTAAATGATGCATATAAAATTTGTTTAAGGGGCCATCTACATATTAAAACGAACCATAACTTTGTTTTTTCAATAGCAGTACACAATTCTGACAGCATAAATGAACTCTACACCTTTCAATTAGCCTAGAAACAAATTTTTATGCAATTCGTGCCATAAGTTTCCGAGAAATTAATTATTTTAAAATGAGCGTATTTTAAGGGCTGTATCCAAATTGAAGTTCCGAACTCGATTGTTAACCGAGAGAGCCGCCTTCTTGATCAAGATACGTTTAAGGGTCAATGAAACCTGTTTGATTACAGGATAGTAGAATAAATTTCAAAAATTTACTCACTTCTATCATAGACGGCCCTTAAACCATCATTTTGCCGTTTTTTAAGCATAATTTGAAAACTACTTGGAAGAAAAATGTGAAATTTTGGATTTTCATTAAGCAGGACTTACTAAATCTAAATCCATCAAAATAATTGTAGGTTGCAATTCATAATTTTTTCGAATATTAATTTAATAATTCATAATTCATATCATAAAATTATAAAAATTGCAAATTCAAGGTATTTATGTTTGGGTATATTAGTATTATTCCTACACAAAAAATTAGCTCATTAGAAGCATAATTTCAGGAGATATAAATAAAAATATGAAAATGTAATTTAACATTAGAAGTACTAAATTTTGAATGTCTATATAGTCGTTGAGCCAGGGGCTCGTGTGGTTTCATGTCAGCGGACTTAGTAAACTATATATTTTTGGATTCACCACAACAACAGCACCTCATTTATCCATGATACTTTCGAAACCAGGGTAGCTTATGGGCGCCATATTGGAAAATGGCCGCTGTCGTTGAGTCAGGGTTGCGAGAGGTTTCATGTCAGCAGATTTGGTATGCCATACATTTTTTAATTCACCACAACAAGACCATGTCATTTATCCATGATACATTCAAAACCAGGGTAGCTTATGGCGCCATATTGGAAAAAGGCCGCCGTTATTGAGACAAGGCTCGTTGTGGTTTCATGTCAGCGGACTTGGTAAACCACACATTTTTTTATTCACCACAACATCAGAATGATATTTATCCATGATATATTCAAAAACAGAGTAGCTGATGGATGCCATATTGGAAAATGGACGTCGATAAATAGGGTGATTGAAAGATTTCTTGGTTTTGCATGCTATTAAGTTAATTGGGCGATTGAAAAGACAATAAGTAAAGAAATGTAGGGGTCAAAAGGTACATCGAAGTTCAGTCAAAGACCTGCCTTGCATATCTTTGACTGGCATTTCTTCAGAAAAATATCTCTATCAGTCAAGAGATATTTTTGATATCAGGGCAGCATTTCTTCACATGATTCGTGTAAGAACCAAAATTAGTTCTCCATCCAGATGTGTCTTTGAGCAGGATCCAGAAAGACAAACGTGATATCTCATATTTACAGAAGATGATTACCAATGAATGGATAAATCTAGACATGGTAATAGAATCAACTGTAGCAATGACGAATCTAGAAATTGTTGAAGGCATGGTCAAAGCTCATGAGATGTGTGAAGAAGCTTACCAAACTTTCGAGAGAGAATATCTGTCGGAAGATTCAAAGACAGACGAGTTTTTCAAACCTCCAAAGATAAAGAAGCGAAAGACATTTTGTGATTTTAAGAAGAAATAGATAGTAAAATTTAATAAATCAGAGTTTCTTGCTTAGGCAGAAGGAAATCTGTTTGCTCAGATGACAGTCATTGCAGAGCGAAGAAATTTCAATATGAGAACTGTCTTTTCCTACCACCTAGGGCCTCTTTCATAGTCCTTAGCAACACTTGATGGTTTAAAGCGAAAAACTGAAAAATCAAACTGATGGATGTTATGACAAAATTGCGACTGCTGAAAGAATACAAATGATGGTGGTGTTAATATGACTGACGGAATGTGCTTTGTTCAAAGCTACCGCAGGAGCCACAATCATTTCGACAACTAGCCAAGAAACTGTTTTCGAAAATAATACAAGATTCTACATCCTCTCAAAGAATAGATGTTGTATTTGATACATACAGGCACGTGTCAATAAAAAGAAATGAACGAGAAATATGAACTGTTCGTAATGCTATAAAAGTTATATACTCCTGGACACCAGTACTAAAATGGAAGCAGTTTCTATCTGATAAGGAGAACAAGAAAGAACTTATACAATTCATTTCTAATGAATTAACATTATTAAATAGTTGAACATACAAATGATGTACGCTATCTACGGAGAAAAATCCTATAAATTCACGAAATAACAAGTTGAAGAATTCACTAAATGGACCTGCTTCCATGAAGGGCTTTTATTTCGCGTACACCTTGCTTTAGCATCTGGATTTAGAAATATTATTATTATCTCTATAGATACTAATAGGGCAGTTATCACACTGTTTTCTTTAGAAAACGATTTGGAAAACTAGAAAGGATTAATATTTGTAAAATGTGGATCCAATGACAGGGTAAAGTAAAGTACTACAACTTGAGTGAGATGCATGGACTTCTAAGTAAAGCGGTGTGTAATGCATTACCTGAAATGCTTTCACTGTCGGATGCGATACAGTAAGTGTTTTTGAAAGCAAGGGAAAATGATGATTCAGAACACTGAATTTCGGAATGCGCAGGCGCTTGATACTGAAGCTGATATAGCAGAGGAAACAAAGAAACAGCTTGAGTCGTAAGTTTGCCATCTCTATTATGGAAAGCACAAATACTCAGACATCAATGAAATGCGCTATATTCTATATATTTTTCCTGTAAAAAAGGGAATCTGTGGAGTCGCATCGCCTTCTGTCATGTAGTAATACACTCTACCTATAGGTAATGCGAGCTAATTACCACGCTAGTTGCGAAGACGTGCTTAGAGGCTGATCCTGATCTTCCAACCCCAGATAAGTATGGTTGGATTTTTCGAACAGATAGCGTAGGAAAAGGCTATCTATAGGTCCAGTGGAATGGCAGTCTCCTGGTCCTGAAGCTATTTTGGAACTGGTGTCATGTTCTTGTTCAAGAACATGTGTCTCACCATCATATGCGTGCCTTTTTAATAACCTCAGATATAAAGCATATGCAGAGTATAGAACTGTTCTATGACGATGGAAGTTATTTGGACACAGGAATGTCAACCAATGATTATGATAGCAGTGAAGCAGACTAAGATTTCTGTTTTTTATAAACCCGTTCGGGACCAGCATGTTTTACGCGAATTTTATTTGGTTGACACTATTTTTTGTCAAACAATTAAATTTGGCTTAGCAATCAAGAAAATATCTTAATTAAATAAGGAAAATTTTACTTTTCTTTTTAAGTGGTATGAAAAACAAACGATGTAAACACGTTTCCGAAGGTGCATATATGCACCGTAGTCCCGAAGGCGTTAATTCTTAACAGACTAAGTACGATAGTTTCACTAGTTTTAATTTTTTTCTTGAATTGCTGTGTCTTACCACATGTAAATAATATGCATTTAAAAGCAGAACAAGATTTTGGTTTTCTTTCATCACAAATGTCTTTTGAACTGTTTATCCCATTGAAAATGTTAATAAACATAAAGTTAAATGTAAAGATAAGCATAATATTAAAATAAAATCTTAATAAATATATAATTTGTATAACATATTCTGCTTAACAATATTTGTTTTTTTTTTCATTTTTTCATAGAAATCTCTTTGATTATGTGATACTGGCAAAAAAATCATATGTATCTATGTGCGATAGATGGCGCTCATTTTTTCAATATGGCGTCTATAAGCTACCACAAATTTCATCGTATCATCATAAAATGAACTCCTTGGACCATTGTGAATCCAAAAAGGTATATATCATCAAGTCCTCAGAGATGAAACCAAAATCACTAATTTTGGCTTCTGGCTCAACGACTAATAACTCAAAAACGTGTCTTTCGAATGACTTGAAATTTGGTTTCTAGGCATATTTTGAACCGAAGATTTGAAATATCTCGTTAAATTTGGGTACTGCCATTGAAAAAAATGAAGTTTGGATTCGTTTTAATATGTATATGGCCCCCTAAGCAAATTTTATACACACCATTTAAAAGTAGACTTTATTTCCAATCGTCCGGTACCAGTAACTTTCGTCTACGATAATTTGTTGAGGAGTTAGTAGGGGGTATTTACTTTTTTTTTTCCACGACTGTACATCTTATTACACAGAAAGTTTCATAAGTGTAGTTGCACGGAAAATCACTTTATTACGCTATATGTCTATTTGTGACCACAGATGAGGGGTGGATTGTGTGGGGAGGTAAAATTACCCAACTCTCCAAACCTTATCCTGCGTCTTCATATTCTTAATAGTTTTACGCTTTTATGCACGTTTTTACTCCTGCATGCAGAGCTAAGTGCTATTATTTCATGTTACAGTAAAATCATGCAAATTTTCTTTTACCTCTACTGTGAAATTTACTTTTGTCGAGATGTGTCACTTTTCTTGTGGGTGAGCGATATGTGTAATGCATAAACAATATTTTCGTACCTTAGATTTTAAATACAAGAAAGTTCTTAGCTTTTCAGTTCTAAATTAAGCACCTTAGTTAATAAAAATACTCTTTTTTTTTTAGTACAGAACAAAATTCTTTTATATAACTTTAGCAACTTGTTATATTATTTTAAGATGAATTTAATAACTTCAACTTATGGAAGAGTATCAAATACAACATGTAAATATGTGTTAATCAAGTTACTTTCTTTTACATCTTTTTAAATTGTGCTACACAACATACCATCAAATCAAATGCACCCTACTTCACAAATAGAAAGTGTTTTCAATAAATTTAAAAAGATGGCAGTTTTGGGTTTGTTTTTCATATTTAACTCTAAGTTAAAAAAAAAAAAAAAAAACTTTGAATACGGAAAAATGTTTATCTCAATATAACTAAAACTGGTTATTTTCAACCATTAAAGTTTAGATATGATTTAATTTCATTGCTAATAAATACAATCTATTAATCAGAAAGTGTTTTTTCAATAAATTTAAAAATATGGCAGTTTTGGGTTTGTTTTTCATATTGAATTCGAAGTAAAAAAAAAAAAAAAAAAAAAAAAAAAAAAAAAAAAAAAAAACTTTGAATACGGAAGAAAGTTTATCTCACTATAACTAAAACTGGTTATTTTCAACCATTAAAGTTTAGATATGATTTAATTTCATTGCTAATAAATACAATCTATTAAAATCAAAGTATGATTTCTTATGTAATAGTGATTGAGAAAGCATTGAGCTCTGGGAGTTCAAAATGAAATTGTTTTTCAGAAAGTTTAGCAGAATCTTTTAAAGATGAAATCTGTATTTGAAAATTTTCGGAGTTGGAATAGAGAAAAAAAAGTAAATATTTGATAAATTAATATATTGATTTTGGGGCCCCTGAGTAAAGTCCCTATTTGTCCATGCGATAATAAGGGCCTGGAAACGGGATTATTCATAATTTGTTACCATGTATTTAAAAAAAAAAACCTTCTGCTCCCCAGGCATGTTTAGTGATTTCAGTCTGACATCCAACGATTAAAAATAATTAAAATTTGATATTTTTTAATTAAAAATACATAAAATTAACAAATTGTATAAAATTAACAAACATTGTCGTGATTGTGAAGTGTGAATGGACTCGATAAACACTGAAAATCGCTTTGTAAACGACTGCCACAAAAGCCACTTGATCGCAATCTGTGGTGTCAATGTGTTAAAGTGCTTCTTTCGCAATAAGACTTCTAAATCTTAAAGGCTCTTCTCGAATGAGAATTAATAGCACATACCTGCAAATCCCTCACTATTTCTCCGTAAAATGTGGCTTATTTTGATCCAGGTTAAACACGTTTAGAACCAGAAATTTCTTTCAGATGTAATTATGGAGACAGAAAGAAAGAAATTAGCGGCAGTAGAAATGGACGCCCTAAGAAGATCATGCTGGATATCAATAATAGAAAGAATAAGAAATAACAGAATCAAGGAAATGATGAAAATAAAGGGAACAATATTAGATGATATTAAAAAAAAGCAATTAATCTGGTATGGTCATGTCAAAAGATTGAATGATGAAAGACTACCCAAAATCACATTCAATTATGAAACAAAACAAAACAAAACAAAAAAAAAAAAAAAAAAAAAAAAAAAAAAAAAAAAAAGGAAGACCACGAAAGAACTGGATGGATGATATTTCAAAGGCAATGAGGAATAGAGGTCTGGAAGAGGAATGGACCCTCGACCGGAAAAAATCGAAAAAGGCTCTTGTAGATTCTTCGGATGGCGGCATCTGACGCCATAAACCGAGTTTATATATATATAATACATTTAAATAAGTTCCACGAAGAAACATGAAATTAATTAAATATTGTTGGAATTTTATTCCATATGGAAGGCATGAATGCGAAATTCCTCAATAGCAAACAATAAAAAAGTTAAAAGTTTTACTTTATATTTTGACGTATTATTCAGTAGAAATATATTCTTCTTAGGATGAACAAAAAACATTTATTTGAAGATTAAATACACTAGAATAATATGCTGGGCACAATACTGATCACACTTTACAATAAAACAAAACAGATGACTATTCTTCAGACTATTTACAAACACAAATATAAAGAAATACTTTGAACTATGGTTTGTTGCAGTTTTTTAATGTATAATATTATTATTCCTTTGGAATATTATTGGATTTTTAATCCAGCAGCATTTTGCTGCCAACTACTATAAGGGAGGGAGAAACACTAACTGTTCTGAGTGTCTGTGCCAGTAAAAAAAACAAAAAGGATTGTCTGATGCTGCCATCTGGTGGAATGTTCTTGAAACAAAAGAGCAATTTTCTAACAAATATATATTAAATAAATTTTCTGGTTCGAAACGTGTTTAACTTAGGTCAAATTAAACCACATTTAACGGAAGAATAGTTGGCTATTTATAAATGCACTTAACAAAAAAAGACAAATGTTTCTTAAACTGCAAAAATATAATATAGCCACGAACGAAAATATACAATAACATCGTCCGAGGTACCCAAGATTCCGAAAAGCATTTTTTATTGTTAGAAATCTCAAAACCCGATATATTTTCAAGATTTAAAGAAGCATTTATAAAAGCGAAGTTTATTTTGCTGACACTGATTTTCAGAAACTTTCCCGAGCAGTTTTTATCTACCCTATTAAAATTCGTGCGTGTATCTATGTAACCTCAAAAACTCGGAAACCATAGGGTGCAGGGTTACGGAATTTAGCACGCGAGTTGCTGGTAGGGGGCTATAAACGACTGGGGCAAAAAATTCGAAAATTTTACATAGATTTTTTTTATGTTTTTGACGAATTTTTGCCTTTTTTATATTCAACCCGTAATCGCGCGAGTTCTAACCAGTTCTAAATGTTTACTGCAATGTGAGATATACATATTACGTACGCCACGCTGCAATACTAAGAAGCTGTAGCGGGCATTACGATAATTCTTTTACCTCACATGCAAATATTTAGAGATATACATATTACGTACGCCACGCTGCAATACTAAAAGAAGCTGTAGCGGGTATTACGGAAATTCTTTTACCTCACATGCAAATAATTAGAGATTATTTAATTGCGTTTAATTATTACCCTTTTTTAAAAATAAAGAAAAACATTTTATCACAAACATCAACAAAACTTTTTAATCTATTTATTCCCTTTTTCCAAGTATATCGTTTTATCGTCTGCTGCCATATCAACATGATAAATTAAATTTCATTAAAAAATTCATAGTAGTAGAAAAATATTTTTCTAAATCGAATAGTTATTTTTAATTTTGGTTTTAGAATTAAATTTATGAACTCCCGTGCGTAGAACGGGTTAAAGAGCTAGTAATGTATTAATACGTTTTATCAAACCGGAATATCGTTTTGTAAGACGCTATGAATTCTCAATTAAACATTTTCAGCTACTTATTTGAATTTATACGTGCTAGAGTAACAAAGTAATGTTAATGTTGTTAAATTATCGCGTTTCTCTGATAAACATGTTTGTTCAGCAAGAAAATGTTTACATGAGAACTGATAGTATTCCAGTCTGAGATAACTGATTAATACACTAATAAAACTACTCGAAAACGTTTCCGAAAATCAGTGGCAGCCAAAGAAATGTTGTTTTTATAAATGCATCTTTAAATCTCAAAAATATGTTGGTTTCTGAGTCTTCTAAAGATAAAAAACGCTTTTCGGAATTATGGGTAATTCGGAAGAGATTATTCAATATTTTCATTCGTGGTTATATTATATTTTCCTAGAATAAAAATATGTGATTAAATTATATTTCTTAGATTAAATTTTTTTCTACAATGCATGGTAGAATAATACAGCGCGTTAAGAAATTATAAGACCACTTTGATTTTGAAAATTATGAAGTAAATAAAGGTTCTAATTATAGTTTAAACACATGAGATATCAAAATACAACATATTTATTAAAATTAGTTTGCAATAATTTTGAATAATGCAATAAATATGTTAACGAAAATATAAGCAATGATTGAAAAATACACTGTTAACAAATTATAAGACCACTTGTCTAAAAACAAAAATAATATGTAAATTAATACGATATTGGTCCTTCATTTTTCCTTATAACCTCAAACACTCTGTTTTTCATAGAAGTGACCAGGTTATTAAGTACATATTCAGATATTGTGCCATTCTTTTACAATGGCTACTTCTAGTTTATTGGCAGATAAAAACTGTTTATTATTAGCATAAACTTTGCGTCTTAATACGCCCCAAAGATTTTCCATAGAGTTCAAGTCTGGACTTCGATTTGGCCATGACAAAACATGAATATTTTCTTTTTTAAACCATTGTTTGGTGGATTTAGACACATGGCAAGAAGCATTGTCCTGCTGAAACATCCAGTTAGCACCACCTGAAAAAGGTCCAAACGGTATCAAATGATCATATAACATAGCCTGATATTGCACAGAGTTCATGCGTCCCGAAATTTGGGTTAAATCGCATAATCCATCATGACAAATCTCCCCAAACCATTACTGATCCTCCCCCCATTTGTCGTCTGAAGCATTGTTTCGGTTCCTTCCTCAAATAATGCCAATAGTGTTTGTAACCATCAGGACCGTCAAGATTAAATTCTTTTTCATCTGAAAATATCACTTGTTTCCATTTCTTGTCCCATGACATGACATTTTTAGCCCATTTCAGTCTTTCTTCTTTGTGATGTTTCATTGAACTCGTTTTTTTTTTTTTAACAGTTTCATACATTTTACATTATTATTTGATTTCAGACTCTTCCAAACTGATACGTGTGAGGTTCTTTTGCTGAAACGGTTCGAAATTTCCGGAGTTGAAAGACCTTTTTGAGTTGTTAATCGGAATGTTTGTCAATCATCCCGTGCTGTCAAAATCCTTTTTCTTCCAGATCGTTTAATTTTATTTGAATCCTTTTTTCTAATTATTTCATTGTGAATGGCAGTTTTAGAACGTTTCCTTAACCGAACTATTTCTCGTTCAGATTTACCAGCACCCTTATAAAATTAAATTTTTCTTACTTCGGTCGCAGACAGCTCTTTACCCCGCAGTATCTTCAAATATATTGTAAACAACACTATCTAAACCTGCATCTTTGCTTCTCGGGAATACTTATACGATATACAAACGCCTACGTTTTATAATGATTCTGATGTGACGTATAATATGCTAATTTCTTCATTTCTTCAGGTGGTCTTATAATTTCTTAACAGCCACCTTATTTACGTTCTAAAAAAAAAAAATAAAAATTAGAAGATTTTAATAAAATGTAACTTAAATTTTAATGAAGTACTTATAACAGAAAACATTCTACTATCAATTTTAAATACATACGCTAAAAATTTGCATATTGTGTCTTCTTCTTCAGAAGTGTACTAATTCGTTAGTGGTCTTATAATTTCTTAACGCACTGTACAGTTTCAATTTTATAAAGTCAAATCATTACGAAAGGGTACCGCATATTAAATCCAAACTTAATTTAGAATTTTAACTTAGAACTATCAACACTGGAAATCAGGGCTTGATGACCAAAGGGGTAGAGTTCCATCAGTAAATTTTAATAGAAAATTTTGCCTTATTTAAATGCCCTATTCATTCTAAATTACTTCCTTGAATAAGAAAAAATTTTCATTCCTTTTTACTGGTGGAAGTTTGTCCCATTAGTAATCGGGTCTTGCTGGTAATGTGAAATAACAAAAGGGTTACTAATCGTTCCAATTTTTCTGGGACATCCAGATTTTTATGAAAAATTTGAATGTCCCGAACGGGACAGCTAATTACACGATTTAGCATATAAATCGTTTGTTCAGATTTTTCTTTTGAGCATCTAAAGAGTGAGACTGATGTATGAGGAATTTAATTTATTGAAACCATCTGTTAATGCAATTCCAAAAATGTTAAAAGATTTTGCAGCACAGAAATGAAATTAAAATATTTCTAGACATTCCTGCAAAATTATACTGAAATTATATAAGATAAATTCTTTTAAGTATACTAGATTCCAATTGCCATGTTGACTGAATGTCTTCCAGAATTAATTTAAAATGGAACTGAAGCAATCTTCACGTTTGATGATGAATTCGGAATTAGTTGTTTATTTCAACGTGCAGTACCCAAATTTATCAATAAATTAAACAGTAGGCAGAAGCTCTCCAGGGAATAAAATCATGAAAAAGAGTCAGAACCTAAACACCCGATTTTAGTGGTTGACTCGTAGGTTTAACATTGTGTTTTCCTGCACCCAAAGGTATGAAAAGATGGAGGACTGGGAGCAGGAAAACACAATGGTAAAACTACGAGTCAACCGCTAAAATTGGGTTTTCAAGTGTTTTCCACCGAGATAGGACTTGGCAGACCGATTGCGATTTAATATGCGAATCGAGATTTAACTAATCCTAAAATTTCATCCGTGAACTCGATGAGGTGATTGTCTGTGTTGCCGGCTCCCGTCTATGACTATACTCCCTGTAGGAAAAATCGGCTTTTCACGGTCGAACATCCTCTTTTCATTTTCCCTTCGTTACCATAGTTACTAACATAAGATAAGGGCAGAGGAGTGACCAACGAAGGGTTAATGAAAAGAAGACGTTTGTCCTTGAAAAGCCAATTTTTCCTACAGGGAGTTTAATGACCGATTTTCTTTGTCCTCTAATATGCGGAAGTTTTCCCAAACTGACTATATGAGCTATATATCTTTCAGGATGAAAGTTTGGGTAAAGGAATATGTTCCTAAAAAGAAGTAATCTAAAAAAAAATTGCATTTAAAGTCAATAACAGACTTAAAAAAACGATTAACAGGCAATAAATTTATTATTTCTTAAAATGATGACCAATTTGTTTTATTTCATAAATAAATTTTCTATTTTTTATTGATATATCATTTTAAGAGAAAGACTATTCTTGTAAATTAATTTATTTAGTTTTTAGATGGCGCGACTATTTTGTGGGATAACATGAAATGAAATTAGCAATTCCTTCAATTTCGTGTTAACGAGATTATATACTGTTAACTAATATTTTTCTATGAAATTTACTTCTTTAAGATTCTGTAATGATGCAAAATTAATTTACATAGCCTCAGCCATATTTATTTTTCTTATACAGTTTATCAATAATTGTCTACCACTTTTATTAAATTTTATTAATTATTCCATTCAGTAATACATATATACAAGGGTGAAAATGAAAATGTGCTCTTAAAAAATACCAATTTAAAAACTGAAATTAACATGCTTCAAAATATTTCATAAGCTTTTAATTCATTTATAAAAATCTATTGCTGAAACTATGTAACTCTATGAATTTATTCTTCTTTCATCGTTACTGTTATAACTTTATTGATTCTTATTACAATGAAAATATCTGATTAGACAATATCTGGGTTACGGATTAAACCGGGAATTTGTTGCAAAACAGTTGTTCATTAGCTCTGTTTCGTGCTATTCATTAAATAGTAAATCTAATTTACAATAGCTTCTAGCGACGCGAATAAATTAATTTTCCTCTTTTCTTCAGTCTGCTTCAGTTAATTTTCAAAATTTTCATTGAAAGTTGGCAACTGAAAAAAATCTTATTTTTAAAATATTTAAGGGATTAAATTACACAAGTTTTCTAGATTAAATTTTTAATTAAAAAAATTATAATGCTGAAGTAGGAAAGGAATTATTTATGGATTTCATGGCTGCTTTGCATAAATTTGAATTACCTTAATAACGTCCCTTTTCTTGTAAAACTCGGGTATTGGATGTAATAAATTGTACACTTAAATAAGTAAAATAATTCATAGTCCTTTCGTTATGAAAAGGGCTAAACTTTTCATTTTTACTTTCTTCTACCTTTACAAGAAGAAAGTATTGGATTCGTGAAAATTTTCGACTTCCGGTTTTCGACGGATTTATACGTTTTAGAATGCCCCGAACACGAATTGATCGTTTTTAGAAAATGTCTTTCTGTGAGTCTGTCTGTCACTCTGTGAGTCTGTATGTGACAAAAATTTTGTGGGCACTCTATCTCAAGAACTAATGCACGGAATTTCACAAAACTTTAGATTCAGTTAGACCTTGATATAAACTGGACCTAATTAGTTTTTGGTGAAAATCGCCCAACAGGTGGCGCTGCTATGAGGCTTTTTCACGATTACTGCAATAGCTGTATCTCAAGAACTGCTGTACGGATTTTCATAAAACTTCGGATTCAGTTAGTCCAAGATATAGTTTGGTGTTGATTACTTTTTTGTAAAAATCGCCCGACAGGTGGCGCTGCTATGCTGCATTATTCATGATTATCGCAATAGCTCTAACTGAAGAAAAAACTCACGAATTTTCATCAAACTTCAGATTCAGTTAGTTACTGATATAAATTAGGGCTGTTTAATTTTTGGTGTGAATTGCCCAACAGGTGGCACTGCTGTGCCGCATTTTTAATGATTTCCGCAAGGGCTGGATCTCAAGAACTAATGCACGGATTTTCATCAAACTTCAGATTTAGTTAGGCCTTGATATGAATTGACGTTTTATACATTTTGGCGTAAATCGCTCAACAGGTGGCGCTGCTACGCTGCATTTTTTGCGATTTCCGCAATAGCTTTATCTCAAGAACTAATGCTTGGATTTTTAACAAACTTCAGATTCAGGTATACCTTGATATCAATTAGTGCTGTTTGTGTTTTGGTGTAAATCGCTCAACAGGTGGCGCTGCTATGCTACATTATTCAGAATTTCCGCTGTAGCTCTATCTCAAGAACTAATGCACGAATTTTCATCAAATTTCAAATTCAGATGTACTTTGATATGAATTGCTGCTATATTGGTGTTATTTCTTGTACTATTTAAATGATTTAATTGACGTGATTTATATAGAAGAAAGTTTTGTGATGGCCACAACATACTAGTTTTAAATTGTTATTGAAAAATAGTCATGATTTCATTTTGGCGTTGTTGCCTGGTGGCAATAGCGCCATATATGTCATAATATGCCACTATATGTGACATAATACGTCATGTGACATAATACGTCACTTTTGTTTTCTAGTTTACTTCAACATTATAACTTATTATGCAGGGTGTCCCTGAATTTATGTGCCAAACTGTAAGAGAAGATAAAATACACATAAAGAAGAAGCAATTTTGGTATAGAAATGTGGGGTTGGAAGGGAAAAGTTTTGGCGAAAAACAAAGAATGCGGAGGAAATTAAAACAAGCGTTTTATTTATATAACAATTACAGTAAGTGCTCAAATATGCTACTGCCAACATCAATACATACCTCGCAGAGTCTAGCAAGGAACTGGCATATCCTTTCGAAGTTTCCAGATATTTCATCTATGAGACAGTAGTTGACTCTAATGAGGACCTCATTGTAAGACTTTTAGTCGTTGCTGCAGATGTTCGTGAAACGCTTGGAATATGCGAAAGCATGCGGATCAGCCCCCGGGCCCCCTATTTGAGGGGAAAATCACTATATGAGCGTAATTAGAATTTTCATTAAGAGGGTGCCAAATAATTAAAATTGGCCAAAAGTTACCCAAATTTTTTTTGACCAAAAACATTTTCAAAAATTTAAAAATTGAGTGTGTTTCTCCCCTTCCACTCTCTTCTTCTTGTACTCCATGCTTTTTCCCTCCATAAAACTTGGTTCGCATGTTAAAACACAATTGGTCTGCCAAGTCATATCTTGGTGTTAAACACCTGAAAACCTGATTTTAGCGTTTGACTCGTAGGTTTACCATTGTGTTTTCCTGCACCCAAAAGGTTTGAAAACATGGAGGACTGGGAGCAGGAAAACACAATGGTAAACCTACGAGTCAAACTCTAAAATCGGGATTTCAGGTGTTTTCCACCAAGTTATAACTTGGCAGACCAATTGCGTTTTAATATGCGAATCAAGTTTTAACTAATTCTGGAATTTCAGCCGTGAACTCGATAAGGTGATTGTCTGTACTGCCGCCTCCCGAAATACATAGATAATGATTTCAATTACAATTACAATTTTACTATAACAACTTATTAATCCATTGTTTTCAAGTGAAATTCGTTACTGACGTTTTCCTCTTAACGAATATTGTTAAAACTATTTATGATGACCAATTACGGGTGTTTTCCTTTTAGACATCTTATGAAATACGTAGATAAGCAAAGGGAAAGTTTGCAAACAAACATCTCATCAACCAATGTATTACTTTTTTCTACTAGTTTCCTCTTGTTTTCTTACTTGTATTTTTCCTAAAGTTGTGACTATCTTTGTTGTGATACCCTGTATACAGATGTCAATAGTACCTTGCATAAAATTTATGTATATGGGGCATTCTTACAATCTTTTGGCTTTCAGGAATAAAAATCTGGTGAAATTAAACTTGCTAAAATAACATTTTAATCTGATATACGAATGCCTTAATGATTCAAAATAAAGAAAAAAATGGTCAGCAGCGAAATTTTTTCTTATTTAACTGAGGTTTAAGTTAAACTTACGAGTTTAATTTTCCATACCATTTTACCACTAAAATTTTTTATTTTCTTCTAAATTTTTACTTATAATGAATTTGCATAGTACCCACAGGACATTCAAATAAGATATAATAACAATGTAGTATTTTTAGTACAAAATTTTGGTGTAACATTGCCTTAAAGGGGTGTTAAAGAAGGGACGGTAAGGGAAAAAAAGGGGAAGGTATAGGAAAAAGGGGACGGTAAGGGGAAAAAAAGGGATGGTAAGGATGGGACGGTAATGAAAATTACCACCTATTTTTTGGCAAATCATGTTAATAATAATTTTTTTCGGAAAGTGCAGGAATAAACATTGGGGACGGTAAACATACCAATAAAGCCACGATGCTTGAAATTGATATTTAAATGCTGATTTAAATTCTGCTGTAAATTTACTGTCAAAGAATTTTAGACATTCTTTCTCTAGCATACTTCTGCATGAGAAAAATCTTGATAAAAATTCTGTGGCTGTGTCTGAAGTGATTTTCTGTATAATTTTAGAATAGGGACGGTAAGGAATCGAAAACCCAGGGACAGAGTTAAAAAAAAATAATAACCATAAGAATGTGTGCAGGTTAATTTTTTGCTACATATTTATATAAAACAATAGTCCCAGTGTTCGGAAAAAATACACCGAATTACTTTTATTGAAACAATTTCATACAGACAGCTCCAAACTTAAAAAACAGCATCAGGGACACGGGACGATATAGGAGTTTCCTGGATATTTGGATCCCCAACATCGTCCAAAACTTATTTATCTCGTATTGTTATGCAGTCATGCAATGGGATGTTCCCCAATATATGAAAAAAAAACCCCACAAGAATATGTTCTAAAATAAAAATTATTATTCAGGGACTTAAAAGTCAAAAGATTGTGAGAATGACAATACATACAAAGGGCATAAAATTTAGTTCTAGCGACTGAAACATAATTCACGAACAATTTCCATAGACAGACAGAAGATAGGACCTCAGAATGATGCTTTACCCGGGGTTTTACATTGTATAAATCGGGCTCTGCCTTTCCTTGCATGTTTTATAACCTGAGTTATTGTTGACAATTTTAATCAAACCAACTGGGAAACGGAAAATAGCATTTCACAGTTCCACTGTATTTCAGTGAAAATTTTACTGAGAAGACTAAGAGCTATTTCACTTAATTAATTTAAATCTATTTTATTTTCTTGAAAGAATCGCATGTTTTTGTTTTGATAGTAATAGAATTTTTTGAATTTTGCATACTAATTGCCATTTACAAAATTTCCTTTTTTAAAAGATTTTAGGGCCGCTATCTATTATTGAAATGCTTAATTAGTCAATTTCCAGTAATGGACACATCATGTGGCTATTTTTAAAAGTGTAATGCCAGTAATAGCTAGTGCTTTACAAATAGGAAAAAATGTGGTCACCAGCAACAATTTTTAGATGCCAGTAAAAGGCACCTGTGTGTCTCCCTCTTTCACACACACACACGCAATACTTAAATATAGTTTTTCTAAAAGCACATGTTTTTTATAAATTGAATGAGAAAAAATAACTAGTATATAGCAACGATATGACATGAATTGCTCAACGTGTTGAACTCGGTTAATGAATTAATTTTAATGAGGAAGACAAACACTGTCGCCAGCTAAAATATTTTGGTCACCAGCGGTGATCTGAGGATTGTTTCTGTCAGAAAATAGCCCTAATGGCTATTACATGATCTTTCATGATTTAATTGAAAGCTAATTAATCAGGTTTAATTTTTAAATTACACTTAACAAAATGTAATAAGAATTTTTTTTCTAAAATATCTACTTTAATTGAATCTCACATGGTTAGTAAAATTTTTAAATTAAAGAACTTTTTTCTCATACTCTACCTTGTATGTTTTATAATCTGGGTTATTATTGTTAATAATTTTACTCAAACCAATCAGGAAGCAGAAAATAATGTTCAATGGCATAGGGGAGAGCTTATAGGGCTCAAATGAAGGCAATCTTTTAGATCACACGAGTTGTTAAAAAACTATGTCTGTCTTCAATACTTGATTATTTATCTATGACATAACAATTTTGTACAAAAAAACTATAAATATTGATTGTAAGTAGTAAATTTGAAGATCAGGAACCTGATCATCTGCTCTGAGTTTTTTTAAAATTATTTTATTTAGTAGTACTCAAAATATTCATACCGCATTTTCATTTCTTTCATAATAGTATTACTAATTAGTTTAAATAATATTAGCCATTAATTACTACAATAGTTGAGTCTCTATATAACAAAATCCATTGTTTTAATCACAAAATTCGTTATATAGAAAAATTCATTGAATAGAGAATGACGTAAATAATCGTATTTAATGTGTAAATTAAAAAAAATGTTTTGAGGGTGTTTAATTGAGATTTTGAAATGTTTAACTCTAAATTTTAATGTCGTATTGTATTTTTTAACTATTTAAACAGCTTCGAAATGGAAGACAAACATTTATTTCAAAGCATAGTAAAAAAAAAAAAAAGACGCATAAAGAAAAGTTACATTTGTTTTAGACGAAGAAATCTGTAATGTTTGGTTGTTTTTATTTCAAAAAATGTTACATTCTCGTAAAAATGTTTACACTTTAACAAGGAATGAAGAATTGGATCGGGAATATTTTTCTCTAATTGAAGTTCTCTCCTTATAAAATCTTAAGAATTCATCACACATCATTTCACAATTGATTTTATTTTCTTGTTGTAAGTTTTCACTTTCCCATTCACTGTCGCTCTCAGCAATGAGATTGTTATCCACCTCTAAAGAATCAAACACAGCAGCATTTACTCCGACACTTCCGCGTTCCTTAATTATTCTCAATTTCTCTTTCAAATCTACTACTCATCATCGTCAGAATCCATAGAATCCTTCGGTTCAGAAAATCCGGTCTTTTTGAAAAAATTGTACATCGTTTTTTCAGCGACATCGAATCCACAAGCTTTATAAAGTTCTGTAATACCCTTTTTAAGGTTAATGATGTCGAGGATGGAATCTGTTTTTTTCAGTAACTATGATCAGTTCTTTAAGAATTCTTTTCTTCTAATGCCCCTTTAGATTTTTTATTGCTCCCTGGTCCACTGGCTGCTGTTTTGATGTGCAATTGGTCGGTAAAAAAATGACTCTGATGTTTTTCATTTTCTCTCCACAGTTTTTAGAGTGAGCTGGACAATTTTTATTAAGCAAAGCAATGTTTCGGTGTTGTTTTCTCATTTTCTTGTCGAGTGCTTTTAAACATTTTAAAAATTTCAGTGCTCATTTAGGACGTTTTATTAAAATCATAGTCCACTTCTAAGGATTTCACTCTTTTAAAACACCGAGAAGATTTATTTTTGTCAAAAACCAGCATCTGTAATTTTTCCCCCTATCATGTTAACACACAACAGAACAATAATCCTTTGTTTTCTGTCTCTGCCGCTATAATATTTGTTTTCTTTAAGGGGTCTTTAAGGGGATACCTTTTAAACGCTTCGAAAATTAACGAAAAACTTCAAAGTTTGAATTAGTCTATCTTCAAAACCTTTTTATGAATAAACATGGAATTTTGAATATTGATTAAACAGATTGTGCTTCGTAATATGCTACCATTATAAATTTATTAGCCTGTTACAGAATTTGTGTATTGTTGAAATCAAAATAGCTCTTTTTTTTTACTCCATAAGTCATTGCGCGCATGATATCTTGAGAAAGTATGTGTGGATGGTCATGAAATTTTGGTAAAGATACTAAACAAATATGTGTGTTTAAAATGAACTACTTTTAAGTATTTACTATGGTAATATTTTTAGCTATGACTATTTTTATTCATTAAAAATGTAAAATTTAAATTTTTTTACAAAAATATTTTTGATATAGTTGATGAAATAATTTTGGCCTAAGCGTAGTTCATTTTAAACACAATATGTTTAGTATCTTTACCAAATTTCATAACAGTCCATACATACTTTCTCAAGATATCAAGCGCGCAATGACTTGTGGAGTAAAAAAAGAGCTATTTTGATTTCAACAATACACAAATTCTGTAAAAAGCAAATAAATTTCTAATGATAACATATTACAAAGCACAATCTGTTTAATCAATATCCAAAATTTCATGTTTATACATTAAAATGTTTTGAAGATAGACTAATTCAAACTTTGAATTCTTCTGTTAAATTTCGTCGCGTTTAAAAGGTACAAGACCCCTTAAACGCCAGAATTTTGTGTGGAAGGCACTTGTAAAAAAACTCCTTATTCCTCAGTGTTGAAAATGCTCTCGGAAGAAAAATCTTTCAGTATTTCTGGTATCTTAAGACTATAATTCTCATATACTGTCTCCTGAGCATCCTCACTTTTACCACAGACAGTTTTCTGCAATAACCCATGTCTCTTCTTGAACATTTCTATTGCCAACCAACACTGCATTGGAATTCAGAGTGCCCAAGAGATGAGTCTTAATCTAGATCAATTTCTAAAATCATTGGTGTGGAAAGTCGTAAATTCCGATTCCTTATCCCCTCTAATCCTCTTAAGCATTGCTTCATAAAAATCCTTACACTGACATGTCCTTTTTAGGTGCGTTCCTAATTATATAAATACGTAGCACCTATAGCCGTCGTTCAGTCCGTCTGTCTGTCCGTCCGCATATAACAGAGCAAAAACTACCCAACCGAATGATCTGAAATTTTAAATATATAATTGTTGCAAAATTTTGTCGAGTTATTTCAAATTTTATGAAAATAGGATGTATAGTTTAATTACAGGGACATTCAAAAGTTTTCCGTTACATTACGGCCAATGGGAAAAATAATTGCAAGTGCATTTTAATGATGTTACAGCCTTCCGAATGATCTGAAATTTTAAATATATAATTGTTTCAAAATTTTGTCGAGTCATTTCAAATTTTATGAAAATCGGATGTATAGTTTAATAACAGGGACAGTAAAAAAATTTCCGTTACATTAAGGCCAATGAAAAAAAAATATTTCAAGTGCATTTTAATGATGTTACAGCCTTTCGAACAGAATGAAATTGATATTATGAAGGGTACTAAAATAAACTTTCAGTACAATATGCCGTGCAAAAAATTATTATAAAACTAGTTATAGTATGAACGCACCTCATTTGCCACGTTTGACGAGCAGTTTCCAACTTGTTCTTTTTCTCGCCGGACCAAGATCCGATTGTTTTCGGTGATTGATTCCCGATTTTTTGTGATATTGATAGAGTGAATGCTTTATTTTTTGCCACATCCTTTTTTTAGTTCCTTATGGAGTTCTTTCAAAATCTCAACTTTATCAGAGAGAGGTATGCACATTCTCGGAGCCATTTTTGGAAGATTGCACTCGCAAAGATGAAGTTTAGTAAAAATTCTTCTCTCAAATGACTTATCATACAAAAGAATTCTCTGAGTTACCACAAACAAAAAAATCCACATTTAGGGAAATTGAGTTTTTCGATGTATAAATAAGTAATATTGACTATTTTGTTATAAATATACGTGAACATTTTTCAGTAAGCTACTATACTTAATAAAATAACATAACTATAGACACTGTTCAAATTTCCTTCGCTGCTTAACCGTTATCTCTCCATTGTAATTGTACAGTCGTGGAAAAAAAAAGTAAACACCCCCTGCTAACTCCTCAACAAATTATCGTAGACGAAAGTTACTGGTACCGAACGATTGGAAATAAAGCCTACTTTTAAATGACATATATAAAATTTGCTTAGGGGGCCATCTACATATTAAAACGAATTCAAACTTCATTTTTTTCAATGGCAATACCCAATTTTAACAAGCTATTTCAAATCTTTGGTTCAAACTATGCCTAGACACCAAATTTCAAGTCATTTGAATGATAAGTTTTTGAATTATAAACATTCAAAATTGAGTGCTTCTAATGTTAAATTACATTTTCATATTTTTATTTATAACTTCTGAAATTATGATCCTAATGTTTTAATTTTTTGTGTCGCAATTGTACTAATATACCCAAACATAAATACGTTGAATTTGCAATTTTTATAATTTTATGATATGAATTATGAAATTAATATTAAAAAAATTATGAATTGCAACATACAATTTTTTTGATGGATTCAGATTTATTAAGTCCTGCTTTATGGAAATCCAAAATTTCGCATTTTTCTTCCAAGCAGTTTTCAAATTATGCTTAAAAAACGGCAAAATGATGGTTTAAGGGGCCGTCTATGATAAAAGTGACTAAATATTTTGAAATTTCTTACGCTATCCTGTAATCTAACAGGCTTAATTGACTGCTTAAGGTGCCTTGATCAAGAAGGGAGCTCTCTCGGTCGACAATCGAGTACCGAACTTCAATTTGGATACAGCCCTTAAAATACGCTCGTTTTAAAATAATTAATTTCTCGGAAACTTATGGTACGAATTGCATAAAAATTTGTTTTTAGACTAATTGAAGGATGTAGAGTTCATTTATGCTGTCAGAATTGCGTACTGCTATTGAAAAAAACAAAGTTATGGTTCGTTTTAATATGTAGATGGCCCCTAAATACATTTTATATACATCATTTCAAAGTAGACTTTATTTCCAATCGTTCGGTATCAGTAATTTTCTTCTACGATAATTTGTTGAGGAGTTAGTAGGGGTGTTTACTTTTTTGTTCCACGGCTGTACATGAAAAAGTGGATCCCCTTCCACGCTCGAGTTTTTTATTCTTTTAATTGGTATATTTCCCCCTAATTCAAATTTTGAAATATAGCATAATTATAGACATTGTCCATTTTCCAATTACTGCTTAACCCTTTTAACTCCCCTTTAATTTTTAACATGAGTAATAATATGCCCTTCTTTTTCAATTATTAATTATTTTATATAGAAAGTTCTCACCTTTCAAATTTCAAATTATAGTATAATAATAGACATTATTCATTTTCCTATTACAATTTAACCCTCATCCCCCCTTTAAATTTTAACGTGAGAAAGAAGATACCCTTCTTTTTTCAATTATTTAGAATATATTTTTAATGGTTATTTTGACCGTTCCACCCTAAATTTTTAAAATATAGCCTATTAACAGACTCTGTTCATTTTTAAATCACTGCTTGACCCTTGTCTTTCCTTTAAATTTTTATATGAGAAAAAAGATGCCTCTTTGAGGTTCGAGTTTTTTGTTATTTTGAATGATAAAATTCTTCCTTTCTTCATTTAATTTTGTAATAAAGCCTAATTATAGATACTGCCCATCTTCTAATTACTACTTCACAATTATTTCTCCTTTACATTTTAATTTGAGAAAGAAGACGCCCTTCTTTTTTAATTACTTATTATTTTACATGGAATAATTTCCTCTTCGAATTTTGAATAATAGTCTAAAAATAGACACTATCCATTTTCCAATTACAACTTAAATCTTATCATACCTTTCAATTTTAACATGAGAAAGAAGATGCCATTCTTATTAAATTAATTGGAGTCTATAACTTAAATGATAATTTCCCTCGCACCCTTAATTTTTTGATATATAATATATAGCATAAAAATAGACCCGGCTCATTTTTCAACCACTTCTTAACCTTTGTCTTTCCTCTGTATTTTTATATGAGACAGAAGATACCTTTCTTCTGACGTTTAATTTTTTTTGATATTTTATATTGTAAAATACGCTCCCCGTCTTCTTTCATATTTTGATGTATGGCAAGATAAATAACACTGCCTATTTCCAACCATTACTTAATCCTTTTCTCCCTTTTAATTTTTTACATGAGAAATAAGATGTTCTTTTTTTTTCAATAATTTAAATTCGACAAGGTCCAATATTCTCCTCCCCCCACACACAAAGTTCTGGAAATTATTTCGTTTAAAGTTCTATTGATTATTAATTTCATTCACTAATTCAAAATTAATTTTCATTTATAACTTAACTCTTGTTTCTCCTTAATTTTTTATTATTGAACACCATGATGTACTTTCCTTATGCTCTAGTTTTATTTAGTTCAAAATTTGTTTTGAATACTGGCAAAACATAGGTTAAGTTTCTTTTTCTATAATCACTTAACCCATGCTCATTCCAATTCCCGAGTAGATAGCTGTACCTTCCTACGTTCTTGCTGCTTGGAACTTGATCAGGCTTTTGAATTTAAGCAATAATGTTAGGTATGGTATTCGGCTAAAGGTTTTGGACATGTATTTTGTCCATGTTTTACTCTTTTGAAGAATAGTAAATGCTGAAATATTATTTACCACCGCCCCTTTCTTTTGTACATATTATTATTACTTTTAATACTTTGGTTTTGTGGGGTTCCCAAATTCTTTTTGCGCCATTTTATCTACTTAAAATGCAATTATATCTCCTTTTAAGTTTTATTTTATATTATTTTAGGCACAGTAATTATGTTAATTAGTTTCGGAAGTTTTGGCATCTGGTTTTTGCTTTTACCTTTCCCATGGGATACTGTTCCACCCTTTGTTTAATTGAGATGGGTTTCTTGGAGCTTGCCGATCTATTTGCTGTTCCTCCTGTTCCTATTTTATAGTCATGTGATATTGCATTTAGCCCTCTTAATGCTACATATTCTGATTTTACTTGACATATTTATATTTATATAGTATTTGTAATATTTAGTTTTTTTATTTCAGCAGTTATCTTATTTTTTATACTAGTTTTATTAATACATCAATTACTTAAACAATCGAACCCGATTAAGACGCGTTTTAAGGGACTGGACAAAAGTCGCGTATTAGTCCCTCCGAAACGAGCGTATTTTACAGAATTTTTAATCTTTTATCACCGCTTTTTCAAAAGAGAAAAATTTTCCCAATTTAGTCGGGAAAATGCTCTGATTAAATAAGGCAAAATTTACAATAAAAAATAACTGGTGGGAATAATCAAGGGTTCTGAGCACCTTATGCGTACGTATACGTGAGGCTCGTCCCCAAGGGATTAAGCGGGATCACGTATTAAACGGGGTTCATATAATGTTACAGGAACAGGGTTTATTACCCATTTAGTCGTCTAAATTAATTTTGGAGCTTTTGTTTATATCTTTAAGGTCAAAAATTGTTTTTCTTTTTGCGTATATTTAATTTAAAATTTAACTATTCAAGTTTAGCTCATTGCTTTTTTCCGTTCGGAATCCTTGTTCTTCATCATACTTGCCCTTATTTGCTTTGTTTTTGGAGTCATGGGCACACGCATACGGTATCTTTTTTTACGTCTTTCATAATGTCTTCTAAACTTCAAAATTCACTTGTACTGATGTCTTCGTGATTTCAATTAGTCTTTGGCGAAGATAAATTTTTTTCCAATGCGTTGAATCACAATATTACAATATTGTGACAGAAGGTGGTGAACAACACCTCGTGTTAAGCATCACTTTTGTTCCATGTAAAATTGGACTCTCGTAAACAGTTTGCATTGTTTTTGTTTGGCGCTATCTCAATACGTACTGAAGCTGCATTCTATCCAGAAAACTGATAGGTGCCAGTTTTTCACTTCTACATCGTAGCTCGGTGAATCGATGAACTATGCATTTCTGTTAGTTTTCTTTTGGAGTATTAATTATGCCCTGATCTCTCTGCTGGGGCACACTCCTCAAATTGGGTGACAAAAAATCAACACAGACATTTTTAAAACCCGGAATGGGCTTCGGGCGAAATGAGCAGTTATCCACAAATAACATTATCTTCACACATTTTTCCTGCATTTGTAGGCCGAAGTTGCGTATCTATGAGACAAAATAATCGCCCAGTCATCCAAGTCTGCTTCTGATTTGAATATTCACAGAGAAAATTCTTCATTTTTTGCAGCAGTGGGTTTTTGTAATTTACCAATCACGAAGGGCTTAATTTTTGCCATGCCATCTGCATTTCATCTGACAAGTTACTGAATTTTCCCCCAAAGTAATTATCCTTTTTCAGAGTGAATGTTTTATTAATTTACTATTGTCATTAATTGTTTACTGTTAAGAATAGTGCAATTTTGACTACATTGAAGGTATCATAACCAATATATATATATATATTGGCATTTTGCGCAGGCACACTGGTTTTCCAATATTCTATATCTTCGGTGTCCACTTCTGCCACTTTGCCATATAAACAAAATATGCTTGTATACAATTGCACGTCGATTTTTAAATAGGGCTAACCATCCACTAGACGGTTAAAACGTTTTTGTTGAGAACCTTTGCTATCTATAACGTCTTCTATTTTACTGATAGTCATTAAGAGATATGTTCAACACTTTCAGGTCCGCATTTCTGTTTAAAAGAGAAAAAATCTGAATTTCTGAAATTAAGGTTATTTTTAGCTAATATAAACATAAATATAATTAAAAAAATTATTTAATATTTTTAATAGTTTTTTTAAACGATGCCATTTGGCATCATTGGGACCAAACAGGAATTGTACAGGAATTGCTCATGATGCCATTTGGCATTATTGAAATAAAAAAAAAGAAAATATACATTCAATTTTTAATGTGTGTTCATTTTTTAATATCTATTTCATGTATAATTGTATTTACTGAAGTTCGAGGCTTTTGGCAAGAATAGAGATTTGTTTGATGCACTAAGTCGGTGTTGGTGTTGTTCATGACGGCCGATTATCCACACGAGAGATATATGCCCGAAAGAGGATTGCCCTCAGTGGGTGTCTTTCTAAGGGAACCTAGCCCGTATTTAAGCAAGGATACCCATGGACCGATGAAAACCAGGGAAAACTCCGAGAAGTTAGGCCGACCAGCGCGATTGGTTCCGAACTAGCACTTCCCGTCTACGAGCTTTGCCAGCGGAACCTCTCAATCACTTGATACACTAAGTTATCTGTAATTATTCATAACAAAATAATTTAAAGTATTCATAAGGACTAAAATTTCATCAGGAGGCAATGAAGAAGTTTCTCTAAATGTCGTGTCAAATGGTTCAATATTCTTATCTTCTGATTGACCTACATTTTCAACTTCAACTCCTAATACATATTACCTTACAGTAATAGTAACTGGACCGACTGAATCATTTATATCCAGATCAAGAATATTGACAATTGAATTGGGCAACCACAGAAAACTCCGAACAGTTAGGCCGACGAGTGCGACAATTGAACTGGGCAACCATGCAATCAATTGTCGCAATAGAGCACGCAATAGTGCACGCAATCATCTGCATTTGATAGATTGCGTGCATTTTCACTGTCCTCCAAGTCAGATTTTTCCAATTCTGTACCAGAAAGATCATCATTCCTTAGTAAATAAATGGCTCTTTCTAATGATACAAACTCTTTTTTCCGCTTTGGCATGATAAATAGTAAAGAAAATTTTATCCTTTCAAAAAAACTACCAAATCAGATAAGAAATCAAAATAGAGAGTTAAGTTGAAAATATCTATCTAGTCCCAGTGATGCCATTTGGAATCATGTATATTTACTATGCATTGTTACTGAAATAAAATACAATTGTTGAATTATAAATACATAAATATGTACTTCCTACATATTACAACTTTGTAATTTAAAAAAAAAGGAAAAGTGTGAATAATATTTTTTTCACAGTCATGTTTTCACTTCACGTTTTAAAAGGAAATCAAGCAATATTTTTCAGTTTCTGTAACCTCTGTTACCATCTCGAGGAAATAAAGAAATACTACTGAAAAGACAGAAAAAGTGTCTTTTGAATGACACCAAACAGAATCTCCGAGATTTAGTTTTTAAATTAAAAAAAAAAAAAAAAAAAAATTCGTGAAAGTCATGATACCATTTGGCATCACTGGTCCCGAAAGGGTTAAATCTCGCGTTCGAGTTTATCAGTCGAACAATATCATTTCTAGGTTGGTGCAAAAGTTAACATCATCTCACTTTAATTTGAAATCAGTTACCTACAGAAAGGAAACAAGCAATGTATTCTCTTACAAAATGCAACAACGGTTTCATTATATGTTAGGGGTGCGTTTACGGTAAATGATGCGTTTTTTTAACACAATTGAAAGCATTAACGAATTTAGTAGCTTGAAAGAGCATTACGAATCCCAAATGTTTCTTGTTAATTTATTTCCGATCATAAAGTCATAGGGTAACTTCCCCAGTAATTGGCACCTTAAGAATTTGTCCTTAAACTTACCCCTGTTTTCATTACTTAGGGAAAAAATATTTACTTGCAAATATTTTTAAATCAAAGAGTGCATATCTGTGCATCAATTTTGCCAACTAAAATAAAAAATATTTGAATAGGTATTTTTATAAAAAAATATTTCTAAAAAGCTACTATAATCACCAGTAATTGGCACCAAGTACACCAATGTATGACACCTTGTGATCCAGTGATTGGCACATGTGTATATAAGTAAAAATCACACTATTTTTTACTTTTAGATTATACGAAAAATATGGCTATGAGAAACATATGATAGAAAAGATTAATTATAACACAATATAAGCAGAAAATATTGGTTGTGAGATAACATAGCTTGATAATATCAATAGTAACAACTTTATGCTGAAAATATTAATCATCGCATAAGTAAATTAATGCTAATTCACACATCTTGATGTTGGTAATTTTTATAACTGTTTTAGACTTGTCTAAAATAGTTATAAAATAAAAACATAATTTGAAATCTTACATGGAAAAATAGTAATAAAGAAATTAATGCTGTTTTATCTGTCGGTATGGAGTCTTGATTTTTAGAATAATGAATGACTCCAGAGAAAAAAGAAAATTTCCTGATAATTCCAAGGAACAATAAAAAAAGAAACGATTGTCTACAGTCACTAATATCTGACTTTGATGACCAAATATATTTGTTTTCCATTGTTTTTTGTAAAAAATTTAACAGTAGGTTCTGCAGGATCAAATCAATTATGTGACCCATATAATATTGTTCATCATAAAAAACATCATAAAACACATTATTATTATTAGGAGCAGTAGAATCAGTTAATTTTTCAAATTAACTGTAATCAACTCCAGCTGGATTAAAGGGATATAGGCCACAATGTCTAAAGCCATGTGAAATACATTCAGAACTAATGCTTCTAACAACAACACTTCAAACATTTTTGCAAACGTAATTTTTGTAGTAACTCCATGAAAGTTACTCTCCGTTCATGAGCTACCTGCTTCCACTTCAATTTCATCACTTTGAACAAGCTAACATCACATGATTGCATTGTATGTGTTGCATTTGGGGGAGAGAAATCATTAATATAACTTTTTCAGCACAATAATTACTTAAATGCAATGTAAGGTGACTCTGATGAAAATCCATAAAAATTATTATTGGTAAATCAATCTGATTTTGCTGCAGCCATGGAAGAAAATATATTAGCTATGTATTTATAAAATGTTTCACCATTCATGTAGCCACTTTTACTTTTCCCTGAACCACAACTTTTAGGAGCATTATTGACGAGATCTGATGGCAATCTCAGATAAGGATAAGTTATAAATGGTGGACAAACAACTCCATCAGCTCGAACTGTCATCAGTACAGTAAGAGATTATTTGTCTGAGCCTTGCACAATTTCATAAACATCTTTGCATTCTCTTTTCCAGTTTTGGGACAAAGCAAAAATGCAGCCTCATCACAATTATTGTATATTCTCAGGGGATATTTGAAAAGCTCTTTGAGATTTTCTTTGCAAAAATAATCTACCATTTCTTTAAACGTAATTCGCAAATCTAACTCAGTTAGTTTGGCTATTGAATGAATAAGAGTTTCTGTTTCTGGAACGTTCACAATAATTTCAGGATGATAAGCTAAAAATAATTTAAACCATTTTTTCCTAGGTTTATTTTTTGTGAATGGAGTTTTCTTGTTTGACAGTTCGATAATTTTTTGAACTGTACACAATAAATCCCCTTTTATCAAGGGAAATCCATCTTTGGTAATGCTCAAAATTCATTTTACTGTGTTAACTTCTGCTGCTGCTGTAAGAACTGATGATGATCTCATTCTTCTTTCTCTTGGAGTTTTCCCATTAACTTAGTTTTCTAAAGTATTATGAGGCACACCAAATGTAACACTGGTTTTATGAAAGCTCATGTTTTAAGTATGTGTAGCATTCATCACTGCTTCTTCAGAATACAAGAATTTGGGTTTAATCCCTTTCAATGAATTTACTGTAGATGAAGATGCCATATTTCAGGTTTTTGAGAGAAAGAAAGCAGCATAATTAGTTCGAAATGTGAACACTTTAAAAGAATACAATATATTTATATTAATACCCAATAATTGTCCTGACATCCCCAGTAATTGTCATATGAAGCTTCAATGCATGCCAATTACTGGTAATATTTCATATTTTCAAATAAAAACAATTGCTAAACAAAATTAGTTTATAACTTTAAAAGAACTGCCAAAATAAGTGGTTTAATGTCAAATTTCATGATTCCCCAGTAATTGGCACATGTGCCAATTACTTGGAACTAGCAAAACTGAAGCACCATTAAATAGCACCTATCATTAATTCAAAAATCCAAATATTTATGTCAAAAATACTTTTACATAATTAAAGTGAGCCCTTTCAACTAAACAAAACTTCTGTCAGTCAAAATTTATAACATATTATAAATCAGATAATAATGAATTGATATGCATGCTACCTTAAGCCAGAGAAGAAGCATTTGCAACGAAAATGGCTAATTTGACACAAGCCATAATTGTTTCTCTTTCTTATGCACTATTGTCATCTAGTAGCATAAATCAAAGTTATAATCTTTAAAGTAAATGTACAGTTGTGGAAAAAAAAAAGTAAACACCCTCTACTAACTCCTCAACAAATCATCATAGAAGAAAGTTACTGGTACCGAACGATTGGAAATAAAGTCTACTTTTAAATGATGTATATAAAAATTTTCTTAGGGGGTCATCTACATATTAAAACGAATCCAAACTTCATTTTTTTCAATGGCAATACCCAATTTTAACGAGATATTTCAAATCTTCGGTTCAAACTATGCCTAGACACCAAATTTCAAGTCATTTGAATGATAAGTTTTTGAATTATAAACATTCAAAATTTAGTGCTTCTAATGTTAAATTATATTTTCATATTTTTATTTATATCTCCCGAAATTATGCTCCTAATGTGCTATTTTTTTTTTGTGGTAACAATACTAATATACCCAAACATAAATAAGCTGAATTTGCAATTTTTATAATTTTATGATATGAATTATGAAATTAATATTCGAAAAAATTATGAATTGCAACCTACAATTTTTTTGATGGATTTAGATTTATTAAGTCCTGCTTTATGGAAATTCAAAAATTTCACATTTTTCTTCCAAGTACTTTTCAAATTACGCTTAAAAAACGGCAAAATGATGGTTTAAGGGGCCGTCTATAATGGAAGTGAGTAGACATTTTGAAATTTATTCTGCCGTACTGTAATCTAAAACGCTTCATTGACTTCTTGAGTGCGCTTAAGGTGCCTTGATCAAGGAAGCGGCTCTCTCGGTTAACAATCCAGTACGGAACTTCAATTTGGATACAGCTCTTAAAATAGGATCGTTTTAAAATAATTAATTTCTCGGAAACTTATGGTACGAATTGCATAAAAATTCGTTTTTAGGCTAATTGAAGGGTGTAGAGTTCATTTATGCTGTCAGAATTGGGTACTGCTATTGAAAAAAACAAAGTTATGGTTCATTTTAATATGTAGGTGGCTCCCTAAGCAAATTTTATATACATCATTTAAAAGTAGACTTTATTTCCAATCGTTCGGTACCAGTAACTTTCTTCTACGATAATTTCTTGAGGAGTTAGTATGGGGTGTTTACTTTCTTTTTTCCACGACTGTACATATAGCTGGAATATTGTCTTGCATTTTTAAAAGACTGGATGTAAATCTTATTTTAGGACATTTTTGTAGGATATGCCAATCACTGGTGACCTGCCAATCACTGGGGATGTTACCCTACGTGTAACCATTAGAATTGTGCAAGCACTTTATTTTAAAACACACTGTATTTACTATACTCTTTCTGCAATGTCAGTCTCTAGAAGCCTTTTAGCCGTCACTAGTCGAAGACGTAAGACGTTTCCAGGGAGAACCACGTGGAGGTAAGGCTTCATCTCTCCCCTCTTTTTTGTATCATTCCTCCTTTTAAAAACAATGATTACTTAAAGAAGTTGATTTTTTTTAATGGAATATAAATTATAATTACAAAAAATCGAATATTTTACTTTATTTACTTATTTATTTTATTTCAATATTTCATTCTTCTTTAGAAAAGTTACAATAAAACCAAAAATAAATTTAACTTTGTAGGAAAAAGTGGAAAAGGTAAGAAAAAAAAAAGTTGTATGCCTATAATTAGATTTCTTAATTTAGATAGTGAAAATTTTTAAAGTATTCATGATGGAATTCTGATTGTGCTTGCCAGTGTTATACAACATAAAAAATAATTATATTTAAATGGACTTACCTCACTTTCAAAATCAACGCATTTGAATTATCGTTGATTAAATAAATTACTAATTACAAATTTGCACAACTATTCAAAGACATTTATTGTGAATTGGTTAAAATAATAAATTTTACATTAATTTGTAATAAGATTTAGCTTTAACTAATTTTTTCAAAAAATAGATTTGCCCCACTTTCAAAATCAAAGGTTCATTGATCGCAAACTCTGAAACGCTATTCATATCAAAAACACTTCAATAGTCATGCCTGTAATTTTCACGTTTTTACATATGCCAAGAAAGAAAATATCATGCGTTAAGCATAGATTATGAAACACTTGCCAACACATTCAGAATAATGTAACAAAACCTCACCGTTTAATAATTTGAAATAGGATGTCTAATTGAACCATTTGGAAACTCATGACACATTTGAAAACCCAATTTCAGTAATTCCCATCTGCAGTCGGAAAATCTGGGCCATGCGAAACGGGGGGCGAAGGGGGCGGTCGCCCCGGGCGCGAAAATTGAGGGGGCGCCAAATTTATATTACAAACCCCGTTTTCTTCTCTTTTTTTGTAAAAAAAAAAAAAATTACATATTGCAATTTTTCCCCCAATAAAAGTACGTTCATTTTTCGTTTCAAAGGTATATGTGCATAGCATGGTCCCTTACCCTGCACCCAAATACAAATTTACGAATAAGGACTTCTTTCTGTTCAAAACTTGTTTTAAGTTTTTGTCTTAGTCTCTTTCGTTAACCTTCTCTTTTCTGAGTCTGTAATTTTCATTCTGTGCTTGTGAGAAAACCATATGCTCTCAAACTAGCATGGGGTTTTCTTCTGGCAATACAAAAGGGTTGTAAACTGCTATACTGTACTATTAAATATATTTATTTAGTCAACACTCATTTTCCAGATTTTCTTTGCCAAAATGTAAGTGCAATTTTCTCTTATGTTATTTAGTTGTTTGGAGTTTTTGAATTAAAATTAAACATAAAGTTACAAAATAAATGCGAAATATGTATTCAATGGAATTTATTTCTGTTTCTGCACTTTTCAATTTTGTGACGCATGTCACAATGAAAAAGTGTGTATTTGTGTGTGTGTGTGTGGGGGGGGGGGGGAATTGAAACTTTACCTCGTTCGCAGTTTTCTCTCCGCACGGTGCTGCGGAAAATTATCCGAATTTTTGAGCAAGCCTGTATATGATAAATAGATTTGTATCAACAAACTACATACATTTAATGCAGATAGGAAAATACATATCACAGTTGGAAATTCCCCTTCAGAAATTTCCGCTAATAAGGAGAATGGTACTTGAATTCTTTTGTGTATCCCTGTACTCGAAGTATAGAATTTATACACAACGAATAACATACAAAAAATTAATTAAATTTAAAAGCGCATAACGAAATTAAAAACGTACTTCCAGCAATTATTGCTCAAAGACTGATTCTTTTACATGTCCCTGTAAATGAACGATAAATGCTACTCTATAGTAATTATTTTGTAGTGAAATTCTGTGATTTATATCAGTTTCAATCCATTTGAAATAGCCTTATGACATTAAAATACACTGCGAAAGGTTTTCTCCATTGGATTTAACAAAACGGAATTCTTTTGATAGCCCCTGTATATGAACTATTAATGCTACACACTTCATATTAAATAACGTACAAACCATGATAACCATCATTAACATATATGAATTGCATGAAAATTCAAATATGTTTACACGACTTTGAGCGGGGAGAGACCGACAGACGTGTAGACAAATCGAATTCATTAACAATTTTCTAAAAGTAACCTCTTGAATATGTCAGAAAATTTCACGTTGTTGAGTGGTGAAAAATATTTTTTTGAACATTTCTTTTGAGAACACACTTAAGTTTGAAATATACAATTTTTATTTTTCTAACTATTCGGACAAATATATTTCCAAAAGGTTATTCGTATTGTTTGAGCACATCACGTAACCCATTTATGTTACAACTGTATTAGAAGAAAAAAAAAAAAAAAAAAAAGAAGATTAGTTTCAAGTTGACTTTTTTTTGTAGACAAATTTTTAGCAGTCACAGAAGAGGCTACATTTATGAGGGGAAAAAAGTGTTTGACAGCAATGCAATAAATGATAAAAAAGAACTGTATTAAACTTTTATTTATTTACTTTTTCTGAATTTCCTTGATTTTTCGCTTAAGGCCAGGCCGTTTATGGGTTTCCACGATGGGGCTTTAAGCGCAAAGAAAAGTCTTATCACCTCTTAAACTAAGATAAAAGTTGTTTGATTTGTTTATCAGTCTTAGAAAACTTTCTTTGACGATTATGATGCTTGATAAAAGTGCGAGTTTCGGCGAGATCAATGGCTTTTCTATTTCTTACAAAATCCCATGAAAGCTCTTGAAAGCATTCTGATCTCTTGTCTTAGACATCTCTGGTGACATTCTAGAACTCTTTAAAGATTTGATAAAAATTTAGCACTTTTTTGAAACGCATAACTCTCTTTAGTGTGTTTGTTAAGACATATCATGTTGAATTTTAAATATTTTATTTCTTCTTTTAGTGAGAGTTGGACAACATTCTTTCTGTTGTTGAAGAAGGGTTATAAACTTTTGAGTTTTACGTCTTTGTTGAAATTCTACAACTCGTTAATGATTTCATAAAAAAATAGAAACTTTTTGAAATGCATATTTATTTTTAGTGCTGAGACGTATCGTATTGAATTTTAACTATTTTTAAACTTTCATTCATTTATTAATGACATATTCTCGTTACTGCTTTTAGTTGTTGTAGGAAGGTTATAAACCTTTATTTTTATAGTCTTTGGTGAAATTCTGGATTTTTAAAAGGGTTTGATAACTATTTAGATTCCTTTTGAATAGTAAAATTATTTTCAGAGTGCTGAGACATATTGTGCTGAATTTTAAGTATTTTAAAACTTTTATTCATTCATTAGCGACATATGCAAAATGATTTTATTTCTATTTTTTCAATTGTCAAAGAAAGGTTACGGGTTGTACTTATATAACATTATCAACTTTTTGGTAATTCGGCAATGATATCGTTATTAATGTCTATAAATTCTTTTGATTTTTGGGGTGATATACAAATATGGTTACATTTATTTTTCACATACTTTATTGATTCACAATGAAGTGAAGTTAATAAATATCATTTTATATATGAAATAACTTTATATCAAATTAAATAACATTTAAAAGAATTTAATAATAGCTTTTTTTTTTCATAATGCGTTCAAGAGTAATAATGTCTTCTTGCACTTAACCCCGCACGGGGGGGGGGGGGGGGGGATGACGAACAGAACTTTTTGTCAACAAAGCATACGGACAAAATTCTTCCTCTTTTATTTACTAGTAAATACAAAATATCATTTCAAACGTACTTCGCATATGGTTTCTCGAACAGCGGATTATATATACATACACATATAACAGAAGAATAGGAATGACAAACGTTGGGGTTATTCCATATTTTGGAATTAAATAATTTTATAATCATTTAAAGATTTTAATAATAACTTTGTATTCTCATAAAAATAGATAACAGACTAAAAAAAGATAACATACAATTTTGATTTAAAGACCAAGTTACAAATAAAAAAAGTAAATTTAGGTTGGGTGAAAAATGATATCGATATCAAAAGACAAATCTCCCCTCCCCATATCGGTATCTTACGATATCATGTGCCAGACACCCCCCCCCCCTGGCCCCCCTAAAATGATAACGTTATATATGCACAGCCCCTTATAGACTCTTATTTTTCACGCCTTTGGTCTTTGGTTGCATTCTACAAACTTTTGAAGGATTTTATAAAAGGTTATAAATTTTTTAAACGCAATTTTTTTTAATAGTTTTGAGTAGATTTTTGCACGGGTCGGGTGTCAGCTGTCAAAGAAAGGTTATAAACTCTTGTTTTTTACGCTTTTGGTCTTTGGTTGCATTCTACAAACTTTTGAAGGATTTTATAAAAGGTTATAAATTTTTTAAACGCATTTTTTTTTATAGTTTTGAGTAGATTCTTGCAGGGTCGGGTTTCAGTTGCCAAAGAGAGGTTATAAACTCTTGTTTTTTACGCTTTTGGTCTTTTATGGTGTTCTATATAAACTGTTGAAGGATTCTATAAAATGTTATAAATTTTTTAAATGTATAATTTTTTTTAGAGTTTTGAGTAGATTCCTGCACGGGTCGGATTTCAGTTGTCAAAGAAAGGTTATGAACTCTTGTCTTTTACACTTTTGGTCTTTGGTGGCATTCTATAAACTTTTGAAAGATTTTATAAAAGGTTATAAATTTTTTAAACGCATAATTTTTTGTTAGAGTATTGAGTAGATTCCTTCACGAGTCGGGTTTCTCTCGATGCATGCAGGACAACGGGTTTGTAGAAAAATGTGGGTAGGACAACGTGCAGGGCCGTTCCAAAGTTTTGAGACTGATAAACTATAATATCTTATCTGAGTATTTTTACACAGAATTCGGAACGCAATAAACTTTCAAATGCACAGTAAAAATCAATCTACACTGTAAAAAAAAAAAAATCTGTAAAGTTACTAAATTTTTCTAGGAAACTGAGATTCCTAGAACTTTTTGTGTAACGGCAGCAACAAAAATTCAGGTAACAGACACACTTTTGCGCCGAAAATCAAAAAATCTGTAAGGTTACTAAGAATTTTTGAGGAAACTGGGATGCCTAGAACTTTTCATGTAACTACAACCAGGGTTACAGGTAAAATTTTACTATGATTACTGTAATTTTAGCAGATTCATTTGTAAAGTTACAGATTTCTGTAGCTTTACAAAAACTAGCTTTGTAGATTTGCAGCTTTTTTCGTACGGTTACAGATTAAAGTTTAGTAAGCATGTAACTTTACATCTGTAAAACTACAGATTTTTTTTTTTTTTTTTTTTTTTTTTTTTTTTTACAGTGTAACAGGAATTTTTTATTAACCCTTAACTGGTGTTGTAATCTCATTTAGTCCCCACGTATTTTTCTACTCGTGTAATTTCTTCATCAATCAGAAAAAATCAGATAAAAATAATAAAGTATATAATTAATATACTTATTGATTTATGCAATTAACAAAAACAGTCGTAAAAATAGTATTGTTTTCATAAAAATTCATTTAATTTTAAATGCAAGTTATAGTACTAAATGGGGACGAAATAGCACCAAGACGTCAGTTGCACACAAAAATTGTACGATGTCAATTAAAACGCTACTTCACTCACGCAAAAACACCCTTTCTCTAATCTTTAGGGACTGTTCTTTTAACGATCTGGTTTGACGTACAATTTCCAACTTGTTCTTTTTACATTGGCTAGCTGAGGTCAATCTCTACAATCTCAGTTTTTTACTTTTCCGATTTCGTTCTTTTTTTTTTTTTTTTTTTTTTTTTTTTTTTTTTTTTTTTTATTAGGATACTTCCACTTTTCCAAATGAGTTTGTACCTCTCGGAATCTGCAGTTCGCGGTATTCGGTCCAGTTTTATGCCAGTTAGGGCTTGCTGGTTAATCTGTGCACTGTAAAAAAAAAAAAAAAAAAAAAACCGTTTAAATACGGAAATCGTACTGGCTATCGAGACGCCAGTACTATTTCCGCATTTTAACGGAATTTTTTCCGTAAATTCCAGAAAAAATTCCGTTTTCTCACGAAATTTTCGGAAAATTTTTCCTTTAAAATACGGAAATAGCACTAGCGTCTCGATTGCCAGTACAATTTCCGTATTTTAACGGAATTTTTTTTTTACAGTGTGGCGTATAAAGGTGGGATTAAAATTCGGTATCGTTGGATTTTGAGTCGAGTCTTACCTCATCGAGGAAAATCAGACTAGAATTCTAGTTGTGAGACTCGTATCGACGTCACATGCTCTGAGATATATGAAGTCTAGTGTTAAAAATAAAAGCACATGAATAAAATAAAACTTAACATTTCGGTTTAATCTTCAAAACCATCTTCAGGGTTAACATTTTCTAAAAACACAAATCGGCAGTAAACAACCTACATGCTACATTGTCAAAAATTATAATCAAACTGAAAGAAGAAACGGAAATTTCAAAAATCCTTAAAAGAACTCCAGTGGAGGAATCTGTTATTCAAAATAAATAAAAGAGGGGGGGGGGGGGGGGCTCGAAAAATATGGAAATATCACAGTCCTTTCAAAATGCTGACCCAGATTTCTGAAATAAGAAATCAAACACTATCGTTACATATTTCTTGGTTCCTTACACGAATTTCCATAGATTCACGAATAACTGCTTTACACAGAACATTTTGTTTCGAAATAATCTTATCTTTGTCGAAGTTTATTTTGAATAACAGATGGCCCTACTGGAGTTGTTTTTAAAGGATTTTTGAAGTTTCCGTTGCTTCTTCCAGTTTACATATAATTTTTGACGATGTAGCACGTAGATTGCTTCCTGCCGATTTGTGTTAAAAAAAAAATACTCCTGAAGATGGTTTTGAAGATTAAACCGAATCGTTGAGTTTTATTTTATGTGTTTTTTTACATCATCTGTAAATGTATGAATAAAGTATATGTTGGATAGCAACCTCTATTTTGTTTAGTAATCGATTTTACAACGTAAAGTCCTTATTTATTAGTAATTTGCATTTTCATTTCTTTTAGAGTTAATTTGAAGGTTAAAGTAAATTTAGTCCAGAGTATCGTAGTTTAAAGTTAAGAGCTCCACTGCAGTTTTTCCCTGCTTTAGTTTCGATATAAAGTGTTTTCCATCTTAAAACTGAGTATGTGTCAATTACCTCGTGGCGACCCAGGTGGAATAATCACAAATAATAATAATAATAATTATATCAACAATAATTTTTCATATAAATAATGTGTTTATAGCCTGACAAATCAGTTCTGTAGACTGTTGAAGCCTTAGTTTGTACCACTTATTGGGTCTATAAGTTACATTTAATTTTGTTTGATTATAGATTATTCATTTTTAATTCAGTACATTTTAAAGATAATCTCAGATTCAATACCAAAAAGTAATCTTGTTTATTTATAATTTCATTCAATATATAATGACTGTCATTAGAAATTTAATCATATTCGTGGACTGCAGATTAATAGCTATTAAATGTTTCAACAGATGGCAGCAAAAGAAAAGAACAGAAAATAACTTCCGCGTGAAAGAAAAACATGATAGTCATCAACTACCAGCAGCCAACTATTTTAGATACCGGAATGCAGATTGTAGCCAAACTGCAGATTATAATCAAAATCATCATTTATAAATTCCAATTAGACCTTTCAATCGACGTAGGATCTCTTAAGATTGACCAATTAATTCAGAGTTTTTGATCATTGAAACATTGGTGATTGATTGGTTCTTTCAATTTTCCACAAAACTATTTTAGATACTGGCAAACTGTACATTATAGCCAGAATCATCGTTTATAAATCCCAATTAGATCTTTCTATCGACGTAAGATTTATTACGATTGATCAATTAATTCAGAGTTTTTGGCCATTGAAAGATTGATTGATTGATTTCCCCGATTATCTCCATTTCCCCCAAAACTACTTCAAGATATCAGAACGCTACAAACTAATGACTGTAGCCAGAATCATCATTTATAAATCCCAATTAGGCCTTTGAATCTACGTAAGATTTCTTACGATTTATCAATTAATTTAGAGCTTTTGAGTATTTAAATATTCGTTGTTTGATTGAACCTCCCGTTTTCCATGTTTTCTCGAAAATTATTTTAGATATCGGAATGCGAAAAATTGCAGATTGATACCCATAAACGTTTTCTATCTGCCTCTGATAAGTTTAGTGTTCGTTATCGAGCTGTTTCTGAGTGTATTCCAGACAAACAGACAGACAAACAAAATAAAATAAAATAAATAAATGTTATTTTCGAGTATATGTCGTCTAAGTAGTCGAATGAATTTCAAAATATATGTTTTCTGAAAATCTGAGACAGACATTCTAATTTTATATATTACTATGGATTAATTGCCCCAAACTTATTTCAGTAGCATAATTCAGTTCCGTCTAATATTTGGTACGTTACAAAAAAGTATGAACGAAACGTCAGACCTGTGAATATCATTCTCTTGGACATCACAGGGGCGAAAATAGCACTCAAATAATAATAATAATAATAATAATAATAATTAAAAAAAATACAATTTTAATAAAAACTTTTTCACGATCTTGGACAATACTATAACATTAGATAAGCTCAAAACAATAGGAAAACAATATTTTTATACCGTTACACTGTAAAAAAAAAAATCTGTAGTACTACTAGGAAATTTCTAGGCAACTGGGATTCCGTGTACTTTTCTAGTAGCCAATACAGCCTTTTCTTAAGTAACATTGCTGCATTTAAGTTATAAAATAGCACATAGATTTCCTTAGTGAACATGCTAAGAAATCGTTAGTAGTCATTACAGGTGTTTTTTTAGTATGTATATTAAGAAATGTTTAGTAGTATTACAGATACTTCTCTTGTATCTTCACAAAGAAATTGTGGGAATTGAATTGTATAAAAAGTAAAAAAAGACGATGGTGGCGCCATCTTTGGAGATTTTCGGAAACGCCTATATTTATTAGTGAGGGCGATTTATGTCGAGTTTTTTTCCCTCTGCAGAGGACAGAACTCACTATCTGGGATTTGCGAACTGCTACTGGGGTCGTGTTTGAAAACGATTTAAAATGCGAGCAATGGGTGATGAAGCTGATTCTGCTGTGTGTTGTTATTTTTATGGGACTGAGCGTAAATTTACTGATAGTATTATAATTCCTCCAATTTTCAATTAATAAGCTTAATTTTTTATTACGGTTTTTCTATGGTTAATAGATGATTAGAATGTGGCTTGATTAATATAATTCTTTACTGGAATTTTCTTTAATTAATTAATGGTTTGAATATGTTCTGAATTATTTGTTGCAGAAAAATAAACAATTTCGAAGTGTATTTTGGATAGAATAAATTTCAGATAAATTTAATTTCTAATGGGGGTTAAGATTTTATGACAGATTTTAAAGGCAGAGAAGGACGCATGCCCAATAAACATTCAGTTACAGCTATTTTCTTTGTAATATTACTGGCAGTGATTGGTTACAGGTGATTTTGTAGTAACTGCTATAATATCTGTAATGATACTCAGTATGTTTTAGTAAAATCACATACTTTTTTTTACAGTGTAATTTACAATTTTTTCAGAAAATTTAATATACTGAAAATGTATGTTTCTGGGAGAATGACCCATGTAGAAACAATAGGAAAACTGTTGTATTAAACAACCATGTAATTTTCATTCTGCAGATATTTTTATCTGCAGAATGAATGCTTATTAATCCCTTCCAAATATTTTACAGTTTTAAAATGTCAAGAATTTGATAATAATACTAAAATGTTACATTACTGATCAATAGGATTAAAAAAAAAAAAAAACTCAATTTTTGTGGTGTCGATTTTAATATAGGGTGCCCCCAAAAGATAATGTTTATTAATATCTACTTTAATTCGAATTTTATTTATACTTGCCTATTGGGATCTTGTGATATTTTTTTTTACCTTCTAATTTATGTACCAAAAATTCCTATCTTAAATTAGAGACACGACCTTTTTTTTTTTTTAACCAAATGAGAATATTTTTGTTTTATTTGAGGCAAATCATTCTTCTTTGGCTTTCCAGTATAATTATAATTTCACAAGTATTCTAATCTCTTGATATCGATTTTTCTTTCTCGTCGTTATGGAACATAAATTAATACTTCAAAGATATATAAAAATCATGTTGTACTATTACAAATAAACTTTAATATACTAAAAAAATGAATCCAAAAGTCATTAAAAAGTTATATTCACCGAGATACGTTTCAATGCCAAACGGCATCATTTTCAAGGCGTATATGTTCTGTATCATAACAGACTGTCGACTGTATAATGGTTATATGTGCTTTATATGTATTTGAATGGTTTAACTCGTAACTTTATCAAGATAAAAAGCTATCGAAATATAAAACAATCGGTCAAGTGCGAGTATTATTCGCGTACAGAGGGTTCCGTACAATAAATATACAAATTAGTAACTGAGCATTGCATTACACAAACATATCCTTAAAAATTGTTATATAGGCTGTAAAAGCCGATGGCGCAGAGAGTACGCCGCCCGCCCGTGTCTTTATGTACGTCGAAACAGCCCGTGTCTGTATGTATGTCGAAACCGCCCGTGTCTTTGTGTATGTCGAAACCGTCCGTGTCCTTATGTATGTCGAAACCGCCCGTGTCTTTATGTATGTCGAAAACGTCTGTGTCTTTATGTATGTCGAAACCGTCCGTGTCTTTATGTATATCGAAACCGTCCGTGTCTTTGTGTATGTCGAAACCGTCCGTGTCCTTATGTATCTCGAAACCGCCCGTGTCTTTATGTATGTCGAAAACGTCCGTGTCTTTATGTATGTCGAAAACGTCCGTGTCTTTATGTATGTCGAAAACGTCCGTGTCTTTAAAGGTTAGGCAGCCTAAGAGAGACTGCTCAGGGCCGGCTAAGTCTGCCCCTTAGAGTTTAATGTCTATCCCGCTATGTTCCCCGACACGTTTGGGCTCGTTAGTCCAGCCCTGTCCGGCCGAATGCATAAGAAGCGCACGGGGCGACGCCTATCCGCCAAGGGCGTCCACGAACCACCGACACAGAACCCAGAAATTTATTTGGAAAAGCAACATATTGAAGTTTACAAAAAAAGGCAAATGCCCCTGCCCGCCAGGAAAAACCCCTACTAGAGGCCGGGAGTATCAGAACATTAAAGATTTAAAAAATAATTTACATCACTGCTCCTGGCCACCAGGGGACATTACCCCTCTCGAAACAAGGGGCGGCAGGAAGGGAAAAGAATGATTTGCGTGCACGAGCAATTACTCAAGCATCCATGAGAGAGTCGATTCTGGGTTAGATTAGTAAGATGGCACGAGCAGACATTCAAGCGTCCATTTGGAAGTAGAATCAGGATAAACGTCCATTGGAGATGTAACACCATATAGAATGGTGGGAAGCACGAGTAGAAGCTCTTGCGTCCGTAGGAGACTACACACTTGACTGGATAGGAGAATGCTCAAGCCTCCAAAGAGGGCTGGATGCTAGTGCTGTTTGAAGCTTGATGTGGTGACAGTGACACTTGATTAGCAGAACCAGGATTTAAGTTAAGTTTGTTCTAATTACCGACAATTTTTTTTGAAAATCATTATCAACAATCCTTTTGTACTTCCTCGACGATAAGTACCTCGAGCGCCGCTCAACACCCTTGCCCGCAAAGTGAAATTTGTGTGTAACGGAAAAGCGCGATTTCCACAAAAACTATGACCTAGGGTAATATCTATAGTTTTTCTGCAAGGTTTAAATACACTTCTACTACACCTAATTTTTTCATAATTTTAGTTCCAGTAGATTCTGAAATAGAAGTAGGGGGGGGGGGGCATATTTTTGCATTACATTTTCAAAGATATCTCTGAAAATATGATACCTTAAATTAAAAGAAATATATTTTCGAGCTCGGTGTTATGAGAGCTTTCACACGATATATATAAAAAATATTTTTATTTTTACGTAAACATAATTACCCCCCCCCCCCCTCTACATTTTCCCTTAATATATTTGTGAATGGTTAATAATCTATAAATAGGTGGGTCAATAGCCTTTATTACTTCTGCCATATTTGAACTTTCCACGTTTCATGGTTTACGAGTAAACGGCTGTGACAGACGGACAGACTGACAAACGGTTGGTTGATTGGTTGGTTGGTTGATTTTGTGACGGCCGATTATCTACACTAGGGATATAGGCCCGAGGTGGAGTGCCCTTCGTGGGGGTCTTTCTAAGGGAACCTTGTTGTAACAAGGTAATTATTTTAGCCATGTGACATGTGGTAAACTGAATAATCTAAAGGTAATTATATATAAAGTTGAATAGCAAAAATGTGGGAATTAGACGGAAAATATCAAGGTAAATATACTTTTGTTTTTCCTGGAATAAATTGGTCACGAAAACAAAAATTTTACTTCAACTGAGGTTCCACGTGACCATGAACTAAAATGAGCGTAGACTCTTTTTTAAAAATGAAAAAAACACCAGTTTATTAACTGTGTGCACAAATACATTTCAAATTAAAATCTCGTTGACCACTCACAAACATTCTCCTTCAGAGAAACTTTCCCTTGTGCATGATCAAGAAAAAAAGTTTTATCTCATAATATATTACTTGGCATACCATTCAAAAGTTAAATTCTTTTTTTCGATACATTAAATAATAGAATTTATCTCTCTAAATAAACTTAGTAAAGCAAGGTAAAAGAAAATGGAAAAAAGGCTTATCTGTAGGACATGTTGAAGACGACTCGCCTCGTTGAATAGAATGACTCTTCAAGCCATTTATTCCGATTCTGAGTGAACCAACAAAAGTGGCACAACTGAATGACACGATCTCACATTTCTTGTACTTCTACCACGGTACCAACTCCAATACTATCGTTCTACTGAATCAAATTTTTTGCAACAACCGCGTGGTGTGGGTTACCAGACACTACAACACACGCCAACAGGCACATCACAAATTCGCCAACAAAAAGTAACACATAATAGAACAAGCCTTATTGAACAAGGCGATGAATCTACCAAACTGGCAAACGGTCGAATCAAACAGACGCTGGTTGGTTGGAAGCTTCTAGAATAATGTGGAAAATTCTTTGCGAGGCTTCACCCAACCAATGAGAGGAAAGGGCGGTAAAAATATATGACTGGGAGTTGAAGTAGAAGTATATGAACTAAGACTTAACTATTGAAATTAAATGAATATTGAATAAAATAAAACATTGTTTCAAAATGGTAAAATGAATATCGATTAACATGATATTTTAGAATCTATATGAACAAATGATAAATTTTAGAAGAGCAGAAGAGTAACTTAGATTAACATTGAAAACTGATAGACTTCGGAAACCATGGAGGAAAACACATGATTCAGAAACCATGGAGGAATAACAAAAATGGAGATGAACTCAAATAAGAATGTTGTGAAGAAATCGATTTAACAGATTTAATCGATTCTCTTCACAACATATTCCTTGCTGTCAGAGAAAAAAAAATTTGAATGCACGAACTGAATGAAATGGAGCATTAATTGCTAAATTTCAGAAGGAGAAAAGAGAATTTTTTTTTTTTGAATAAAAAAACCAAATCTGAATACAACATAACAAGAAATATGAATGAAAAAAAATGAAGCAAAGAAAAAATTAACCTACCAAATTGCAGAGGATCATGCACAGGGATTTACATACAATTTACTTACACTTCTGTGGTCATTACAAATATAAATGAATTTACAGTCACAACTTCTGTGTCAACAATCTTATTTATGGTGCTCCTCTTATATGAGTTACAATTAATTAGTTCACTTGATGAGTTACATCTGGAGAATACCATCATTCTGTCCAACACATGTTAGAAACACTGAAATATAAAGACACAGTATAAGTAACTGATCAAATCAGCAAATTTACAAAGCAAAAAAAAAATTGTGACTTTTTTTTTTTTTTTTTTTTTTTTTTAGGAAAACAGGACTGCCTAACTGGTAATCAATAACAGCAAACTGCCTTTGGTTGCTTTTTTTTAGAGTTAAATTCATGAAAAGGCTGTTTTATTAGTTTAACAGAACAAACAATAAGTTACTATCACTATCCTTTAAGTGATTAATGAAATACTACCTAACTTATCATTCATTAAGTAACAAGTGATTAAAAGTTATCACATATTCTATCCTTCAGTAAATGTTTCAAGTGCACTTAAAAAAAAATATTAAAATGAACAATTGACACTAATTCCATTATGTGCCATGAACAAAACATTACTTTCATAATACTAAAAGAATTTTTTTTTTTTTTTTTAAACTTGCCTAAGTTTATTACTAATACTATCCGTGTAGAAAACAACTTGGTTCTACAAAAATGAGTAAGATTTGTCTAAATGTTGATTAAACGTGTACTCCATAATTTCTTTTTATAGAAAAAGCAAACTTAAATCTTTACTGTTTCATCAACATATACTAGTAATTTTTATCTCCCTTTTTTTTTTTTTTAACATATTTATACCTTACAATTTACTTTTAATAGGTATATAAAGAATGAGCAATTAATATAGCTAATGAAATAACAAAATTACACATTTCTAATTTTTTTTACACATAAATGGATAAATTTAAACAAAACAGTTAAGAAAAAATATTTACACAAATGATATGACTTTTTTTTTTTTTTTTTTTTTTTTTTTTTTTTTTGTATTCACACAGCATCTAAGATTTTGTCTGCCCATCCAATCGCAGACATTGTAAAAAGGAGAATGAATGAACACATGAAAATTTGAAAAAGGTGGTTTTGTGCATCCGCACGGGAATGAGGAGTCTTGTCTGCCCATCCGGTAACAGACACTCTCACATACCCAAAACTTTCAGAGTAAAAAAAAATGAAAGAGGGCTGACTTTGACTTATGGTCTCAGTCCTAGAGGGGAAAAGGGCTGTGAAAGGACTTGTTCAGTACAACCCAAACAAGCCCTACTCCTCCACATTGGTTTATTAACCAGTGCAAGGAGTCGAGTCGACTTTCAGTAAAATTTTGTTTTGAAAAAAACTGTTGGTACAGACCAACAAAAGGGGTAGCTTCTGGTACAGTGACATGTGAAGCATACAGGGCAATAATTTTGAACTGCAACACAATGTCGAAGGGAAGAAATTGTATAGTCGTAGAAAAAAAAAGATGTGATGGGTTTTGTACAACATCACAAAAATATTTAGAAAAGTCAAGATCTAAAGTACTAGTAGCTGAAGTTGTCACAAATTGGTATTATATAAAAAGGTCAAAAATATATTTTCCAGAACACCTTTTTTTTTTTTTTTTTTTTTTTTTTTTTTTTTTTTTTTAAATACTTAATGAAGTTGCCAACAATAAAGGTTGATAAGACTCATGATGATAGATTACATAGCATGATTAACATAATTATTTTAGATCATAATAGATTTTGCAAGTTTAACATATTGAAAAAAAACACTTAGCTTATGTGAACATTAAAAGGAAACTTATCTTAAACTGAATTTAGGAGTTGCATAATTGTCTTCTATATCAGGTCCATCATTCCACAGGAGACTACAGGGCAGCTAAGAGTTTTCCGCCAGCAGAAGGTCAGTTACCAGGCAGCTTCCATGGAGAGTCTCACGTCAGTCCAAATACAGGTGGGGCGCCATCCATCTGGATCCAGAATGCTTGAGTCGGTGAACAAGACATAGCTGACAATGGAGGAAAAAATTTTTTTTAGTAATATTCAAAGTTGGGATCTAACTTTTTCTTGTTGCGAGTTGGTCTGACAACTCTTGTTATTTGAGGACTGTTTTCAGAGTTGTTGGCACTGTTCACACTATCATTGGCACTTTGAGCACTTGTACTAGGTACACTGTTCGAAGGTTGTTGGATTAAATGTTCTTTTCTTTCATCTAATCGAATTAGCTTATTTTGGTGGATATAGAATGGTGATGCATTCTCATTTTCCATTGACTTAACTTGTACAATAGCAGGGGAAATAATTTTTTACACAATGAAAGGACCTTGATTTTCTTTTTTAAACACTTTAGGGAATTTTACTAACACTTTGTCATTCACTTGGAGTTTTTGAAATGTTCTTTCTTCACGAGATTTCTTGTACACTTTTTGTCTGTTCTTTTCATTATTCAGAAATGTTGTGGTATAAATTTCGTCTAAAATTTTTGTTAACTCGAAAATGTCATGTGCAGTGTCTAAAATCTTCCATTCAGATTGATTTTTATAATTTGAGTAGATGTCGTTAAGTTCTCGAGCAAAATGGACAAAGTTTGGGGTGAATTGAGTTGCAGGATGAGTAGTTGAGTTGTAAATTGATTGATGAATCTTCATTGCTGTATAAACATCATAACCTTCAGTTAACATTGTATTTATGGCAGTTTTTATTTGAGTGTTTATGCGTTCACTCAATCCATTAGCTTGTGGGTTGCAAATGGTTGTATGCTTGACATAAATCTTGATTTTTTCACAAACAGTATGGAATAAATCACTTGTAAATTGTGAGCCTTTGTCTGTGAGGACAATATTTGGTTTTCCATGAGTGGAAATGTAAGAAAGAAAAGCTTTTGTTATAGCTGATGCTGTAATTTGATTTAAATTATATAATTCAAGGTGTCGCGAAAAATGGTCTATAACAGTTAAGATGAATGAATGATTTTTTAAAGGACCAAGCAAATCCATAGAGATTTTCTGAGCTGGTTCTGTAGGAACAGGAGCAGGTAAGAATGGAGTTTTAGGAGGATTCTGATTTTTTAACTTTTTACATGTCTCACAACTGTTTACAAAATTTATGACATCAGCGATCATATTCTTCCATGTGAATCTTTTTCGAATGTTGTGCAGGGTTTTGTTATGACCTGTATGAGTTATATGTGCAATCTTGATCACTTTAGGGATTAAGGATGTAGGAACTACAGCTCTATGTAAAGCATTTTCTAAGATGTGAGAGGCTCTATTAAAGCATAGTAAATTATTTTTAGGGTTTATATAATATGCTTTATTTTTATTTTGGATTTTATTTTCTTTTATCTCCTCAACAATTTCTCTTAATGCTTTATCTTTATTTTGTTCTTCTCTTAAATTTTGATCTGAAATGTCATTGCAAGAAATATCACTCATATTAATGTTGTTAATTTTTTCATGTTGATAGTTATCAATATCTGAATCCACAACATTAGGTTTTGACGGGTTTCCTTCATTTACACTTTCAGATTGTAACATAGGAGGTAAATTTTTGTCAAGATTATTGTTAAAGATTGGAAGAATGTCTTGAGATTCTACTAATTCAGGGTTAGTGGACAGGTCTTGATGAGGTGGGTCTTCTTGTAATCTACTAAGGTAGTCGGCTAATATGTTTAATTTACCAGGGATGTGTTCGAATTTATATTGGAACTCTGACAGTTCCATGAGCCATCTTGTGATTATGTCTGCAGGTGAATTTGACTTTTTGTACTTTTCAAGAGAAAATATCAAGGTAAATATACTTTTGTTTTTCCTGGAATAAATTGGTCACGAAAACAAAAAATTTTACTTTAACTGAGGTTCCACGTGACCATGAACTAAAATGAGCGTAGACTCTTTTTTTTAAAAATGAAAAAAAAACACCAGTTTATTAACTGTGTGCACAAATACATTTCAAATTAAAATCTCGTTGACCACTCACAAACATTCTCCTTCAGAGAAACTTTCCCTTGTGCATGATCAAGAAAAAAAGTTTTATCTCATAATATATTACTTGGCATACCATTCAAAAGTTAAATTCTTTTTTTCGATACATTAAATAATAGAATTTATCTCTCTAAATAAGCTTAGTAAAGCAAGGTAAAAGAAAATGGAAAAAAGGCTTATCTGTAGGACATGTTGAAGACGACTCGCCTCGTTGAATAGAATGACTCTTCAAGCCATTTATTCCGATTCTGAGTGAACCAACAAAAGTGGCATAACTGGATGACACGATCTCACATTTCTTGTACTTCTACCACGGTACCAACTCCAATACTATCGTTCTACTGAATCAAATTTTTTGCAACAACCGCGTGGTGTGGGTTACCAGACACTACAACACACGCCAACAGGCACATCACAAATTCGCCAACAAAAAGTAACACATAATAGAACAAGCCTTATTGAACAAGGCGATGAATCTACCAAACTGGCAAACGGTCGAATCAAACAGACGCTGGTTGGTTGGAAGCTTCTAGAATAATGTGGAAAATTCTTTGCGAGGCTTCACCCAACCAATGAGAGGAAAGGGCGGTAAAAATATATGACTGGGAGTTGAAGTAGAAGTATATGAACTAAGACTTAACTATTGAAATTAAATGAATATTGAATAAAATAAAACATTGTTTCAAAATGGTAAAATGAATATCGATTAACATGATATTTTAGAATCTATATGAACAAATGATAAATTTTAGAAGAGCAGAAGAGTAACTTAGATTAACATTGAAAACTGATAGACTTCGGAAACCATGGAGGAAAACACATGATTCAGAAACCATGGAGGAATAACAAAAATGGAGATGAACTCAAATAAGAATGTTGTGAAGAAATCGATTTAACAGATTTAATCGATTCTCTTCACAACAAACCTAACCCGTATTAGCACATGGAAATCCATGGTTCGAAGAAAACCACGAAAACTCCGAACGATTAGGCCGACGGGCGCGATTGGGATCGAACCCAGCACTTCCCGTCTACCAGTTTCGAGAGCAGAACATCTCAGCCACTGGTGGGGCTGACTGACAAACGGACACACGAGTGATCCTACAATGGTTCATTTTTACTTTTTAAGCACGGAACCTTAAAAATAGAATTATTGGACATATTTGATATATCGATAGATGATATCTGATTAAAATAGTTTGGCAGTATGGTTATTCATAAATTTCATTTGTTTGTTTCGGGTTTGTTTGGGGTTTTCGCTTATTTGGTCTCGACAGGTGAGGAGGGACCATGTGCACATAAAACTGGTTAAACTCCGCAGTGCATGTCGTTAAGAGGCTACTTCAGTCAGACAAAAACAACCATTCCCTAATGTTAATCAAATGGGAGAAATTTTTGAAGCTATCTCGTTTGAATTTGAATTTTTTTAAATGATTTTTTTTCCTTTTTTTTTTTTTTTTTTTGCTTTGTATATAGCTGAGGTCAATCTGTACAAAGGCCATTTTGCATTTTTTTTTATTTTGTTTACAGGTAATTTTAATTAAGACAGTTTCACTTTCGGAACCGGTCTAGAAAGCGGAAAAGCATCCTTATATATATAAAATAAAAAAAAAAACAACAACAAAAACTTGCAAATAAAATCGAAAAGTAAAATACCGTCTTTGTACAGATCCACATGAGCTATGCAATGCAAAAAAAAAAAAAAAATCCTTTAAAAATATTGAAATGCTAATGAGATACCTTAAAAAAATTCTCCCATTGGATTAACATAAGCGAACTGGTGTTTTCGCCTGACTGAAGTAGCCCCTTAACCATTCCGCCTGTCTTCAATTTTGCTTTTCTAAGTTAATCATGGTTTTGCGGTTTTATATTTTAGCTGTGGTTTTTTTAATTGCTTTTACCGTGTTTTGAATTTAATGAAGTATAATTTACACTGTATGTTAAGTATCCATATTAATGTTACAATCAAATAAAGGCATATGAATCAATAGATAGTCGTTTTTTTTTTTTTTTTTTTTTTTTTTTTTTGTCGAGTTTACGACATCGCTTTTTGCTGGGTTTGTGTGTTATTCCGCGATAGTGAGGTCATATGCACACTTTTCTATAGATGATGTTTAAGACTGGATCGTAAATGTTGAACTCTTCAGCGGTTACAAATAACATCATTTTATATAAAATAAAAGCGTTTATTTTAAGTCTTAAAACTGAAATAAGTTTTGTGAAAGTGCATCATTTTCAATACAGCTGCTTTGAATTTCTTCACAGGTGGAAATGCTTCACTAAAAATACCGTAATTGAAACGACACACTGATAAAACGCGACGTTTTACAAAAATTTAGAGTGTCTTTATAGAAGAGGAGTGACCTTTAGGTTAAAATAATATTTATTTGAGACTTAGCTAACCAATATAAGATGCATTTTTTATTGTAATTAATTTTGTAGACTTATTATAAATTAATGAAACAGTTCCTTCTTAAACATTTTCTTTCGTCAAATTTCGACGGGTTCCATCTCGTAATAATAATAATATTTTTTTTTTCCTCTTTGGGAGCTAAATTCTGAAAAAGGAGAATTCCTGCTTGTATGCAAGTTATTTTCGGTAAAGAAAAAAAAAAATATGCACGTGTTCTTTATTTTTATAAGCGAATAAAAATTCATATTTATTGCAACATCACGAGGATATTGACTATTAGGTTTACGTTATATTTATACATTATGACTCTATTAATGTTTTTCATTACAATTAAACAGAATTTTTTTTTTTTTTTGTTTGAATATACTGTGGTTAAGCATGAAAGTAAGTATATAAAGTATAGAAAAGTTTGCGCCGGTGACATTATGCGTATATAGCTTAACCCCTTAACAGCCCTGGACGTATACATACGGCTGTAGAAAATACATGCATCTATTAAAGATATGGCGAATTCCAATTATAGTGAGGCAATTTTCACCATCTGGGCCATTATATATAACAGTATAACATGTGCATTTTCTTAATGTTATTTCAGAAAACTTATATACACCTTCTTTAATTGCAGAAATATGCGATTTAAGTAAGGCACTGGAAATCGCGTAAGATTTCGCCGGCAGTTAAAGGGTTAAAATGAATTTTTGCATTAATAAAACTAAAGAGAAAAATTTATATGATTGTGTCAACATGACGTAATTTTCAGTGATTTTTCATTTCTTAATTCTAAGGATTAGAATCGCGAGCCTATATGAATCACTGAACTATTTCAGAAATTGAATACGGAGTAAAGAATATATGGGGCATTCTCACAATCTTTTGACTTTTGAGAAAAAAAAAAATCTGGCGAAATTAAACTTGCTAAAATACCATTTTAATATGATAGATGAATGTTTTAATGATTCAAAAGAAAGAAAAAATGGTCAGCAGCGGAAATTTTTTTATTTAACCGAGGTTTAAGTTAAACTTGCGAGTTTAATTTTCCTTACCATTTTACCACTATAACTTTCTATTTTCTTCTAAATTTTTACTTATAATGAATTTGCCTAGTACCCACAGGACATTCAAATAAGAAATAATAACAATGTAGTGTTTTTAGTACAAAATTTTGGTATAATATTGTCTTAAAGGGGTGTTAAAGAAGGGACGGTAAGGTAAAAAGAGTGGATGGTATAGGAAAAAAGGGACGCTAAGGATGGAACGGTAAGGAAAATGACCACCTATTTTTAGGAAAATCATGTTAAGACTAAGTGAGAGCCACAATGTTCATTGATTTTTAGAAACAGTTATTAACATTGGATTAAATTAATTTTTTTTTTTTATTTACCTCGAAAAGTGCAGGAATAAACCTTGGGAACGTTAAGACTACCAATAAACCCACGATGCTTGAAATTGATATTTAAATGCTGATTTAATTCTGCAGTAAATTTCCTGTCAAAGAATTTTAGACATTCTTTCTCTAGCATACTTCTGCATGAGAAAAAACTTGAAAAAAATTCTGTGGCTGCATCTGAAGTGATTTTCTGTATAATTTTAGAAGAGGGACTGTAAGGAATCTAAAACCCAGGGACAGAGTTTCAAAAATAATAACAACCCTAAAAATTTGTGCAGGTTAATTTTTTGCTATATATTTATATAAAACAATTGTTCCAGTTTCGGAAAAAAATTACATCGAATTATTTTTATTGAAACAATTTTATATAGACAGCTCCAAACTTAAAAATCAGCATCAGGGACACGGGACGGTATAGGGCAGGGTCGGCGAACCTTTTTACATCCGTGTGCCCAATTTTTTTCAAAAAAGATTTTACGAGACCATGACGTGCCAAGCACCAAAAATAATTTAGTGGATCAACATTTCTGGATTTTTATTCATTGGGATTTAAAAATATGGGACAATATACATCTAGTAATTAGTCTAACATATATTATAAAGTAATAAAATGGTGAATGCAATGTCGGTTATGTCAAATATTAATATGGTGTTCAGCCTACTTACTTTTAATAGGATGCAAGCTGAAATCGAGTTATCTAACAAGTGGTTTGGGTTTCTAATATTTAAGGTTTTTGTATCATTTCCGAAAACAATGACCCGAAGGAATAAATAGAGCAAACAATTGTGAAAACTACATATTTTATACTAAGTCGCTTTCGTTTCATCACTGGGAGTTTTACGTATAATGCCTGATATTTTTCTTTTTGATATTCTCCCAACCTTCTCTTAATTTGACCACTTATTGGGCCCACATTGGAATAATTTAGAAATTCAATTACTTTCTTTCCAAAAAAAAAAAAAAAAAAACTAGAGAACAGGAACTCTGCTTTTTCAGAATTTAGTGTCGCCCCCGACATTTCCATTACTTCATTTTCTTCTGATGGACTGGTGGCTTCTATTATTTTGAAACAGCCATTATGAATGAAGTGTTAGATGAAGATGAAAGAGCAGTCGTAAAAAGTTAGAACTCCTTATTTTCTGGTCGGAATGGAAAAAAATGGCCATAAATTTTTTTGAAGCCACCAGTCCATCAGAAGAAAATAACTCGGTTAAGCGGGACTCGGATAATCGGGTCTCTACTGTAGTACAAAAAATATTTCAATTTTAAGACTTAAAGCACATGCTTTTACTTTATGTAAAATAACGCCATTCGCATCCGCTTAAGAATTCCACATTTACGATCTATTCTTAAACAGCTACAGTAAAGCATGCATAGGACGTCACTATCGCAAAATAATGTGCAAATACAGCAAAAAGATGCCGTCATTCAAGAATTTCGACGAAAAAAAAAACTATCTAATGATTCATAGGCCTTCATTTGTTTGTAATATTAATTCATTTGTTTTTATTTTTTCAAAATAGCACGTATTTTAATTACATTTTCTTTCGGTTGTCATGAAAAAATGGCAACAAAAATATATAATTAATATTTTACAACTATTTTTCCTTTACTTTCTACAGAAATGGAGTACTTCCGTTGCCAATATTAAGCAAATGGCTCTAAAAACTACAAAAAAATTAATATCTCAAAAATAAATGGAGATACAGTTTCAAACAAATTGCATTTAAAAGAACTTTTTTCCCCAATACGACAGTATAAAAATTGAAAATGTGCGATGCTTAGAAGTTAAAAAAATTGCTATAGAGCACTTAATCGTACTGCTTTGTTTTACGGCTGCTTTCTGTAAGGTAACGTTATTTTTTGGAGACACAAAATAAGCTGGGAGAAAGAAATAGCATACCGTACCGGGGGGCTAAAAAGCCCAGTTTGTATAAGTTTGCGTGATTTGTTTAACTTAATTCTATTTTGTTTTAGGATTTCAATCAACGCCGTGCCGAAAATATTCTATCGCGTGCCAAGTTTGGCACGCGTGCCATAGGTTCGCCGACCCTGGTATAGGGGTTTTCCAGGTATTTGGACCCCATACATCGTCCAAAACTTATTTTTCTCGTTAATATTGTTATGCAATAATGCAATGGGATGTTCCCCAGTATATGAAATTAAAAAAAACACAAAGAAGTGTATTAAAATAAAAATTATTATTCAGGGACATGAAAGTCAAAAGATGGTGAGAATGCCCCACATCCTTATCATTTGTGTTTGTAGAAACCAATTGTCATTTTTACTTTCTTCTATCTTCTTATATAGAAGAAAGTATTGTAATCGAAATCTTTTTCGACTTCCGGTTTTCGACGGATTCGCACGTTTTAGGGATCAGAGATCCCCAAAAATACGTTTATAGAAAATGCCTGTCTGTCCGTGTGTCTGTCGCCATTGTACTATCAAAAAGTGTATGAAGTTATGCATAGAATTGGACCAAATTTATTAAAAAGTTTTTGGCTATGGCAAGCAGGCCCTCCCTTAATTTGGAAAAAAATCCACCGGAAGCGGGCGCTGTAATAGCGATTTTTGTGCCATTTTCAATATTGTAACATCGAAAAGTGTACGAAGTTATGCATAGAATTGAATCAAATTCTTTATGTATGTTTTTGTCCATTATGACAAGGTCCTCCCCGAATTTCGAAATATTTCGCCGAAAGGGGGCCCTATAATAGCGATTTTTGTGTAATTTTCTTGATTTTTCGTAGTTCTTTTCTACACCGGCTGCTGATGAAGCGACGGGAACATTCCATCCTGCTAGGCCGACTATTCGCGAACAGCTGGTATAAAACAGAATAACGAAAAACTATTGATTTTAATAAATATCATGATCTAGATGAACTCGTTTTTTCTCCGATTAATTGACAGAAGCAGAAATTTAAGAGGAAAATCGAAGTTGATATAGTATTGAACTAATAAAAATGAAATATTGACATTTGTAAAAACATTTTGAAATATTAAAATATATGAGATTTTTGAAGTTGCCGGATTTCTGAATGCCGGATTTTTGAAGTCGCACTGTATATTTATTACTCATTTCTAAACTAATAATTTAAAATATATTTTCCTCTTTATACGCATATAGCGTGAAAACGTTTCTCGTCTGTTTTAATTAAAAAAGAAAAAAAAAATCAACAAAAAGAATCTAGCAAAATTGAAATAGTTATATTTTGCGAATAATTTTCCTCTGAATAATTTTTATATCAGCAGAAGCGAAATAAGTTAATGACCGTGATATTGATTCCGTAAAAAATATGATTTTCGTAATTTCGCGAATAACTTTGGTTCTGGAGGGAAAAAAATATTAGAAATCTTTTTCTTTGCGGAAAACGCTTTATATATATGATTAAATAAATAAATTTATCGCAATTAATCGGTGATTGAATTATTTTTAGAAATCTACAGGAAAAAAGAAAAAAAATTCAAAGATTTAAAATGGAATAAGGAAGTCCTGTAATTAGTTAAGGAATAGTTTTCATTAACTTTCTTTTTAAAAACACTATACTGAGTACGACAACAACAGCGAAATCATTAAAAAAAAATAATTTATTTTCCCCGAAATATAGTACTTGTATCTGAAATATTGGACGATTCTCGTGTTTTAAGTCGTATTTTCTGATATTACTCCTAAAATATGTTTTTATATATGATATTTTAAGAAAATAATTTAACTTTTTAATTTACTTATTTTTATTTATATATTTAATTTGGGTTAAATCTTTATCTGTAATCTACAGGATGTCCATAATTAAACGATCCTACTTTAAAGTTGTCTACAGACTAAACCATTTGTCAGAAAGTTGTGAAATTTTGTGACGGACGTAATGAAGGAATGGGAATTTGTTTAAGTGAAAAAAAAAATTTCGCCACCAGAGGGCGTTTTTTAATGAATTACACATTTTTTAAAAAGTTTTACGCTTTATTTTTTTCAGATTAAATAAGACAAATATACAGACCGTCCCCTGAAAAAAGTAAAGCGTAAAAACTTTTAAAAATTATTGGTTTTCGAATTGAACGGACCGTACAAACGCTGAAAAAAAAAATCTCCTACGATTTCGCCATTTTTTTCTCAGAGCTGAGACCTAGTATTCAGTGGGTGGTGGCTAAATTGTTAAAAATTATGTAATTTATTAAAAACGCCCTCTGGTGGCAAAAATTTGAACTAAACTTTTTTCCCGCTCAAACAAATTCCCATTTCTTCATTATGTCCGTCACAAAATTTCACAACTTTCTGACCACTAGTTTCGTATGTAGACAACTTTAAAGTAGGGCCGTTTAATTATGGACACACTGTATGTACAGTAAATTCTGTCTAAGGCGGACTCTGTATAAGCCGGAAATCTGTCTACCGCGGAAAATTTTTAAAGTCCCGGCGAACTCATAAAAAATAACATTAATTCTTGCTGCATAAGCCGGAATCTGCCTAAAGCGGAAACGGAAAGGGTATTAAAGACCCACCGAAATCGAAATTTTGCATAAGGCGGAAAATAGGATATTTTAAAAATGAAAGGCATTTCGTTTATGAAACTTTAAAACTGATATATATATACACCAAATACTTAATGTCGAGCATAAAAATTAATTTCCGTAATACTTTAAAAAAGTTAATTCAAAAGAACAGAAACTGTTTAAATTTTAAGGAATTCTTGCTTATGCCATTTTTTCCTTTATAAATATGCATTTAAAAGTAATTATTACTAGTTCAGTACACATTTATGAAAATATGTATTGTCTATAATATATTGTGCTTTAAGCTTGTACTCAAATTCAAAGTGATGGCTTTATGTGTCATTCCCGAAATTATTATTATTTTTTTGTGTGTGTGTAAACTTCAAATTCGTAGGTATTACAGCGGTGCTAAGAAATTGAATAGTGTTTCTCATTTATTTATAAAGACAAGGGATCTTCCACAATTTCAGTTTTCGACAGATTTTTGGGTCAGGATAATCAATGAAAGATCATGATGAAAGATCGCGAGCAATTCATTATAACTCAAGATCCATTTTTTTTTTTATCGAAAACATAAAACGCTATTCGACTGACATATGCTTCATTCCAATAAATCATGCTCTTTTGCATAAGCCGGAATATTGTCTACCACGGAAAATTTTCTCAGTCCCAACCGATTCCGCCTTAGACAAAGTTTACTGTATATTATAAAGCGCAAACGTGTATTTGTAACTTACGTCCAGTAACAGCAAAAATGTAACACTAGATCTGGAGATATCGTGTACGACAACGCTTTGCTTTGATTGCATATATCTTCACTTCAAAATGTTATAAAATTTCAATATTTGCTGCATCGAGTAGGAGGAAAAAATGTACTTTTAAATCAAACCAACTTGTTTAAAAGTTCATTTTTTTTTGTTCTATTCCATGGAATAAAGACTGAAATTGTGTGACATTTAGAATCTAATTTTATCAGAAATTAAAACAAAGCGATGACGTATTTTGCGGCATCTAGCGCTACACTGTAAAAAAAAAAAAAAAAAAAAAAAAATCCCTGCCGGCCCGGCCTATAGGCGGAGGTAGATTTCGAAGTTAAGTATATTAATTGCACAACCAAAAACTAAATCATGATTAGATATAAATCCACTTTAACAGTTTTATCTGGCCGCTTTTCACGAGTTTTTATTTCATTTTTATATAATAGCTGGTTTTATCAAAATAATGTTAAGGCGGTATTCAAAAAAATACTTTTCCATGCTCAACAACTCGAAATTTTCTGGCACATTTTCAGATTAATTTTTAATAGAAAAAATACGAAACTTGCTGACCTGATTTTTGAAAAGATTTATAAGCGACATGTGTTTTTCTTTTTCTTTCAATTAATTGAAACTTGATTAATAAACAATCATTTTCTCAGTAGGGCAATATTTTTCGTTTCAAACACAATCGCTTCGGGAAATTCTGTTCAAAATGCCCACTTTGACATCATTTTTTGAAATATATTCTGCCTCTATCAAAAAATCGATCATAATGGTACATTATATAGTTTCTGAAGAAGAGAATCTATCAATTGGATGCGTTTGAGAGCAAAAATGAATTTAAAATGAGTAAGAAAATAGACAGTTTGGATTTGAATGCACCCTTAATAAGATGATTTTTTTCTTCAACCGCTATGTATTTTTAATTTGTTTTTGCTGTAAGAATTGGTCCTATCAAAAACTTGTCTATATAAATGCTGAAGACAATATTAAGAAGATATATGATAAATTCATGGGGATTTTATATCCTGTGAATTGACGGAGTTATGGAAATTTTTCTTCTTCACCCCCCTTTTTTTTGTTTTCGTTTTTAATTTTTTTTTGCGGTACAAATTGGTCCTATCAAAAACTTGTGAATATAAAAGTTGTAGATAATATTAAGAAGATGAATAATAAAATTAATTGGATTTGATATCTTGAGAATTGACGAAGTTAGGAATTTTTTTTCTCCCAAAAACCCTAATTTTTGCGCCCCTTGATCCCATTTTTAATTTTATCAAAAATCTGTGATACATAAATTTTTGGTCCTATTTTTAGAAGTAAAAAAAACTTTAAACTGATTTGATATGTACAAAAATTAAGAAGTTATGCGGGTTTTTCGGTTTTCACAAAACCCCTCCCTGTTTCCATCCCCTTGGTCCGATTTTGCGCATTAACGAACTTGACCGAGATTTTATGCCCCTTGATTTTATGTATCAGTTTGGAAGAGATTTGTGCAGAATTATGAAAGTTATCGTGTCCAGAAGAAAGTGATATATATATATATATAGAGAGAGAGATATAGACATATAAAGTTCTTTACTGAGGGTGGTTTTGGGTTCTAGGGGTCATGATCGGTGTAGATCTTCAAAACATTTTCAGAAAATTCCAACATAGGAACGACGCCAATAGGTAGTATTTCATACGAAATCTACTAAAATCTATAAAGTTACTAAAATATTTCTAGGAAACTGGGATTCCTAGAACTTTTTATGTAACGGCAACAACGATAATTCATGTAACAGATACACGTTTGCACTGTAAATAAAAAAATCTGTAAGATTACTAAGAACTTTTTATGTAACTGCAACCCGGGTTACAAATAAAATTTTAGAAAGATTACTGTAATTTTAGTAGATTCTTTTGTAAAGCTACATATTTCTGCAGCTTTGCAAAAACTAGTTTTGTAGATTTTCATCTTTTTTTGTACAGTGTACAGATAAAATTTTAGTAAGCATACTGATTTCTCTAACTTTAAATCTGTAGAATTGCATTATTTTTTTACAGTGTACTTATTTTTTTGTTGTTACTTTTTACTCAATTTGAGAATTATATTTATGATTTTTAAAAATAATTTTCAACTATTACATGTAATAATTTTTAAGCACACTATCAACAACATAGTTGAAAAGTGTTTATGAATTCAGTTTGTCTGGCCGCACTCTAAATATACTCACTGTAAAGCTAAATCGCGTAAATATACTCAGATTTCCATATGTAATTTTTACATATTATTAGGGTTTAATATAAAATGTTCGGTATTGAAAATGAAGTGTGTAGCATTTATAGTTCGTTTACAGCAACACACAAAAGAATCTCGTTACATTACAATCCACGACGAAAAACCGTTTGCAGTACATTTTAATGATGTTTTAATAGTTAGATTACATTATGATCAGTGGGGAAAAATCGTTTGCAGTACATTTTAATAATGTTTTAATAGTGAGATTACATTATGATCTGTGGGGGGAAAATCGTTTGTAGTACATTTTAATGACGTTTTAATAGTTAAATTACATTATGATCTGTGGAGAAAAATCGCTTGCGGTACATTTTAATGACGTTTTAATAGTTAGATTACATTGTGATCTATGGGGAAAAATAGTTTGCCGTACATTTTAATAATGTTTTAATACCGGGTGTTCCAAAAAGGACTGACTGATTTTAAAATTCAATAACTTCCAAACGGTGACAGATATTAAAAAAATTCTTGCAGGAGGGTTATGCATAAAGTCAAAAGTTTTATTACAGTGATTTTCGATTTTAGTTCGAATTACAAACAACAGATGGCGCTGTAAGCAATAGTCGCTAAATACAGGCTCGATTTTTGGTCCTTTCTGTTGTTCCATGCAGAAAAAGGAGATGGAAATGTATTATCCGGGCCACGAAGTACCAAAAATCGAGCCTGAATTTAGCCTCTGTTGATCGCAGCGCCATCTATTGTTTGTAATTCGAACTAAAATCGAAAACCAATGTAAAAAAACTTTTGACTTTATGCATAACCCTCCTGCAAGAATTTTTTTAATATCTGTCACCGTTTGGAAGTTATTGAATTTTAAAATCAGTCAGTCCTTTTTGGGATAGTTAGATTACATTATGATCTGTGGGAAAAAATCGTTTGCAGTGCATTTTAATGACGTTTTAATAGTTAGATTACATTATGATCTATGGGAAAAAATCGTTTGCAGTACAGTTTAATGACGTTTTAATAGTTAGATTACATTATGATCTATGGTGAAAAATAGTTTGCAGTACATTTTAATAATGTTTTAATAATTCAAACATAATGAATTTGATACGAATTATGAGGGGCTGTAAAACATGTTTACTTTAGAATATGAAGTGCATTTATTATTCTTTACAGGGTCACACTAATATTCGGTTTCAGAACTCACTATGAACCATTATTGCTGCAAGTTCGTTTTCAGTTGTGATATGCATTTTTAAACATCTAATGTTTAGTGAATTACGTAGTGAGTACAAATTCTATAGATCATATACTAATTCTTATCATTCTAATCATATAATCTAATCAATTCTAATCATATTTTGTATGATTAATCAATTTAAAAGGATTCGTACACATTATCGGCTATATACAGCAAATGCTAAAAATGGATTTTTACTGAGGCATGCGTTAAATAACTTATTTAAATATATATTTCATTGTATGAAAGAATGAAATTTTTTATTAATATTCAGTTATTGTTGGAAAATGTTTCACAATCTATATTTATGCATAATTGTCCGTTTTTGTTCTAAATATATATGAATCATGTATAACTTACCTTTATGATTGTTTTCTTTCAGAATTTTCAAAAAATTAAAACCAAACTTCTAAGCATGTGTTTATTAATTACACTTTTCTAATCAAAAATTATATAATTTAAATTTATTTTTCTTTTATTTTGTATAGCGTGAAAAACTTTGCTCGTTCTATTTAAAATCTAAAAAATTCACAAACAGAACCTCACCAAATTAAAATAGTTTTATTTTTATAATAATTTTCCTCTGAATAATTACTTTTATATCAGCAGGGGCGATATTTTGCCTAGGCAACGGTATTTAGATATGTTAATGACCGTGATATTGATTCGATAAAAATGTGATTCTCATAATTTTGCGAAAAATTATGGTAATGGAGGGAAAAAAAGATATCAGAAATTTATTTCTACGATAAAAGTATTTATATATATGAGTGGATAATTAAATTTATCGCAATTAATTAGCGGTTGGATTATTTTTTAGAAAAGTACTTGAATAAATTAGTTAGTTAGGAATTTCCTCTTTAAAAATGCTATAGTCAATATGAAGACAACATGAAATTTATTAAAAAAAATAATAACATTTATTTTGATTGAAATATATTTATTTTGAGACGTTACATGATTCTTTTGCTTTTAGATATATTTTTGATGTATTTCTAAAGTACTTTTCAAAGTATTATATTTTAAGAAAAATGATGTGCTTTTAAATATTTTTATTTTTATTTACTTCTTTTTATAACTTAAAATTTCATTTATATTTATTTTACTTGTGTTTTTGTAAAAATTGAATAAAATAACAAAATTCGATGTATAGTTTATAAAGTTATAAATATCCATAAAGTTTTTGAATGGAATCTAACACAATTTCCTAATAAGTTTAATAGTTAAAAATTCTATAGTCAATAAGAAAGCATAAAGAAATTTATTTTTAACCAAATATACTCCTTTTTTGAGATGTTTGCGGGTTATTATGCTTTCAGATATGTTTAAAATACCACTATTAAGTATAGTAGTAGTGTATCTAATAACTCCACTAATTAAAATACCACTACTAAATAGTTTATAAACGTATTTAGATGTGCTTATAAACTATTTTTGAAAATATTATTAATTTTAGAAAAAAAAACGATGTTTTTCAATTTATTTATTTACATCTTTATCCTAGTTTAAAGCGTCAATTACATTTATTTAGGTATTAATTTTAATAAAAATTTTTTTTTTAAAGATTTTAATAAAAATAACTAAGTATGCTGTATACAGTTATTATTATTAGTAAGATTTTAAGTGTATTTAAAACAACCTTTTAATTGCTTATAGAACGGGAATCGTCAGCACAGACAATCACTTCATCGAGTTCACGGCTGAAATTCCAGAAATAATTAAAACTCGATTCGCATATTAAAACGCAATCGGTCTGCCAAGACATATTTTGGTGGAAAACACCTGAAAACTCGATTTTAGCGGTTGACTCGTAGGTTTATCATTGTGTTTTCCTGTGCTCAAAAGTATGAAAACATGGATGACTGGGAGCAGAAAACACAATGGTAAACCTACGAGTCAGCGCTAAAATCGGATTTTCAGGTGTTTTACACCAAGATATGACTTGGCAGACCGATTGCGTTTTAATATGCGAATCGAGTTTTAACAAATTCTGGAATTTCAGCCATGAACTCGATGAGGTGATTGTCTGTGCTGACGATTCCCGGTCTACACTGAAACCTCCTTGAACGGCCACCTCTAAACAACGATAACCTCCGAATATCGGCCACATGTTGATGGAACCAAACACGTTCCATAGCATTAACATTAATATGAACCTCTAAATAAGGAGTTCTAAACAACGGCCACTCAAAAGTCACGAGAAATTTTTTTTACAGCTCCTGGTACAATTTCATATTTATTTGCAAACCGAAATGTGAAGCAGATCAACCAAATTTTACTTGATATCTGAACAAACAGAAAATGAAGACATTAATAATAACGGGGAAATTTTATATAATATTATTAGAACGGCAGGCATAACTAACTTAAGGCCAGCTTGTTTGTATGTCTGGTATAAAATTTGGCAGTTATTGCCACATTTGATTCCATACAGCAAATGATGGGAGATAGGAGAAAGGAAGGGGAAATAGATTATAGAATCACCCAAAATTTCCGGTATTAACATATATACCGAAGATTTGATGACCTTTCGTGAAATCCAAAATTTCTCATTAAATCATAAAGATGATGAGTTGCATAGCAAATCAAGTCGTACTTTTTTTCCTTTGGAGAAAGACATTTGCAGTAAAAAAAAAAAAGCAACTGCAAATCACGGACTTTCTTATTATATTAAAACAATGAGGATTAATTAAAATGACTGTGTGTATTTCTATTTAAATTTATGTAATTTTGATTTTTTTTATGAAACATATGAATAACACCCACCTCTGAAGAGCGGTCACTTTTCACCGGTCCCGGCGATCGTTATTCAGAGGTTACACTGTATTACTATTGTGACATTATTTAAAATTATTGTGTGTGGTATTTTAAACATCCTTATTTCTCCCTTGTTTCTTTTTTTCATTCATTAAAGACCTCAGGATATTCCTTTGCATTTTCTTGGTTGGGAAAGGGGGGGGGGTCTATAAATTTGTCTGGTAAAACTGATAAATTATTATATTTTGACAAATAGTTGTAATATTGAAATATAATCGCTGAGACAAAACAATGTTTGAAAAAAAATGGACGGTGGCAGCTCAAATCATCACCTCATCGAATTCAGGGCCGAAATTTTAGGATTAGTTAAAATTCGATTAACATATTATAATGGAACTGGTCTGTCAAATCATATCTTAGTAGAAACATCCTACAAACCCGATTTTAGGGGGTGATTGTAGGTTTTTCTATTGAATTTTCCTCCACCCAACCCTCCATGTTTTCATACCTTTGGATGCAGGAAAACACAATGGTCAACCTACCAATCAACCCCTAAAATCAACCCCTAACGGTCACATGCAATTTTAGACGTTTTCTTAAATATCTAGAAAAATACATGAGGAATTATCCTGAAACTCCAGGTGTGTAAGCAGAATAGTACAGGTCATGTATGAAGATTTTTCCCGAAACCCCATAGGGGACTGTCAAGAAATTGAAAAAGAACGGATATTTTTTATTAATATTATTATAATAAGCCACTTAATCATAATCTAAAGTTTGAACGCCTTTGCTACATTAGTTTTGACAAGGTTACCCGAAAGAAATTAATTCTTTTTAGATGCTTTCGTAATTATATAAGTATGTAGCACCTATAGTCGTCGTTCAGTCCGTCTGTCTGTGTGTCTGTCCGTCTGTCCGCGTATAACAGCGCAAAAACTACCCAACCGAATCGTTTGAAATTTAAAATACATAATTGTTGCATAATTTCGTCGTGTCATTTCAAATTTTATGTAAATCGGATGTATAGTTTAATTACAGGGATAGTCAAAATTTTTCCGTTACATTATGGCCAATGGGAAAAAATTATTTAAAGTGCATTTTAATGATGTTACAGCCTTTCGAACAGAATGAAATTGATATGCATTTATGAAGTGCATTAAAATATACATTCAGTACAATATGCAGCGCAAAAAATATTTATTAAACTAGTTATAGTACGAATGCACCTCATTTGCCACGTTTGACGTGCATTTTTCAACTTGTTAATTTTGTTGACGGTCCCCTATGGGGTTTCGGGAAAAATCTTCACGGAAATATATGACCTGAACTATTCTGTTTACACACATGGAATTTCAGGATAATTCTTCATGTATTTTTCTACAATTTAAAATATACATTAACAAAAATATACAATAACATCTTCCGAGTTATCCACGACTCCAGAAAGCGTTCTTTATCTTTAGAAACTCCCGAAACTAATATATTTTCGAAATTTAAAGAAGTCTATTTATCTATATATATATATATATATATCACGCTATCGTATGTGGCACAGAAATCGCGATTATTTGTGAATTGTTTTATGGCAACGTCCGAATGAAACGCATCTGATTGAACAGCATTTAATACATCTCCATACATATAAGGAGGGGGGGGGGGTTACAATAGGGGACCATGTTCCGTCGCCAAATATCGCCAAGCTTATCGCTAACTTGGCGGTAAATTAGTCGCAAATGGGATGCCAACTTCGTGATATCTCTAATATTTCGCCAAATTCTCATCGACTTCCATTGTAAACCAATAAGGTTTACTTGCTTACAGAAAATCAACAAATTGAGATATTGTAATGGAACAAAAACTAATGTTAGCTTAAGGGATTATATTAATTATACTTAAGGGATTCCAAGTCAATTAAATTATGAATAAAAGTAATATGCTTTACCAACCATAAATTTTAAGGAAGACCAAACTGGTCGCAAAGGGCGGCTAGTATTTAAAAAACAGTTTCTTGTACCGCCACTGATTTTTGGAAACATTTCCCCAGTAGTTTTTATAGCGTTATCAACCAGTTTTCTCGAACACGGAATATAGGTTTTTTGGTATTCATTCTCAAGTAAATATTTCTATGTTCAATAAACATGTTTCGCAGACAAACATGATAAATTATCAGCATTAACATTAACATTAACAGTAAAATTAATATTGTTTTGTTACTCTTGGGTACATAAATTTAATTACACCAGTCGAAAATCTTTTATTACGTTTCGATAGCATCCGAAAAAGCGAGATTCCGATTCCAGAAGCCTGATTAATATACTATGAAACTGCTCAGAAACATTTTCAAAAATCAGTGGCAACAAAATAAAATTACTTTCTATAAATGATTTGTTAAATATTGAAAATGCGTTGTTTTCTGAGGTTTCTAATGATAAACAATGCTGTTCGGAATCGCGTTTAGCTTCTGGTTATCGGCGTTATTGCACATTTTCTTTCTTGGTTATGTTATATTTTGGTAGCTTAAAAAAACATTTGTCTGTTATTACAATGCAAGGAATAAGAGAATTATTCTAAGATTTAATTATTTGCTTAATTACTATAACATTTAAAGTTTGTAACTTTCAATACTGAGGGAAGAGATGCGTTAGGGAAATCGATGTATTACTTCGGCCATATTTGGCCACCATAAAGTTGCGTGATACTTGACCATTTATCAGAATTTCGAGGAAGGAATTTGAGCTTGTAAAAGTTTTCCCAGTCAGAAAAAAAATATAATAAATTGATCTCTGGAATTGTTATGTGGCTGAAAAAATCAATAGTTCACTTTTCGCACTTAATAATATAATGGTAATTTTATGCCAACAATTGCTTGTTCAAATGTAGTATTTTTACATTTAGAAAATTTGAACTGATTTAGTTTTTAGCTTAGAATACGAATTAAGGTTTGTTCTCAAATTCAAACTGGTTAAATTGTAAAAAAAAAAAAAAAGACTTTTTTTTTATTTAATTAAGAAGATATATTATAACCACGGACGAAAATATACAATAACATCTTCCGAGTTATCCACGATTCGTAAAAGCCTTCTTTATTATTAAGAACATCGTAAACCTTCTTTATCTTTAGAAATTAATATATTTTCGAAATTTAAAGAAATATTTATATATATTAAGCTATCGTATGTGGCACAGAAATCGCGATTATTTGTTGTTTAATGACAATGCCCGAATTAAACGCATCTCATTGAACAGCATTTAATGCATCGCCATACCTATAAGAGGGGTTACCATAGGGGATCCTGTTTTGTCGCCAAATGCCGCCAAGCTTATTGCCAACTTGGCGATAAATTAGTCGCCAAAAGGGACGCCAACTTGTAGATATCGCTAAAATTTCGCCAAATTTCCATAGATTTCCATTATAAACAAATAGGGTTTACTTGCGCACAGAAAATCAACAAATTCAGATATTTTAATGCAACAAAAACTAATATTAGCGTAAGGGATTATATCAATTATATTTAAGGGAGTCGAAGTAAATTAAATTATGAATAAAAGTAACATGATACAATGCTTAGCATGCTTTACCAAACATAAATTTTAAGGGAGACCAAATTAGTCGCAAAGGGCGGCTAGTATTTATAAAAACAGTTTCTTGTGCTGTCACTGATTTTTGGAAACATTTTCCCTGTAGATTTTATAGCGTATCAACCAGTTTCCCCGAACACGGAATATAGATTTTTTGGATACTATTCATTCACAAGTAAACATTTCCATGCTCAACAAACATGTTTTGCAGACAAGTATGATAAATTATCAGCATTAACATTAACATTAAAATTAATATTGTTTTGTTACTCTTGGGTATATAAATTCCATTACGCAGTTGAAAATGTTTTATTATGTCTCGATAGCATTCGAAAAAGCGATATTCCGATTCCAGGAGCCTGATTAATATACTATGAAATTGCTCAGAAGCGTTTCCAAAAATCAGTGGCAACAAAATAAAATTACTTTTTATAAATGATTTGTTAAATATCGAAAATGCGTTGGTTTCTGAGGTTTCTGATGATAAACAATTTTGTTCGGAATCGTGGGTAACTCGGTTATTGCACATTTTCTTTCTTGGTTATGGTATATTTCCGTAGCTTTAAAAAAATTTGTCTTTTATTACAGTGCAAGGAATAAGAGAATTATTCTAATTATTTGCTTAATTACTGTGACATTTAAAGTTTGTAACTTTCAATACTGAGAGAAGAGATGCGTTTGGGAAATCGATGTAATACTTCGGCCATACTTGGCCTCCGTAGGAAAGTTGCGTGATACTTGACCATTTGTCAGAATTTTGAAGAAGAAATTCGAGCAGGTAAAAGTTTTCCCATTTAGAAAAAAAAATAATAAACTGATCTCTGGAATTGTTATGTAGTTGAAAAAATCAATAGTTCACTTTTCGCACTTAATAATGTAATGGTATTTTACGCCAACAATTGCTTGTTCAATTGTAGTATTTTTACATTTAGAAAATTCTAACAGATTTAACTTTTAGCTTAGAAACGAAGTAAGGCTATTCTCAAATTTAAACTTGCTACACTGTAAAAAAAGACAAATGTTTATTAATCTTGGAGATTATAGTATAACCACGAACGAAAATATACAATAATCTCTTCTGAGTTATCCACGATTCGGAAAAGCTTTCTTTATCGTTAGAAACCTAAGAAACCAAGTATGTTTTTGCAATTTAGAGAAACAGTTATAAAAAACGAAGGTTTTTTTTTTTTTTTTTTTTTCTGCTACTGATATTCCGGAAACGTTTCCGAGTTGTTTTGATAGTTTATTAATCCGTTTTCTCAAACCCGAATACCGGTTTTTCGCATACAATCACTTCTCAAGTAAACATTTTCATATTCGAAAAACAGGTTTTAGAGACAAACATTATAAATTAACAGCATTAATTATAATATATTATAACTAGGAGGGTTCCGCCCCCCTGCTCGCTACGCTCACCAACCGCACCAATCGCTTCGCGATTACATTCGGCATCGCGAAACAATCCCTATATTCTAGTAACCCCAGACGTAATTGTTTCGCGTTTCGATTCTGGATCGATTCGCGATTCCTTATTTTCTATGCATTCAGTAATTTGTAGTTACAGTAAATAAATCCTATCATATCCTATCTTATCATATAAATCTCCTCTCCCCTGAAATTTTCATTTCGCCGCCTTTTCTTCGCCGACATATATGTATAAAATTATATATATATATATATAGTGTTACGAATACTGTAAATAGTTAGTGTTTGTGCTTAGAAATAATGTAAATAGTTCAATTAAGCTCTATTCATAAGCGAATATTAGTTTTGGTTGTATTGAAATATGTCAATTTGTTGATTTTCTGCAAGCAAGTAAAGCCTATTGGATTTCAATGGGAGTCTATGGAAAATTGGCGAAATACTGTAAATAGCGCCAAGTTGACGTCACTTTTGACGACTAATTTTGGTCGCCAAATTTGGCAATATATCGCCAAGTTGGCGACAAGCTTAGCAACGTTTGGCGGCAGAGGCGGGTTCCCCCTTTGGTAACCCACCTTATAGCGTCAGAAAGTTCTGACCAATCAGATGCTTTTCGCGGTATCTACGCAGATTTTCATTCGTCCATTTCCAAAGCGTTACTTTTTTTTATATATAGAAGGATATATTATAATATATAATATATAGCAATAAAATTAATACTTTTTGATTACTCTTGGGTATATAAATTGAATTACGCTGCTGAAAATGTTTTATTGCGACTCGATAGCATCTGAAAAAGGGATACTCTGTTTACAGAAACCTGATTAATATGCTATAAAACTACTCTGAAACGTTTCCAAAAAATTGCTGCGGTAGCAAACTTACCGACTTATGCGAGTGAGAGATGCCAAGCTGGGCATCGTTCTCTTGGCTTAAATGGTAGAGCATTGGAGATCTATTCGAGGGGCCTGGTTTCGATTCCGGGCTTGAACATTTTTCACTCTGTTGGTTTACGCTTAGTTAGCAAAGTGATAATTCACGTCTTTAATATTCAGATTTATATATATTTTGTAATCGTCTGTCTGCAAGTGACAGAAACAGATTTAAAAAATCATTCTTAAAAATTATTTTAAAAACAATAAAACTTGAGTAAATTGCGATATAGTTTTCAAAGAAATTGCATTTGAACATACATTTTTTTCTCTCTATTCGACGGTGTAAAAATTGAAATGTGCGGTATTTAGAAGTTAAAAAAAAGTTAATAAAAGTTAATAAAAGTTAAATTTAATCGTCTGCTGTTGCCACCGTCAAAATGACGTCATCGTTACGCACGGGCACGTTTGTCCTTTATAATATAAATAGTTCTTTTACATGCATGAAAAATAAATATTAACTGTTTCAGTTATTACTGCTAATAATTATTTTACCAAAATAAATACACATTAAACACAATAAAGCTTACAACATTCAAACAACTGAAATTGAGAAAATATGTTTTGCGTAAAATTATTTTAAGTACTAATTAATCATTCTTATTTGTATTTTTAATCAAAACGTTAACGCTTCTTTTTTTTTTTTTTTTTTTTTTTTAATTTACAAATTTATACAATCATTGAATGATACGATATTCAGGAATTATTTCTTTATTTTGTATTAATAATAAATCATATACATGTTATTGTAACATGTAAAATAAAATTATAACTTTTATTAGAAACAAGAACAATTTTTTTGAATCTATCTTTATTGCATGGTTGACAGAATGATGATCTAATCTTTATTTTGTTTACAAGAGTTTGTTTTTTGTTAGCTTTTGTCGCTGTCAAAATCCTAAAAGTTAATCTATTGCTGACTTTTAGTTTTTACCTCTAGCACTGTGTATATAAAATGTACCTATAGTCGAGCAAATATGTACTTACTACTCGTAAAGTATACTTTTATCTTGCGAAAAAGACGCAAACTTAATACTGTTGGCTGGAAAACTATTACGTCTATTTGAAGAGACTTAAGTTTTTCCGTATTTTCGACAAGAGTATTATATGTTTTTGAAAATATGTGAGAAATTTTGTTTACCATATTTATTCAAAAAAGAATGATATTATATCATAATGAAATAAATATTTTGCGCAAGGCTTTATTTTTTTATCTGTTCGTCAATATTTTACATGTAATTTGAAAATCGTACTTATGTAGTCTTTATTATATGTATAAATAATACAGGGTCATTCATAATTCCCTCCGGGGTTTCGAAACGTTATAGTAAAAGTATAGATAATAAAGTTCCATTATACGATTTTTGAAAATACAGTGAAAAAAGCACTATTTAAAAAAGAAATGGGTATTGTTTAAATTCATGAAAAGTTTAAATAAATTCTATATATCCGAAATTTTTTTATGACCCTGTAAAATAAGTCTTAAAGTTATAAAAACAATTTTATATAAATTATTATTGAACTTAACAACATATATACAGTGAAACCTCCCTGTGCGAACCATCTCCATTAAGCGACCACCTCCCTGAACGACCATTTTTTCATGGAACGAAATTTATTCTCATAGGCTCAATACTAATTTCACCTCCATTCAGAGACCATCCCAGTTGAACTCCCTCCATGAGCGACCAATTTCTTTGAAGAAAATTCCGTTTTTTCCTGGTCGCTTGAAACAGGTTTTATTAGAATAATAATTCCGGAGAGTGCATTATTCATCAAACTTGTAAACTAAGTTTAGATTTTTTTTTTATTATTCCGGTAACTTTTAAGTGTTAACACCTTTGTGCCTTTTTAGGCAATGAATACAAATTAAGAATGTACAAATTCTCTGATTACAAATTAAGAATGACGGTTAATAAACTCCTCTGCCCTATTTTGTCGAAAAACTCTTAAATAAATAGATAAAGTAATGAAATCGTCATTATTTGTTCTCGTCCAAAAAAAGAATTGCATTTATTTACTGAACTTCGAAAAGACGGGGAAATAAAAGTTACAAAAGATAAAACTGTAAAATCAAAGCAAAGACCAATGTATTCATTTTTTTTAACACTGCAGTAATTGATTTATGTCATTGACTTTTGTTTTGATACTTAGATTTTTAGATTTTTTCCTAATGAGAAAAATAAATTTTAGTAACATTATTACCTTTTTTCAACAATTAAAATCCAGATTTAAACATGACCTCCATTAAGAGACTACCTCACGGAGCGACCCATTTTTATTGGAACGGAACGTGGTCGCTTTAGGGAGGTTTTACTGTATATATAATTTCGTGGCGGTTTCTGCTATGATATCCTTCATTTAAAGCATTATAAAATTGAATATTAAAGACGTGAATTATCACTTTGCTAACTAAGCTTAAACCAACAGAGTAAAAAATGTCCAAACCGGAAATCGAACCCGGGTCCCTGGAATAGCGCTCCAGTGCTCTACCACTCAGCCACGAGGGCGATGCCCAGCTTGGCATCTCTCCCTCACATAAGTCAGTAAGACTGCTACCGCAGCTATTAGATGGAAAAGTCCACCGATGCTGGGTTCATTTTCGTCTCATATTACGCCTCAGGATTGTGTGCTCATGAAGACTTTTTCATCTAATAGCTGCGGTAGCAGTCTTTGCCGACTTATGTGAGTGAGAGATGCCGAGCTGGGCATCGTCCTCGTGGCTTAGCGGTAGAGCACTGGAGCGCTATTCCAGGGTCTCGGGTTCGATTCCCGGCTTGGACATTTTTCACTCTGTTGGTTTACGCTTAGTTAGCAAATTGATAATTCACGTCTGTAATATTCAATAATTTCAAGCGTAATTTCACTGCTGAAAAGTAGTTGAAAAATTAATTAAATTTATTGCATTGTAAAATAACAACAAAAAGTTACGCAATTTAGTTTAAGGGGACCGTGGACTTTTATTTGAGCAAAAATCGACCCAAAATTGACATTTCTTTGTGCGTGTATTATTATTCTCCAATTTGTACTACGTCATTCGTGGAAAACCACATGCAGATGCGATTATTTTACGCAAAGGTACAAGTGTTTAAATTTTGTTCACAAACAATTTTTTTTTGTTCTTTCAATGTACTTTAAATCTGTTTTTCTCAATACTGATGTTTCAACTTTTTTTTTAATTTTCGAAATGCTTCTTGCTACATAATTTTTGATCAAATTTCATGAAGGTAATAAGGAAGAATCCTGATATTGGTTAAAAAGAAACGGTGTATGCATTATGAAATTTGACTTCATTAAGACAATTAAATTTGATTTTAAACTTATTATAAGGCACAATTTTGATGAAAACCGATATGGAATTTAGAAAAATATCCCTAAAAAATTAACTATTTGAGGGATTAAAAAATCGATACACCGATTTGCTTGAAATAGAGTTTTACGTGATTAAAATCCAAAATCGAAGAAATATCTAGAAAATTAAGACGCAAGGAGCATTTTAAAATTTCGTTTTAAATTTTAATGTTTTAAAAATATCTTAAAATTATAATAAGGTTGGAAATTTCTTTTAAGGTGTTCTACATACTTATGGTGAAATGTATATTTGTACAAAATTTCAAATATCTATTATGGAAATTAAAAGAAATTTTTTTAAACGTCCACGATCCCCTTAATTTTCATACTATAGATGTAAATGCACTACGCAGTAAAAAAACAAAACACAAACCCGTGTATATACGGTTGATTTTATGAGAAATTTCTATCTTTTAACGGTAACTTTTTGTCTTGAGTGGAGAAGGTAATTGTGTGGAAAACATTTGTTTTATGGTGATTCATACAAAGCTTTATTATTTAATTGTGATTTATCGCTAGTTTTTCAGTGTTGTTTTATCAATAACATATTCGTTAAGTTTCAGCAAATCTTAACTTGTGTGATTTGGATAGCTACTTTTAATATTATTAACGTAAAAGTAATGTTTTCAAAAAAATGAAAAAAAAAATCGGAAATAAAAATAGCCTTAATTATCATATTAATATAGTAGTGTATTCGTTAAATTTCAATAAACCTTAACTTTTGTGATTTGGATAACTACTTTTAATATTGTTATCGTAAAAGTAATGTTTTCAAAAAAATGAAAAAAAAAATCGGAAATAAAAATAGCCTTAATTATCATATTAATATAGTAGTGTATTCGTTAAATTTCAATAAACCTTAACTTTTGTGATTTGGATAGCTACTTTTAATATTAGTAGCGTAAAAGTAACGTAAAAAAAAGGGAATAAAAATAGGCCTTAATTATCATATTGATAGTAGTGTATTCGTTACATATTCGTTAAATTTCAACAACCTTAACTTTTGTGATTTGGATAGGTACTTTTAATATTGTTATCGTAAAAGTAATGTTTTCTAAAAAGATGAAAAAAAAAATCGGAAATAGAAATAACCATTATTATCATATTAATAGGGAAGAGTAGCCGAATTTGGACCACTTCACTTATTTCCAGTTGTAACTCACTTAAGTTTTAGAATGTCTGCAAAACATCATTACACAGGGTCAATCTATTCATCTACTAACTAAATAAATCTTTAGATAAATTTCTTTTTGAAAATGTTAAATTTTATTTTAATTTGAAAAATTTGTCAAAAGTGGTCCAAATTCAGCAACTGGTCGCCTAAGTTGGACCTCCAGTCTCCTAAATTGGACAAAATAAAACCAGGTTGTTTTAATGACTAGGGAATATAACTAATTTTACTAAAAGCAAAGTTTGCGATTAATGACCCCCTTATGTTTCATTTTTACACTGCTGTTACAGAATCCTACCTTGTCAACTAAAAAGCTGTTCTGCTTCCGGGGATGTGGGACATAGGTCCCGGGCTCCTCGGCTCAAACATCGTCGTCGTCGTCGATTAATGAAACGATCAAACAAAATAACAGCAATGAAATATAAAGAAATCAATTATCTGAAAATAAGAGTAATTGTTTTAAATTAAAAAGTATTCAAAATATAAACCAAAGTTATCTGTAATTAAGAATAGAAATTATGGAAATAATTGTAAGTTACTTGAATATCGTGTAAGGAGTGATGCAAAGCTTACACATGAATTTCGTTTACTGATTTTTTGTTTTTTTTCCAGCGCACGCAACATGGAACCGTATTTGGCAATCTGAACACGTAATCATTTCTGCTATTTTATTTTTCTTACAAATCAGCCAAAATCACTATCTAGATTTTTCATTTTAGATTCTGAATTATTAGACTTTTTTTGCTACAGAAGTTTTCTTTACATTATGTTTGTAGTTCTTCCATTACATTGTTTTCTTGCTAATTGCATTACGTCTATTTTTTAAAACTTGATGTTCCTATTGCTTTTGTGCTGTGATAGCTTCCTTTTTGTCGTTTTTTTGTGTTTTTTTCATTTCAAGGTTTACTTTATATGGCGAAGATGTTAACACAACTGTTTTTTGGCCTCCTCCTGTACTTTGATTTAACTGAATTTAGCAAGGGAGATAACATTTCTAATGATTTTTTGGCTTTTGGGGAGGATTTGTAGCTGCAGCCTTCTTGCAGGCCAATTTCTTCACAACTTACTCTCTCCTTTTTGTTTCTTATATCTTTAACAGCTTTTGCTGTCACGGTGTTTTTCTTCCAGACAGTTTGTCTGTGTCTTTTTCAACATTTTCAACATTATATTAAAAATGTGTTTAAAAAATATGCTCTATTGAAAAATATGCTACGCTTAATCAAACGCAAACATTATATATTCAATCAGTGTTGAATTCAACCCCCCCCCCCCCACCACGGAGCCTTGAAGTAACCACCCCCCGCCCCCGGAAGGTTTGAAATTTTATGCGTTGTAATGGCAAAAAAGTGTAATTATACACTCCAGAATTGTAAAAAGTCTGTCCCCCCTTTCGAAATCGCAAATATCCTCCAGGAGGAAAATGTTTAAATTCAACTCTGTAAACCAAATACGCCGTAGGAATAGAGAATTCAAAGAAAATAAATACAAATACATACAAGATAAAAGAAATTGAAAACAAAATTTATTGCACAAACATGTAAAAATATTTTTATGTTTATATGGGCCTAAACTGTATAAAAAATTAATCCAGATGTACAAGGAAAGAAAAAACCTTGCATGGAGATAGTAATCCATTATAAAATATTAAAAAAAGTAAAAAAAAAAAATAGTGTACAAAGCGTACCGTCCGCAAAATTCGTTACTTACTTTTGAAATTTATGATCGCATATCTGGTCCAATTTAAGCAACTTATATTGGCCCAATTACGGCAACTGAGCCATTTTTTAAAACAGATAATCTCAAGGCTAAGTACAAAAATGAAATTAAACAAATCCTCGTGAAAAATATGCGCAATAAACAGATGAATTTATATATGTATATGAAAACATAACAACTTACCTTAGTTTTAAAGCATTCACTTATCTTTAGCAGGAAAAAATTAGATCAAAACAGTTAACTTTAGGTTTTTTAAAATTGTCTGAAAACAGCACGTGGTTGACGATTGTTTCTTCTAATCATGAGTGACATCATTCTGATGAGTAGGATTTCAGCGGTAGATGGCCTCTTTTCCTGTAATTAGCGGCAGAATGGCAACTGTCCAATTTAAGCGGCGCGGCGCTCCAAATATGGCTACTCTCCCCTATAGTAGTGTATTCATTACCCTCATAGCATGCATGGTCACGGTGACGTCACTGTAAGTCACTGTGGTCACGTCACATCTGTGACCAAAATGCCACCACTCAGTGATGTCACATTGTGGCTGAGATGTGAACTTCTTACAAAACTTTAAAAAATTACGAAAATTCTTCAAAACATGTTATTTACTGTAAAATTATATTTTTCTGGCAATTAAAAAAAAATTGTGACGTCACTGTTATGTCACTGCTATGTAACGTACGTCACGTCACATATGTGACAAAAAAAAACACCATATTGGAAGTCACAGTGTGACAAAAATATGAACTTCAAAAATCTTTGAACATGAAGAGAAATATTTTAAACAGTCACGAGTTACAGCGGCATAAGGAATGAAAATATATTAGCGGATAGCAAATGGTAAATTGTGTCACTAAAGGGGAGGGGGGGGGGCGCATAATAAATAAAGTGCACGATACAAGCATTAATAAACTAAATTTTCAGGCTATATTTTATCAATTTGATATCTAAGACAGTGAATGTATACTTTTTCATGATTTCAATTTTATCTAGCATTTGGATAATATATTTAGAATTAGGAATATTAAATTTATACACTTTACATATTTAGTTTGCTGGGAGGAAATTTATTTATTTATTTCTTTTTTTACCGACCAGGATTATTCGAAACACTTCTGTGGTTTCAAACTAAAAATTTTCTATTACAGTTAAATCTGCACCTTTTAATGAGCACGTAGAAAGAGTCTTCAGAGTTTAGTCATCTATGCATTTCTTGCTTTAGAATATTTTTATAATTTGTATTCAAGTCATAAATTCTACTTCTTTCAGACTTTTTAAATAAAATTAGCATTTTCCGAAAATAAAAGAAATATACAAAATTTGTGCAAAACAAACTTTACTTTAAAAAAAAAGAAAAAAAGAGGGGGTGGTCGTTATTACCATTAAATTTATTTTTACACCTTTTAAAAATGTAAACAATGTTTTATCTAATAAACTCTAATTATGAATATTATTATTATAATTATTTAGAAAAAGGAACTTTACAACACATTTTAACTTGAATTATTTGGTACGGATAAAAAGAAAAGGTTAAATACATTGGACATGTCTTCAAATACAAAATTTTAATTAACGATACTTTCAGAAAATTACTGCGCAGTCATGTTCCAAATCTCTTGTATAGAAAAAGAAATAATCTGTAACAGACCATCTGCTTGAAAATCGTCTGCCCACAGAAAAATAAATATGAGAAGACGCGGGAAATAGTTCACTGTTTTTAGAACATCACCACGTCTACAACACTTTAAGATAAGGAAATGACCATTTTAGGATACACGGATATTAATGGAACGTATATGTAAGTCTTATTTAATTTAAATATTTTATTCCTGATTTGTATATTATGAGTTAAATAGTTTTATGTTATATTTGTAAGAGACTGATCTTTAACTGTCAGAAGCGATATTTTCCAATTCGATAACGGTAAAGAAAAATATCTTAATCTGCCATCGCTTGGAAAAAAAAAAAAAAAAAAAAAAACTGCGCAGAGACTGATTCATGCCTACAGTCATACTGGAATTAATATAAACATTAATTTACTCTTACTTGAGATTGAAAATGTATGGAACGACAATGATTTTGGAATTATTTTATCGGATTCTTACTATTTTTGGATTACTAACACTTATAGTTATTATTATTTTGGTGTTAAATATGATGCTCGATTATCATGAGATTACGAAACTGTTTCAGATTAGAAATTAACATTATACTGGGAAAATGTATTTTTACATATTACAGTAGTGAAACATTTGAAAGAATTTTCTTTTAGTGCTAATAATATTTTAAATTATCTTTTAAAACCCTAAATCTTCAAACCAATGTTTTCAGATTTAACATTTGCCAAAATTATAAAATAATAGGAATTCCTTATACCATATGGAAATACTTTTGAGATATTGTTAAATCTAATAATGCATTTAATTTATCTATTGTAGTTTGCTGTTGTTTAATAGTACAATTATAAATACTAATTATTATTTTTAGTGTTTTTCAAATTGGTATATTTAGTTTTTTAAATTGTATGTAGGCATTTTTTCTGTTTGTGATTTTAATCAAACATTTAATTATAGACATTCTGAATCGGTTATTAAATTTTCTTCTATTGTAAATTCATTTTCTACGTTTATGATACGCGTAATTATTGGTACTAAAAAGTAAAATATGATATTTAAGCATTGAAATAAAGTGTTTTTCATGCCTGATAGGAAGTTATAGATTAAACTGCTTTAGTATATATTTTTTAAAAGTTCATATAATACAGGATACATAATATATAGGACACAAGTTGAAAAGTGCTTATGACTTCGGTTTGTCTCTCCGTCTGTCCGTCTAGCAGTCTGTCCGCACTCTAACTCTCGAAAATATACTCGGATTGCCCTTAAATTTTTGGATGTTATTGACGTTTACAATAGCACGGTACCTATTTGTAATGAAGTTTGTAGCATGTTTTGTTCATTTACAGGGACAGCCAAAAGTTTTCCGTTACATTACGGCCTATGGGAAAAAATCGTTTCAAATGATTTTTAATGATTTTACACACACTTTCAAACAGAATACATTTATATGCATTTATGAAGTGCACTAAAATATGCATTCTGTTGACTATGCAATGCAAAGAATAGTTATTGTTCATTTACAGGGCTAAAAAAGGAATTCAAATACATAATGATATAGGGGTGGAGGGAATTGTTTGCGGCATACTTTAATTATGTTAATCTATTTCATATATAATGAAATTTATATATGTCGCTGATGTTTACATACTATAAATTATTTCATGTATAATACGAATAATACGTATATAGCACTTACAGGGACACACAAAATATTTCAGATACTATATTGTATCCGAAGTACTGTTCATTAGCGATGATTGCTGGAAATGTATTTTTAATTATGATATGCGCTTTTATGATTCACTATATTTATGCATAGTATATGGTGCATATAAATGCTATAATTCCTATACAAGGCTACACAAAAGTATTCGTAAGGATTACTGGGTATGGGCGCAAATTGCTTAAAGGTGGTTTTTAAATGAGTTATGCTTTTTTTCGCTGAACTGCATTTAATTTACCAAGAAATATTTGTAGAATATAGATAAAATGACATACAGGGTCACGTAAAGAATTGGATACATGGCCGTCTATATATTATAATTTCTGAAAATGTGATTTCAGCAGTTTTAAGAGTGTCTTAGTTTGAATTAAATTTTAACTAAATAGTGGCGTGTAATAAAGATTCTAGGTAAACTACAGGGTTGTACAAAAGTATCCAAGTATGTTTTCATACATTAGTATAAATTGCTGAAAAAGAATTTCAACCTGTTAGGCGTTTTCTTGCTAAACTAAATTTTCCCATTATATAGTATATATACACTTAAAAAAATGGGTACTCAAAATTGAGTAAAAAGTACTCTATTTTAAATGCGTCACATACTCAAAATAGCTCCGATCCAAATGTACTCAAAGTTGAGAAACACATGTACTCATTTTTTATTCCATGGTTGTGATCAAATATGAATCGTTATGTACTGCCCCCCCCCCCCCCAAAAAAAAAAAAACAACAACCTAAAATTTAAAGTAAAAATGTACTGACATTTATTTCCTGTTCAAAGTTCTTAACAAGAAATGTTTAATTGATTATTTATTAAGAAAGATAGCAAAATTCTTAACAAGATACTTAAATCGAATATTTTTATGACAAGAGCATTATTTCCAAGCACTTTTAAATTATTTTTAAAATACTGTGCATAATTTAATATTTACATTAATAAACATCATTTATGCCGCCATAAATGAAATGAACCATTACAGTGTACAAAACTATTCGTTTGTTTGGGTTTGATAACATGTGATGTTTCAAAATAGAGAAAGCATAGGTTCATTTTTGATCCAAAAATATTCAATTCGATATGAGTACGTCGGTTTACTCATTTTTGAGTACTTCATTTTTTTCAGTGTATCAACCTACAGATCAAATACAGGGCTGTTCAAAAGAATTGGAAAACATATTTGGCTATGGACGGTAACTGCTGGAATCAGTTTTTCAAATGTTTTATGCGTTTTCTAAAATGTTTACTTAGTTATGTTATTTACGCCATTTTCCTAAATTACGATGTCTTGTTAAAGCATTCAGAAAGTGTTGGAAAGTATTTTATAATCTATGCTTAAAGCAGGATTTTTCTTACTCGTTTTTTTTTTTTTTTTAATTTCCCAGATCAGTCTTTTTCTATAAAACATACCAAATCTATTTAGCTCATATTCACAAAATACAATATACACGGGAATAAAAAATTTAAATAAATATCGCATGCCGCTCTATAAATAATAGTTGTATTACTATCCGTTAGTCTCCATGTTCGTATTTAATAAAGCAATGATAAATCACAACAAATTAAAAAACTTACACATTCTAAATATCAAGCTTGAACTCAATATCAAGCATGGAACTTAATAAAAAAATATGTCAGTTGATAAGCATTGTTTTTTAAGTGGAAAATTTTTAAATGTTTTAGAAGAATAGGACTCCAAAATAGCGATATTTTGCTAAAAAGTACGGTAAAAAGATAAGATTTTATATTTACAGCAAAAATTTATTTTAAAATTCATCGCTGTATTAATACTTAGAAATTTTTCCAGAGAGAATCATTCGCCTTAATATACAATATTTCAAATGAAAATCAAATATCAAATTAATTGCTTAAAAGGCGCAAAGGCCAACATAGTGAAAAAGATTCCATGCCGGGACTCGAACCCGGGCCATCAGTATAGCACACTGACATTCTACCGACTAAACCACATGGAGCGACACCCAGCCTGTAAAATTTCTCACTATTACATGTTAGCAAGGCTACAAACGCAGCACAAGATGGAATATTTATCGTGAGCCACCGACATGGGGTAAACAAGAAACTTAATTAAATCCAGCATCGATTGAAACTATATTAATAATTGAAAAATTTTTCAGGGAGAAACATTCGCCTTGCATACAACATTTCAAATTAAAATTGCCTTTTAATTAATTAATTTGAAATTTGATTTTCATTTGAAATATTGTATGCAAGGCGAATGGTTCTCTCTGGAAAAATTTCCAAGTATTAATATAATTTCAATCGATGCTGGATTTAATTAAGTTTCGTGTTTGCATCATGTTGGTGACTCACGCTAAATATTTCATCTTGTGCTGCGTTTGTAGCCTTGCCAACATGTAATAGTGAGAAATTTTCCAGCCTGGGTGTCGTTCCATGTGATTTAGTTGGTAGAATGTCAGTGCGCTATACTGATGGCCCCGGTTCGAGTCCCAGCATGGAATCTTTATCACTATTTGCGTCTTTTAAGCAATTAATTTGAAATTTGATCTTCATTTGAAATCACAGTGCTTATGACAAGTTCGTCGCAAAGTTAATGCCAAAATAGTCACAAGTGACACACTTTTGACAAATTTGTCACACCGTGACTTCACAGAGTGGTCACAATGTGACGTCACAAACGACCTCTAAAACGGCCATAACGACCTCGCATTCTAGTCACTATAACGTCACATCGACGGTCACAAAATCACAGTGTGACTTCACAACGACGCCGCCGTGACGTCACCATGCCTTACGGGTACATATTCCTTAAATTTCAATAAACCTTAACTTTTGTGATTAGGATTGCTACTTTTAATATTGTTATCGTAAAAGTGATGTTTTCCAAAAAAATGGAAAAAAAATCGGAAATAGAAATAGCCTTAATTATCATATTTATATAGTACTGTATTCGTTACATAGTATCTGTTAAAATTTCAATTAACCTTAACTTTTGTGATTTGGATAGCTACTTTTAATATTGTTATCGTAAAAGTAATGTTTAAAAAAAGTAAAAAAGATCGGAGATAGAAATGGCCTTAATTATCATATAAATATAGTAGTGTATTCGTTACATATTCGTAAAATTTCAGCAAACCTTAACTTTTGTGTTTTGACTAGCTAATTTTAATATTATTAGTGTAGAAGTAATGTTTTTTTTTTTTTTTAAAGAAGGGTAAAAAAATGAACCGAAACGATTACAGTGCATTTTTCTTAAATATTTCTTCATTATTTATTATTTTTACAAAATATGGTCTTCATTTTATACGTAAATGATCATATTATTAGTGTGATAATATTATTAGTGTAGAAATAATGTTTAAAAAAAAAAAAAAGAAGTGGAAAAACGAACCGAAACGATTACAGTGCATTTTTCATAAATATTTCTTCATTATTTATTATTTTTACACAATATGGTCTTCATTTTATACGTAAATGATCATATTATTAGTGTGATAATATTATTAGTGTAGAAATAATGTTTTTTTTTTTTTTTTTTTTTTTTTTTTTTTTTTTTAAAGAAGGGGAAAAACGAACCGAAACGATTACAGTGCATTTTTCTTAAATATTTCTTCATTATTTATTATTTTTACAAAATATGGTCTTCATTTTATACGTAAATGATCATATTATTAGTGTGATAATATTATTAGTGTAGAAATAATTTTTTTTTTTTTTTTTTTTTTTTTTTTTAAAGAAGGAGAAAAACGAACCGAAACGATTACAGTGCATTTTTCTTAAATATTTCTTCATTATTTAGTATTTTTACAAAATATGGTCTCCATTTTATACGTAAATGATCATATTATTAGTGTGATAATATTATTAGTGTAGAAGTAATTTTTTTTTCAAAAAAAGGAGGGGAAAAACGAACCGAAACGATTACAGTGCATTTTTCTTCAATATTTCTTCATTATTTATTATTTTTACAAAATATGGTCTTCATTTTATACGTAAATGATCATATTATTAGTGTGATAATATTATTAGTGTAGAAATAATGTTTTTTTTTTTTTTTGTTTTTTTTTGTTTTTTTTTTTTTTTTTTTTTTTAAAAGGGGAAAAATGAACCGAAACGATTGCAGTGCATTTTTCTTAAATATTTCTTCATTATTTATTATTTTTACAAAATATGGTCTTCAGTTTATACGTAAATGATCTGCTGGTAGAACTTCTAAGTGCAGAATTACCCTCTTTTGTGGCTACTCTCCCCTATAGTACTGTATTCGTTACATATTCGTTAAATTTCAATAAACCTTAACTTTTGCGGCTTTAATTTTAAACCTCTTAAAAAAAATCCATTTCCCTTCAATAAGTTTAGTTATTTTTTAAACTCCTGTTTAAATGATAGCTACTAGAGAACTACTGTGTTAAGTGTGGACACTTAAAAATAAGCAAAATTATTTCAATTTTGAATAGCTTTTAAAGGTTTGAAAATCAAAAACTTTTATTTACTTAATGTTTTTGTTATTGTACCTTTATTTATTAAACTATTCTTACCCGCCTCTTTTTTTTAATATTTCAACCAATTTTGCTGGAGAAAGTTTACTTTTGGAAAATGGGGAAAGACGCCATTTGTCGAAAAGTTTATCTTAAAAAACGCTCCATATTGAAATATTTCCAGTGGAAGCACTTTTTCCTTAAAAAATTTCAAGAAGTAGGCTTGAAAATTTCGAAATATTTTCTGAGATTTGAAGTATTTTTCTGATTAAGTTTTTCTGAATTTATATTCTACCATATATGATTCAGAGTATAGTGTTTATCTTTTTACTTTATTTCCGTTTTGTACGTTTTTGAGGGAAGAAGCATAAAACTTGAGAAATCGAGTTTAAAGTGTAAGGCAATTTTTTTCTGCTCGTAAAAAAGGCCACAAAAAATTGTTCTTTCATTTTTTTTTCCTTCGGTGTTCTGGAACTAGGAAAAGTTTGGCGTCATCTCTCTTCGTTATGTATGTGACGAAACTTAAGTCATGCGATATATTTTTTACTTATTATTGCGCGAGTAACTAAAAATATGTATTCTTACAACGTAAAGAAAGACAAGTTCTTCTCAATCTTCGAAAATATAACTATGAACGCAAATATAAAATAACCTCTTCCAAGTTACTACTGATTACGAAAAGATTTCTTTATCATTAGAAACCCCATAAACCAATGTATTTTCTAGATTTAAAAGAATTATTGATGAAAACAAAGCTCCTTTTGCTGCCACTGATTTTCGGACAAGTTTCCGAGTAGTCTTTTTAGTGTATTAATAAGTTTATCAAACCAGAATGTCGGTGTTTAGGATGATATTTATTTTCAATTAAACATTATCAAATGCTTTAATAATCAAAGCATGCAAAAGGAACAAAACAATACGAGGGAAAATCAAAAAATAAGTTACACTTCCAAATTAGGGCCATTTATTAAACCACATATAATACATAGGCAACACGGCTATGACAACATACAATGTAAGTTCACTTTTCCACATAGTCCCCAAGAGACTGTAAAGATTTCTCGGAACGGTCAACGAACTTTTCGATTCCCGAAGCGTAGAAATCTCCTCCAGCGCTATGTAACCACCCGGAGACAGCGAAATCCAAGGTGTGCGGGAACAATGGAGAACACAACTGCCGTACGAAATGTTCAGCATGCACGGATATCACGGACGAATATCGCGAAGGCAGGCCGCAACGTCCAGTACTGTTGCAAATGTTGACCGTGTGGATGCGACCATTAGAGAGAATCGGCGCATAAAACTCCAGGAAATTGCCAGCATGCTGAACATTGAACATTTCGTACGGCAGTGTGTTCTCTATTGTTCACGAGCACCTTGGATTTCGATATCTCCGGGTGGTTACATAGCGTACATTTTTTCGTTGTTATATTATAATTTTCCAGTTCAAGAAAATTTTGTCTCTTTTTATAGATATATTATCTCCAAACCATTTATGAATGTCACACTATGTGTTATTCGAATTCTAAATTATTTCAAAGGTACCTGATCCTTTTAATAATATATGTATGTGCAATTAGGAAATATTTTATCCGAATAGTTTAAATTGTAAATGCTGCGCATTTCAAAATTAATGAACTGTATCTTTTGGCGGATATATTGAATTCTTGTTTAATTTTATGTGTTTGTCTTATTTAAACTTCTCGCTGTGCAAGTAATGTATCATTGAAAAATTCTTAAAAGCAAATCTATAGGAAAACGAAAAATATTGCTGAAAATGAGTACATTTTTTTTTTCTTCTAAACTACGACTTGAAGCTTTCTCAAATCCAAATACTGTCTCCTTTTTGATACATTTCCGAAGCCGTGTTTATTCATAAATACACGACATTTTCAGGCAGTTTTATCCATATTCTCGAATAGAGTATTTTTACATTTCTTACACAACAAAAAAGGAGAAATGTTTCTTAATATAGGAAAATATTTAACAACATCTCCCGAGTTACCTACAATTTCGAAATGCATTCTTTATATTTAGAAATTTCACAAACCTACACATCTCCGAAATTTAATAAAGAATTTATAGAAATAAAGTTTCTTTTGCTGTCATTGATTTTCGGAAAACTTTTCCGAAAATAGTATAGTTTTAGTTTTAATTAGCGTTTTCAACCTGGAATATAGGTTTATCGGTTGCTATTCATTCTCAAGTAAATATTTTCATGTTCAACACGCACGTTATAAAGACAAACATGATAAATTAACAACATTAACATCTATATATATATATTACACTAACGTACGTGGCACAGAAATCGCGATTATTTGTTATTGTTTAATGGCAACACCCGAGAAACGCATCTCATTGGTTACTGTGTAAAGTAATTTGGCAGGATTTAGGCGGAGGTAAATCCGGTTTATTTACGTTTCGCGTTTAGTTATTTACCTTAGAGGAGGAATTGAACTCTCTCTCCAGCAGGAAGCTATTCTAATACCATGGCTCTCTCTTTCGCTGCGGTTATGGAACTTCACAATATCGTTAGAAATGCCCGTAAAAGATCTTGGCGAATGCTTGAAAGTGAACAAGAAGCCGCATTAAGATGAGAAAGTCGAAATACTAGATTGGATCGAGAATGGTGTCAAACACACAGCATAAGTGATCGGCAAAATAGGCTTAATAACCGTCGCATGGGCGAACGCGTTGCTTCTGAAATCCAAACTCCTGATTTCAACGTTCCGGAGAATAACTGTGTATCTATAGTTATATTGGCGTGGTGTGTATATGACATCTGTGCCAAGTAAATATTATTCAGCGTTTGTTTATGATGTCCACTCCAGTGTTATATTTTTCATTCACAATCCCGGCACAGTTTCTGCCCGGGCAACGCCGGGCGGGTCAGCTAGTTAATATTATTTTGTTACTCTTACATGAATAAAATAAATTACGCAAGTGAAAATGTTTAATTGAAAATGAATAGCGTCCTAAAAACGAAAATTTCGGAATGAAAAAAATCGATTAATAAACTATAATAAAAACTACTCAGAAACGTTTCGGAAAATATCAGTGGTAAAAATAAAATTTGTTTTCATAAATGATTTCAAAAATATATTCGTTTCTCAGGTTTCTAAAGACAAAAAATACTTTTCGAACTCATGGGTAACTCGTAACAGGTTATTGTATATTTTCGTTTCGAGATTATATTATATTTTCCTAGATTAACTCTGGGGACTCAGGACTCTTAAAATTGGAAAAAATGAAAAAAAAAAAAAGACCATTTGTAGAGAATTTGAAGAAAGAAATCCTTGAAATTTTCTTAATTTTATTTCACAACACAAAAACAAATCTTGACATTCACGAAAACTTAACACACAATGAAACATACAGTTCTGGTTTCAGAATCAAATTTCTCTAGTTAAAATTAACACTCTAATTAGTATGCTTTCATCACATGAAAGCCTTAAATTACATTATAAAAATATATCCCCTGCCTAAACTGGGTGCAGATAATTAAATAGAATAAAGAAAGACAATAATGCAGCAGGAGCAACATTCTCCATGCCACACTCTCAGGAAAACCAAACATCAACTCACTGATGATGTCATAATTAAGATTTCACAACAGCACAGAATGCATAGTGCTGCCATCTGTCAACAAACAGAATAACTAAACCTTAAATTTGATTTCTGATCAGTTTAGCACTGAACATACTCCCACCCATCAAGAAGCTATTCTTGATGCAAAGGAAGTAAACAAAGTTTTACAATAGGTCTTTTAAAAATACCCCTAGCGGTTTTAACAGTTACTACACGGACTATACCATCCTTACCTGGATGAATTTCAATAATTTTGCCTAATGGCTAAACAGAAGGAGGAACATTATCCTCTTTCAAAATTACTACATCATTTACTTTAAAATTTTCAGTATTTACTCTCCATTTTTTTCTATTTTGCAGAGTACTCAGATAATCAATACTCCACTTTTTCCAAAAACATAATTTCAATTTTTGTACAATATCCCAACGAGATCGTAAAGACAAATTTTCCTCATTTAAAGGTTCAGCTGGGAAAGTTATGACATCACCAGTTAAAAAATGAGATGGAGTCAATATATTTATACCTTCTGAATTGTTATCACTATCAATTGCCACTAATGGTCTAGAATTCAAGATGGCTTCAATTTGAGTTAAATATGTATAAAGTTCCTCAAAAGTTAAATTAGTATTTCCAATTACACGTTTGATATGAAATTTTACAGAACGAACAGCGGCTTCCCACAGTCCACCAAAATGCGGACTCACTGGAGGAATCATATGCCACTCAATGTTTCTTTGAGACAAAAAATAACAAATTTTTTCATTTCTTTCAATTGAACAAATAAATTTATATAAATCTGAGAGTTGCCTTTTAGCACCTACAAATGTTGTGGCATTATCACTATACACATGTTGAGGAGCTCCTTTTCGAGAGCAAAATCTGTTTAATGAAGCAATAAATGCCTCGGAGGTTAAATCACTCACCAACTCTAAATGTAGAGCTTTAGTTGCAAAACAAACAAATAGAACAATATAGCATTTAGTAGTTTTCGCTCCTCTACCTCGATATTTCAAAATATTAATAGGCCCTGCATAATCGATTCCACATGCAGAAAATGGCCTGTTAGGAGTGACTCTGTTAAGAGGAAGATCTCCCATTAACTGTTTGGAAGAAGCTGCTCTATATCTACAGCAGGTAACACATTTATGAATACAATTTTTAATTATCTTCTTGGCACGTACAATCCAATAACTCTGTCTAATGATACCCATTAATAAATTTAACCCAGCATGAAAATGCATAACATGAAAATATTTAACAATTAACACACTTAATTTATGTTGAGTTGGCAAAATGACAGGATGTTTTGCATTGTACTGGAGGGGTGAATTTCTCAGCCTACCTCCCACCCTAAGTAAACCATCACTATCAATAAAAGGACAAAGTGAAAAAAGAGAACTTTTTTTAGAAACTGGTCTGTTTGATCTAATACAACTAATTTCATCTGCGAAATATAGCTGCTGAATATAAGAAATAATCAAATTACCTGAATGTCTTCTTTCGTTTGTCGATAAAGGAAGAAATTTACCTTTACTCAAAGGACTGGTGTTCATTTTGCCAACTTTCTGTTTGCAATTTCTCACAAACCTAATACAAAAAGCTAAAACAACAACAATTTTAGTAAAAGAAGAATATTTTTCAAAAAGTAAATCAATCAAAGAATTATTCACAGTTACTGGAAAACAAAATTTAGAGTTCTTTTTCTCTTTGTTTACAGTGTCTAAATTAGTTTTTATTTGAGGTTGTTCAGGCCAATGTTCTTGACTTAAAGAAAGCCACTTTGGGCCCTCCCACCAAAGGGAACAATCAGGAAGATCCTTAGGAGATAAACCTCTAGAAGCAATGTCAGCTGGATTTTCCTTGCCTGGAACATACCTCCAACAGTCGGATGGAACAGAGTCTAGAATTTCTGAGGTTCTATTGGCCACATAAGGTTTCCAACACCTAGGATGAGATGACAGCCATGATAGAACTACTTGCGAGTCGGTCCAAGCATAAAACTTAATAATGAAGGTATTCAAAATAGTCACTAATGCAGAATATAGTCTGGAAAGTAGTAAAGCACCATTGAGCTCCAGCCTTGGAATGGAAACTGATTTAAGGGGTGCTACCTTGCTTTTAGCAACTAAAATGGTCACCTTTGACTTCACTTCACCAGGTTGAACCACATATATGATGGCGGCATATGCTGATTCTGATGCATCGCTAAATCCATGTAAAATGAGCTCTTTACTGGAAACTTGGATCCATCGGGGAATTCTAATAGAGCAAACTTGTTCAAATTCCTCTTGGAATTTCTTCCAATTCGCTTGGAAATTTTCAGGAAGAGCAGTATCCCAGTCTAACTTCATCAACCACAATTGCTGGTAAAACATTTTTATAGAGACAGTACATGGAGCCAAAAATCCTAATGGATCAAATAATTTGGCAGATTGTGAAAGAAATTTTCTTTTAGTTATGTTATCATCAAATTGTAAATTAACTTTAAAGACAAAAACATCGTTTGATGAATCCCAGATAAGCCCTAAGGCTTTGGAACAGTCATTAGGATGAATTTCTAAGTTTGTTGACTCAAGAGAATTTGAAGATAAATGATTCACTACATCAGAAGAATTAGATCTCCACTTCCGTAAATGAAAACCTCTATTTTCTAAAGCCAGTGAAAGTTTCTCAACCATTTTAATAGCTTCTTCGCTTGAGATTGCACCGGAGATACAATCATCAACATAGAAACTATCTTTAATTATTGAAGCTGTTACAGGATCATTCTTTTCAATATCCTTTCCAATTTGAAAAAGGCAACAAGTAGCTAAAAATGGAGCTGATGATGTACCATATGTAATAGTTCGTAGCCTGTATTCCTTTATAGCTGAGTATGCTGAGTCACGCCAAACAATACGCTGTAAATCTTGATCTTCTGGAGCAATCAAAACTTGTCTATACATCTGCTGAATATCAGCGGTAAAAGCAATAGGATTTGCTCTAAATCTTATCAAAATGGTAAAAAGATTTGGTTGTGGAATTTGTCCAACAGCTAAAACAGAATTTAACGAATTAGCATTAGGAGGTTTGCATGAACCATCAAACACCACACGTAACTTTGTAGAAATAGAGTCGCTTTTTATAACAGAATGATGCGGAAGATAATATACTTTGTTGCTTGCAGGATTTGAGTTTTTGTCGATAAGTGTCATATGACCAAGGTCTTCATATTGCTTCATAAAATTTCTATACTCATTTTCAAAATTTTTATCAAATTGAAATTTTCTCTCCATAGCAAACAAACGTGACACTGCCATGGATTTAGAATCGCCTAATGACATCACATCTTTATAAACTGGCAATTTAACTTCAAATCTACCTTCTGGTGTTACCTTGTAAGTTGAACAAAAATGTTGTTCACAAAATTCTTCTTCCTCAGACAAATGGGGTTTATTAACATCTATTTCTTTTGCTTGCCAAAATTTTTGTAATAATAGATCAACATTGGATTCGTTTTCAACACTAAGAAAATGAGATTGAATACTAGAAGAATATTTACATTTAGGTTCCAATTTTCCGGCTACCACCCAACCAAACATAGTGTTTTGGGCAATTGGCTCATTCTCGGTACTAACAATTCTACCATATCTTAAAATAGTAAAGAAACAGTCAGATCCCAAAATAATATCACATTCTTGTGGTTTCATGAAATCTTCATCTGCTAACGTAATATTTTTAAGATACTCTATATTTTTCGTATCAAGTAATTCCGCAGGTAATTGAGATGTCACTTTAGGCAGGATGTATGCCTGAACCTTTAAGGACTCATTAGAAAGCTTTGAACCAACTGTAAGAGTTACTGAACCACGAGTTTGTCCAGCCAATACTCCAGCAATTCCATTTAATCGAATTCTGTTATTCTTTCTTTTTAACCCTAAAGTTCTTATGACATTTTCACTAACAAAAGAACATTCCGAACCAGAATCGAGTAGAGCTCTAAAAGAGTGAGGTTTATTTTCATTATTATATAAGAGAACTTTAGCAGTAGGTAGGAAAGAAACACATTTAGAATTATTGAAAGAAGCACTAGAATTAATTTGTAATTTGTGAGATGTTGACTCCTGTACAAATTCTTTATTTGACTGGTGGTCTTTATTCTCAGATGAATTTGGAAAAACTTTATTTTCAAACTTAGCAGTGCAAGCATTATTACTTTTATTCTCTTCATGTAAGAGTGTATTATGTTTACTTTCACATTTAAAGCATTTCAAATGAGAATTTGGACATTCCTTAACTTTATGAGAGTTTAAACATAAAAAACAACAGTTATTACGCTTAATAAAGTTCTTTCGAGCAACAACATCCATGGATTTAAATTTAATACATTTATAGAGCGGATGTATTCCTTGACACTTTAAGCACACCTTTGATTGCTTATCATTAGAACTGTACTTGGAACCAACAAAATTTGAACTTTTGGAATGTTTCATATCACTTTCATTGTTAGAGATGAGCTCTAACGAAGAACATCTTACACTTAAGAAATCAAAAAATTCTTTCAAAGTGGGAAATTCATTTTCTGTACTTTCAATGGACCAAAGTCTTCGACTTTCCGGATCAAGTTTTTGAAATAACAAATATATTAACCATGGATCTCTATTTGTAGCTTCATCACCAACAGCTTTCAAACCCCTAATAACTTCATCACTAGTATTCAGCAAATTTCTTATATTTATGCTATTAGGATGCAGAACTGATTTTTGTTCTAAAAATAATTTAATCAAAGAATTAACAATTTGTTTCTTTTTATCATATCGATTTAATAACTTTTTCCAAGCTTCTTGATAAGATTCATTAGAAAGGGGGATGTGCTTAATTAATATAGCTGGTTCTTCAGAAAGTAACCCTTTAAGATACTGGAATTTCTGAATGTTACTTAAACCTACTTGTGAATGGACAGTGGAAACAAACATATCCTTAAAATTTGTCCATTCTGAAAACTTTCCAGAAAATACTGGAATATTCAATTTTGGTAGTCTAATATTACATTGATTAGGAATAGTAACAGAAGAACCTTGCACAGAATTGTGTGTTGCAACATTAACAACTTCTGAAGGATTCAAAGAATCTAGTTTGTTTTGATATTTAGTTTTTAACTGAAAATACCTGTCTTCAAATTCTGCTAATTCAGAATCATCATCATTTAAACAAGAATCTAATCTTAAGAACTCTTTAAGTAAATCATCTAATCTTTGTAATCTAATCAAAATTTCATTTTTAGTATTCACATTATCAAAACTATTCTCTAATCTAGTTACAGAGCCTTTCACCCTACCTCTCTCAATTTTAATTTGAGCAGATTTCTTCTCATAATCCTCCATTTTACACAATAACTTATAAGCAGAATAATTTCCAAAATAAAATTAATCAGATAACTTGAAAACAAAACTAATCAAAATTACTTCAAAATCAAAAGTAATCAGAATTGCTTCAAAACAAAACTAATCAAATTAAGTTAAAAAAACAGAAGTAAATGAATTAAATTCAAAAACAGAACAAATCAGATTCAAAAACAGAACTACTATAAAATGTTCATAATTATTCTTTCATACAAACAATAGAATTTTCTGTTCTCAAATGTGCATAAAATTAAAAATCTTCAAAATTCTTCAATGTAAAATAATAATTCACCATAATAATTAAATATTCAAATATTTCAAGCAAATAAATCATAATGTTCTTGAGAACAAGAAGTAAATAAATCATAATAATCTTGAGAACAATTTTCTTTTTCAAGAACTATCAAAACATAATATTGTAGAATACCATTTTTTCTTATTTTATCAATTCAATAAAGAAGATACTAAATTGTTCTCATATTCTAAGATAATATCTTGCTAAATGCAACTTCAGTAGAAAAATTAAGCTTTAGCATCAAAGAACAATTTCAAAACAAAGCAAGTACTCACATATCACGCCTAAGTGCCTCCAATTTTCTTTATGTAGAGAATTTGAAGAAAGAAATCCTTGAAATTTTCTTAATTTTATTTCACAACACAAAAACAAATCTTGACATTCACGAAAACTTAACACACAATGAAACATACAGTTCTGGTTTCAGAATCAAATTTCTCTAGTTAAAATTAACACTCTAATTAGTATGCTTTCATCACATGAAAGCCTTAAATTACATTATAAAAATATATCCCCTGCCTAAACTGGGTGCAGATAATTAAATAGAATAAAGAAAGACAATAATGCAGCAGGAGCAACATTCTCCATGCCACACTCTCAGGAAAACCAAACATCAACTCACTGATGATGTCATAATTAAGATTTCACAACAGCACAGAATGCATAGTGCTGCCATCTGTCAACAAACAGAATAACTAAACCTTAAATTTGATTTCTGATCAGTTTAGCACTGAACACCATTTTTAACATTTAATATCTTAAAATGTATTTGATTTTAAGACACAATTTTTATTGGAATAAAATATATAAGTATGTTCTTTCATTTCATGTATTTAAAAAATCATAAGATGCAGAATTAGCATTTACAGGGGGCTCCAAACTGTTAGACATTTGATGAGCAAAAAATCGGCATAACAGCTTACGCGCACGATTACAAAATAAGTATTGCAACTAGAATGAAAATTTTGGTGCCTACTTATACTTCAGATTGCAATAATTACCCTGAACCTAAATAAATTTGTATTTAAAGCATTTTTATATTTTTAATACAAAGTTGTATTTAGCTAATGAAAAATTAAGAAAATTTCAACAGTATAATTACCTAAAAAAATACTGTTTTGAACAATAAAAAGGAAATTTTAGGTTCAGTTTATACAGACTAACATGAAACATACGTTTTGAAAATTTCATGAAAAAATATTCATAAGTTTTTGAGATATCGTGCGCGTTATGCCCAAAAACGTCATTTGTACAAAAATGGCTTCAAAGTTTCCGAAACGACGCTTCAGCTATTGAACGTGTATAAATGTAAAAGCCATAACTTCAATTCTAATAGGAATTTCAAGGAAATAATTATGTCAAAATGTTCAGAAAAGATAGGAGTTTAACATCTAAAAAAATTAAAATTTCGAAAATTTTGAAGAGTCCTGAGACCCCTTAAGGGGTCTCAGGACTCTTAAAGCTTCAAAATTTTCGAAATTTAAATTTTTTTCTCTGTTAAACTCCTATCTTTTCTGAACATTTTGACATAATTATTTTTTTGAAATACCTATTAGAATGGCTTTTCGAATTATACCCGCTCAATAGCAGAAGCGTCGTTTCCGAAATTTTGAAGTCATTTTTCTACAAATGACGTTTAGGGCATAATGCGAAAAAACTCTCTCATCTCAAAAACTTCTGAATATTTTTTCATGAAATTTTCAAAACAAATGTTTCATGTTAGTCTGTATAAATTGAACCTAAAATTTCCTTTTCATAGTTAAAACAAATATTTTTTTTTCGGAGATTATACTGTTGAAATTTTCTACATTTTGCATTAGCTAAATACAACTTCGTATTAAAAATATAAAAATGCTTTTAATACAAATTTATTTACATTCAGGGTAATTATTATAATCTGAAGTATAAGGAGACACAAAAAATTTTATTCTAGTTGCAAAATTTATTTTGTAATCATGCGTGTAAGCTGTTATATCAGTTTTCTGCTCGTCAAATATCTAACATTTTGTAGCCTCCTATAAATGCTAATTCTGCTTCTTGCAACTTTTTTAATACATGAAATGAAAGAACATACTTCTATCTTTCATCTCAATAAAAATTGTGTTTTAAAATCATATACATTTTAAGATATTAACTTTTGAAAATGGTCTTTTATTTTCATTTTTCCCAATTTTAAGAGTCTTGAGACCCTGTAAGACCGGAAGATTTTTGGTAGAATTGACAAGTTTTGGTGCTTTTCCCTAATTAATAGGGTGATATTGGATTGACCTCCGCCCCCCCCCAATGTTAGGTTATGCCAAGGGAGAATCCACTCAATTCTGTGGGCGTAGGCTCGACATTAAATCGTTGTGCCGTGTCCTAAGAAGGCGGTAGCGATGGTCGAGGGTGTTAACTTCGAAGGCTTAGCAATTTATATTCTCTTAGAATATGATAACATGAAATTTATTTTATACAATAAAAGATATTCTGGAGTAATGATAAGTCGCTATTTACACAACAATGTAAATTTTGTTGAACCAAAGTTTATGTATCAGAAATAGTGTCTATGAGAAGATGGCAGCTAGTCTATTAAGTGCATAGGCATTGCATCACTTGAACGGAAAACGCTTGTCTAGTCTCAGAGATTAAGATATCCTTTTCCGCGACGGCACCCTGGTGCCCTGTCGCCGCTGATTCAGGTATCATTCCCCGGTACTAGGGATCGTAAAGTTCGGCCCTTTCGGCCTTCAAACTCTTCCACTCCAAAAGTCGCTCTTCCAACTCCAGCCAAAATCTAATCTCCTCTGCATCCTCCTCTCCTCTATATAGCTCAATCATCTCCCTCTAAAAACAATAGTGAGTTCCTCAGCCACTAACTGTCCGTTCTTTTCAAGAACCTCCCAGGGATCTTTTCCGCTGTCCCCTGAATGGACACCTTAAGAAACTCCCCTTTTTTTGCACGCGGATCCTGCGATCATATGCTCTCGTGAGAAAGTATGTGAGTTCTCTTCCCACGCTCAAAGATCAAAAGAATACCGGCTGCTCCTTAGCATTAGCAAACTGTCACCGATTGTCAAATGACCAAGAGCGATGGTGACTGAGTATTTTACTTCATCTTGCCGTGCGTCTTAGTGGACTTAAACATATTTTTACTCTGTTTCAGAAATGCATTAGTTCTTTCTATATGGCGAATCTGATGTAGTTCAGATCTTTACATCGTACAAAAAGAGGAAATTTTTTTTTGTTTTTCTATAGGATCAGCTAACAATTGTGTAGGTCCGGTCACAAAGGGTTAAGGAATTCTTGTCTTTTTTTTACAGCGTGTAAATGTTACAAAAAGAGGAAAATGTTTTTTCTTTTTCTATAGGATCAGCTACACAATTGTGTAGGTCAGGTCAAAAGGGTTAAGCAATTTTTGTCTTTTCTTTACAGTGTGTAAATCGTACGAAAAGAGGAAAATGTTTTTTCTTTTTCTATAGGATCGCCTACACAATTATGTAGGTCAGGTCACAAAGGGTTAAGCAATTTTTGTCTTTTTTTTACAGTGTGTAAATCGTACAAACAGAGGAAAAGGTTTTTTCTTTTTCTATAGGATGAGCTACACAATTGTGTAGGTCAAGCCAAAAAGGGTTAAGGAATTCTTGTCTTTTTTTTACAGCGTGTAAATCTTACAAAAAGAGGAAAATGTTTTTTCTTTTTCTATAGGATCACCTACACAATTATGTAGGTCAGGTCACAAAGGATTAAGCAATTTTTATCTTTTTTTTACAGTGTGTAAATCGTACAAACAGAGGAAAATGTTTTTTCTTTTTCTATAGGATGAGCTACACAATTGTGTAGGTCAGGCCAAAAAGGGTTAAGGAATTCTTGTCTTTTTTTTTACAGCGTGTAAATCTTACAAAAAGAGGAAAATGTTTTTTCTTTTTCTATAGGATCACCTACAAAATTATGTAGTTCAGGTCACAAAGGGTTAAGCAATTTTTGTCTTTTTTTTACAGTGTGTAAATCGTACAAACAGAGGAAAATGTTTTTTCTTTTTCTATAGGATGAGCTACACAATTGTGTAGGTCAGGCCAAAAAGGGTTAAGGAATTCTTGTCTTTTTTTTTTACAGCGTGTAAATCTTTCAAAAAGAGGAAAATGTTTTTTCTTTTTCTATAGGATCACCTACAAAATTATGTAGTTCAGGTCACAAAGGGTTAAGCAATTTTTGTCTTTTTTTTACAGTGTGTAAATCGTACAAACAGAGGAAAATGTTTTTTCTTTTTCTATAGGATGAGCTACACAATTGTGTAGGTCATGCCAAAAAGGGTTAAGGAATTCTTGTCTTTTTTTTACAGCTTGTAAATCTTACAAAAAGAGGAAAATGTTTTTTCTTTTTCTATAGGATCACCTACACAATTATGTACGTCAGGTCACAAAGGATTAAGCAATTTTTATCTTTTTTTTTACAGTGTGTAAATCGTACAAACAGAGGAAAATGTTTTTTCTTTTTCTATAGGATGAGCTACACAATTGTGTAGGTCAGGCCAAAAAGGGTTAAGGAATTCTTGTCTTTTTTTTTACAGCGTGTAAATCTTACAAAAAGAGGAAAATGTTTTTTCTTTTTCTATAGGATCACCTACACAATTTTGTAGGTCAGGTCACAAAGGGTTAAGCAATTTTTGTCTTTTTTTACAGTGTGTAAATCGTACAAACAGAGGAAAATGTTTTTTCTTTTTCTATAGGATGAGCTACACAATTGTGTAGGTCAGGCCAAAAAGGGTTAAGGAATTCTTGTCTTTTTTTTTACAGCGTGTAAATCTTTCAAACAGAGGAAAATGTTTTTTCTTTTTCTATAGGATCACCTACAAAATTATGTAGTTCAGGTCACAAAGGGTTAAGCAATTTTTGTCTTTTTTTTACAGTGTGTAAATCGTACAAACAGAGGAAAATGTTTTTTCTTTTTCTATAGGATGAGCTACACAATTGTGTAGGTCAGGCCAAAAAGGGTTAAGGAATTCTTGTCTTTTTTTTTACAGCGTGTAAATCTTTCAAAAAGAGGAAAATGTTCTTTCTTTTTCTATAGGATCACCTACAAAATTATGTAGTTCAGGTCACAAAGGGTTAAGCAATTTTTGTCTTTTTTTTACAGTGTGTAAATCGTACAAACAGAGGAAAATGTTTTTTCTTTTTCTATAGGATGAGCTACACAATTGTGTAGGTCAGGCCAAAAAGGGTTAAGGAATTCTTGTCTTTTTTTTACAGCGTGTAAATCTTACAAAATGAGGAAAATGTTTTTTCTTTTTCTATAGGATGAGCTACAAAATTGTGTAGGTCAGGTCACAAAGGGTTAAGCAATTTTTGTCTTTTTTTTACAGTGTGTAAATCGTACAAACAGAGGAAAATGTTTTTTCTTTTTTTATAGGATGAGCTACAAAATTGTGTAGGTCAGGCCAAAAAGGGTTAAGGAATTCTTGTCTTTTTTTTACAGTGTGTAAATCTTACAAAAAGAGGAAAATGTTTTTTCTTTTTCTATAGGATCACCTACACAATTATGTAGGTCAGGTCACAAAGGGTTAAGCAATTTTTGTCTTCTTTTTACAGTGTGTAAATCGTACAAACAGAGGAAAATGTTTTTTTCTTTTTCTATAGGATGAGCTACACAATTGTGTAAGTCAGGCCGAAAAGGGTTAAGGAATTCTTGTCTTTTTTTTTCAGCGTGTAAATCTTACAAAAAGAGGAAAATGTTTTTTCTTTTTCTATAGGATCACCTACACAATTATGTAGGTCAGGTCACAAAGGGTTAAGCAATTTTTGTCTTTTTTTTACAGTGTGTAAATCGTACAAACAGAGGAAAATGTTTTTTCTTTTTCTATAGGATGAGCTACACAATTGTGTAGGTCAGGCCAAAAAGGGTTAAGGAATTCTTGTCTTTTTTTTTACAGCGTGTAAATCTTACAAAAAGAGGAAAATGTTTTTTCTTTTTCTATAGGATCACCTACACAATTATGTAGGTCAGGTCGCAAAGGGTTAAGCAATTTTTGTCTTTTTTTTACAGTGTGTAAATCGTACAAACAGAGGAAAATGTTTTTTCTTTTTCTATAGGATGAGCTCCACAATTGTGTAGGTCAGGCCAAAAAGGGTTAAGGAAATCTTGTCTTTTTTTTACAGCGTGTAAATCTTACAAAAAGAGGAAAATGTTTTTTCTTTTTCTATAGGATCACCTACACAATTATGTAGGTCAGGTCACAAAGGGTTAAGCAAATTTTGTCTTTTTTTTACAGTGTGTAAATCGTACAAACAGAGGAAAATGTTTTTCTTTTCTATAGGATGAGCTACACAATTGTGTAGGTCAGGTCACAAAGGGTTAAACAATTTTTGTCTTTTTTTTACAGTGTGTAAATCGTACAAACAGAGGAAAATGTTTTTTCTTTTTCTATAGGATGAGCTACACAATTGTGTAGGTCAGGCCAAAAAGGGTTAAGGAATTCTTGTCTTTTTTTTTACAGCGTGTAAATCTTACAAAAAGAGGAAAATGTTTTTTCTTTTTCTATGGGATCACCTACACAATTATGTAGGTCAGGTCACAAAGGGTTAAGCAATTTTTGTCTTTTTTTTGCAGTGTGTAAATCGTACAAACAGAGGAAAATGTTTTTTTCTTCTTCTATAGGATGAGCTACACAATTGTGTAGGTCAGGCCAAAAAGGGTTAAGGAATTCTTGTCTTTTTTTTTACAGCGTGTAAATCTTACAAAAAGAGGAAAATGTTTTTTCTTTTTCTATAGGATCACCTACACAATTATGTAGGTCAGGTCACAAAGGGTTAAGCAATTTTTGTCTTTTTTTTACAGTGTGTAAATCGTACAAACAGAGGAAAATGTTTTTTCTTTTTCTATAGGATGAGCTCCACAACTGTGTAGGTCAGGCCAAAAAGGGTTAAGGAATTCTTGTCTTTTTTTTTACAGCGTGTAAATCTTACAAAAAGAGGAAAATGTTTTTTTTTTCTATAAGATCACCTATACAATTATGTAGGTCAGGTCACAAAGGGTTAAGCAATTTTTGTCTTTTTTTTACAGTGTGTAAATCGTACAAACAGAGGAAAATGTTTTTTCTTTTTCTATAGGATGAGCTACACAATTGTGTAGGTCAGGCCAAAAAGGGTTAAGGAATTCTTGTCTTTTTTTTTTACAGTGTGTAAATCTTACAAAAAGAGGAAAATGTTTTTTCTTTTTTTATAGGATCACCAAACAATTATGTAGGTCAGGTCACAAAGGGTTAAGCAATTTTTGTCTTTTTTTTACATTGTGTAAATCGTACAAACAAAGGAAAATGTTTTTTCTTTTTCTATAGGATGAGCTACACAATTGTGTAGGTCAGGCCAAAAAGGGTTAAGGAATTCTTGTCTTTTTTTTACAGCGTGTAAATCTTACAAAAAGAGGAAAATGTTTTTTTCTTTTTCTATAGGATCAGCTACAAAATTGTGTAGGTCAGGTCACAAAGGGTTAAGCAATTTTTGTCTTTTTTTTTACGGTGTGTAAATCGTACAAACAAAGGAAAATGTTTTTTCTTTTCTATAGGATGAGCTACACAATTGTGTAGGTCAGGCCAAAAAGGGTTAAGGAATTCTTGTCTTTTTTTTTTTACAGCGTGTAAATCTTACAAAAAGAGGAAAATGTTTTTTCTTTTTCTATAGGATCACCTACATAATTATGTAGGTCAGGTCACAAAGGGTTAAGCAATTTTTGTCTTTTTTTTACAGTGTGTAAATCGTACAAACAGAGGAAAATGTTTTTTCTTTTTCTATAGGATGAGCTACACAATTGTGTAGGTCAGGCCAAAAAGGGTTAAGCAATTCTTGTCTTTTTTTTTTACAGCGTGTAAATCTCACAAAAAGAGGAAAATGTTTTTTCTTTTTCTATAAGATCAGCTACAAAATTGTGTAGGTCAGGTCAAAAAGGGTTAAGGAATTTTTGTCTTTTTTTACAGTGTGAAAACGCGAACGATCTTTCAGAAAGTAGTGTAAAAATTGACATTTTGAACGAAGTTTACGACCACACAAGTCAGGAAAGGGCTCTCATCGAGGAAGAACTGATTATAACTCAAGATGTAATACATTTATTAGGAAAGCAAAAAACGTTATTCGATACCCACGATCCTGAAAAGCGTTATTTAACTTTGGAAACCTCAGAAACTACGTGTATTTTCGAGATTTAATGAAGCATTTATAAAAACAAAGTTTTTTTTTTTTTTTTTGCTGCCATTGATTTTCGAAAACTTTTCCGAGTAGTTTTTATAATGTATTGATCATTTTCCTAAAACTGGATGACTGATATTGGATGACTGATAGCACTGGATTATCCAAATGCTATCAATTCTCAATTAATCATTTTCAGCTGCGTAATGGAACACAAGATTATATTCGAGCTTATAATCGCATTCATGGTATAAATAGCGTTTGATTAACAAGTAAAAATTAAATTTAAAAAATCAAAAAACCCGACTGTGTAAAAAGCGAACTAATTAATTATTTCTCATCAATGTGAAACTATTTTTTATATTACATTCCTATTTTTTTTTATTTACTTGTATTGATGACCTTTAAGTTCTGTTTAATTGTTAGTTCCTATCTATAAACACTGTTTTGATGAGGCCTATAGATGTCTATGAAGGTTAGACTTGCAGTAAAGCTAGAGATCCTACCTACACAACTTCCAGGCTGTGTAATATGTAAACGGAGCTTCTGACTGTAAAATAGTCCATGAAACATCGTCTTCATTTTGAAAGATCTATCCAAGGATAGGCCACTCAATAGGGTGCGTAACAATTTTTTTCGTCTCTACCGCTATTTTGAATTTATAAAAATAAAACCTAGCCTATAACCATTGGACGGTTAAGACGAATCGATAGAGACCTCATTCATTAAAATCCATCGAGCCGTTTGGATGTTTCGAAGGTATAAAGAAATCGACATACCCTGATACGCGTGAAACACATAACCCTTCTTGGCAGTCGGGTAAAAAGAATCAGTTGTAGATTGCATGCCACACTGTGTAAAAAAGAGACAAATGTTCCAAAAATCCATAGGAAATCCATTATTCCTGCTTAGGGATCGAATTAAAAAAAAATCAATGTCCAATTCATGTATTGCCCTCAGTAATACAGATATATTCCAAATTTCAAAGTTCTATGTCAACAGGAAGTGGGTGAAAAATGTATCACAGGATTTGTCTGCCACATACAAACATAATTGTAAGTTAAAAGAAAGCATCTAAAAATGCTCAAAATTCGAAAATATTTGGTTTATTTTTTACTTATCCATTTTTAATAGAGTGTTTCTCAAGTAATTAAAATTTAAATAAGTGTTTAAAAAAAATTAAACTTATTGGAGGAAAGAAACTTTATCTAAGAAGTTTTTTAATTAAAGCCTTTTACTTGCTGTATATATTATTATTAAACTGCCCTTCTTAAATTTTTAATTTTCTGCCAATTTCACTAGAGAAAGTTTACTTTGAGAAATGTAAAGAAACATTATTTGCCGAAAACATGTCGAAAAGTTTACCTTAAAAAATGGTGCATTTTGAAATATTTCCAGTTGAAGTATTTCTTCCGTAAAAATTTTTAAGAAGTAAGCTCGAAAATGTTTGAAATATTTTCTGAGATTTGAAGTATTTTTTCTGCATTTATATTTTGTCATATATGATGCCGAGTATAAAGTTTACCCTTTTTACCTTATTTCCTTTTCATATGTTTCGGAGGAAAAAAGTATAAAATATGCGGAAATCGAGTTTAACGTGTGATTTAATTTTTTTGTATCCGTAAAAAGGCAGGAAAAAAAGTTTTTTCATTTTTTTTCTTTCGTGATTTTAAGACTAGGAATACTTTGGTGTTGTTTCTCTTCTCTATATATGTGACGAAGCTTATGCTATGTTATATATGTGAGATATTTGTTACTTATATCAAATGTTTAAAACATTTCTCTGATTTTAATGTCAACAAGTATCAGCCATGGCCAATCTGAGAATGGTACAATGTCTTATTCTAACTTTTGATATTTAAAAAAAGCACGAACTCTTAATACATATGCCTATACAATTCAGAAATACAGGGTGTCCGTGTCCATAATTAAAGGACCTTATTGTAAAGTTGAATACAGGCGAAACTATTATTCAGAATAGTAAAATACCTATAATATAATACATATAATATAATATAATATAACACATATAAATACATATAATAAATAAATATAAGAGAATTTCTTTTATTATATAGACTATTCTTTTATATTTCTTTATATATTATATATTATTATATTATATTATATATTATTATTATTTATATTTATATTTTTTAATTTACTTCTTTTATTTATTTTAATTTTGTTTATTTCTTTTATTTCCATCTTTCCCTATCAATTTCTCTTCTAACATTTTGGCAACACTTTCGTCTTCTGCATGTGCTCCTTTCAGCTAGCGCCATCTGTCACATTTTTCGTAAGCTCTACTCTCTACCTTTCAGTTAATTTTTAACCTTGTCCCCTTACGGACACGTGTTTACTGTAGCTGATGACGAGCTGTTAATATTTTTAGCTCGAAACGCGTTCTATGTATTGTTTTTATTTTATGGTGATTTTTTACAAATATTTATTACTTTAATTATTATTCAGAATGTTGAGAAATTTTGTGGAGGGCATAATAAAGGTATGGGAATTCATTTGAGCGAAAAACAAATAGTTAAAAATTTCGCCGCCAGAGGGATTTTTTTTGACGAATTATACATTTAGCATACATTAACGATAGTTACAAATTTTATTACTGCCAATTATGTTCTATATGACGGTCATCATTTTCAGATACAATCTGGAATCGTAAGCTACCATGTTCTACAGTTGACCCCAGTGTGTTCTAGGAAATGGTAAGAACATGTGGTGAAATGTTGTCTTTAAGATCAGGTAAATTTAATAAATAAAATTTCTAAGCTATCGTAAATGTACGCTAAATGTGTAATTCAGTAACAAACGACGTCTGCTGGCTAAATTTTGAACTAATTTTGTTTTTCGCTCAAACAAATTCCCATCCTTTTATTATGTCTTTCACAAAATTTCACAACTTTATGAACAATATTAATACTTGGAAATTTTTCCAGAGAGAAACATTCTCCTTGCATACAATATTTCAAATGAAAATCAAGTTTCAAATTAATTGCTTAAAAGGTGCAAAGGCCAACCTAGTGAAAAAGATTCCATGCCGGGAATCGAACCCGGGCCATCAGTATGCCCAGTACGCACTGCGTATACCAGTACGCACTGACATACTGCCGACTAAACCACATGGAACGAAAGGCGCCCGGGTTCGAGTCCCGGCATGGAATCTTTTTCACTAGATACTGGCTTTTTCGCCTTTTAAGCAATTAATTTGAAATTTGATTTCCATTTAGAATTTATGAACAATAGTTTAGTCTGCAGACAATTTTAAAGTAGGGTCGTTTAATTATGGACATAGCACAAATAAATGCATACAGAAACCGCATATAGCTGTTTCAAAGCCTCTGAGGCTTCATCATCAGTGCGAAAAATTAAAATGCAGATAAAATAAAATTTAAAAAATGTAGATTGAAAGGGGGGGAGAGAGACAGAGAGGTGCATCTCACAGCTAGCTGTCAACGGCGAAATAGCCTATTTCGCCGTATGCCGTATCGCCTATGTCTGTATGCGGTTTCTATATGCATTTATTTGTGTTATGTAACGTTGTTTTTTCTTTTCTTAATAATTCTCAAACAGTTAAAATTTAAACAAGAGTTCAATAAATGAAAACTAAACATATTTGAGCGAAATAGTCTACTTTTGACATTAACTAACAAAATTTTGCTGGTGAAAGTTTACTTTAGGAAAATGGGTAGAAATGCTACTTGTTTAAAATATGTGGACAAGTTTACATAAAAAAAAAAAACTCTGCATGTTGAATTATTTATAGTTGAAGTATTTTTTCATAAAGAATTTCAAGAAGTAATCTCAAAAATGTTTGAAATATTTTCTGAGATTTGAAGTATTTTCTGAATTTACATTCTATCATATGATCAAGAATATAACATTTACCTTTTTACCCTATTCCCGTTTTGTCTGTTCCGGAGGAAATATGTTGTATAAAAGTGTCATATTCATATATTTTTTTTCTACACGTAAAAATCTCAGAAAAAATAGTTTCTTTTTCATTTTTTCCTTTTAGGATTTCAAGACTATGAATAATTTGGCGGCATATCTCTTCGCTGTTTATGTGATCAAACTTGTTGCATGAGATATATGTGAGATATTTGTTACGTATATAGAGTGTCTAAAAAGTTTGAGTAATCCTTAAATGGTTCGGAATATTTTTTTTTTTACCACAATTCCACATTTGTATGAATTTTTTAAATAAATTTGCTTAGTCTTTCTAATCATCATGATCTTTAATTTGTTATTTCTTCGCAAGCTTCTTGACAAATGTGAGTTTCTGTAGCCAGGGTTTCACCCAGATTAAGAAAGGTCAGGGTACTACTGCTCCGAAAGGGAGCTTTTTTTAATTCTTAAAGCACCTTTTTAATTCTTAAGGGCACGTTCGTTTTGGATTTTTAATGGCATTTTTTTTATTTTTAAAGGCATTCAATTGGTTTTTAAAGTCTCTTTTAATAAAGGGTATTCCAAAATTCAGTCAAGAAGTAACTGTGATAGAAAACACAGGTTTATTATTAAAAATTGTAATTTTTTTGTTTATTCATAAAGTATACAGTATAGAGTTACATATGGAATAGCATATCGGGTAAGTGGCTTCCACAGCTTTGCTGCGCGTCGCAAAATTCAAAGCGCCATTTGTGCCTAAATTGCAAGGCCCCACCAGTGGCCGAGAGGTTCGCTCTCAGAGCTGATAGACGGGAGGTGCTGGGTTCGAAACCAATCACGCCCTTCGGCCTAATCGTTCGGAATTTTCGGTGGTTTTCTTCGAAACTTGGATTTCCTTGCGTAAATACGGGTTAGGTTCCCTTAGTAAGATCCCCACGAAGGGCATACACTTCCTCCTCTGGCACATAACCCTCGTGTAGATACTTGGCCGTCATAAACAACACCAACCTAAATTGCAAGATATGGCGGTGGACGACATGTCGTTTCAACAAGACAGTGCCACATGCCATACAGACGGAGAAACAATTCAATTACGGCATGAGTCATTTCCCGGTCGTGTAATTTCACGTTTTGTTGATCAGAATTTTGGCCGCCCAGATTAGGCGATTTACCGCCGTTGGACTTTTTTCTTTGCTGTTTTTTGAAGTCTAAGGTTTATGACAACAAGCCCAGGACCACTCACGCTTTGAAGGAGGAAATTGAGTGCTGTATCAACGAAATCAGCCACATTTGTACAAAACGGTCATGGAATATTTCAACAAATAAGTGCGTATGTTCCAGCAAACCCGTGGAGGCCATTTACCCAATATGCTATTCATATATAACCCAATACTGTATACTTTATGAAAAAATAAAAAAATTACAATTTTTAATTATAAATGTGTTTCTTATCAAAATTACGCCTTGCGTGAATTTTGGGACACCCTTTATTTACAAACATTACAAACATTTAAAAACATTAGCAATGGTCCGAACTGTGTTGTAAACAAGTAAAAAATTACAAGAAATAAAACAAGTCATTAGTGATAAAATCAACTATCACATAAAAAACAACATACTCACACTTTCAACTCGGAAATAGATTATGAGAAAGAAACGTGCGGTGTGACAAAAATCTGACCGTAGCCGAGGTCAGTGGCTAGGCTAGACAAAAAAAATTCCGGATCTACTCTCTTTCTCTGTCACCACCTTCTATATTAAGGGGAAGTTCTATTTCATTAACCTAAAATTCACGAGATTTTTACGACTTTTTTCAGTTACAAAGAAAAAAACTGTAACCTTTGGATTTTTTGCATTATATGTGTCAACATTTCACTTATGCGTAAAATTTTTATATGTAAAAAAATGAATAACACGTCTTGTACGACGAATAGTACCTGCAGGTGCACACCGTTAACTTCTCATTGGGGACTGTTTTTCTCCAGTCGTATGCATCTGAAAGAAATTTAGTCTAATTATGAAAGGGCAATTAATTCTCTAAAGCTTGTACCAAAATTTAGTTTTAAAAGTCATATTTGTCAAAATGGCGGTCATTTGAACAAAAACAAGTATATTTTTCTTTTAAATTGTTACATTTCGATCTCAAAAATACAATTAATAAATGAAAATCATACTTTTCGAATGCATAAGCTCCAACAAAAACGATTACCTTTCATAAAAAAAAGAAAATCGGTCCAATTGTTCTCGAGAAAAATAGTGGCCGAATTTGAAAAACATGATTTAGACGAAAATAAGTCTCAAGTTTTACAAGACCATTACGTTCAATGATAGGCGTTACGTTTAATTAAAAAAATGGATTGTAGGTATCTGGAATATCATGAAATCGTTTTACCTAGACAATGTAGATACTTGAGAGATGCAAAGAAAAGAAAATTGAAAACTTTGAACAAAAGAAGTAATACCTCTCCTTACTGGAATTAACCCGCTAAGTAGTCAGACACATTTTGAAAGAACGGCTAGTGGAACTATCTAAACGACTTTTTGAATTTTGAGCTCATCTGCCTTCCACAGTTCTATCGGGAGCACCTTTCTATCAGAGGCGCCGGTGAGCCAAATGATACAGTTGGATAGAATTAACAGCAAAACAGATACCCCAATTCCCTACCTGTTTCACTAATTTAGTGATGAATTTGTGGACGGCATTCATAATTTAGCTTTTCTTTCCCTACTTTCACAAAAAGCGAGATATGGAAAGAAAAGATATCGATGAATGGGTCCAAAATTGGAAATAAAAGTACAGTAAAAACAAGGACTGTGTACATGGAGTTACGTTCAGTAAGAGTCTTTATGTAAATAAACAAAATGTATAACAAGAATTGGAATATCATGTAATCTCTTTAGGGATACAATGCAGGTACTTGCAGGATACACAGAAAGAAAATTTGAAAATTTCGACGCTAAGAAATCGAAACACCCAGTACTGGACAAAGCCACTACGTACGTAGGCAGCTACAATTTCAATCAACCACTAGAGCGAATTCATTCTTGACTGGCAAAATTGTTGGAAATTTATGTCAACTCTCAACTGTCATTGACAGCTTCTGCTTGAGGAAAACTTAACACACCAAAAAAGAATAATGCTGTAAAAACAAATATTAAATTATTTAAAAAGTTTCGTTAAAGATTTCTGGTGTGAACTTTAATTTATTTTTGCTTTCTTCTATGTACATAATGAGAAAGATATGGATTGACGAAAATTTGTAATTACCATTTTATAAAAGATTTAAATTAAACGTTGTGGGATGTCCTGTTTCTGAACATGGTTTGACTATTTATGGAGAATATCCCTATGTGACGAAATTCTCTGGTCGCTCTATCTCAAGATCTCTTTCAACGCGCTAAATTGTCTTGAGGCGTCTGTAGTTTTACAATGTTTCTACACAATGCTGCAACCGCAGGAAAAAAAGTTAGAAACTTTGAATAACTATTATATTAGGGATACAACAACGCACGTAGATTCATTATTTGTATAAATTTTATATTTAATCTATATAAAGTTTAGTAAAAGTATATCGTGAAAAATTATATATCGTGTATATATGTCTGTGTGTTGCACAATTTTTGTGGTCCCTCTATCTCAATGTATAATGCATGGAATTTCATAATTTTTTTTATTCTATTGATCATGGACTTATTCTAATTAGGTTTAGGTTTATATCGCCTATCAGGAGCGGCTTCTATGATGCACCATTCACGATTTCTGTGATAGCTATATCTCAAAAACTAATGGACGGAAATTTACAAAACTACTTATTTTCCCAGTTCTTGACATGAATAAATGCTGATTAGGTTTTGGTGTATATAGCCAAACAGGTGCCGCTGCTAGCCTGCGTATTACACGATTTCTCTCATAGTAATATCTTAGCATCTATAGGATGGAATTTCACAAATCTTCACATTCAGTATGACCTTCTAGATACTGATTAGATTTCGATGTTAACATGTAATGTGAATCGATGTAACGTGGCGCTACTGTAATTTAGTTTTCCTATTTCCATGATAGATACATCTCGTCATCTATGGGATAGAATTTCACCAAACTTGGTATTCACATAGACCACATAAGTTGATATAGATTGTGCTGGAATGCATTTTGCTTATCAAGTGGCTGTGGCACTGCTGTACTTCGTTTTTAACAACTTAGGTTATGGCTATACGTTGGATTCTAAGGTATGGAATATCTCCAATTGTAATATGTAAAACGTTTATTAAAAATTATTTATTTTAGTTTTGGCTTTGTTAGTTAATATAAATATTTTGCTTGAAAAAACAGCCTCTTTCCATTGAGTAGAAGAAAAGGCTGATTAATTCCACCTTCCATTCGAAAAATAAAATTTCTAGCAAGTTCCGAAAGGTGTGCCACACATTCATTAACATTAAAATTATTATGAAATCTGTTGTTTTTTGGTGTCATCAGAAACTATACAATTTATTTATATGCAATGAAACATACAGTACCAGAAATAACAGTATTTTAAAATGTTCATAACCCTGCAATTAATTCCTAAACCTTCTCCTTACTTTTTTCCATAAAAATTCTGAATAGAAAATTTGGATTCTTTACTAATCCAAAATTGTCGATGAATGTCAGGGTTACAAGTTTCGCCTCCAATTTTAATCCGGAATTTTAAATTCATCCCCGAAATTTCGAAAGAAGAATTTTTAACTTATGCGATCGCTAAATTTGTCTTATTAAATAAAGCATAAAATAATATTCTTTATTTCTGATATCAACACCAAATTTCTGAATAAAAATGGAGGCCAAACTGACTACCCTGATGAATGCATGTCATTGTTTAGTTATACGTCAAACCAGATTCATTAAAGATGATAAAATACTCAAAAACTAAAGAAAAAAAAAAGGAAATTTTTAAATTACTGTTTTATTCCGGTAACAACTACAAGACTTTCATTATTTACATAAATATTATATTCGGTTTCGAAATTTTTAGTAAAAATGCGTGGTGAAATATTCTTAGGGATTACAATGCATGGTTATTTTATTAATTTTTTTATGCAAGATCTCTGTACCAAGAGTTCTCTGGGTTTCGGGAATTCTTTATTCAAAGCAGATTAACGAAATTGCGCATGACACTTTATTGAGCGATATTTTAATAAATAAAGCAATTATCATTTTTAAATTATATTTAAAAATTATTTCTGTATGTTAAATTTTCATTTTGAAAAGACTATAGTTTTTTAAAAAATCAAACTAAATGTTTAAAAATCTCTACGTAGTATTTTAAAAGAACGTTTGTAATTAGTGTTTCAAATTATTTTTGATTCTTATAGTAATTTCGCTGTTATTTTACATTCAAGAAGAAAACCTTGATTTTTTTTTTAATTTTTATACTTATTTTCAATCAACAGGAAATTACGGAAGTATAATTTTTATACCACTTTGAAGTCTAGAATAAGACCACTTTTGTGACACCTATAAAATAATTCTAGGGTAACGTATGAATGTTTTTGTTAATTTTAAAAGCAAAAGATATTTTTATACTTAAAATAAATCTTTTATTTAAAAAAAAAAATTGATCCCAAAAGAAGTAAATTTAATAAATCTGTAATGTAAATAAAAGCAAAACCACTTACTTTGAAGACAAAGGAGTGTAAGCATTAATATTTGTCTTCTGTCTTTCCTAATTTCATAAAAATATGTCCATTTTTCTAAAATTTTATTGTTTTAAAATAATTTATATAAAGCTCTATAAATAAGAATAATAGTTTAATAAAGAAGAGTAATATTTAATTGAGAGTAATAATTTAATAAAGAGTAAGATGATAGATTTTTTCCTTCCAATCTTCATAAAAATATGTCCATTCTTCTAAAATCTAAAATTTCATTGTTTAAAAATAATTTAGAGTGTTTATTTATTCCTGTCTGATTGAATTTGTTTCAAGAGTTTAAAATTGTGTTATATAAGATAAAAAATTCTTTCGTTAAACTTGGTCAATCTTCGGAAAAAAAAATCAGAGACGTGGTAAATAAAAATCTCAATCCCTTCACGATGAGCATCACGCGCCCTCAGTTTTTTTAAACATAATTTCGAATCGCAACTTTTGCTTTTTTTTATACGTGGAAATTCTAAGATTAAATAAATCAAAATTTAATGTTGGTGTAAATACTACTACTCAAATTTTAGGATTTTGTACGTGCTGCTCATTGCACAAGAAAGCTAGGTTAGGGAGAACAAAATAGAGCCACAAAATACTTATATTTTTAGTTTTAAGTCAACTGTCATAGACAGCTGTTACCAGATATGCAACACAGAAATTACAGAATCACAGACTGATAATCAGACATCAAATTTCCTTAAAAATATTTCCCTGAAACATTTCTGGTGTAAAACATTCACTTTTTGTTTTCTTCTATGTACGAATATGTAAGCACAAAGTATTAGAATCCTAAAAATTTCTGACTTCATTTTTTGATGGATTTACATATTTTTAGAACAGTCCTATATTCTACATGACTATTTTTGGAAAATGTCTGTCTGTCTATGTGTGACACACAATGTTTGTGGCTGCTATCTCTAAAGAACTAATACACGGAATTTAATCAAAATACAGATTAAGTTTGACTTAGACGTAACTGTCTACCGATTAGGTTTAGGTTCTTATCTCCCAATATGTGTCGCTGCAGTTTGTGCTGTTTTGTAGTTGTTCTATCTCAAGATCTGCACGGAGTATCCTCAAACTTTATGCAACACTTTTATACAGGGTGTCCAAAAAGTCTGGAAACGGTCCAATAACCCGAGAAATACATATCAGATTGAAAAACGAAAATATACGTGTTAAATATTCTTAAAAAAGCTACCCAGTGATACGAAAATTGAGCCCCCACCCCCACCCCGAGCCCCCGGGGGTCAGAGGGTGTCCAACTTTGAAATCTTGAATTATAACCCCCACCTTTTTATAGCAGTTTCGGTTTCTACGGACGTAATACTTACGTTCTTTTACGCCCGTTTACGATACGTAACTTTTGTATTTAACATTTTTTTCGGATCCCCATTGATCACGGTGTAATTGAGCATATTCGACAGATACATATTTTCGTTTTCCCAACCTGGTTTTGCCATCTCGAAATCTTATTGGCCAGAACTTTTGTCGTCAATGTAACCGTCTTTTGTGGGAATAGTGTTTCTCGAAAACCACCACTGATGGTTGTTTCGATGACGTTTTATATGATTTTTACATAAAAAATAATAGAAATATATTAAATTAGTACTCTATTTGCATATTTGTTTATCCAGTCATTCATTTCTAAATAATAAATGCGTATTTTGATTTTTTTAGCGTGTAAATATGCACCTCCCCCTCGTACAGAAAAATGATAATCTTCAATATTTGGGGGCGGGGTATGCTGATATTTTGTGTTCCGATGACTTCTGCTCTTTTTTTTTAAAAAAACCATTTAATTCAGGGGCTGATGCGGGTGCACAGTTTTTTAAATTTATTACTATAGAATAACATATACGACAAAATATTAAACAAAAACATATAAAAACGTTTTATGCTGGCTGAGCAAAGGATGGAGAGTAGCGTAAATTTCACGGGGGGTGGAGTTATAGGTTCTGTTGAGAGATTAGTTATTGCAGCTACAAAATAACAAGTAGGGCAGGGAAATTTTCAATAATTCTAATACATTTAATATTTCTTTGTAATTTAAAATATTTTTTTCAATTTAACAGTTTTTTTCATACTTTTAAATTTAATAATTGTAAACAGTTGAAAAATTTTGGTCTTTTAAACTTTTTCAATTAAAAAATAATTAAACTCTTTAAGTTCTGTTGTTTGTTTCCTAGGGGAGACTACGTTTTAATTTTCATAGGGGAAGGATAATGTAGAAAATTATCTAATTATTTATTTATTATTACAACAAAATAATAAATGTGACAAAATATATAAAACATGTGGGTAAGTGTGATCACAGATCGCACAGAGGGTTTTATTTAATATTCCTTTCAAAACACTTTATCCTTTTGCGAAATCTGTTAGTTCCACATTTCGCAACCAGGGGGCGCACTCTATTCTACAGAAACATCTATCCGAATGAAACTCCATTTTACAACTATCCGTAGGTATATTAGTCGAGGGGATCAGGTCTATAGCACCCGAGATGGGTAGACGCCCCCTGGTGGTAGAAAGTGAAACTGAAATATGTAAGGCTATGTGCATAGTGTGAAAGAGTGGTCAAAGTGGTGTCGAAAAGTAAAAAGTGGTGTAAAGTTCGAAAAGTACTCACCGGTTGCAATGGGGGAGGTTAGAAAAATTGCTTAAAATACACAAGTTAGAGCACGGTGGGTAAATAATATAAGACTTTATGAAAATTTTATGATTTTTCGCGTGATCGCAAGTGTTCTGCTATACGTATGCAAAATTTCAAGTCTTCAACTTAAATAGCGGCCCAGTTAGAAAGAAAAGCTTAAAATACACAAGTTAGAGCCCAGAGGGTTAAATATAAGACTTTTTCAAAATTTTCTGATTTGTCGTTTGATATGAGGGGTTCAGCTATAAGTATGCAAAATTTCAAGTCTTAAACTTAATTAGGGGCTCAGTTAGAACAAAAAAGATTAAAATACACAAGTTAGAGCCCAGAGGGTTAAATATAAGACTTTTTCAAAATTTTATAATTTGTCGTTTGATGTGATGTGTTCAGCTATAAGTATGCAAAATTTTAAGTTTTCAACTTAATTAGGGTCTCAGTTAGGACAAAAAGATTAAAATACACAAGTTGGAGAACAGAGGGTTAAATATAAGACTTTTTCAAAATTTTAGGATTTGTCGTTTGATGTGGGATGTTCAGCTATAAGTATGCAAAATTTCAAGTCTTAAACTTAATTAGGGGCTCAGTTAGAACAAAAAGATTGAAATACACAAGTTAAAACCCAGAGGGTTAAATATAAGACTTTTTCAAAATTTTATGATTTGTCGTTTGATATAATGTGTTCAGCTATAAGTATGCAAAATTTTAAGTCTTCAACTTAATTAGGAGCTCAGTTAGAACAAAAAGATTAAAATACACAAGTTGGAGCCCAGAGGGTTAAACATAAGACTTTTTTAAAATTTTAGGATTTGTCGTTTGATGTGATGTGTTCAGCTATAAGTATGCAAAATTTTAAGTCTTCAGCTTAATTAGGGTCTTAGTTAGAACAAAAAGATTAAAATACACAAGTTGGAGCCCAGAGGGTTAAATATAAGACTTTTTCAAAATTTTATGATTTGTCGTTTGATGTGATGTATTCAGCTATAAGCATGCAAAATTTCAAGTCTCCAACATACAGTGGAACCCGGTTAAGACGCTCACGGTTAATACGCGATCCCGCTTAATACGCGGATTTTTTCCGATCCCTTGAACATCGCCTATAAGGCTAATGTAAAAATATCACGTTTAATACGCGAACGGTTAATACGCGATCCCGCTTAATACGCGAGAGATTTCCGGTCCTTTAAGTCAAAAAATCACGTTTAAGACGCGAATTCATTGATCAAGATGCGAATTCCTTGTCTCCTTTCCTGTATTGCCAAGTAATCGGATTTTTTATATTAAAATAAAAAACAGCGACTTCAAATAGTAATATTTACTTTATTTAATAACAGATTAATTAAGGCAAACATTACTAATCGGAAATAGCGCTAGATATTTGAATTTTAAAAAACCCGCTAAGTTAGCAACACTGGAATTCTTTGATCCCGCGTCCTAACAGTCTGCATTTCTCGCTTTGTGTATGTTTTCACTGTAGAGAAAGACGAATTCAGGATACTGAGATATGTCATAAAATCCTGATTAAAGATGATTATACCTATTGTTAGTAAGGTTTTAAATGTAAGTTATACACCTAATATGTTTTATAATGCATATTAAAGGCAAAAAAAAAAAAAAAAAAAGAATGAAACTCGTAAAGGTTAAATAAATACGACTGAGGTTGTTTAACCCTAGAACTACCGAAAATTTTACTCAAGTTTTATAAAAACATTTTACACCAGAATTTTTACTTAAAACTATTTAATTTGTTTATTTAACTTATTATTGTCTGATTTATAAATTTAGTTTGTTTTGAAGAAATTTCTGGTTTGAATAAATATTTTGAATGTACATGTCGGGTCCATTGGACCCTTCTGGTAGACAGAGGGTTAATTCTTTTACGTTTTTTTTCTTTTTGCTATGCTAACAATATTTTTTACAAAAAGATTAATAAGGATAATTTTCTTTTATAATGAAAAGAATAGATTATAATGGCACTCATTATTACAAGTACTAAATATGATTTTAACAACTGGATTGTGCTTTCAAAAGTTTAATATTTTTTTATTTTTTACCTCCGTTAAAAAAAAAAAAAAAAAAAAAAAAAAAAAAATGTCAAGCTTGAAATTATTTTTTTTATTTTTGGTTGTAACGTATTAATCTACAATAAAGTTGTTTAAATTCATTTTTTTATTTTCAGCAGTTATTCTAGTCGTTCCTAAAAACATAATAATGAGTTAAAGTTGAATACAATTAAATTTCAATCTAAATATACCTAAAGATACAATTTTCGACCGTAAACATATAACCGAAAATTCTAAAGTTCATTTAGACGATTAGATGTGTAAATAAGCACAGTTTCTGCAACGTTATTCAAATCACGTTTAATACGCGATCCCGCTTAATACACGACTTTTGTCTACTCCCTTGAAACGCGTCTTAACCGGGTTCGACTGTATATAGTTTCTGAGAACGGGCTCTGTGACGGACAGACAGACAGACAGAGGAGCGAGACGAATAGGGTTTCGTCAGATGAACGAAACCCTAAAAAACGTTTATTTCAGATTTAGCTAGACCAAAAAAGCTTGATTAACAAATAAATATATTTGGTTAAAAGATTGTGATTACAAAGATATGAGCGACATCTTGAATTTCTTCAAAAATAAATTTACATTTGCTTTATGAAAAAGCATGAGTTCAGAATTACATATTAAATTATGAGAAAGCATGAGCTCAGAATTACATATTAAAAAATGCATATAAAGTGATATAAAACTAAACAATTCTGTAATTTTGTGATTACATCTGAACTGAAAGTTTCATTGTTTACATCTGTGATGATGTGCGGGTTTTAGGCGTTTGTGGATTTTAGGGATTTTAGGGTTGCGGATTTGAGGGAGTCTACTGTATACAATTTATTTTTAAAATATAGTGGTGCGAATAGAATAGAGAAATAAAATCCTGTATAAAAAGCTAGCGTCAGTTAAGGGTTAATATTGTTTTGTTACTCCTGCATGCATAAATTCAATTACGCAGCTGAAAGTATTTCGTTGAGAAATGTTAGCATCCTAAAAAACAATATCCCGTTTTGACAAAACTGATAAATGCATTATAAAAATAACTCGGAAACGTTTCCGAAAATTAGCATCAAAAGAAACGTTGTCTTTATAATTTCTTCTTTAAATCTAGTAAAAACAAAATTGGTTTCCGAGATTTTCTAAAGATAAAGAACGCTTTTTGGAATAGAGGGTAACTTGGAAGAGGTTGTTGTATATTATCGTTTGTAGTTATATTATATTTTCGTACATGAAGAAAAAATTACCTTTATTTATAAAGCGTAACAAACACTATTGGAAAAGGAAAACACCAGCGTGGCTTCAAAAATCCGGCATTCAGAAATCCGGCAACTTCAAAAATCCGGCATCAAAACCATATTCTTCCCTTTTTCTTTTACACTTTCAAGTTATGGTAGAAGAAAAATAGCAATTGTTTATGAATTAAGAACTTCAAGATCGAAAGTAAAAATGCAAAAAAATAATATTTGACATTTTTTTCATTTATCAGAGGCGATTATTTTCTGAACAAATTTTCTTGGAGCTTCACTGTTTCTCAGAAACGGCGTGGAGACTAGTACACACGTTCTTTGGAGTCTCTCTTCTGACGCTGTGCTAAATAGATCTGCCGATAATGGTAATAAAAGCTCCGAAGACGAGGATGAACAACATGCAGAAGAAAACATGTCACTAGAAAAATGCATAAATTTGACTGGAGAATTAATATCTGCTTTAGAGAACAAGACTGTATTTCCGAAATAGATCTGTAATAGAAATTCTTCATTTGTATAAAATACAAGAAAAACTTCTTAAAGAATGGCCAAAAAAAAAAAAAAAATTGAAGTAAACAAAATTGAAGTAAACAAAATTGACATCGATGTTTCTGAAATTATACAAGAAATAATTTCACTCTTTATTAGATTTTTTTTAGCTGCAACATAGAAAATATCAATTAGTCTAAGTATATTTTTATATTTAATTTTTTCTTTTTCATATAAAATTATCACTTAACAATGAAATAAATTATGGTTAAAGGCACAATTGAGAATATAGTACTATTTTTGATGTTCCTAGTTACTACTTTCGACATTCCTTCAAAAATTTGGAATTTTCAAAAATCCGGCATAGCCTCGGTCCCGATGATGCCGGATTTTTCAAGTTATACTGAATTTCCGGGGAACCTTTAAATATTCGAAGCTATTATTATCAAAAATAAGTATAAATGTAAAATAAAATATTTTTTCTGAAACATTCTTTCATAAACCCTCTTGCTGCGCTACCCGAGATTTTCTCGGGCGAAGTAAAAATAGCAAAATTTGAGCAATCCGAGATTTCCCGGGGATTCATTTTTTCCACTGCGACTATTTTTTAATTCAACTCGGATCACTTTTTAAATACAAAAAATTCCATATACACTTTAACAACATCTACAAGAGAAATATGCTGCAGAATTGATTTTCTTAGACTAGTTTGCGAGAATCCGAGAATATAAAAATAGTCTCCAGTGAGAGCCCTGATTTAGCCTGATTTCTAATATCCTATCCCATCTAAGATCCTGAACTCTTTTACATAATTACGTATTTAAACTCTAAAATTTAGATAAATTTAAAATATGTAATAAAAAATGCGCATTTTTTTGAACCTATGTTGATAAAAAAAAAAAAAAAAAAAAAAATACTCAGCGAAAGGGCCTGAGTAATCATTTTTTAAAATCCACAAAAATGTAGAATTTTTTTTTTTTTTTTAAATGCAATAAAAAGTAGAATTGGAAATTTCGCCAAACTAGCCAGCTATCGCCAAGTTGACTTCATGTATGGCAACTTATTTTTATCTCCAAATTTGGCAATATTTCGCCGAGTTGGTCAAAATCTGGCGCTGTTGTGGTAACCGTGCCATTAGTAATTTTCAACAATCACGTATTGTTGAAGTTGATACTGATCACAAAACAAGTATTTCCATAGGAAATCAACTGTTGCCCCCTTAGTGATCGAATTTAAAAAAATCAATGTCCAATTCATGTGTTGCCCTCAGGAATACAGATATATTCCAAATTTCAAAGCTCTATGTAAGCAGGAAGTGGGTGAAAAAGGAATCACAGGATTTGTCTGCCACATACAAACATAATTGTAAATTAAAAGAAAGCATGTAAAAATATTCAAAAGCGAAAGTATTTGGCTTATTTTTTATCCATTTTTAGTAGAGTGTTTCTCAAGTAATTAAAAGTATTAAAAAAAAAAAAAAACTTATTGGAGGAAAGAAACGTTATCTAAGAAGTTTTTTAATTAAAGCCTTTTACTTGCTGTATATAGAGGAAAAGGTCCAAATACCGGCTACCACTTTTGTTTTCAATCTAGATCATACAGTTTTCAAAATTAATAAAATAAAAAGTGACAGCTGGGTACCTTGACACGTCTTCTACCTGTTTAGAGAATAAAAATCAGTTTAAAAGTCGTTTTCTGTTTATAAGAAGCAAAATTCCGAAAGTCTTCAAATTTTGAGTTTTTAAAATGGGGTCTAAATACCGGCTACCTAAGTTTTTTTTTTCCAAAAGATCACACAAATAGAGCTAATGACAATGATTAAGCAATAAAAATATCATTTTAATAAACTGTATTGATTAATAACATTTCTTATGCACAGAAAAATACGCAATTTTTAATAAATATGTATTTTTGTCAAATTTCTAAAATTCTTTTTGACTATCTCTCACAGTCTTCTTCCCATTATGTTTCTAATTTTGTTTTTTAACGTGTAAAACAAACAACAACAACAAAAAAGCTTGCTGATTGAAATGAAAATTATTTTATCTGAAAAAATCAAAAACATAATATCACTCTCTGCGTCGGTATAGTCCCTATCAACTCACATATCGCATTCTTAACATTGAACCCAAAATCCCCTCCCCATTCTTGTCCACAGAGAAAGCACCTATGTAAAAGACACAAATTTATCATCTTCCCCTGTTGGATATTTCCCTTTTTCACCTTTTTAGCCCTCTCGCTGCGTAATTGTTTTATCAAAATAGCTTCAAAAATTGCCCCTTCGCGACGAGCGTCTTTTAAGAATTTTTATTCTTTTGTCACCGGTTTTGCGTCTTTTAAGAATTTTTATTCTTTTGTCACCGGTTTTTCAAAACAAAAGTTTTTGTCTAATTTAACTGGGAAAATGCTCCGATTAAATAAGGCATAATTTACAATAAAAAAATACTGGTGGGAATAATCAAAGAGGATTAATTAGACGGAAAAAATGCATCCCCGAGGAAATCTCGGGTTGCGCAAATTTTGCTACTTTTACGATGCCCAAGGAAATCTCGGGTTGCGCAGCGAGAGGGTTAAAATCAAATTTCTGCCTCTTTCGCCTGGTTTACTCCGTCATTTTTTTTCTTTCTTTTCACATTTATTACAGGCAATTTTGTAGCGTCCAACAGCTCTTTTTTGGAAAATGATCCGGTAACCAGTGTCGGTCCTGAAGAATTACGGCCGTGGTTGCTTTTTTCATATTGCGAAATGGGACGGGGACTATTTCTGAACCATTTAAATTAATTTATTAATTATGGAAATATTTAAATTAATTTATTTTCCTCCCCTTTAAGCAGAGCAACTGAGAGAGGTCCAAATACCGGCTAACCGGTATTTAGACCACTCTAGGTAGCCGGTATTCGGACCACTGCTATGTTTAAGTTAAAACCGGTATTACTCATTCATATAATAAAATACCAATACTGTGCGCGTGGCATTTGAGAGCTAAATATGTCTAGAAAATAACTTAATCAACAATTCAAGCCAATATACGATCATTATATTTTTAAAAAATGAGAAACACACATTTGAAAAACTTTTGATGCACCAGATTATAGTAGGAGAGCTCTTGAACATTTTTGAGTAGGTATTTGAGGCACCCTGAAAATTTGTGCAGCACTTCTTTTGTAATGCCTGAATACAAAATCGAATGTTTGGCTGAAGGATCGTGGCCCAAAACCTGTGCCAGACACGTGTCAAGTGCCATTTTTTGACACTACCCCAAAAAAGTATTTGAGGCACGCTGAGATTGAAACAGAATAATATTTATACTTAGAAAAAAATATTTTGAAAATGACAGACACTTTAGTCGGCCCAAAAACTGTGCCAGACACGTGTCAAGTGCCATTTTTTGACTACCCAAAAAAGGTATTTGAGGCACGCTGAGATTGAGGCACAATAACATTTATGCTTAGAAAAAAATATTTTGAAAATGACAGACACTTTAGTCGGCACAAAAACTGTGCCAGACACGTGTCAAGTGCCATTTTTTGTCTGGCACAGGTTTTGGGCCACGATCCTTCAGCCAGACATTCGATTTTGTATTCAGGCATTACAAAAGAAGTGTTGCACAAATTTTCAGGGTGCCTCAAATACCTTCCCTAAAATGTTTAACAGCTCTTGGACTATTACGTAGATTCGACACTTTTGGATTTACTATTTGTAAATGACACAGACTTCAGCGACGTACTTTTCGTAACTTTCTTCTCTCAATTAAAGTTACAAACTCTGCCTATCACCGCTAGGCTGCGCTGCGCTCATTTCTCAGAACACCTAGTAGCCGGTATTTGGACCCTAGCCGGTATTTGGACCTTCTCCTCTATTATTATTAAACTGCTTTTCTTAAATTTTTAATTTTCTGCCAATTTCGCTAGAGAAAGTTTACTTTAAGAAATGTAAAGAAACATTATTTGCCGAAAACATATCGAAAAGTTTACCTTAAAAAATGGTGCATTTTGAAATATTTCCAGTTGGAGTATTTCTCCCGTAAAAAATTTCAAGAAGTAAGCTCGAAAATGTTTGAAATATTTTCTGAGATTTGAAGTATTTTTTTCTGAATTTATATTTTGTCATATATGATCCCGAGTATAAAGTTTACCTTTTCACCTTATTTCCTTTTCATATGTTTCGGAGGAAAAAAGTATAAAATATGCGGAAATCTAGTTTTAACGTGTGATTCAATTTTTTTGTATCCGTAAAAAGGCAGGGAAAAAAAGTTTTTTCATTTTTTTTTTTCTTTCGTGATTTTAAGACTAGGAATACTTTGGTGTTATTTCTCTTCTCTATATATGTGACGAAGCTTATGCTATGTTATATATGTGAGATATTTGTTACTTATATCAAATGTCTAAAACATTTCTCTGATTTTAATGTCAACAAGTATCAGCCATGTCCAATCTGAGAATGGCACACTGCATTATTCTAATTTTTGATATTTAAAAAAAAGCACGAACTCTTAATACATGTGCCTATACAATTCGGAAATACAGGGTGTCCGCGTCCGTAATTAAATGACCTTATTGTAAAGTTGAATACAGACGAAGCTATTATTCAGAATGTTGAGAAATTTTGTGGAGTACATAATAAAGGTATGGGAATTCGTTTGAGCGAAAAAAATTAGCTAAAAATTTCGCCGCCAGAGAGAGTTTTTAACGAATTATACATTTAGCATACATTTACGATATTTTACGATAGTTACAAATTTTATTACTACCAAACATGTTCCATATGACGGTCATCATTTTCAGATACCATCTGGAATCGTAAGCTAGCATGTTCTACAGTTGACCCCGGTGTGTTCTAGGAAATGGTAAGAACATGTCGTGAAATGCTGTCTTTAACCCTTAAATGACTGATTTTTCAAAAATCCTTGTAATAATGTTTTTCGGCTTTCATTTTTTAAATAAATCATGGGAAAAATACTTTAAAAAAATCATATTTTGTTTTAAGTAGGGTTTACGGCTAAAAAACAGTTTGTTACTAATCGGCAATTCTGGTCTTTAATTGAAAAAATAATTTTCTTTGATAAAATTCTATAATATCAAACGCACAAGAATTTTAGGAACTATAATAAGAAATAAATTTTACTTGCTCAGTGCTGAACAAAATAGGGTATTTCGCAAGCTTCCAAACAAAACCAAAAGAACAAGTAGCAACAATTGAAAAAATAAATCTATCTTTATTCTTAAACAGCACAAGTGTTGCCATCTACATCTTGAAAATCGATTTAATAATATTTTCAGAATGTATTTTATTGGCAACATTAGGCATTATAGCTTCAATATTATTCTAATAGTATTTTAGAGCCTAAATTGGGTATGTTGCCGAAAAGCAACACCCGGCATTTAAGGGTTAAGATCAGGTAAAGTTAATAAATAAAATTTCTAAGCTATCGTAAATGTACGCTAAATATGTAATTCATTAACAAACGACGTCTGCTGGCTAAATTTTGAGCTAATTTTGTTTTTCGCTCAAACAAATTCCCACCCTTTTATTATGTCTTTCACACAGTTTCACAACTTTATGAACAATATTAATACTTGGAAAATTTTCCAGAGAGAAACATTCTCCTTGCATACAATATTTCAAAGGAAAATCAAGTTTCAAATTAATTGCTTAAAAGGCGCTATACTGATGGCCCCGGTTCGAGTCCTGGCATGGAATGTTTTATACTAGGTTAGTCTTTGCGCTTTTTAAGCAATTAATTTGAAATTTGATTTTCATTTGAAATATTGCATGCAAGGCGAATGTTTCTCTCTGGAAAAATTTCCAAGTATTAATATAGTTTCAATCGATGCTGGATTTAATTAAATTTCGGGTTTGCTTCATGTCGGTGGTTCACGGAAAAATATTCTATCTTGTGATGCATTTGTAGCCTTGCCAACCTGTATAGTGAGAAGTTCCAGGCTGGGTATCGTTCCATGTGGTTTAGTCGGTAGTATGTCAGTGCGCTATACTGATGGCCCGGGTTCGAGTCCCGGCATGGAATCTTTTTCACTAGGTTGGCTTTTGCGCCTTTTATGCAATTAATTTGAAATTTGATTTTCATTTGGAATTTATGAACAATAGTTTCGTCTACAGACAATTTTAAAGTAGGGTCGTTTAATTATGGACATAGCATAAATAAATGCATACAGAAACCGCATATAGCTGTTTCAAAGCCTCCGAGGCTTCTTCATCAGTGCGAAAATTTAAAATGCAGAAAAAAAATGTAGATTAAAAGGGAGGAGAGAGACAGAGAGGTGCATCTCACAACTAACTGTCAAAGGCGAAATAGCCTATTTTGCCGTACACGGTGTCGCTTATGTCTGTATGCGGTTTCTATATGCATTTATTTGTGCTGTGTAACGTTGTTTTTTCTTTCTTAATGATTCTCAAATAGTTAAAATTTAAACAAGAGTTTAAGAAATGAAAAATAAACATATTTGAGTGAAATAGTCTACTTTTGGTTTTAAAATTAAAACTTTTACCTTTCAACTAACAAAATTTTGCTGGTGAAAGTTTACTTTAGGAAAACGGGTACAAATGCTACTTGTTTAAAATATGTGGACGTTTACATAAAAAACCCCTGCATGTTGAAATATGTATAGTTGAAGTTCATAAAGAATTTCAAGAAGTAATCTCAAAAATGTTTGAAATATTTTATGAGATTTGAACTATTTTCTGAATTTATATTCTATCATATGATCAAGAATATAACATTTACCTTTTTAGCTCACAGGCTATCAAAGCCTGAGAGCTAATGTGGCCGCCCGTTCTGTATGTATGTATGTATGTACGTAACGCGATAACTCTTGATAGAAACATCCGATTAGCTTCAAAATTTTTTCCTAGGTTCATTGTGATAAGGCGCTTCCCTGATTAGTTTTGGGAGTTCATTGGTTAAGGATAAAGGGGGAAAAACGGGGTTAGTCCCCCCCCTTAATTCAGATAAATGGGTTTTTCATGCAGAATCATTCGATTTGCTCCGAATTTGGTATACCGGTTTATTATGTTAAGGAACTTCCCTGATTAGTTTTGGGAGTTCATTGGTTAAGGATAAAGGTGGAAAAAGGGGTTAGTCCCCACCCCCTCCCCTTAATTCAGATAAATGGGTTTTTCATGCAGAAAGATTCGATTTGCTCCGAATTTGGTATACCGGTTTATTATGTTAAGGAACTTCCCTGATCAGTTTTGGGAGATCATTGGATAAAGATAAAGGGGAAAAACGGGGTTAGTCCACCCCCCTTAATTCAGATAAATGTGTTTTTCATGCAGAATGATTCGATTTGCTCCGAATTTGGTATACCGGTTTATTATGTTAAGGAACTTCCATGATTAGATTTGGGGGTTCATTGGTTAAGGATAAAGGGGGGCTAGTCCACCCCCTTAATTTAGATAAATGTTTTTTTTGCAAGATTATTCGATTTGCTCCAAATTTGATATACCGGTTTATTATGATAAGGAGCTTCCCTGATTAGATTTGGAGGTTCACTTGTTAAGTATAAAGGGGGTAAAGGGGGGTTAGTCCACCCCTTAATTCAGATAAATGGGTATTTCATGCAGAATTATTCGATTTGCTCCGAATTTGGTTTACCGGTTTATTATGTTAAGGAACTTCCCTGATTAGTTTTGGGGGTTCATTAGTTAAGAATAAAGGGGGGAAAGGGGGCTAGTCCACCCCTTTTAATTCAGATAAATGGGTATTTCATGCAGAATTATTCGAATTGCTCCGAATTTGGTATACTGGTTTATTATGTTAAGGAACTTCCCTGATTAGTTTTGGGAGTTCATTGGTTAAGAATAAAGGGGAAAAGGGGGGCTAGTCCACCTCCTTAATTCAGATAATTGGGTTTTTCACGCAGAATGATTCGATTTGCTCCGAATTTGGTATACCGGTTTATTACGTTAAGGAACTTCCCTGATTAGTTTAGGGGGTTCATTAGTTAAGAATAAAGGGGGGAAAGGGGGGCTAGTCCACCCCTTTTAATTCAGATAAATGGGTTTTTCATGCAGAATGATTCGATTTGCTCCGAAGTTGGTATACCGGTTTATTATGTTAAGGAACTTCCTTGATTAGTTTTGGGGGTTTATTGGTTAAAGATAAAGGGGGAAGGGGGGCTAGGCCACCCCCTTAATTTATATAAACGGGTTTTTCATGCAGAATTATTCGCTTTGCTCCAAATTTGGTATACCGGTTTATTATGTTAAGGAGCTTCCCTGATTCGTTTTGGCGATTCATTGGTTAAAGATAAAGGGGGGCTAGTCCACCCCCTTAATTTAGGTAAATGTTTTTTTTGCAGGATTATTCGATTTGCTCCAAATTTGGTATACCGGTTTATTATGATAAGGGGCTTCCCTGATGAGATTTGGAGGTTCACTGGTTAAGTATAAAGGGGGAAACGGGGGCTAATTCCCCTTCAGTTATTTTTTTGAGGGGCATTATTCTTTAAAATAAGTGTATAATATACAATTAGTGTGAATAGCCTGTGAGCTCAATGCCATCAGTTTAGCTGGGCACTTTTCTTTTTTATTACCCTATTTCCGTTTTGTCCGTTTTGGCGGAAATATGTTGTATAAAATATCAGAAAATGAGTTTAAAGTGTCATACTCATATATTTTTGTTCTACACGTAAAAAAGTCAGAAAAAATAGTTTCTTTTTCATTTTTTCCTTTTAGGATTTCAAAACTATGAATTTGGCGGCATATCTCTTCGCTGTTTATGTGACCAAACTTGTTGCATGCGATATATGTGAGATATTTGTTATGTACATAGAGTGTCTAAAAACTTTCAGTTATCCTTAAATGGTCCAGGATATATTTTTTTTACCACAATTCCACATTTGTATGCATTTTTTAAATAAATTTGCTTAGTCTTTCTAATCAACATGATCTTTAATCCGTTATTTCTTTGCGAACTTCTTGACAAATTCGAGTTTCTCTAGCCAAGGTTTCACTCAGATTTAAAAAGAGTAGGATACTGCTTCTCGGAAAAGGGGCTTTTTTTAAAATTCTTAAAGTCATTTTTTTAATTCTTAAGGGCACGTTTTGGATTTTAAATGGCATTTTTTTTAAAGGCATTCAATTGATTTTTAAAATCTCTTTTAATAAAGGGTATTACAAAATTCAGTCAAGAAGTAACTGTGATAGAAAACACAGGTTTATTATTAAAAATTATAATTTTTTTGTTTATTCATAAAGTAAAAAGTATAGAGTTATATATGGAATAGTATATCGGGTAAGTGGCCTCCACAGCTTTGAATCGCGTCGCAAAATTCAAAGCGACATTTGTGCCTAAGTTAGGCACCATTTGTGCCTCAATTGCAAGCCCCCACCAGTGGCTGAGAGGTTCTGCTCTCAGAGCTGGTAGGCGGGAGGTGCTGGGTTCGAACCCAATCGTGCCCGTCGGCCTAATCGTTCGGAATTTTCCGTGGTTTTCTTCGAACCTTCAATTTCCTCGCGTAAATACGGGTTAGATTCCCTTAGAAAGATCCCTACGGAGGGCATACACCCCCTCTTCTGGCACATATCCCTCGTGTAGATACTTGGTCGTCATAAACAACACCAACCTAAATTGCAAGATATTGGCGGTGGACTACATGTGGTTTCAACAAGACGGTGCCACATGCCATACAGACCAAGAAAAAATTCAATTACGGCATGAGATATTTCCTGGTCGTGTAACTTCACGTTTTGTTGATCAGAATTTTGGCCACCCAGATCATGCGATTTAGCGCCGTTGGACTTTTTTCTTTGCTGTTTTTTGAAGTCTAAGGTTTATCCCAAAAAGCCCACGACCACCCACGCCTTGAAGGAGGAAATTGAGTGCTGTATCAACGAAATCAGCCACATTTGTGCAAAACGGTCATGGAATATTTCAACAAATAAGTGCGTATGTTCCAGCAAAGCCGTGGAGACCATTTACCCAATATGCTATTCCATATATAACCCTATACTGTATACTTTATGAATAAATAAAAAATTACAATCGTGTTTTTTATCAAAATTATGCCTCGCGTGAATTTTGGGACACCCTTTATTTAAAAGTGAAGGCACGCTTTTCAAGATAACAATGAGTTAATTTTTACTACGCAAGCAGGATTTAAACGCAAAAACTAGAAAGATCACCTTTTAACTCTCAGCAGAAGGAAAGGAAAATTAGTGTCAATTTGAGTCGCGTGTCGGATTGCGTTTAGATAAAATCGGTTTACCCGATCTGATCCGGGACTCTAATAGAAAGTATGGATAAGAAGTTTTGGTAGTGGTCTCTTATGAATTTCATCCTTATTGAAAAATGGTAAATTTGTCTGCCTGAAATTTGTTGCTATTGTTTTATTTCATTTTTGCCTAACTTTTGTGAGAATTGGCCAATGACGGGAAAATTTCAATGTGTTGTTCAGTGGCGCAAATTGAAAGTTCGTACCTTAGGGGATGCTGGAAATATTTGTGAAAACAATGCCTCCTTTTTACTTTAACTTAGTGTCAAATCATATAGCACATAAACTGTTATCGATTATTTTACATTTAATATTTTTATATCAACATTTTCTTATGATTATTTATTTCGTTTTATGAAAAACTAGCCAATTAGATGTAATAGAAAACTTTTAAATGCATTGGAAATTTAATGAAAATTAAAAATTTCTTTCTGTAAAATCACGACCGAACTTCAAGTTATTGAGTTTGTTTAATTCATGATAATTAGTTCTAAAGAATAGCTTAACGGATAAAAGTTTTAAGAATGGATCTTCTAAGTTATAAATCTGACGACTTATGCTGTATTATTTTAATTTATATTAGTTTATGAATCAGAGAATTTTAATTTATATTAGCTTATGAATCTTCTAAGTTATAAATCTGATGACTTTTGCCGTATTATTTTAATTTATATTAGCTTATGAATCAGAAAGCTAAATTAGACTAAAATTTTGAAAAGAGAATCTGATAATCCACATAATACAAGGTTTTTTTCGACAGTAAATCTCTAAATGTAATAATTTCCGCACACGACAGATGAGGCTAATCTACCTATGCGGTATCGCGTACTCAATAACTGAAAATGCGTCATGACAAAAAGTTCGCATGGTGACCTGGTGACACGTGTAAAGAATGCGTTAAAGATGTTTAAGAGCCATTATTTTGAAAATCAGACAAGTGTGATAGTTGTATTTTTTGTTTTGCTTGATTTTTTTTTATGTTGAAGTAGATCACATTTAATGAATATTGTGCAATTTTGAAGCCCTGAAAAAATTTTCACTTTCCTGTAGAAAATGTCAAAGTTCAAGGTTGTGACCGTCATTTTTCATGAAAAGTGAAATGCGAGTATGTTTGCAGTGCTAAAGCTTGGGAAAGCAACGACATCCCAAAATTCTTTTGTGATGAAATATTAGTATAACACTACCTGCTTAGTAGACTGTATTCGTTTCCATGGGGGATTGTTATTTTACATTGTTATATTGCCCCAAAATGCAATGAAAATGACGTTTTGTCCGTTTTCTGCACGTATTTTCTTATTTAAGCAATAGTACCCCAAAATTTTTTCTTATAGGAGATCAAAGTGTACTACTAGGACAAGCTAAATAATATAAAACTTTACCGGAATATTGCTGCTGTTAGCAGGAATATTCTGTTAAATATTCAAAAATTTCAAAATAGGCAGCATTTCAATTAGTCTTTTCTCAAAACAGCATCACGGTTCAATAAAGCAAAATATATCGCGTAGTAGTTGCAAGTATGTACAAACACATGGAAAAGAAAAAAAAAGTGGGGTCTCGTCATATTTTTATAAAAAAAAAAAATGTCAAAAAACACAAAAAAGACTGTCATTTATCATCCTTTTTCCCTATCAGAAAACGAAACATCCCGTTTCTCTTTCCGCTAGCTATGTTTTTCCCTATGAAAAAATGGAATATCCCCTTTTCTTTCCCCTTCCTTGTTCTAAATGGAAAAAAGGGAAATTTAAACGGGATATTTTGACTGTGAATTTTTGTAAATTTTGTTATTTATTTTTTTTTTAAATATGACGAGACCCCACTTTTTTTTCTTTTCCACAAGAAAATTATCCGGAACACAAACAGACTGACGCAATTTAGTATAGAGCACTGAATGTATCTACTACGTATATTCTAATGTATTAAGATAATTCAACGGGCTCACATTTTAAATAAGAAAATTATTATTATATTTTTAAAAGTTTATTAAGAGTTTACATAAGAGTTCTCGGCAGCAAAAAATTAACATATTTTGGATTTTTTTTTTTTTTTTTTTTTTTTTTTTTTTTAAGGAAGGGACTAAATTTAATTGAAAAAAAAAAACTAATAATTCCACGTAGTGTTTTTTATTACTTCAAGTATTTAAAAGTACTTTTTGTTATTAAATTTGGTCACATATGACGTCAAAAACCTGCAGCTGCGTTGACCTGTACCGAAATATTCGGGCTCGGTGGGCAACATCCTAATTTCCTGTAGAAACAAAAAATTATTAAAATCGCAGTTTCTTCTTGTAAAATAAGGTTGTGGCCAATGGGTCATGGCTCAAATTTTTGAATTTTTAAAAAATAAGAAAACTGCGCAATTTTGAAAAAAATCTTCATTTTTCTTTTAAAATTTTGACCTTTAAAGTTATTGTAAAAATAGAAAAAAAATAAAATTTTCAAAAAATGGCTCGATGGCTCTTAGACAATTTAATTATGTGTAGATGACCGTAAATTTTATTTAAAAATTATAAAAATTGTTCAAGTTACCATGCTGCCCATGTTGAAAAATGTAGTTTCCATAAAATCTTGTTTAAAGTTTTAGGATTCAATCTATTTTGATCGTGCGCGCGCACATATTTTGGCTCATATCTTTCTTAATGAATGAGATGTAACTTTAAATCTTTTTGTCCATAATTATACACACTATAAAAATTTAATTTCTGTCAAAAAAAAAAAAAAAAATCGATTTTGTGAAAGTTGAGAACGTATGTAACATCGTAATAAAGAAAACAAAGAAATAGTATTCACGACGGAAATAAGTATAAAGTATTAATAAAGAAAATAAGGAAGAAAAAAATATTAAAAAAATTATACCAAGAAAAGAAATGAATTTAATAAGTGGGATATTTTCTGAAGTAACTTAATAAGTACACAGAAACAGTAATGAATAGTCGAATATTAGACAGTCTTATCGGCAAATGCATCGGTGCATCTTTCAGTAATCACGGGATTGCATTAGGTATTAGAGGAGAAATATCCGATGTAAATAATAGACAGTTCGCGAAGCAAATAGTATTCAGCTGATCGAGTGATAAACTCACTAAGTCTGTGATTGTTCTTAAAAATTCTTAAGAATGGTTTTATTCTCTTTAGAGTATTCGTCATTAGAATTAGTCTAAGCAGTTTAGCTAGTCCTCATAAAAATAATCCTAAATACAGTGGAACTTCCTTTTTAACGAAGTTTCATCGCTTCACTTGAAAACTTCGTTATGAAGAAAATTATTTAAATAGAAATCAACTTAAATTCGCGAAATTTGTTTAATAAAATACGTATTCATAAAATGAAAAATACACATAAAATGGAAATATTAGAAAAACGCATTTTAATCCGGGCAGTAAATTTTTTACTATGCAGCGAAGACATATGAGAAAAATTTAATTAGAATAATATCTAAAAAAACACACAATGAATTGAGATAAAGAGAAACAGAAGCGTAGCGTACCTATTTTCATTTTTCTCCGTTATACCAAATCCTTAACTTTTAAAAAGTATGTAATATTACTTTGCACAAGTTTTTAAAAAAATATACACCGTTCATAAACCATTTCGCACTTTTGTTAGTATCCGAACAGTTTACCTGTAACATTTTCGTAAAACGATGACGAAAAAAACGTACATCCCGTTCTTATTGTATAATTATTGTTTTGAAAGTCTTTCAATTTCTTCTTCATTATCATCTTCATCTCTCACTGTAGTTTCTTCACTACATTTTATTACACTTTGCAATATGTTATCGTCAGTGGGATATTCAGTTGTCTTAAGTGGTTCAGTTGTGATAAGCGGAATAAACTTCGTTATATAGAATATATTTTCCGTAATATGGAGATTAATTTACATGTTAATGGTGTTCAAAGTCAAGGTTCAGCAGAAAATTTCGTTAAGTAGAAAACTTCGTTAAGTAGAAAACTTCGTTAAAGGGAAATTCCACTGTATTTCTAACTTAACAATTCAACAAATCTCCGTGTTGAAAACTCTTATTTTCATTAACTTAATAGTTAATAACTCATTACGACGTTTATATTTAGGAAAAGAGCCGGTAATTAAATTATGTAGGTCTATTATTATTATCTCTATAGGGTCTATTAAATTATTTAGTGTTTCACAGGGATTATCGACATTATTATTATTATTATCATTATTATTATTATTATTATTATTATTATTATTACTATTATTATTATTTGAATTTCTATTAATTTAAGAGGACCAGAAAGATTAGTAATGATGAAAAATTATTTATTATTAACCATTTGGAAAAATGGTTATTGTTCTCGTCAGGATGGGAAATCAAAAGCATATCTGAAGGTTTTCATTGGTTTAATCTGCAATTTATTCGTTTTCTGATTGGTCTATACAGTAATCTGTATTTTCCTTTAATTTGAATAACGATGGATACTTTCTATTGTCACGATGACAAAAAAGTAATAAAAGCTACAAAAAAAATTAATAACTCAAAAATAAATTGAGATACAGCTTTCAAACAAATTGCATTTAAAAGTACATTTTTTTTTTCTATCCGACGGTGTAAAAAGTAATATTGTCGGATGTTTAGAAGTTTAAGAATGAAATTTCATTTAAAATTGGCCGTCAGATTTCTTGGAAATCTGACAATGGAAAAGCCTTTTCCCGAACAGCCAATGAAATGCTTGGGTATTTACTTAAGTTTCAGGTGGATAATACTCAAGTTTCATGAAATCTGACGGGTCGCAGGCGATATTTTTGGCTTGCAATTTTTACGTGTAATAACACTATTAATGTTTAATTCATGGCGTACGTAATGTATGATCAACTCCCGTGCGATTTTTTATGTCTTAAATTTTAGTCTTAAAAAAAATCGTTTTCCAAATGGTCGTTGTAATTTGATAAATTGCTTTTTTTTTATTATTAATATTAGTGTTATTATTTTATACTGATTGGACCTTTAAGAATCTCGCGCAATTTGTCCAATAAGAATATTCCAAAAATTACGGTCATACTAACCGTAAACGCTAAGCCGCGCAGACCGACAATGCGCGCAAAAAAACTTAATTATGTTATAAATTACTCAATTATATTTATATGGAAACTGACTCAATTATATGGAAACACTGTTTTTCAGCGGATTTACCACTACAACTTTTGAACAAATTAACGTATTTACATGTTCTTTTTTTAAAACAAAGGAAATTCAATTATCTATCAATTATACCTACATACGTCGCTGCACGAGCCGCCGATGTACAATAGAACTACGAAAAATCCAGAAAATTACACAACAATCGCTATTACAGTACCCTCTTACGGCGGAATAGTTCAAAATGAAGGGAAACCTGCTTGCTATAGCCGAAAACATATATAAGGAATTTGCTTCAATTCCATCCCTAACTTTATACACTTTTCGAAAATATGAAATGAAAATGGTACAAAAATTTCTCTTACAGCCCCCCCCCCCCCCCACACACACACGGCGGATTATTTCTAAATTCAAGGAAGACCAGCTTTCCATAGCCGAAAATATAGGGTAACTCCGGGAGAGTCGCCGCATACGGGATAGATGCCGCACCCTTTGTATTTCTTGTAATTATCGATAGATTGTCGTCAAACGCACAGTATAGGTGCGCAATGAAATTACTTTAACCCGTGTATAGCGTGAATCCCATTTCGATGTTTACTTTGTAGCAGTACAATCCTTAATTTGACGTAAGTGCATGATTTCACTATTCCAAACTTTTAATTACGTTATGTTTAAATAATTTCATACGCTAATTACTAAATTCATGCATGATTTCGAAGTCAAAACTAAGTGTAGCGTTTGTATAGAGTACTGTGTGTATATTTACGCCATTCCCCTTAGCGATGGCAGGTAACTGTGATGGCCGACGTCTGCACCATGCAAAATGGGATACATGCTGCACTGCAAATTCCAGTATACATGCCGCAGTTTCTTTTGTACGGGATAATTAAGTGTTATTAACTTTTTCTTTCCTTTTTGCACAGACTAACCATGTTAGGCATGTTATCAAGTTTGCTAAAACCAAAGGAGAAAAAGGGGAAAATAAAAAGTAAGAAGTGCAAGAAAAATGCAAGTCAAGATGATAATAATGAAAAATTGGATTACGCGTAACGCAGACGTTCTTTGCAAACTACTCCAAAAAAGAGGAAGTGTAATTGGCTTCGTTGCATCATGGGTTTAAATGTAGTTACATAAAGATTGTACTTTTCCGACACTTTTTCTGTAGATTGTAGTCAACAGTCGAAAAAACAGGTCTCTTAAAACATTTGGGACCATAGGAGCACATAAGCACCTTCATAAAGAGCTTACAAAATTTGTTTCTGGCACCAGTAAAAAAGAAAAGTAATATTTACTTTCTTTAATTAGAGCATTTTCATGATTGTTTAAGTAAAGATAACTTCTTTTAAAAAAGTGGTACCAAGCGAATAAAATTTGTGTAAAAGCTACCGGTCCCGAAAGGGTTAACAAACAAATTATGTAAACACAATTTTACTTCTTTTTCTTTTCCCTTTCTAATGCATTGATGTTACGTTGTTGCTGAAATAACAATTAAAATTTAATGTAAAAGAAATAAGTCGATAATTTTAATAGTGAAAGTAGGCAACAATTATTAACCCATATTGGACCGCTGTCCTATAAATAGGACAGCTAATAAAACATTTTTAAAATAAAATTTGTAAGGATTTTTTGGATACATTTTGTTATGAAGTCTTTAAAATACATAAAAGTATAACATATAAACAAAAAAAGTAACCAATTAAAATTTAATTGAAAAAAAATCTATTTAAAAAATTCTTTAAGAATTGTGATCTTATAATCTAGAATTTTACCGATATTATTATCTTTTTATTGGAGAAATCATAGAGTATTTTTGTACAACATAAACAGTATTTTTAAAGTAAAATAAAATATTTGCTCATAAAATTAGTTTATGTATGCATTTTATATGTCCTTACTATGTGTCCTACTAATATGTCCTGTTGATAGGACAACTAGTTACTTAAAAAATTAAAAACTTTTTTTCAAAATTTTGCTAGTATCTACTTAATTACACCATATTAATGATACGATTGAAGTTTTAAAAATTTTTAAAAATATTTAATCGGTGTGGTCCAATATGGGTTAATTTGAAACCCACCATGGGACTTTATACACAAAAAAAAAAAAAAAAAATGTGCGGCATAAATCCCGGAATTACCCTATACATGAAATTTGGTTCAATTTTATGCGTAACTTCATACACTTTTCGATAGTACAATAATAAAAATGGCACAAAAATCGCTACTACAGCGCCCCTTTCCGGAGTATTCCGGGTAATATATATAAATTCAAGGAGGACTTGCTTGTCATAGCCAAAAACATATAACTGAAATTTGGGTCAGTTCTATGGATAATTTCATGCACTTATCGATGGTACAATAGCGACATCCGAACACACAGACAGTTTGTATAAGGGGCATTCCCACAATCTTTTGACTTTCGGGAATAAAAATCTGGTGAAATTAAACTTGCTAAAAGAACATTTTAATCTGATAGACGAATATCTTAATGATTCAAAATAAAGAAACAATGGTCAGCAGCGAAAAAGGTTTCATTTAACTGAAGTTTATGTTAAACTTGCGAGTTTAATTTTCCTTACCATTTTACTACTAAAACTTTTTATTTTCTTCTAAACTTTTACTTATCATGAATTTGCATAGTACTCACAGGGAATTCAAATAAGAAACAATAACAATGTAGTATTTTTAGCATAAAATTTTGGTATAACATTGTTTTAAAGGGGTGTTAAAGAAAGGACGGTAAGGTAAAAAAAGGGGACAGTACAGGAAAAAAGGGATGAAATGGGAAAAAAAAGGGACGGTAAGGAAAATTACCACCTATTTTAGGCAAATCATGTAAAGACTAAGTGGTAGCCACAATATTCATTGATTTTTAGAAACAGTTATTTACCTTGGATTAAATAAAAAAAATTAAGTGATTAATTAAAAAAAAATTAATTTAAAAGTGCAGGAATAAACCTTTGGGACGGTAAGACTACCAATAAAGCCACGATCTTGAAATTGATATTTAAATGCTGATTTAAATTCTGCAGTAAATTTACTGTCAAAGAATTATAGACATTCTTTCTCTAGCATACTTCTGCATGAGAAAATATTTGAAAAAATTCTGTGGCTGCATCTAAAGGGATTTTCTATATAAGTTTAGCAAGAGGGACGGTAAGGATGAAAAACCCAGGGACAGAGTTCAAAAGATAATATCAACCGTAAAAAATGTGTTCAGGTTAATTTTTTGCTACTTGTTTATATAAAACAAGTGTCCCAGTTTCTGAAAAAAATTACATCAAATTACTTTTATTGAAACAATTTTATACAGACAACTCCAAACTTGAAAATCAGCATCAGGGACATAGGACGGTATAGGAGTTTTCCTGGTATTTGGACCCCCAAAATCGTCCAAAACTTATTTATCTCGTTAATATTGTTATGCAATCATGCAATGGCCCCAGTATATGATATATATATAAAAAAAAAAAAAAAAAAAAAAAACCAAGAAAATGTTCTAAAATAAAAATTATTATTCCGGGACATAAAAGTCAAAAGATTGTGAGAATGCCCCATAAACGAGTTTTTCGGGGTCCCTGACCTCTAAAGCGAGTAAATCCGTCGAAAATCGGAAGTTGAAAACAATTTGGATTACAATACTTTATTATAGATATTATATTTATTATTATAGATAAAAGAATGTAAAAATCAATAGAAAACGCTAAATATTTATCAGAATTTTCATTTTTTTATTGTATCACATTTAAACAGTACGTTCGATTTTCAGATAGTTTAAATATATATGAAAGTGAGCTTAAAATCGATATTGATTGAAGCTCTTTCTTTGCTTACCCTGACTGTTCCACCAAGTTTAAATTATTGTGTTTCGGAGGCATACCATCTGTATGTTCCCAAACTTAAGGCAGAATAAGGATTTTTGAAATTTATAGAATTCGGTGTATATCCCAAACTTTTCGATCCATCGAAAACTTTAACGAAGTACCCTGTTTCTCAACCTCTTTAGATGAAAGGCATACTTTAAATTTAATAAGACTTTCAATTTCGACGGACGCTACGCTTTTAAAGTTGAAAGTACTATAACCATGCATATTTTATTTATTAAAAAGATCAACAAATATATAAAATAGCTGAACAATGAAATCTGTATGTTATAATTTATTATTAATAACAATAAATAATTAGTTGCTTGTGCTCAGTTTAATCTTGATATTTTAAACGTTTAACTGAATAATTTCATTTGAATTTTTTTTTTTTTCTGTGTGTCCATACATAATTTTTGAACTTAAGATTCGATTTTCATACTTTCTTTCCCTTCGAAAGCACTGTTACTGCAGATAGTTTCATTTTAATATTTTTAGGATCTAAAAAAAGATATAGTTGTCTGTCTGTCTATTTTCATGTATTTTTGTTTTCTATTTATAGTTTTTAACTTTTGTAAATATAGACGAATCGTCACGAATTTTGAATATGGTGTAAAGCAAATCAGCACTACTTTATGTTTTAAAAAGTGTCGTTGTATCGTGTGTAGATTTTTTTTATTGGGACATTTCATAGTTTTATGTGTCATCGTCTACAGAGCGTCAAAATAAATTTAAAATGAATGTGAATTAGAATCTCGCATCATGTCGTGTAAACTTAGTTTACCCTAACGCGACCGGACCGGATTGGGTTGGCAAACAGTGAGGCCATTTCCGAAATTTCTTGAGGGGGGCAAACATTTCTTTAGATTTTGTTGTTGAGTATATCTGAGGAGCACTATAAATTGCATTATAGAAGCGAAGCATTATTGATACAGTTTGATTATCACTCATATTTTAAAAATTAGCCAAAGTACTCATTAATAATAAGTTCACCTCACTTTCAGAATATTCCAATAACAAGGTTTTAGAAAATAATATTGATAATTGTCAAATTCTGTGCTTAAACTGCTTTTAAAATGATAACTTTTTATTTTCGTAAAAATTGATGTTATTTTGGCTTTTGTGCAATTTCTTAAAAAAAATTGGGTAACACGTGATGACTGATACATTTTGAAATATCAAATTCCTTGAGGGGGGCAATGCCCCCCAACAGCCTCCCCCAAATGGCGCCCCTGTTGGCAAAAATGTTTTCCTAGATAGTCGGGATCGAATCGGATTGGCTCTATTTCCGTTTTCGAGTTGGGTTTGGACTTTTGGTGGTCGAGCTTGGTAATCGTTTTTTTTTTTTTTTTCAAAAGAAAATCCACAATATTGTTTAATATGAAAAGCTAAATATTTGAATATAAATGAGTACATTCATGCTCATTTTTCTACATAAAAGATAGAATTCATATTAGCAGTACAATCACAGATGTTCTTTTCATAATTGTTTTAAAAAATGGATCATTTTTCCTTTATTTCGGGTCGTATTTCTGGGGGATTCCAGGCAGAGACGTCGCGATGGGAGGTTATGGGGGGGGGGGGGAGTATCCCCCTCAATATATGTGAACTCGGGAAATTTGAGCTTAGAGTTGGGAAATTATAGATTTTTGAAACACTTTTTCTTTTTTTAAAATAAAAAGTAAAAAATAATTTTTTTTTTATTGTTTTGCTGAATACTTTTCTGAGTTCTGTAATAGTAAAATAGTTAAACTTTCAAAAGAAATACGAAAAGCAGCCAGATTCAATTTCTCAGTATGTTTCTCTGTGCTACGAAAATATCACGAAAATATCATACCTCTAGCAGACCTGAATTTCTCTATTTGTCGATCAACAGTGTCTCTAATACATTTCCTCCAAAACTTTGTTCCTTTCTCAAAAATCTAAAAATATGAGGCTATTTTCATATGAAGTACGATTATGACTCGTACACAATTGAAGGCAAAAACTTTGATTAAATAAACCAATAATTATAATTTTTATGTTTTTAGTTTCAGCATTTTTCTTTGGAAATAATTTTATTTTTATTTATTTATTTTTTTTTCGTATAAGTATCATTATCATTAAACACACATCGAACATATCATTTTAGAGCACTTTGTTTCTCGTTGGGAAATTTTTGAATTATAAGTTGGGAAAATTTTGAACTCTCTCACCCCGAAAAATTTTTTGTAGCTACGCCCCTGATTCCAGGTTACCTAATATACCTAAACCTAAAACGAAACATAGAGATAATCCGATTCGATCCCGACCAGCTTGGAAAACATCTTTACACAATCAACCAAAACTTGTGAACTATAAAACGAAATCTTTTTTCTGTGCCAGCTTTCTGATACTCATTATTTATTTTTACTCTTACCAAGATATTACCCCGAAATTAATGTCAGCTGTATATATCTTCCTTTTTTATTTGAATGAAAAATTACTGTACGATTCCATTTTGAAAATGAAAATTTTAACAAGTGAATCCAAACATAAATAAAACAGGCATTCAAAAAGGAGAAGTCATAAATAAAAAATGATTTGATAATTTTTCTTTTATTTTAACCTCGGTTCGAAAGATTCATTGAAGCGTCTGAAGTATGAAAGCCTTTTTTTTTAAAGTATAATTTACTTTTATCAGTTCCGAGTAATTTATATTAGATGAAGAAAAGAAATTTTTTTAAACGTATGTTGATAATATTTGTAGATACATCATGTGTCAAAAAGCCATATTTTTGTTTTGTCATTTGAAAAAAAATCTTCTATTGCTTCTTTATAATTTTTTCTTCAAACTTTTTCCACACTTCTTTTAGATAAAAAGAAAACGGTGTAAATGGCCAGAAATATTTTTATGATCGATTCTCAAAGATATATTTTTGCTGTCAAGGTGAAGTTGAATTATTTAATATTACCCTAGGAGTAAAAAAGAAAAAAGGTGGGGGTGAAAGTGGGTGAAACGTTTATTTTTTTGTCTGTATTTTTAGGGCTCCGTACTTAAAAAGTAAAAAGTCCTTCCGGCCAGTGCCGGGAGGAAGAGGTAGCTTTCATATTCCTTATTTTTAAAAAGCCAGCTTATGTTATTCAAACACACGAAGCTTAATTTGGTGGAAATCGATTATAGAAGATTCAATACTAATTTTTATCAATACTAAATCCTTATGAAGGAGAATTTCGCGAAATTAGTCAGCTTTATCCAAGCTGCTTTTATATAAAGTAACTTATATTTGGTTGCGAAATTCGGCGATATCTTGAAGTGCCTGCCATTTTAAGACAACATGGTGGATGAGGCTAACCCGTGAACTTGGTCGAGACCTTAGTAATTCCTGCGCACATGCTCACTCACATCGCAATCGGTTGATACATCCGAGTGCTGTCGCAGGCAAACAATCAGATTTTTCAAAATGTCACCCACATAAAGAAATTCAAACTGCTATAGCTGAGCCATTTTTTAAGATAAAGACAAAACAAAAAAACCTCCGGAATCCTTATATCAAGGTCAAATACTTAAGAAAGAAACCTTTTTCAATTTCTAATTTTTTGCCCCTCACTTTAAATGTAATTTTTTTAATCTAATGGCCGCCATTCGGAAACAAGATGGCTGATGAAGCTGGCCAGCGAACTTGGTCGAGATATTGGTATATACTATTCACATGCCATACATCCAAATAGGTTAATAAATACGTGTGGTATAGCGTGACAAATATCAGATCGTTTCAAAATGTCAGCCATGCTAGAAATTCAAAGTGCTGTAACTCAACCATTTTTTTAAGATATAGACGAAACAAATACAGCTCCAGAATCTTTGTATCAAGGAAAAAATTTCATTTTCCAATTTTTTGATACCTCATTTTAAATTTAATTTTTTTTTTAATTTTTTAAATGGCCGCCATTTTGAAACAAGAGGGCGGATGAAGCTGGCCAACGAACTCGGTAGAGACATTGGTATGTACTATGTACACACCAAGTTACATCCAAATCGGTGAATAAATACGTCTGTTATCGCGTGATAAAAATCAGGTCGTTTCAAAATGTCAGTCACAATAGAAATTCAAAATGCTATAACTAAGTCATTTTTTTAGATATAGACGAAACAAAAACTGTCCCGGAATCTTTGTATTAAGGTCAAACACATAAGAAAAAAATCTTTTTCATTTTCCAATTTTTTAATACCTTATTTTAAATTTAAATTTTTTAAATTTTTTTTAAATGGCCGCCATTTTGAAACAAGATGGCGGATGAAGCTGACCAACAAACTCGGTCGAGACAATGCTATGTACTATGTACACACGAAGGTACATCCATATCGGTTCATAAATACGCCTGTTATCGCGTGACAAATATCAGGACGTTTCAAAATGTCAGCCACGCTAAAAATTCAAAGTGCTTTAACTCAGCCATTTTTTAAGATATAGACAAAACAAAAACTGATCCGGAATCTTTGTATAAAGGTCAAACACATAAGAAAAAAATATTTTTCCATTTTCAATTTTTTGGTACTACATTTTAAATTTTAAATTTTTTTAAAAATTTTAAATGGCCGCCATTTTGAAACAAAATGGCGGATGGAGCTGGCCAACGAACTCGGTCGAGACATTGGTATGTACTATGTACACATAGAGTTACATCCAAATCGGTTCATAAAAACGAGAGTTACAGTATGACAAAGATCAGATATATATATATATATATATGGATATATATATATATATATATATATCAACTTTTGAACGGAGGGTGGTTTCGGGGTCTGGGGGTCATGATCGATGAAAATATACCAAAATTTTTTGAAATCGCTTTCCTCCGAACGGCTGCAATAGGTAGCTTTTTGTAATGAAAGCTACCTAAAACGGAACCATTATAAGATCATTCCTGTGTCTGTCTGTTTGTCTGTAAGAGACATTTTACTCGTAAACTATGGAATGTGGAAAGTTCAAATTGGGGGAAGTAATAAAGACTATTGACCCACATATTTGCAGATTATTAAACATTCATAAATATATTTAGTAAAAATGTACAGGAGCTAATTACGTTTCACGAAAAAACAAACTCTTTTCTTTATATGTCGTGTAATAGCTTTCGTAACGCTGAGCTGGAAAATACATTTCGTTTAATTTTAGGTATTATATTTTCAAAGATATCGTCGAACATGTAGCGCAAAAATATGTCCCCCACCCCTCTAATTCCGAATCTACTGAAACTAAAATTATGAAAAAATTAGAGGTAGTAGAGGTTAATTTAAACCTTGCCGGAAAATTATAGCGATGACTCTAGGTCACATAGTTTTTGAGAAAATTGCATTTTTCCGTTACACACAAATTTCGATTTACGGGCATTCAGCAAAAGTGTTGAGCAGCGCTGGATGTACCTATCGTAACAGAAGTATAAAAGCATTCTTGATAAAGATTTTCGAAAAAAATCGTCAGTAATTAGCCGAGATATTAACCCTTAAAGATACGGACGGTTTGGACATACATAAAGACAGAGGTGGCGTACTCTCTGTACCATCGGCTTTTAAAGCCTAGTTAACAACTTTTAATGATAAATATGTGTAATGCAATGCGCAGTAGCAGTATAAAACAATAATGTCAAATTGTTAAAAACAGACTAATTTAATTAGAGTGAATTACATAAATACTATGGGATTCGCAACTAGTTTGCATTGAGTGGATCTCTCAATGCGCCTCGAGTGACTTTAAAAGTTAATTAAAAACATATCTGTAAAACGCGGCACGGACCAAAACGGCGTTGTAACTTTGAACTCCTTTCAAAGCGCGCTTAGCACAATGCCAAATTCAAACTTTGAACAAAGCTACACTGTAGAAAGAAAGGGATTGGTAAAGAATCGCCATCTTAAATAATAATAAATTTTCACAGGCTGTCCGGGGACACGGCACTTGCCTCTTGTGCTCTCTTCGGCGTGTCAGGCGGGTCGTTCTGAAGTCTTCTTTCCCGGAGACTGGGGTTCTGGGCTTGTTTCCGCAGGTAGTAAAACTTTTCCCTGCCCTGGGCTTGGGGGTTACACCTAACCATAAGCCAAAAGCGGGTTCCCAGGGTGGGTGCTTACTTACTTACTGTAGAAAGAAAGGTTATTACTACGCTGAATTTAGTATTATGAAATGCCAAATGAAGTTTAACTGTGCACTGCTTTTATTGTCAGTAGGGGAGACCGGGACTAGTAGACGCAGTTTTTAGTTTTTGATTTTTATAATTTTTTTATTTAAGTTTTTTAACAAACTTTAACTGCACTTTTAAAGAGCAGACATTTGGCTATAAATACCCGGAGTTTTGAGTTTGTAGCTTTTGTAGTTTATGTTTAGCGGAAGCCTAAAGTAAAAGGAAAATTGTGCGCCAACCTACCCCGTCACGGGGCAAGTTGCCTATACCTATGGGGTAAGTTGGCACACGTTTTATAAAAACTTAAATGAAGCTCACGCAGTTAAGCGAAATCAATTTCATTATGACCAGTAAGTTTAGTCTAAGGCGTTATAGCCGTACAATGTAAATTCTAAATTATACAGACATAAAAATAATGAATAAAACCTTAACATTGAGTAACATCTATCCTACTCTATACCATCATCAGAGTTACAGTTGCCACAAATAAAAAATCGAGTGTCTCCAATCGAGTGGGCAAGCCACGTGTGCCCAAAATCTTGCATTGTAACCACTTTTCTCGTTGTTTGCTGATTTTCAAGCTACCAGTGCACACCAAACACCGAGCCAACTTGTCTCTTGTTCAATGCGCCTACTTGCCCCATAATAAATTTCTTCGCAAAAGGGACACGTAATCCTCTAAGCATAAATAATCCAAGTAAATCACATATGGGGTAGGTACAGTTAATCATACACTAAGAAAAACCGCACAAGTTAAATCGCAATTATTAAGATAATTATTAGAAATTAGAAAAAGAATGAAGCAACAAAAAATTACTCATGAGTGCAAAAAACAGAAAAATCGTAATAAATGTCCACTGCACGTAGGTAACGATGCAAAACTACATTGAGGATTGTAAAGGCAATAAGAAAGGTACTCTATGACTGGTTGCGCAATCTATCCACAAACAGGCGATTTATGAGGACTGCGCCTACTTACCCCTGTAGCCAACTAGCCCCGGTATCCCTTACTGAATTAAGTTCATTATAAACAGATTATGCTAATATTATTAAATGAGTTTACAGAATAGCTATGTTTGATATTATTTAGGTTCCATATATCTTTGAACTTTCATGGTATATTCATTTACACTTTTCTAGTATATACAGCTATACCCAACCCTACGTTGTATAGTTTTTTTTTTCAAAGTCTTAGCATTCTTTTATGAAATTGCCTTTTTTATAATATAGTTAACAAATCATATATTTATTCTACTGAATCTATCTGTGCGCGAGTAATACTCGCATTTGACAGTTTTTTTATATTAATGTAAAGAGCGCTTGTCTATAAAACGTATCGTACGTTTAGTTCAAAGAGAAGCATTATAGAACCTATACACGTTTAACGACGAAAACTGTTTAAAAATTCTTCAGAAAAAAAAATGAGGTGACAAAGCAGTTTGTTGCAGTCAAACGCCGGAAAAGCGTCATGTCCGTTATGATAAAAGCACCTTCAATATGGAAAGCAACCACTGTTATAGACAGTGGCGCCAACTTATATGTTCCTATGGGGCGCGAGCCCACCCAATAATTTGATACGTCTGAACACCCAATTTCAATTAGTTTAATTCATAATTTATTTTTTTAAATTATTTAATCGTTGAAATGAAATTTGGTTTTATTAACGTTCTCCAAAATAATTTTGTTTGAAAAATAGAAAGGACATCAGTTAGACTTACTTATAGGAGCACTGAAAAGCCTTTCGGCGGATGTATACCGTGTTTACTCGAATAATAGTCGCACTTTTTTTTGCCAATTTTTCATTGTGAAAGTCTAGGTGCAACTATTATGCGGGGAAATCTACTACATAATATTGTACACTCTAATGCTAAAACATTACTGGTATTAAAAAAACACATTATTATAAAATTAATAAGTTACTAAATGTTTCCATATTATGTGCTGTTTATTAAATATCGTTTTTCTTTTTATGGTAAATTTTTTATTGACATAACATTTACAAATAATCTTTGTGAAAATTTTGACAAAAAATTATAATAACAAAGCGTTGGAGATACCGGTCTTCTTAAAACTTTTTGAAATTATATGGCTTGTTATTAAAATCCATCTTTGTATAATCGTCTTATACTGTCTTTAAGTGGTTTGTTAACCGATACGTTCAAAGGTTGCAGAATCGATGAGAGTCCTTGTAATGGCGTGCTTCTAAAAAAAAATATATTTTTTAAATAAAAATGTTGAAAATAGTCCAAGCTCCAATAAATTATATCACCGTTAATAATAATAATAATAAAAAAAATAGAAGATCAGTTTAATCGTTTTTGCGTTCTGATCCTGCCCGTCTATAAGAAAGCGACTGCGACTTTTATGCGAAGAAAATATTTTGATAATTTTTTCTGCTTCAAAACGTGGGTGCGACTATTACACAAGGGCGACTATTACGGGAGTAAAAACGGTAGTTAAATTTCTCACGAAAACAAATTTCCTGCCTATTTTGCCATTTGTTTTGATCTCTTGAATTGATAAAGCACTTAGGTCTCAGGTGACTAAAATGTATGCTTTTCTTGACATTTAGTTTATTGCACTTTCAATAGATAGCAATTCCAATGTTATTTAAAATGAATATTGATGTATTTATAAGGAAGAAATTATAAAAATATAATTTAATAATGATAATTTAAAAATTTACTTAGAAAAATTAAAATTTAATTTCAAATTATCTTTAGTCATTCGCTCCCCCCCCCCCCCTGTAATTTGATACAAAAATTTTTAAGCCCACTCAATATTTTAGAAAAGTTGGTGCTAGTGGTTAAAGAGATTGTTGTGTTATGTATTAGGATTGTGTAAGATTTTTTATTGTTGACTCTTCCTTATCATTTACATTTTTTGAAAAAAAAAAAGGTTAGTTATTTGTATGGTATGTATTAAACCTCGAATCATTGAAAAGGGACATAACGTATAACTTAAATTTAAAAAACGTTCGAATGGATAAACTTAATAAAATCAAAACACTGTATTAAGGGGGCTGGTCACTCATCTTCGGAATTCTCTTCCGTAATGTTAAGTCTATGGACTTTTGATGCATTCGTATATCTAAAATATCTCCTGGGAAATTCATATTTTAAACATCCTTTTTTCTGTGTACTCTTCTTAAAGGATGTCTCATTTTTTTCTTAGTTTTCAAACTATTTCGAAAATCTAGGCTGAACTGAATATTTTATGTGTTAAAAGCGGGCGAATTGTGAGTAAGATTTTAACACTTCCTATAAAATTAAGTCTATACTTTAAAAATATTTTGAGAACTCAGAAAAAAGGGACATCTTTTAGGAAGTGTTCACAAAAAATAGAAGTGAAAAAAAATTCATTTCCCGAGGAGATATTTTAAATAGACGAATTCATCAAAAGTCCATAGACTTAACATTACGGAAGAGAATTTCGAAGATGAGTGACCAGCCCCCTTAATACAGTGTTTTGATTTTATTAAGTTTATCCATTCGAACGTTTTTTAAATTTAAGTTATACGTTATGTCCCTTTTCCATGATTCGAGGTTTAATACATACCATACAAATAACTAACATTTTTTTTTTTTTTTTTTTTCAAAAAATGTAAATGATAAGGAAGAGTCAACAATAAAGAATCTTACACAATCCTAATACATAACACAACAATCTCTATAACCACTAGCACCAACTTTTCAAAAATATTGAGTGGGCTTAAAAATTTTTGTATAAAATTACAGGGGGGGGGGGGGAGCGAATGACTAAAGATAATTTGAAATTAAATTTTAATTTTTCTAAGTAAATTTTTAAATTATTATTATTAAATTATATTTTTATAATTTCTTCCTTATAAATACACCAATATTCATTTTAAATAACATTGGAATTGCTATCTATTGAAAGTGCAATAAACTAAATGTCAAGAAAAGCATACGTTTTAGTCACCTAAGACCTTAGTGCTTTATCAATTCAAGAGATCAAAACAAATGGCAAAATAGGCGGGAAATTTGTTTTCGTGAGAAATTTAACTACCGTTTTTACTCGCGTAATAGTCGCGTCGCACCCACGTTTTGAAGAGAAAAAATCATCAAAATATTTTCTTCGCATAAAAGTCGCAGTCGCTTTCATCAAGCCGGGCGGGATCAGAACGCAAAAACGATTAAACTGATCTTCTTTTACTATTATTATTATTATTATTATTATTATTATTATTATTATTAACGGTGATATAATTTATTGGAGCTTGGACCATTTTTAACATTTTTATTTTAAAAATGTATATATTTTTTTAGAAGCACGCCATTACAAGGGCTTAGCGCATAGCGTCTAACGCGCATAGATTTTACATGAGTGAGGGGAAATCGGAAGATGAGTAACCAGCCCCCTTAACTAGTGCCATGAAGGAATTTTCAGCTTGTTATTAGGGAAAGTAGGGTAATGACGCTCAGAAGGGTAATCCCGCTCACCCAATATCTCTAAACAGAATAGAATTAAAAACGTGCGATCGGTACCGGCACCTAGCGAACTTCATCTTAAGTTCCCAGTAAGGATTTAGTGCCCGTCGGGAGGAAAGCATTTTTTTGTCCTCAAGTTATTAGTTTGAAGTTGTTTTATTATAAAATTCTACCCCATCTAACTTGAACGTAAGTGTACACTCTTATTTTCAAATATTAATTTTCTCATTATGTCTACAAAATATATACATTTAGCTGTACTTTCATGCTTTTATTTATTTTTATAGTGAGTTGTTACGCCAATTACAATGCAATAAAAATCAACAGGGCGATGACGGGTAATGGCGCTCGCGTGGAATTCCAGAAGAAGTGTTGTCAGTGGGCAACTTTTTTTAAATTCAAATTTCTTGATTGACACCACTTTTTTGAAATGGTAAAATTTTCCTGTTTTCGTTTTTATTAATATGTCATTAAACAAGGAGAATTTTACGATTTCAGAAAAGTGGTGAAAATCAAAAAACCTAAATATAAAAAAAGTAGCCCACTATATGTCTAACACAATATGTGTAAAGTGGTTGCAAAAAGTCTGCAGTGGTGTGAACAGCCCACACAACTACATATGTGACTTTTGTCTTACTTAAACGTTGTATTCAAACTCTGAGCGCAATTACTCTACCATGTCGGGCATTACCGCTCAATCGATGGTCATTTAAATAAAACGATAAAAAAAAAATCCTAAAACTTTTATGAAAATTAGTTGACTGCAAACTGTTCTTTATGCTTTGGAGTTATACTTCGTTAATAAAATATTGATTTTTTTGTCCAAATTTGACAAGCTATTCCTGATTTCCCTTAAGTGAGCGCCATTCCCCTACTTTCCCCTAATATAAAAAAGTTAAAACCACGGTAAGTAGAACACTCGGTAGGGTTCACGCGCAGGTTTCGTTTCTCCCTCTGACGTCACTGGCACCCAAGTCCAGCCTTGGGTAACGCACTTTTCGCATTGTATAAAGCTTTCCGTTTCATAAAAAGATATTCAACATTTGTTTATTATCCAGTGTATGATATTACTGAGGTGCGTGACACTTGGAACATCTACTAATTAAACATTTTTCAAATTCAAAGTTTATATACGTACATGCCTTTATTTTTTAGAGTTTTCTAAAGCCTGAATCTTCTGTTTTCATTTGGTTATTTGGAAGTATTAACTTTCGCCGCAATTATCATTATTTTATTTAAACACATATGTAAAAAAAGCAGTTTTCTTACCTGCTCTGTTGTATTTCAATATTTTAGACACTGTCTTTTCATAACATTTTTGCAATTTCGCTTTAATCCAAAATACTTTGAGAAAACTCGGAAAATGTTTGCTTCAATTCATAAAACTTTGGAAAAAATGCACTTATAATTATGTTGTATATTTTCAAATATATATATTATACACTCATAAAGTTATATGCTATTAAAATTTATAATTTTATACATTTTTTAAATCCCTATTTAATGTTCTAAAAACATAAAACGGATCTAATAATGTTTTTTAAAAGTTACGAGTATAACTCTGAAAAACTCTATAGTACTATGTACTTTAAAACGCAGGCATTGAAAAATATTAATAGCATTTTCAGGGCAACTTTAGATAAATGTAAGAAAAGCTTTTTTGAATTGATACTTGGGATTTTTTCGAATTTATAAATATTTAAAAAAAAAAAATGTGTAATAACAAAACGAGTAAACAAAGTAAACAAAAAACTTCTTAAATAGCCGTAATAGCTTAAATAACGTTTTATAGATAATTAAAAAAAGAAACTCTTTAAATTTTTTGTATACACTAATACAGAAATTTAAATTATAAAATTATTGAAAATATCGGAAGAACAGGCTTTCTAGATAGTCTTCTAGAGAACATATTGTTACGTCCACTCTTATGAGAGAAAGGGTAGCGCAATTTCTGAAAGAACAACTTTTTTTTTTTTTTTTTTTAATCAACGATTTACTTTATTTACAAATAATTAGAAAATAAGTTAAAATCGGTATCAAAATATTAATAAATATAGGTCCGTACAACTTTTAACTTTAGGAACAGAATAATCATCGCACACAAGATTCTGCGACTAACTAACACGATGTCAAGTCTAAGTTATAATCTAGGTATTGGGCTTCCGGTTCAGTAAATATCAACTGTCTAACTCTCAAAGCCAAACAAAAACTAGGTTGTATAACATTCAAAATTTGAAAAAAAAAAAAAAAAAAAAAAAAAAAAAAAAAAAAAAAAGGTGTTATATTACGATATTACGGTTAAAAATTTTTAAACAATCAAATATTTTTTTTTATGATTAATATATCTATATACATCCTTAAATTTTTAGTACGCACTAAAGTATTATCAGGAAAAATTTAAATTACAAATTGTGAGTGGAATATTATTTTATATGGATTATCTCAATACTTTAAAATAAATAAAAATTATGGAATATATTTTCAAATAAAAATTGAGTTTTTATTCTATTGCTATACCAACATATTTTTTTCTCACAATATGCATTTTTGAAAATTTTAGATCCATGCCTGTTTATTAATCTGATATAAGTTTTTGATTTAAGGTCCCATATTGCTTACAAACCCTTACATTTCATCGAAAAAAAAACTACAGTGTTTATTTTATTTTTCTTTAGTTTTGAGTACATTTAACTATATCAGTACTCAAAACTAAAGCTAATTTCCATAAATTTCAGGAATTATAACACAGCGATTTCACTAGGCGAAGAATATTTAAATTCACCTCTTACATACACCTCTTCTGAATATGCAACTTTATTTTTAAAATAGAATTTTGAGAAAACTGGAATTTATATTGTTTCATAACTTCTTTACAACGAGAATTTTCTGATTTTTTACGTACTACATCGCACAATCCCCCCCCCCCCCCCAAACCAGCTGATATACACATATTTTTTATTTAATTTAGTTTAATTTTCTTATTTAAATTCATCTAATATCTGAATGATTTATCAGCGATATATGAGTGACTGTACTGTTCTTATTAAGAGAGAAGAAATAAATCAGGATTGGATTTATCTTGCTGATCACATTCATTTTTATTTAAGAAAAAGTTTATTTCCTTTCATGTATCTCGACAACTCATTCTTCTCTCTTTAATTTTTCAGCAATATCATTAGTGAAAAGTAATACTAAAGTAGTAGTAGAGCTGGAAATTTTTATGTGGAAACTGATTTATATCTTACAATTTGGTTTGGTTTAAAATTAAGCTGTTTTGCTTTTAAATTCTTTTACAAATCTGTTTCTTTAAAGTAAATTGAAAATTCTCTTGAATAATAAATGCAAAAATTATCTGATCTCTTGCATGCGTGCAGCAAATGGTTTTCATGCTGTAGTATTTGTTTAAAAAGATGTTTTAAAAGATTTGTTTAAAATGAAATTCCTTTGGAATATCTAGAAGAATTAATGCGTTGCTAATTATTTTAATGTCAAATCCTTTTAAAAAACTAACAATAAAAATAAGACACAAAATGATTATATGAAAAAAAAATAGTAATAATAACATTTATTGTCAGGAAAAGAGAAAGAGACAAAGAGAGCAATGTGAATAAATGGAAAAACACAGGGAGAGCTTGAACGATGGGTGCCAGTGACGTCACGAACTGGACAATCTACTGCGCATATCGCTCATGGACCCTACCGTGTATTCTAAGTACCGTGGTCTCGACCAAGTTCTCTGGCCAGCTTCCTCAGCCATCTTGTTTCAAAATGGCGGTCATTCAATTAAAAAAAAATATATTTAAAGTGAGGTGCAAAAAAATTAGAAATTGAAAAAGGTTTCTTTCTTAAGTATTTGACCTTGATATAAGGATTCCGGAGCATTTTTTGTTTTGTCTTTATCTTAAAAAATGGCTCCGATATAGCAGTTTCAATTTCTATTGTGGGTGACATTTTGAAATATCTGATTTTTTGCCTGCGACAGCACTCGTATATATCAACCGATTCCGATGTGAGTGAGCATGTGCACAGGAATTACTAAGGTCTCGACCAAGTTCTCTTGTTAGCCTCATCCACCATGTTGTCTTAAAATGGCAGGCACTTCAAGATATCGCCGAATTTGGCAGCCAAATATAAATTACTTTAAATAAAAGCAGCTTAGATAAAGCTGACTAATTTCGCGAAATTCTCATTCATAATGATTTAGTATTGATAAAAATTAGTATTGAATCTCCTATAATCGGCTTCCACTAAATTGAGCTTCGTGTGTTTGAATAATATAAGCTGGCTTTTTAAAAATAAGGAATATGAAAGCTACCTCTTCCTACCGGCACTGGCCAGAAGGACTTTTTTTAATACAAAGTTGTATTTAGCTAATAAAAAATTTTGAAAATTTCAACAGTATAACCACTTAAAAATATAAGTTTTTCAAGAATAAAAATGAAATTTTAGGTTCAGTTTGTACAGAGTAACATGAAACATATGTTTTGAAAGTTTCATGAAAAAATATTCAGAAGTTTTTGAGATATCCTGCTCTCTGTGCTCAAAAACGTCGTTTGGAGAAAAAGGGTTTCAAAGTTTCGAAAACGCTGCCTCAGCTATTGAGCGTGTATAAATCTAAAAGCCATAACTTCTGTTCTAATGGGAATTTCAAGGAAACGATTATATCAAAATGTTCAGAAAAGATAGGAGTTTAACATCTAAAAAAAAAAAAAATAAACATTTCGAAAATCTTGAAGCTTTATTAGTCCTTGATACCCCTTAATGTTTCAGATATCTGCATACATCTAAATCACTAATCTTTACTATTTTTTTTAGTTTTTAATCTTTACTAACTACAGTAGCAATCCGATGCGTTGCATTTGCATTCCATGAGAAATTTCGTTATTTTTGCCGAAAAAAGAAATCTAATTTAATTTTACATTTGGAAAAGATTTATAATATAATTTTATTAAATTTCTTATTATGAGCTAGAAATACTATTTTCAATGGAAACGAACTGAAAATTACGAAAATTACATTTTGCCAGCTACACGATTTTAATGCAATTACACTAGCCTGCAAAATTTGGGTTGTATCATGTTTTTCAGATTTTGTAATTGATTGTTATGTATTTTGTAGCGCTTAATCAGAAAATGACCTTAATTTTTTACCACCACGTAAAGATTTTTGCAAATCGTAAATGTCAAAGTTAAAAACAAAGTTAAAAAAAAAAAATAGCGAAAATTTGATACTATAAAATAAATGTGATTGTTGTGTTTTTTTTAACTTCTGATAATTAATTTTTATGTATTTTTTAGTATTGAATCCGCAAATCACCTTCATTTTAACCATCGCGATTTTTTGCAAATGATAAATTTCAAAGTTAAAAAGTCCAAAGTTATAAATGAACCCCCCCCTCCCCCCCCTCATCGTACTCCTGAGCTGCTTAGCTGTAAGAATTCCCAGTATAAGCCAAAAAAAATTATAAATTATTGAATAAAATAAAATAAAATTGAATAAAATAAACGGTTTACATCTATTTTATTATATCAGATTTTTGCTACTGTTTTACTTTTTTACTTTGAAATTCACGCTTTGCGAAAAATTCTGACATGAGGGTTATTTTCATATTCAGTGCTAAAAAGTACATAAAAATCAATTATCAAAATTTAAAAAACACAATCATCACATCTATTTTATAGTATCAAATTTCGCTATTTTTTTTACTTTTTAACTTTTTACCATTTGCGAAAAATCCTGACATGATGGTTAAAAGTTATCATAAATAAGGTCATTTTCGGATTCAGCGCTAAAATCTACACAAAAATCAATTGTCAAAAGTTAAAAAACACAGCTATCTTCTCTATTTTTTAGTATCAGACTTTCGCTATTTTCTGACTTTTTACCTTTGAAATTTACGATTTGCGAAAACTAATAACGTGATGGTTAAAAATAAAGGTAATTTTCGGATTCAGCGCTAAAATACACAAAAGTCAATTATTAAAAGTTAAAAAACACAACCATCGCAGGCTTGTGTTATAGTAGGAAGACTTTATAAGAAAATTGTAACATACGTGTATAAAATTCCATTGTTCGAGAGGATTTTGGATAAAAATTTGGAGACCTTCCCATTATTATAAAGCTAAAAGACTGGGAGCCGGCGGCACAGACAATCACCTCATCGAGTTCACGGATGAAATTCTAGGATTAGTTAAATCTTGATTCGCATATCAAAACGCAATCGGTCTACCAAGTCATATCTTGGTGGAAAACACCTGAAAACCCGGTTTTAGCAGCTGACCCGTAGGTTTACCATTGTGTTTTCTTGCTCCATTTTTTCATACCTTTTGGTGCAGGAAAACACAATGGTACACCTACGAGTCAGCCGCTAAAATTGGATTTTCAGGTATTTTCTACCAAGATATGACTTAGCAGACCGATTGCGTTTTAACATGCGAATCAAGAATTCACTAATCCTGGAATTTCCTCCGTGAACTCGATGAGGTGATTGTCTGTGATGCCGGCTCCCGGTCTATAATGTTTTTTTTACTTGTTCAGGAGAGCAACGTCAAGTTCTGTAGCTTGGGTTGCTATAGTTTGGACAAAAACTTTTATAATCTGAGCATATGCCTTGTACGTATGTACACACTCCCTACTCAAAACTCCATGTTCTATCATAGTCTATTCATTTACAAAAAAAAAACAAAAAACAAAACAAAAAAAAAAACCATTATTTCATACGGATCAAATAATCTTAGAATATTTCAGCTTTTTAAAAATAATTCTAGTTTGTGGAAGTAAATCATATGAATATGTTTTACAATACATTTTTTAAAAAGAGAAATGTAAACTAAAAATCTTTAAATCAATTTATTTAAAGAAAACAAAAATTAATTTATTTGTTCGCCACATCGGAGAGCAGACGATAATCCATTAGTTAGCCTTTTTCTTTTTTTTTCCCATAAAAAAGTGGAGTAATTTAGTAGTAGTTGTGAAATAGAAACAAATAGTCTGACTTTAATATAATAGATTATTTTCTCATCTTCATCTTTATTCTCTCTAGTAGGATTACTGTGATGAAATTCTATTTAATTTTTTTTTAAAATAATTAAAGAGGTAAAAAATATGTTATTTGGTAAAATTATTTTTGCTATTGTGGGTCTTGATAGTAAAATTTATAAAGCATCTGGACAATCGATGATATACGCAGTTTAATCAAACTTTTATTTAAAAAGCTTACATTTGTTCTATGATTTTAAATATGATTTAAAAAATACATATACAGGGTGTATCTGAAATGCTTCAACAAACTTAGAGGGATGATAGTACTCATGAAGACAAACAAAAAATGCAATGGAACATGGGGTCGCAAATGACTTTTAAAGGAGGAAAATCGAGAAAATGCGTCTGGAAATGGACAAACAGAGACAAGAAAATTATTTATTGCACAGAATAGGTACAACACAACTCGCGATGTCCAGAGAAAACAAATATTTTACAACAATTGTTCGAAGTGTCGACCGCGGACATTATTACACAGAGTACATCTACGGAGGAACGACTGGCGGACACACTCAAATTTGCATACGTGGACGCCTGCTCACAGATTTGTTTGGCGCTCTTCCAAGTTTTTGTATCTCTTTTTGACCGGATATGCACAAAGTGAAAGGAAAACAAGCTTCGTGCTACTAGCCAGTTCTGCAGAAAAGCAACATGCGAGATTTCGATATTTTTATTAGTCACTTTTTAACACAATTAGAATAATTGTGTTAAAATTAATCTAGTGTAATTTCGTATCCAGCGTTTTCTGGAGTTCCATTACCTGAGATTTATTCTGTTGAGCTGAATCATGTTTCAGACCAGATGCTATAATCTTTAAGGTTAGCTGGGTGAGAAAGTTCCACCAGATTCGTCCAGGATAGCACAGATGGCAGAGCACTGGCGGCTTCAGCCAGGAGATCCCTGGTTCGAATCCTGGTCCGGACATTTTTCGCCCAGTTGGAAATTTACATCTAATATTTTTATTAGTATTGCGATTTTCGCCCTTTAAAAGTCATTTGCGATCCCATGTTCCATTGCATTTTTTGTTCATCTTGATGAGTACTATCATCCCCCTAAGTTTGTTGAAGCATTTCAGATACACCCTGTATATACGTTCATCAATATAATTTTATAATGAAATTACGCCAACTAAAATTCTGGTAATGCATTTTAATTTAATCAAAATTAGAAAAGCAGAAAAATATCCGGTCGATAAATTTATTTTCCAGGATTCACCACTTTCCATGTTCCTAAACTCAAGTGAAGTAGTTGGAAATAAGAGACAAATGAGGAAAAAAATCGAGGGGGGAAAGATATAACAAAAAGACTATCATGTTTGATTGTTTTTACTGGTAAGCAATTTGTCTGAAGTACTAGATGAGATTGTGCTTGCGGATGTTCTCTAGGGACCAAAACTTATTCTCAAGAAAATCTTTTAGAGGAATTTGAAAAGCACGCTTACGTACATGTCGAATGTCAACGTCACGATTGTGAAGACGGTGTTTTATAACTGTGTTAGGTAATGAGTATTCTTCTTTTTTAAATTTCTCGATAGGTAAATATAGGATTTTACCGTCTGAGACAAACTTTTTTGCTAGAGAATCCTAAGTATTTGACACAAAAATATTCTATTTTTCCTTTCGAGTAGAAAATACAGTAGCCTCCCGCTTAACCGGCCTAAACGGGGGCGAGGGTTAGCCGGTTAAGCGAAAAATCGGTTAAACAGGAGAAGTAAAAAAAATTAAATAAGTAACTGCATATTTAATTAATTAAATGCGTAGGATGCATTTAGTTTTTTAATTTGTGTAGTTTTAAAAATGTACATATTTTCTATATTTTGTGAAATGAATACTAGTTATAATTAACTGAATTGAAATGAAAATTATCACTAATAACAAATAATAAAAAGTTTTAAATACAAATTAAATAGTTGAATATCTCGTCAAGTTTTAAATACAAATTAAATGGTTGAAAATCTCGTCACATACCTTTATAAGAAGTTGAAATTATTCTACATTACGTAAATTTGTGTTAATTAACTAAAAAGAAATGAGAACCAAAATTTTCCTTCTGCATTTTGCCTGATGTTGGGGAAAAAAGTCGCCGGTTAAAAGCGGAGATCCGGTTAAGATTAGGCCGGTTAAGAGGAAGGCTACTATATTTATAGAAAAGTTGAAGCTTTTTCGGGTTGAGTTGTGTTGATTTTTGACCGCCAATTATCCACACGAGGGACATAGGCCCGAGGGGGAGCGCCTTCCATGGAGGTCTTTCTAAGGGAACCCAATTCGCATTAACGCATGGAAAACCACGGTTCGAAGAAAACCACGAAAACTCCGAACGATTAGGCCGACGGGCGCGATTGGGTTCGAACCCAACACCTCCCGTCTACCAGCTTCGAGAGCAGAACCTCTCGGCCACTGGTGGGGCCTGAAGCTTTTTCGGAATTACTGGTACAGAATCCTTTTAAATTAAACGCTATTTTTACCGTGGGTATTTTTCTAAATTTTGATTGAGACTTTAGATTTAATTTTTCGTTACAAATTCAGTAATCTTAATAAATATGATAAATAACTTTATTTAAGTGATTTTTTATAGGCTAGTTCCATGAGTACATGTAGTGTAAGTGACATGATACGATTTTTGGCTACCAGTATTTTAGAACGGAAAAATGTGACAAATTTTATTGGAGATATCTCATTAATTGACTAAGATGAAGCAAAATTTCGAAAATAACGGTGGACAAGAAAAATAATATACTTATCAGTGATATGACTTACACTACAAAAACCCATGGAACTTCCCTATAAAAAAAATGATATGTCTACGTTTTAAGATATCATTTGGAATATTATAATAAAATCATTTTTTTACGTTTTAATGAACTTGAGAAGTAATAGTAATCTCTATAATAATAGCCTTAGTCATGTGACTGTCATCAACAGTTCCGGGTTGACCGCTTCACTATTTATATGCCAAACAGCCAATTTGGTAATTTAATGTTAGCCGGGCGCAGGTGATAAATCGCCAAATATTGTTCCATTGCGACTGTCATAAACAATTTTTCGCGAGGTAAATTAAAACAAAGCTTTGATATTGAAATTAAATGTCATAGTTTATAGTATCATTTATTACTTTTTTTCTTTTCTTTTCATTCTTTTTTTTTTCTCTTTAAAAAATAAGAGAAAATTGATTCATAAATTTTAAGTATTTCAGTTTTAAATTAAAGTTATGTATTTTAAATAAAATGAGTGAAAGTATTATATTTTAAATGCAATTAATGAAATAAGAAAAAATACTACGGGTACAATGTTTGGCGATTTATCACCTGCACTCGGCTAACATAAAAATGCCGAGTTCATGATTTCTGTATCAGAATCTTCCGATTTGGCGAAGGATTGAGCAAGTAAATTAAATTAATAATAAATGTAACATGATACAATGCTTAGCATAGTTTTAAAGGAGACCAAACTGGTCGCCAAGGGCGGCTAGTAGCAATAATAATAATAATACTACATAAACAACAAATAAAAAGTGAGAACTTCTTTTCACAAATTATAGCATTTAAATTCTAATGATTAAAATCTCGCTAGTAAAGTTTTTAAGACACGTGCAATGAGTTTGATATTTCTTACAAATATTTCTTTATATAAACAAGAAAGAAAAAATCATGCTTCAGGCATAGATTATGAAAAACTTTCCAACACATTCAGAATAATGATACAAAACTGCACCATTTAATAAGTTAAAATAGTATGTCTAATTCAACCCTATGGAAACGCATAACACATTTGAAAACCCAATTTCAGCTGTTCCCATCTACAATCGGGAAATTATCCTAATTCTTTGATCAGCCCTGTATACACTGTATTGCCCTATTGTATAGTAATAATCTTGTAGTGAAATTCAGTGATTTATATAAATTTAAATACATCTGAAATAGCGTAATGTCATTAAAATACACTGCAAACGATTTTTCCCCATTGACTATAATGTAACGGAATTCTTTTGAGTGGCCCTGTAAATGAACTATTAATCCAACATACTTCATATACAATACCAAACATGCCCTGGTGACCCTAAATAACATTTATCAATTGCATGAAAATCCGAGTCTATTTACGGGAGTTAGAGCGGGGACAGACGGACAGACAAACCGAATGCATAAGCACTTTTCAACTTTGCTGAAAAGTGTTAAAAAGATCTTGTAAATAATCTTTTTAGCATGTTTCTTTTTTAAGATTGGTTACTATGTGTGCAGGATAATACTGAAAACTAAAGTTTGATTTCATGTTTAGCTATTTTTCAGTTACCTACAAAATTATAGAATAAAATTCTAAATGATTAGAGTGATCGTTATGACTGACAGATTACTACTCTGTCGGCACGTGTCTTTGAATAGCATTATTTCTAATAATAACTAGTCGTTCACTAGATTCTTCCAATAGAAGAATGTATTTAAAGATTCAGAAATCTGCATACATGAGACATGCGAGTTAGCCCAAATGTCCACTATTTTTTATTTTAGTTTTTAATCTTTATTCTTTTCATATTTTCATCTTTATTCTTTCTAGAATAATGACTATGATGGAGTTCCATTTAAAAATATTGCACTATAATCAAAAATGTAAAAATGATGTTCTCTGATGTTCGTTTTGTACTGTTGTTGGTCTTGATATCGATGTTAAGATTTATAATCTTTTTGGAAAAATGAGGATAGGTTTGTCTTTTAATCAAAGTTTTGTTTAATTTAATTTTTTATACAATTTTACTTACGCATAAACCTAAAAATAGTCTTTGGAAAATTCACTGCTTTTTCTGTTTCGGTTGGTAGAAAGCGCAAGCTAGTGAATTTATTAAACAATATAAAATTTTTGTTCTTTTTTAAAATATGGCGAGAGGGAAAAAAAGCATCATTTAAATTATTTATTCGGGATTTGTAAATTTTTTTCTTAACGTATAATCATAATTTAATTAATATTAAATTGTAAATTGATAAAAAAAAAGTTTTCTCAAATTATTTTATTTAATTTTCTGCTTTATAGTGTTTAAAATATTGCATTGTTGCAGTTTCACAGTCAGTTGGCCTTTTTTTTTGTGCATCATTAAATCCATTAGTGTTGTAACTTGTATACAATTGTAGCCATAAAGAATAGTTGGCGATTTATCACCTGTGGCGGTCACACGAAAAAATGCCTTAAAATTGCGTTATTAACCTCTAAAGATGTGAAAATGTTGTATTGTCATTGGAAACAATTTTTTTCTATAATCACCTTGATATACAAAATTTAAGTTGAGTTAAATAAGAATAAAAGTAAAAGTAGATTTTTAACAAGTAAGAAAAAAATCATGCGTCAAGCATAGATTATGGAATACTTTCCAACACATTCAGAATAATGTAACAAACTGCACCGTTTAAAGAAATAAAATTTTACGTCTAATTCAACCATATGGAAACGCATTACACATTTCAAAACCCAATTTCAGCTATTCCCGTCCACAATCGGAAAATTATGCGAATTTTTTCAGCAGCCCTGTATATGATATATAGATTTGAATCAATTAACGACATGCATGCCAAAATGTAGTTCACTTAAGAGATACATATACTTCAGTTGAAAATTTACCTTCAGCAATTTCCTCTAATAAGGAGAACGGTACGTGAATACTTTTGCTCAACCCTGTATTTGAGGTATAGAATTAATATATAACGAGTAAGATGCAAAAAATTAATTAAATTTAAAAGCGCATACCGAATTTTAAACCGTACACTCCATTAATTATTACTCAAAGACAGTACTGTACTGTAACCGATTTCTTTTGTGTGTCCCTGTAAATGAATGTAAAATGCTATAAATGCCCTGTTCTAACATGATCATAGTGAAATTCAGTGATTTATACCAGTTTCAATACATTTGAAATAGCGTAATGGCATTAAAATACTCTACAAACGATTTTTCTCCATATACCATAATGTAAAGGAATACTTTTGAGTGCCCCTGTAAATGAACGATTAATCCCACATACTTCATATACAATACCAATCATGCTTTAGTGACCCTAAATAACCTTTATCAATTTCAGGAAAATCCGAGTATATTTACGGGAGTTAGAGCGTGGGCAGACGGACAGACGGGCAGACAAACCGAATGCATAAACACTTTTCAACTTTGTTGGAAAGTGTTAAAAACATTATTTTATAAGCATCCAATGTTAATGTTGAAAATCACGCGTAATTTTTTTAATGCAATACATGTATTTTCCATAAAATTTATATTAGAATTCATCAAACTGCCGTAGGCACCGAACACCATTATGAAAAATTAACTGCTTTTTTATGCTCCGGAGAAAGCGTAAGCAACTTTTATTATAAAAGATTATGGTTTTTGCTCTGTTTCTTTTTTTAAGTTCTGGCAACAAAAATGAAACGTTATTTAAACTTTAGGATTTCTAAATTTATTTCTCGATATATAATCGTAAGTTATTTAATATTAAACTATTAATTGATAAAAGCGTTTTTTAAAATTATTATTATTACACTCTTATTTTTTTTTTAATTTATAATTAATTTTCTACATTTCACCCTTTGAAATATTTTATTGTTGCATTTTCACAGCCATTTGGCAGATTTTGATGAATATTTGTCATCATTAAATTCATTGTTGTTTCAACTTCCATACGATTGTACGAGTTGAAGAGAATATTGAAAGATTTATCACCTCTGGTGGGCTAACGGGAAAATGCCTTACAATTAAGTTATTTACTTATAATTAAGTTCTAAAAACACTAAAATGTTGTATAGTCTTCGGAAAATACACCTGTGAACGCAATTTTTATAATTATTTTCCTATCAGGAAGAAGGTTAAAAATCGATTATAAAGTTCCACATTTACATACACAATTCAGGTTGAGTTAATGTTATTTGCCTACATTAAAATTGACTTTTTGCTGAAATTTGTTGACACACTTTTATTTGAAAGATTATCTTTTACGATTCCAAATCTGTTTTAATTTAATTCCTACGATTACTAGAAGAATTATCTTTTACGATTTCAAATCTGTTTTAATTTTATTCCTACGATTACTAGAAGAATTATCTTTTAAGATTACAATTCTGTTTTAATTTTATTCCTACGATTATTAGAAGAGGAGTTATGACCAATTTCATAAACATGAATTAATGAGTCAAATACCGGAAGTAGGCGTAGGAAGGCCAGGAAAAAAATGTAAACAATGCTTCTATGGATAATTTTCTTACGTTTTTTACATAAACACACTAATAAACCTTAATTGACACTTCTAGATTAATTTTATATATGAGAAATTTTTAAAAGCGATTTCTGGAAAATCCATTTTTCTGTTATTTCCATGTTCGATAAACTTCATTACATAAAATGTTTTAAATCTATTTCAGTGAAATTTTGTTAGAATGCTTTCCATATTACTCACTATGTTCTGAACTAGAATTTAAGCTCCAAGTGATAATGTAATTATTTTATAGACACTCAAATAAGAAAAAAATTGTAATCACACAATAAATTAAAAATTTTTACTTAAAGACGTATACTACATAAAAACACTTTTAAAACATTAAATAAAAATTTCAAAAGTTTAAAAAACCAACAAGTTTCGACCACCCTGTGGCCTTCATGAGGGATCATCCTCCAGTAAATGAGAGAAAGAAAGGAGTTTCTTTCTCTCGTTTACTGGAATATGACCCTGATGAAGGCCACAGGGTGGTCGAAACTTGTTGGTTTTTTAAACTTTTAAAATTTTTATTTAATGTTTTAAATGTGTTTTATGTAGCATACGTCTTTAAGTAAAAATGTTTAATTTATTGTGTGATTTTAGTCTCAAGACGTAATAATCCTTCAATATCTATAAAAAAATTGTAATTTTTAATACAAAATAGGTATTTTTTGACATATTTTGAAATATTGAAGTTAATTTTGAAGATGTTGTAAAACTCCTAGTTCAGTGCACAGGAAATGTAATAGTAGTTTGTTAGTACAAAGGAAATTGAAATATATAGAGTTGAATTGAGCGCAAGCTATCTCGCGTAAGCGTGAAATTTTGCTAAATTAATGGCAAAACTCTCCAATTTTTTAGAAGGTTATGAAGATATTACAACGATTTTATATCTTTTCACCATTCTGTGATACAATTGAACTAAAAATATCTGTATTTATTCAATATTGTACATAAAAAAAGCGCTCAGAACTTAGGCAGGTAGCTTGAATAAAAGAATGTGATAAAAGAATGTAATATGAATCAAAAAAATATATTTCGAAGGTGCTGAACAGGTGAGCGGCATTGAAGGGGTTTCCTAGCTTATATCAGTTTAATACCCAGTCTTGAAAATAAAATCTTATGTTTTAATGAGCCATTGGGATAGGTAAAACTGTAGTTTAGAACTACAGTAGAATCTCGATTATCCGAAGTAATTGGGACCGACCATCTTTCCGTAAATCGAAATTTTCGGATAATCGAGAAGACTTTAATTTTAAGATTAAGGAGAAGTATATGCAATATTTCGTATTATAGTAACAAGTGCTTAATAAAAATAAAGCAATAGCAAAATAGAAACAAGAATAAATTACCAGAATTTTAATTTTGAAATTAAGTATCTTTTACATGTATCACAAGGGTTTGAAAAAATGTTTTGTTTGTCGCAGTTTCGATTGCCTTTGCTTTGAATCTCTATCACGGAGTATTTTAATATTATTAGTTCACCAGTATCACAGTCTTTCTGCTGCTCCAGCCATGCCAAACATTTTGCAAAGCATTCGAAAGCTTCAGAATTGCTGATTTGTTCGCTTTCTTCATTCCACTCCGCAGCTTACGGGAGCTCAAGTTAAATTCAAAGGGACTCTAAGAAAGGGGATAAAAAATATTTACATGTACTCGTAGTTTGGAAAGGATCGGTTACATACAAAGAATATGGTAGTTAAAAAATAAAGCTTTCAAAATGGATTTTGCACACAAGGAATGCGATAGTAAAAAAAAAAAAAAAATCTTCAAAAATGGATTTCGGTTAATCGAGAGTTTCGTTTAAAAGAGTTTCGGATAAAAGAGGTTCTACTGCACTTAAAAGAAAAAATAAAAAAAAAAATAAAGAAAAAATAAAGTTGAAATATTATTAAGTAATAGAGTTAAAAATTAAGTTAAAACTTAAGTCAAGTATATTTCCAAGTTCACCAGAAGTCATTTCATAAATAAATTATTGCAATCAAAATTCTGGTAATGCACTTTAATAATAATCGAAAATAGAGAAGCAAGAAAATGTCCGGCCAATCAATTTATTTCCAAGGATTTCCCTTTCCCATGTTCTAAGCTCAAGTGAAGTAGTTGGAAATGGGGAAAAAAGGAGGAAACAAAAAGACTATCATGTTTGTTTTTACGGGTAAGCAATTTGTCGGAAAGTACTAGAAAAGATCAATGTTTCGAATTTTCTCTAGAAACCAAAACTTATTCTCGAGAAAATCTTTTAGGAGAATTTAAGGAAAACATGTTGCGTACATCTCGAATGTCATCGTTCCGATTGTGAAAACGGAATTTAAATATCTGTTTTAGGTAATGAGAATACTTCTTTTTAAATTTCCCTAAAAGCCAACATAAAATTTCCCGATTTGTGTGACGAGAAAAACTTTTTTGCTAGGCAATCTTAAGTTTTTGATAGCAAATATATAGAAATATTTAGTAGCAAATATTTATAGAAAAGCTGGTTATTGGACTGTAAAAATAAATAAAAAATAATCAAGAACCCGAGCAAACTAATTAATTATTTCTCATCAATGTGAAACTATTTTTTATATTATTTACCCACTTTTTTATTTACTTGTATTGATGACTTTTAAGTTGTGTTTAATTGTTAGTTCCTACCTATAAACACTGCTTTGATGAGGCCTATAGATGTCTATGAAGGTTAGAGCTACAGTTAAGCTACAGATCCTACCTACACAGCTTTCAGGTTGTGTAATTTTTAAACGGAGCTTCTGACCATAAAATAGTCTAGGAAACATCGTCTTCCTTTTGAAAGACCTATCCCATGATATGCCACGCAATAGAGTGCGTAAAAAAAAATTCGTCTCTACCGCCATTTTGTATTTTACGACAGCCATTTTGAATTTATACAAACAAAACATAGCCGTCGAACGGTTAAGACGAATCGATAGAGACCTCATTCATTAAAATCCATCCAGTCGTTGAGATGTTTCGAGGGTATAAAGAAATCCACATACCCAGATACGTGTGAAACACAGAACCCTTCTTGGTAGTAGGGTAAAAAATATAAATACTTCTTAATCTACGAAAATATAGTATGCTAGGGGCTTCGCCAACCCTCGTTTAGACACAGCAGATTTTAAAAACACGCTACTTTGATCGGTTTTAAAAAGATTACTGAAGTCTGAATTATAATTAAGAAACCAGTGGCGATCACTCTGTAAACGGGTTTCCGTTCATGTCCCTTTTTCATGTCCCTATGTGGCTGTTTCGTGTTTGATTAAATAAGGTCAGTTAAACATTTGAAAATAAGGTAATATAAAATGTATAGAGTGTTTGTTTTCCGGAATTTTTTAACAACGCTATAAGAAAATTATTTTAAATAAGACATTCGTTTTAAATCTGACGTAATTTTCACCAAAGTTTTATTTCTCTTTTTAATATTCACGTGAAAATACTTTTGTTGTTAGAAAGGAAATCTTATTTGCTCTGTCTTAGAGTTGGCAACAATAGTTAAAAAGATCATCTCGAAATATGGAATAAATGTCTCGTGTAAATATATTTTTAACTTAAACGGATTGGCAATATTATTATTTGGCCATTTCTAATTTGACGTAATTCCCCCCATTTACTGCTTTTAACGCATATTAATACATTTATTATGCTAAAGTTTTCTTTTTCTTTTAATATCAACGTATAAAAACAATTTTTATGACGTAATTTTCAATATTCTCCTGTTTTTATGTAATGACATTTTCCTGTTTTTATGTTATATTTTCACATGTAATCGTTTAATTCTAATTTCCATTTTTTTCTGTTTTTAAAAGTCACGAGTAAATAAATTTTTAATTTAAAGGAAATATTATTCTCTGTGGTATTTTTCCAATTGGCAACAGTTGAATATAATAACCTTTTCTAAAATATGGAAAAAATATCTCTGGAAATGTTGAAAATTTGATTACAAGATTAAAAAAAAAACGCTTATAAAATTAGTCAAATTAAAAAATAAATGCAGTCTGAACATCGCAAGTTTATAATGTATATCCTTAGAAAAAAAGGATTAAATTTCTATGTATAGTTTTTGCTCCTAAAAAACTTTTTTACTGGAACAATTTTGAGCAGCTTTAACAAATACCAGCTCTAAAAATAATCATTCGATTTAAAAACCGTCTACTTTAGCATGCTTATCAAACATTTCTCTATAATACTACGGATTTTCAAATTTTTGTACGCAGTATTTTTTTTAATATTAGTGAAGAAAGACCTCCGATCACAAAAAATTCACTTACGGCAGCAGTCACAACGTTAGTTACTTTTTTAGAATAGAGAGAATCACGAACAAAAATATACATTAAACTCTTACGAGTTATCCACGATTTCGAAAAACGTTATTTATTTTTAGAAACCTCGCAAGGTAGGTATCCTTACCGGGCATACTCAGAATACTTTGAAAAAAAAAAACTAATTAAACTATTTATGTGTGTAATAAAAGGTCAGTCAAATTTAGTGGCAATTACAGTAGCAAGTCTGTAAAAAAAATAAAATACTTTCGAGTGTTTGGCGCGAAAAGACGAAAGCCTCACGCGATTTGGCTTACAGTACTTCTCCTCGCCAAAAGCAAACGATTTTAATGCACCGGAAGATTGCTTGTTAAATGATTTTTAGAATGCGTGTAAATAGCATTTAACGAATTTAAACTTAAACAATAAGAGAGTTAAATACATTATTGTGTATTACATATTTATGTTGATTGATATTTAATTTTATTACTTTAAAAACAATTTCATATGTAAAAAATATTTTCATATATTTAAGCGTATTCCAAAATAGAGGCAAAATGAAGAATGCTGCTGTTATATTTCAATATCAAAGAAGTCTTTGTTTCCATAGCAACAAAATTTAATCGACAGTGCTCAATTGGACTTAATTTTGAGATTGAAACAATTTTAATTAATTTAAGTTTCGTTTTAATTCATAAAATTTGACGGTTAACTTTCATTATAAATATATAGATAAGACAAAACTATAGTTAAATCAAATTAAAACTAACAAAACTGAAGTTAATTACATTAAATTTATTTAAACAAGTTCAATATGAAACATTTTTATCTTCAACAGTATTTGACATAAAAAAGTATTTTTTGAAATTTTATTCCATTGCCAACCGGTTATAAATCGCCAAATATCGAAAATTTTATTATTTTTTTACGGACGCTGTATCGAGTTTCCGCCGAAATTTTTTTTATAAACATACCTATACTCATGAATAGAACATTCTATAAAATTTTCCGATTTTTCGGAGTATGTCCGTATGGAGACCTTTTTTTTTCAGAAATCAATATATTTTGAGATTTAAAGAGGCATTTATAAAAACAAAGTTTCTTTTATTGCTACTGATTTTAAGAAACGTTTCCGAATAGTTTTTATGGTGTATTAATCAGTTTTCTTAAACCAAAATATCGGTTTTTACGATGCTACCAATTCTCAACTAACCCATTAAATACTGACTTTGTGTAAACGCAACGTTATGTTTGTGATTTTTAGCTCACAGGCTATCAAAGCCTGAGAGCTTATATGCCCGCCGGTTCTGTATGTACGTACGTACGTAACGCGATAACTTTTGATAGAAATATCCGATTTGCTTCAAATTTTTTTTCCAGGTTCATTCTGATAAGGCGCTTCCCTGATTAGTTTTTGAGGTTCATTGGTTAAGGATAAAGGGGAAAAAGGGGGCTAGTCCCCCCCCCCCCTTAATTTAGATAAATGGGTTTTTCATGCAGAAATATTCAATTTGTTCCAAATTTGGTATACCGGTTTATTATGTATAAAGGGGGGAAAGGGGTCTAGTCCCCCTTCATTTAGATAAATGGTTTTTCAAGTAGAATTATTCGATTTGCTCCAAATTTGGTATACCGGTTTATTATGTAAAAAGCTACCTTGATTACATTTGGAGACTCAATAGTTACATATAAAGGGAGGAAAAGGGGGCTACCCCCTCTTAATTTATATAAATGGGTTTTTCATGCAGAATTATTCGATTTGCTCCAAATTTGGTATAGCGGTTTTTTATGTTAAGGAGCTTACCTGATTAGATTTGGAGGTTCATTAGTTAAGTATAAAGGGAGGAAAGGTGGGGCTAGGCCCCCTCCCCCTTAATTTAGATAAATGGGTTTTTCATGCAAATTTCATTCGATTTGCTCGAAATTTCGTGTACCGGTTTATTATGTTAAAGAGCTTCCCTGATTAGATTTGGAGGTTCTTTGGTTAAGTATAAAGGGGGGAAACGGGGGCTAATCCCTTCATTTATTTTTTGACTGACATTATTCTGTGAAATAAGAGTATAATATACAATTAGTGTGAATAGCCTGTGAGCTCAATGCCATCAGTTTAACTGGGCAATTTTCTTTTTTATTTTATGTTATTGTGAATATATTTTTCGAAAGATTTATTATCATATTTTGTACATATGACTTTTATTTTTAAGAAAAAAGAATTGTTAATTGATTTGATTTGTAAAAAAAAAAAAAAAAAAAAAAAAAAAAAAAAAAATAGAAATACGAATGAAATAGTACGGAATGTTTTCAAAAAATTTTTTGATAAATTTCGGATTATGTTCATAGGTGCGGTATAAAAAATGAAATAAAATTCAGTGGTTCAAGATACAGATACTGTAACAGACAACTATAACTATGTGTAGTAAGTGGTAGTAAATGTAATGTACCGCTACATAGTAAATGCTTCAAAGATTTTCATGAGGAAAAATGTAGTTTATTTGTACTGACGTAGCGTTTTCGCAATGCATCATATCTCTCATAAAAATATATTTTTTTTTATAATATTGCTTTTTTTTGTCTTAATTAGTCATTAATACGTATAAAGTAAAATTTTATTTTATTTGTGTCAAGTATAAGAAGACGAAGTCCTTAATGGATTAAACTTTTCAGCTGCGTAATTGAATTTATGCATGCAAGAGTAAGAAAATAATACAGTAGAGCGCCGATTATTCGAACAAGTCGGGACCGACCCGTGATCGGATTGTTCGAATAATCGACAATCCGACAGACAATTTAAGGGATATTTCTGACTATACTAAAACCTTCACACGTTATCAAAGCTTAGGGCTAGCAACACCAGTTAGTGCTTGCATGTTAATTTTTTTTATTTATTTATTTTATTTATTTATATTATTTTTTTTTTACTTTTTAATTTATTTATTTTTGTCTGTTTACATTTTTATGATTACCAAATTTATTTTTCTCTTCTTATTATTTTCTGAACTACAGAGATTATAATTTAAGCAAAAAATCTTTTGATTGTTGCTTGCTTCAACGAAGACATTCTTTTCAATGCTACCATATCTCTAATTCTTCTTAAATACGTTAAATCAACCTTCTTCTGCCGTTCGAGGCATTTCATAACTGTCTCCAAACATTCAAAGACTTCATTATGTGATGAACCTGGGTTATTTTCAGAGTATTCGTTTTCATTTTCTTCAATTTATTTTTCATCATGAATCTCATCCACAATCTCATCATCATTTAAAGCCTGATATCCAGGATCATGTACTTCACTATTTAGCCACACGTTAATTTCATTTTCTTCATATCTCAGGATTCTTTCCATCTCCTTTATTGTTTTACATTCCTCCTTTTCTGATCCACTATCAGTTTTTTAGGGTTCCGTACTTAAAAAGTAAAAACGGAATCATTATAAGATCACTCCTGTGTCTGTCTATCTGTCTGTCTGTCTGTCACAGCCATTTTACTCGTAAACTATGGAACGTGGAAAGTTCAAATTCGGGGAAGTAATAAAGACCATTGACCCACATATTTTCAGATTAATAAACGTTCATAAATATATTTAGTAAAAAAGTAGAGGGGCTAATTATGTTACTTGAAAAAAAAAATCTTTTCTTTGTATATCATGTGGGTATCCTGTGAAAGCTTTTGTAACGCTGAACTCAAAAATACATTCCTTTTAATTTTAGGTATTATATTTTCAACGATATTGTTGAAAATGTAGCGCAAAAATATGTCCCCCCCATCTAATTTCGAATCTACTGAAACTAAAATTATGAAAAAATTAGAGGTAGCAGACGTTAATATAAACCTTGCCGGAAAATTATAGCGATTACCCTAGGTCACATAGTTTTTGAGTAATTAGCATTTTTCTGTTACACACAAATTTCGATTTACGGCCATTCCGAAAAATTGTTGAGCATCGCTGAATATACCTATCGTTGCAGAAGAATAAAGGCATTGTTGATAATGATTTTCGAAAAAAATCATCGGTAATTAGTCAATATATTAACCCTTAAAGGTACGGTCAGTTTGGACATACACAAGGACAGGGGCGGCGTACTCTACGCCTAGTTAACAACTTTTAATGAGATATATGTGTAATGTAATGTACAGTAACAGTATAAAAGCAATAAACGTCAAATTGTTAAAAACATACTAATTTAAGGGGTCTCGGGACTCTAAAAAGTGGAAAAAATGAAAAAAAGACCATTTTCAACATTTAATGTCTTAAAATGTATATGATTTTAAAACACAATTTTAATTGGAATGAAAGATATAAGTATGTTCTTTCTTTCATGTATTTAAAAAATTGCAAAATGCAGAATTAGTATTTATAGGGGGCTCGAAAATGTTAGATATTTGTCGAACAAAAAATTGGCATAACAGTTCACGCACAGGATTACAAAATAAATATTGCAACTAGAATGAAAATTTTGGTGCTTACTTATACTTCAGGTTGTAATAATTTCCATGAACTTAAATAAATTTGTATTTAAAGCATTTTTATATTTTTAATGCAATGTTGCATTTAGCTAATACAAAATTTTGAAAATTTCAACAGTAAAATCACCTAAAGAAATATTTTTTTGAACAACAAAAAGGAAATTTTAGGTTCATTTTATACAGACTAAGATGAAATATATGTTTTGAAAATTTCATGAAAAATTATTCAGAAGTGTTTGAGGTATCCTGAGAGTTATGCCCAAAAAACGCCATTTGGAAAGTAACGACTTTAAAGTTTCGGAAACGCAGCTTCAGCTATTGAGCGGGTGTAATTCTAAAAGCCAAAACTTCTGTTCTAATGGGAATTTCAAGGAAACAATTATATCAAAATATTCAGAAAAATAGGAGTTTAACATCTAAAAAAAGTAAAATTTCTTAAATTTTGAAGCTTTAAGAGTCCTGCGACCACTTAATCCTTTCCGGCACGGAGTAATTCTATTTATAAACTTATGAAATAATGAACTGACACCAGAATTTATAAACGAATTTATTAGAAAATACAAACTTGCTCATTTTCGCGTACATGATAAAAGGAAAATTTTAATTAAATATTCTTGGTGCCGTTTATCTGTTTTGGAATTAAAATTAGGCGTCCGTTTTTTAAGGGCATCGCCCTCGAAAGATTTAATTAGAATGAATCGCATAAATACTGTGGGATTCGCGATAGTTTGCATTGATTGTATCTCTCAATACGCCTCGAGTGACTTTAAAAGTTAATTAAACACCTATCTGGAAAAACGCGTCACTGACCAAGGCGGCGTTGCAACTTTGAGACCTCAATTCGAAGCGCGCTTAGCACAATGCCAAATTTAAACTTTGAGCAAAGGTTTTGTTTTAGCTACACTGTAGAAATAAAGGTTATTACTACGCTGAATTTAGTTTCATGAAATGCGAAATGAAGTTTAACTATGCACTGCTTTTATTGTCAGTACCGAATTAAGTTCATCATAAACAGATTAGGATAATATTAAAAAAAGAGTTATACGAATAGCTATATTTGATATTGTTTAGGTTACATATCTCTTTGAACTTTCATGGTATACCCATTTACACTTTTCTAATATATACAGTTATACCCAACCCTACCCGTTAACCCATACCCGTTATATAGTTTTTTACAAAGTCTTAGTATTCTTTTAGCAACTTTTTTTTTTTTTTTTTTTTTTTTTTTTTTTTTTTTATAATACAATTACAAATTCATATATTTATTCTACGGAACCCTCTGTGCGCGAGTAATGCTCGCACTTGACCGTTTATTTTTAGTTAAAATTTTATTCCAAGCCAATGGATAATTGGGAGTTCGGTTAAAATTTCCTTTTGGGGAGATATAGGCTGTTCGGATAATTGGAAGTTCAATTAATCGGAGTTCCGATAATAGGCGCTCTACTGTATTAATGTTAATGTTAATCATGTTAATTTGTTATGTGTGTCAGTAAAACATGTTTGGTGGCCATCCAAATGTTTATTTGAGAATTGGTATTATCCGAAAAACCTATATTGCCGGTCGAGAAAACTGAACACACTATAAAAATGACTCGGAACCGTTTTAGAAAATCAGTGGCAGCATCAGAAATTTTGTTTTATAAATGCTTTTTTAAATCTCGAAAATACAGGGTCTGCGGGCTAAAGGTATCTAAAAGGGATGGCTTATTTTTACGAAATTACTCATTAAAAATTTTTTAAATATATTTAAATAGAAAGACCATCTCACCAAGTTTTAATATCAACACATTTTGATGTGTGGAGATGTTAGATTTGCATGTTTGCCAGTTTCAGATACCAAAGTTATGTCTTCCCGCTCCTCTGCCTATTCCATTGGTAGATGGATTTTGATGTCGGATGATCGACATTCCATTGTGTTGCACCCGCTGTGAATTTAACATCTCCACACATCAAAATGTATTGATATTAAAACTCGGTGAGATGGTCTTTCTATTTAAATATATCACTGGACAACAGTGGTTTTGTCCTAGATCTAAAATAAGTTGATTCTAGATCAGTTTTTGGCTCTGATTCCGAATATGCTTTCCGTTTATCTCTAGGTGGTCCAGGTTTTGAGAAATTTGCATATTTAAATTTATGCAAATTTAAGCTTTTTTGTCCTATTTTATGCAAATTTTACATACAATATATGTCACATCTAATTACGTTTTCTAGATAATGACTACTTGACTATTTGCTTCAGATAAATGTCATGATTTGCATATTCTTAACATTTATTTATCAGTTATTAAGCCTAATTTGCATATTTTTCAATGGTGTAATGTTTACATCACTATCAGCTTTAAAATAGTTGCCACAGAATTGACGTAATGTTTTTCTAGACTAGATTTTTATACTGATTTCAAATCTGCAGTTCTGTTTTCTTATGTCATGTCTAGTTTTTGAGTAAGATGAATTTCTACTTTTGCACGGCATTAACACAGGTTTGATATACGATGCTTTTTAGGGGTGTGTAATTCATTGACAAGAAGGTGAACAGGGTCAGATTCCTATCAGAGACATAAACGAAAATTTACAAAATCGAAAAAAAAAAAAAATAAGTAGTAGAATCTATCCTAACTAGTTGAAGTTTATCATACAGAGTATCATAAAAAGCTATTTCTGGCTTTTTTGACCGAAAACTAAAATTTCACTTTTTTCAAAAACTAGACGTGATAGAAGAAAATAGATACAAGATTTGAAATCAGCTAAAAAAACTGGTTTAGAAACATATTAGCGTACTCGTGCGGTAGAAATATTTGAACGTCAAGAAACATTATTAGAAAAACATGAAAAATATGCAAATTAGGTACAATATTTCACAGTCACATGTCAGTATAATCTCAGAAACAACGTTTTTGTGAAGTAAATTAGGTATAGTAATCATAACATAAAACAAAAAACCCTGTCTGACGTTGCTTTATACCTTAATATAAATAATTGTATAAAATTTACTAAATTTGCATAAATTGAAATATGCAAATATCTCTCAAACTTGACGTGCTGGAGTAAATCTAAAAGTAGATTCGTAATCAGCACAAAAAACCGCATAAAAAACAACTAATTTCTGTGTTAGGACAGAGCAAAAGTTCAAATTTGTTGACCAGTGTATTTTAAAAATTTTTAATGAGATGTTCCGTAAAAATAAGCCACCACTTTTGGATACCTTTAGCCCGAAAACCCAGTATATCGCTTTATGAGATTTATGAAGAATTAGCGAGTAATTCGGAACAGGTTATTTTATATTTTCAAGCATTGTTATATTATTATATTTTCCTGGAGTAAGATACACTTGTCTTTTTAGGTGCGTTCATAATTATATAAATACGTAGCACCTATAGTCGTCGTCTGATTCGTCCGTCTGACCGCATATAAAAGCGCAAAAACTACCCAACCGATTAATTTGAAATTTAATATATATAATCGCTGCAGAATTTTGTCGAGGTATTTTAAATTTTATGAAAATCGAATGAAAATTTAAAAAGATTTTAATAAAAATTTTCTCCATGCTATTAAATCCTATCATACGTCGTTGATATAATGATATCCTATGATAGGTAATGATTCTATGTTGCCATGGTGATGACGTCCTATTTAAGATGGACTCCTATTATTTCTGTATTTATTGAATTAAATATATAGAATCGTAATAAATTTCGTATTCATGTATTTTTTCATAAGAGTGCAACAGCTATGGTGCCAAGATCTGAATGTTTATAAAACTAGTTATAGTACGAGAGCACCTCATTTGCCACGTTTGACGTGCAATTTCATACTTGTTTCATAGTGTGCCGTTTAACCTAGAGCTGATTCTTTAGAATCAAAAGCTATTTTTACCGTGTATATTCTTGCAAGTTTTGTAAAACCATTTGTATTTCTTATAAGCTTCGAATTTAATTTTGTGTAAATATTCATTAATCTCAATAAACATGGTAAATAACTTCATTTAAATAATTTTTATATCAATTTTTACACAACAATGTGACACTTTACCTGTTATATTTTTTATTCATTTTAAAGAAAGATGATATAACTTGGAATATTATGACGAAATCACAGTGTTAAGTTTTAAGTTGCAAAATATGATCCATCTATTCTAAGTAAAAACGGAAGAAGATCGGCTCCCAAGAGATTAACCAAAAATTTTCAACTCATATTTATTTATGGTAAGAGCCTTTCCGCCCATTTACAGAATGAAAATATCAAAACGATAAGAAGATAAACCCGTCTTATGACTTTATTTTTCCGTATTTTTGCTTTTTTGGCTCAAATAAAGTAGTTAGAAGGGAAGCTAAAGTAAAAAGGAAAGTGGTAAGGAGGGGAATATTCAAACCGTGTTTGTTTCCGGAAAAGATAGCCGGAGAAGTGTACCGGAGATACAAAGTATGTATATCTCTTGGGAGATTAGAATTTATCCGTGGAATTTTTTCTCAGAGAAGGTTAAAGATAAGTTTCTTTTAATGGTGGTTTAACCTCCTCAGATTCAAATAAAGTAGTTAGAAGGGAAGCTAAACAAAAAAGAAAACTGGAAAGGAGGGGAATATTCAGACCGTGTTTGTTTCCGGAAAAGAAAGCCGGAGAAATTTACCGGAGACAAGAAGGTTAAACATAAGTTTATTTTAAGGGTGTTTAACCTCTTCAGACTCGAATAAAGTAGTTAGAAGGGAAGCTAAAGTAAAAAGTGAAGTGGAAAGGAGGGGAATATTCAGACCGTGTTTGTTTCCGGAGAAGTGTACCGGAGATACAAAGTGTGTATATCTCTTGGGAGAATAGAATTTATCCGTGGAAATTTTTCCCAGAGAAGGTTAAACATAACTTTCTTTTAATGGTAGTTAAACCGCTTCAGATTCGAATAAAGTAGTTAAAAGGGAAGCTAAACAAAAAAGAAAAATGGAAAGGAGGGGAATATTCAGACCTTATTTGTTTCCGGAAAAGAAAGCCGGATAAGTGTACCGAAGACAAGACGGTTAAACATAAGTTTCTTTTAATGGTGTTTAACCTCTTCAAACTCGAATAAAGTAGTTAGAAGGGAATCTAAAGTAAAATGAAAAGTGGAAAGGAGGGGAATATTCAGAGCGTGTTTGTTTCCGGGGAAGTGTACCGGAGATACAAAGTGTGTGGAGAGATTGGAGATTAGAATTTATGTGTGGAAAATTTTCTCAAAGAAGGTTAAACATAAGTTTCTTTTAATGGTGGTTTAATCTCTTCAGACTCGAATAAAGTAGTTAGAAGGGAAGCTAAAGGAAAAAGAAAAGTGGAAAGGAGGGGGCATATTCAGACCGTGTTTGTTTCCGGAAAAGAAAGCAGGAGAAGTGTACCGGAGATACAAAGTGTGTATATCTCTTGGGAGATTAGAATTTATATGTGGAAAATTTTCCTAAAGAAGGTTAAACGATCAAAAACATAGTCTTTTTCAAAGTACCAAAACACAAATAATATGCAATTAAGATAATTTTTTTTTTCATTTCTGCCTAAAGTATATATTCTTAACTATATTATCCAGGAAAATAAATATTGTATATACAAAATTAATATTTAAATTTTAAATTTAAAAATTCATCTCATTAACGCGTGAATTAAAATCATTATCTGCTGAGCGCATGATAAAACTCTAAATTATGCATATAGAAAACGATTTTTGAACAAAATAGAATTATAACATACTTACTTCGAACATAAACCAAAATATACACAAAAAAAGTTCTGTTTAAAATTTCTTTTTAGCACAAAATACGAAAAAAATTCGAAAGAAAAAATTCAAGTTTTTCCAGTGCAAAACTAGTCGGATATGCCAATCCCAAAACTTTCTTCTATCTCATACATGTTAATGCTTTAAAATTCTCTAGTACAGTGCCAAAATTAAATGACAATCAATGGCGGATTCTAAACATATGAAATTCCGTGCATTAGTTCTTGAGATAGGACTATCGGTAAAATCATGCAAATCACAGTATATCAGTGCCTCCAGTTAAGTGATTTACACCAAAATCTAATCATCAACAACTTATGTTAACTTCTAACTGAATTTCAAGTTTGATGAAAATCCGTGCATTAGTTTTTGAGATAGAGCTATTGCGGAAATCGTGAAAAATTCTACATAGTCACCTGTTGAGCGATTTACACCAAAAGCTAATTAGGACCAATTTAATCTAGGGACTAACATAAACTGCAGCTTCGTGAAAATTCACGCATTAGTTCTTCAGATACAGCTATTGCAGCAATCGTGATGAATGCAGCACAGCAGCGCTACCTGTTGGGCAATTTACACCAAAAACTAAACAGCACTCACCAAAAACTAAACAGCACTAATTTATGTCAGGGATTAACTGAATCTGAAGTTTGATAAAAATTCGTGAATTACTTCTTGAGATATCTATTGCGATAATCATGAATAATTCACCATAACAGCGCCACCTACTGGGCGATTTTCACCAAAAAGTATTCAGAACCAGTTTATATCAAGGTCTAACTAAATCTAAAGTTTTGTGAAATTCCGTGCGTTAGTTATTGAGATAGAGCGCCCAGAAAATTTTTGTCACATACAGACTCACAGAGTGACAGACAGAGTGACAGAATGACAGACAGACATTTTTTAAAAACCACCAAATTGTGTTCAGGACCTTCTAAAACGTATAAATCCATCGAAAACCGGAAGTCGAAATTTTTCACGAATCCAATACTTTCTTCTTGTAAATATAGAAGAAAGTAAAAATAAATAACCAAAAGTATGTGGATTTTTTATGGTTTTAGCATGTAGACTATAAAGAAATGCATATTTAGTTAATTTTTTAAAGCTGTAGCTTACATAGTTTGAAAGTAACTGTGCGCGCGAACTCTAGATTTACTAATCTGAGAAAACGTGTTTTCTATATCTACGGTAGAGGTCTGCACGGGCCGGAATTTCCGGGCCCGGGCTCGGCCCGGCCCGGTGTAAAAATTGAAAGTTCGGCCCGAGCCCGGCCCGGCCCGTACTAAAATTAGTGAAAACAGGCCCGGCCCGATTCAATTTCTACAAAAAAAAATCCGTTTTTTCTCGACATACAATTAAGATTCTTTTAATGAATACTACGTACATATTTATGGGAAAATATTACAGTATATTTTAGATTACTATGTGTTCGCAAAGCAGAAAATACACAATAGTAAACATTAACGATTACACAGTGTTTTAGTCATCGTCTCTACAGACATTTCGAAATTCCAATAAGGATTCATTAAAAAGTTAATGTAGTTCAGAATAAAGGATTAAAAACATGATACCTTTTGAAGCTGTATGATAAAAAGTAGATTTGCGAAAATATTTCTCTCATTTTTAAGGCTTTTCTCAAATCAAAAGAAGTTACATTTCGACACATTTGAGAATTCATTTCTTTTCGGAAACGCGTAAGATTGGCAGGTATTCTTATTCAGAAACTAAGTAAATGCCGTCTTTTTCATAGATAAAAGCAATATATCTTTCTCTGAAAATACTGCCAAACTTAGCGTTATGAATCGAATTTCCGGAAGCGATAGCACAGGAAAGGAGAAAAACGTACAGTCACATGACAAGAATCTCTGTTATCTCTGTAAGTAATTTATCAAATATGGAGAAAGCTATTCATTTCCAAATGCCTTCATTAGTCAGGCCTGTGAATTATATGCCTTTATAGTTAAAAAAATGAGTCAGAAAATGTGTTTCAAAGTTTCGCATTGTTGAGCAGTGAATATGAAAACTTCTTAAGGTTTATTTCCAAAGATACTGTTAACAGAAGTTCATTATCACTATTAATACTTTTACAAAACATAATGCCTGTCCTACACATCCTGGAATCGATTAAGACCAGTTCCGTCCCGGCACGAGTCTGCTGAAAAAAAATTAAACCCGTAATCAGACATCTTGTAACTGTACGATGCCGATCTCTAGGATGGACATGTTACATATCTGTATTGATGTTGTTAAACTCGCATCGGCTCGTGACGCACATTTATACTTCTCGAGAAAATCATATTCATTGAAAATGGCTCTTATTTTATCTGCTTCACATGAATTTTTATATCGGGCCGATAGGCCCGATTAATTTTTTTTATCGGCTAGGCCCGGCCCTGCAGGCCCGTTCAATTTTTTTGCCGGCCCGGCCCGTTGAAAAAATTGTCCTAATTCTGCCGGCTCGACCCGGCCCGTTGGAAAATTCGCCTTCATTCCGCCGGACGGCCCGGTCCGCGGGCCGGGCCGGTTACGGGCCTCGGGCCAAGCCCGGGCCCGTGCAGACCTCTAATCTACGGAACTTCAATTATATTCACCGTCTATAAATGATTAAAACTCAATAAATTATGCAGATTTTTGAATGGGATTTTTCGCACATTGTTCAGAAGTAAAAAAAAAAAAAATAATCAGAATAAAATAATAACCGAAAACTTATTTTTTGAGAGTTTAACCCCTTCGCGACGAGAGTCCTTTGCTTAATTTTTAATCTTTTACCACCGGTTTTTCAAAACAGAAAAAGTTTTGTACTTGAATCGCAAAAATGCTTTGATTAAATAAGGTAAACTTTACAATAAAAAATAACTGGTGGGAATAATGAAGGATTCTGAGCACCTTAATCCTTTCAGGGGCAAGTAATTGTGTTTCTGTAATGCTCCCACCGGAATCTTCAAAAAAATTTTTTGCAAAATATGGAAAAGCAATTTTACGACCTTTTCCCCACCAAAGTTAGAAAAGAAAAATTTAAATAAAATTTTTGTGGTGCAAATCTTCATTAATCGTAGGTGGGATATAATATATCCCAGTTAACCCCTTGACTTAATCCCTTGAGGGGCACGTATACATGAAAGTAATTTTGGCGTCAGGGGTGTTTCTGTCCCGCGGACTCGTTAGCATCAGGAAGATCGGGAGTCGTGAGCGAATCTTTTCTAAGTTTCTGGATCGAGCAGGGCGTGCGGGGCGTACAGAGGATAGCTCGATACGAGCTCTTTAGCATTTTCATGTATCCCAGGCCGTGAGTGCTGCACGAGATCCAATGAAAGCCTACGAGAAAGTCGCGGCTGATTAAAGGAAGACACAGTCTTTCCGTACGGAATAAACACACAGTCTTTTCTGGGGACCTGATTTATTGGTTTTAGTTACACCCTTTTGAGAAATCAGGCCCCTTTGGCATGAGAACGGAGATCCGTTTACTGCTTGACGGACATCGGGCGTTAGTCTATCGCAACGCTCCCCCAAAGAGCAGACTGGCGGGAATATTCGTGCATGATTTAGATGTTAAAATCTTCGCTCCTGAGACTCGTGCAACGGTATAAATATTAGGTATTCGGAATTATTTCTGTCAGAGGTCCTTGCTATCAAACTGGGCGTATTTATAATTTAATTGGGCGATCTCAATGATTGATTGCCCGGGGCAAGGCGTTGGTTCAAATTCGGCCCACGGGATGCCGATAGAATTTAATGTTGCACTAACGTCAGCAAAATGTATTCTTATGAAATATGACAAAACTATCTTTTAAAGTTATAAGATGCGATGCGGGAAAACCAACTTATCAGAACAAAGGAAGTTTCAATCATTGAGACACAATTACTAAAGAATTTAAAAAATTTGAATTTGAATTTCTAAATTTAAATTTCTATTTTTATAAAACGGGGATTTCAAATTTTAAAAGGGGCGAAAGGGGAATTTTAAATTTTATAAAGGGGCTTAGCTTTATCGTATCACACATACCTGTCGCTTCCGGTAGGACCTAGGGGAGTTAAAGATCCTGTGCCTCCTTAAAAAGTCAAAATTTTCTTTGTCTATTATGAAAGAATAGCATGTTATCGAAATTTAAAAAAAAATAACGACGCTACTTCAATTAAACAGGTTTTATGATGAAATATGTGGAGCGATACCTATTTAAATCAAGGTCAATTTGAACTTTAAAGTCATTTTACTCAAATCAAATATTTTTGACATTGCGCGCATCCTATTTCCAAAACTAAGTAACGCAGAATCTTAAAATTGTGAATCATATTGTATCTTATATATATCTTTATAACCTCTACCTATCTTTGGGTAAGTACCTGTAATATATTTATTTTTTTTAAATTTTTATTGAAATTTTATCACAGAATTTGCGTTTTATGGTTTAATTGCCTGAAAAAAATATTTTCATCTGTAAACTTCAATATTAATTTAGGTTGAAGTTAAAGTGCGTTATTGTAAGAATATACATATGTAATATTAAGTGATATATGTGAAGGCGCCTACCTTCACATATTAATATTAAGACTTTTCCTCTTTCCCCCCTTTAAAATTATATATATTTTTAAATTCTTAAATTTAATTATCTGTCTGCATTCGGATTCAATCTGTTTTTAGCGCTCTTTTCCCTTCATAAATTAAGCATTCAATTCTGTCTCTTTAATATTTTAACCGCAGCGCACTACAGTTAAAAGAAAAGAAATCATTTCCTTTTCTCGCCTAATAACTGGATTCTAATTTTCATCCTTCTGCCTTAGTTTTGATGATATGCAGAAATTAGTCAGACATATTACTTCTACATTTTTAGCCGTTGGTCCAGATGTAAGATATTAGTCATTTCAGTTATTAACCCTGTCTTTATTTTGTTTTGTTTATTAACGGGCGCTTCGGCCGCTTCAATCCCATGAGAACTTTGGCAAACCTATCGAATGTTCTTTTGCGGTTTATGTGCTATAATTAGTAAGTAATCATCTGGCGTTAAATAGTTCTTATTAATCTTTTACATTCCCCATTCAATTTCAATTATTGTACTTTGACCACATGTCTTCCTCTCTTTAATCTCGCCATATAGTATATATATTTGGCGAAATTGTGTATGTAAGCTTGCCAACACTCCAGATTTCGAGAAAGTGTATTTTTGAGTGAGACTACCTTCTGAACTCGCATGCTCTGAGCATAAGAATGTAACGAGACTCTCTCTCCAACGCCCGGCTCCGGCCGAGGGCTCGCCTTGCAAAAAAACTACCCGAACCTGGTGTCCGATTTGGTCAATAAAGAATTAGTTGTAACATTCGGCTTGTCTCTATCTGCAATATGGATTAATTCGTTCTGTTAATATTGTTTCACTTCGTTATCAACTCTTCAGCCATCGGAATAATTCAAGCGCAACCCATGTATGTCATTGAAAATACTTAATTAGTATGTCTTAATTAAACTAAATTCTAATTATGTATCATTAAAATTATTTAAAAGAATACGTAAACAATGATTAGTGCAATTTTTTCTGAAAAAATTATTTAATATTAATGATGTGGATTATCACATTGCTAACAAAGCGTAAACCAACTTAGTGAAAAATGTCCAAGCCGGGGACATTTTAATTAAAAAAATTATTTAATTTGAAGAAATATTTACAACTTTTTTTAAATATTGTGTTAAAATTAAGCAATATCGAGCTGCTGTAGGCGATCTCTCCCATTAAAAACTAAACTAATGGATATTTTCACATTTCTACTTTATTTATAGCTGAATGATTTTGGCTTTGGATCAAAACCAATAAATGGCAGCACTGCTGCTTATTTCAGCATAAAAAAAGTGTTATTTTCGTCTGAGTTTGCAAAATGCATTCCACACAGTGTGTCCAAGAAAGTAAGATATTTTCATAATTAATTTACTTAAATGCTTTACAAAAAAAAAAAAAGAAAAAGTGTCATTCAATTAGGAGGCTACTCCAGTCAAACGAAAAGACCTGCTCGCTTATCCTATGAAGAAATTTATAAATATATCTCTTTTTCATTTCAATACTTCGAAATGATTTTTTTTCTTGCATTGGATAGCTGTACAAAGTCCGTTTTTTAATTTTTTCGATTTTGTTTACAGGTATTTTTAATGAGGACATTTCCCTTTTCGGAACCGGTTTCGAAAGGGAATACATCCTTATAAAAAAAAAAAAAAATCTGCAATCAAAATCGCAAAAGTAAAAAAACGGCCTTTGTACAGATCGATCTCAGCTATCCAGTGAAAAAAAATCATTTAAAAATATGCAAACGAGATATCTTTCTTATTCTAACGAGATATCCTTCCATAGGATTAGCATTTGTGAGCGAGTCTTTTCACTTGACTGAAGTAGCCCTTTAATTAAAGGCCTTCAATTTGTTACTGCATAAGTAAGGTTATTGATGATTAAATTGATGTTTTACATTAAATAGATGTTGTAAGGGCGTTAGTAATTTTAGATTCGTATTCGTGAACCTAAATTACCAGTAACCTAAAGTATCAATTTCAGAAAAAGAGCCCCTTCTGGCATCTATGGTGTCTTTTTCTTTGTGAAATATCAATAAATTTGTATTTTCAATGCTATTTTACCTGCGGTTCTGAAGGGGTTAATATGGATACTGAAAATTAAATATAGTTGTAATCAAGCAGAAAACCAACATTTAAAAATGCACAAATAATACATGAAAAAGCAGCAAACAGCTGTCTACTAGCGAGATTCTTCTTCAGTGCAAGATAGGGCAAGGCAGTAAAAATCAGGAAAACCAGGAGCTTAAACTTTCTTCTATTGCTCAACATTGTTGGGCTTTTCAACATCGGTGCAATTTTTCCTTAGCCATCATTATCCAAAAATGTTCTTCTAACCTTGATCTTGATTTTTGAGAAGCTTACCACATCATTAAAAATTCCCACTCTTTAGTCAATGACTTATCTAGTACTCCTGATTTCCCAAGTATTTGGAAAGCATTAATTTAATTTTTCCCTGTTTTGGTTTCTTTTCTCTCGTTCTCCGGTAGTCGCTACTTGTCCACTCAGTCGTTTCATCTGCTTCTCTCTCATTGGTTGTTTTTGGCACATTCACTACCCGCAGCGAGTATATAACCCGGCGCATCTCTGTAATTTTGCTCAGCCTTGCTTTTTCTAGCACGCTTTGCCTTGCCCTATCTTGCACTGAAGAAGAATCTCGCTAGTAGATTTGAAACAGCTGTTTACTGCTTTTTCATATATTATTCGTGCATTTTTAAACGTTGGTTTTCTGGGTTTTTTTTAATATTCCTGCACAATGGCTTTATTTGCTAAAGTAATGGCCCCATGTTTTATCAGAAGTTATTCATTTATATTTTTCAAAATTCGGAAAACATTATTACACACGGATTAATAAAATTGGATTCTTTCAGTTTTTGATAGGAACTAAGTAAATGCGGAGAAAATAAGCAACACAAATATTCTTTAAAATACATTTTTATATCAGACGATATTCTTGGCATAGCACGTATTTTAATCACAATTTTATTTTCAGTTTTCATGAGAAAATGACAACAAATATACATAGTAATCTACTATTTTCCCTTTACTTTCTACAGAAATAGAGTATTTCAGGTACCACCATTTCAGAAACGATATTAAAATCTACAAAAAAATTAATAGTATCTCAAAAATAAATTGAGATGCAGTTTTTCAAACAAATTGCATTTAAAAATACCCCCCCCCCCCCTATATGACGGTGTGATAATTGAAAATATGCGATTTTTAGAAGTTTAAAAAAATGGCAGGAGATTTACAGTGTTTAACCTCACAATGGTACACATGCTTTGTTTTACGGGTGGCTTATGGTTAGGTGTAACATTGTTTTTTAATGACGACACTTTAATTGTTGTCTGAAAGAAATATCATATCGGGGGCTAAAAAGACACGACAATAAATTCATCTTATGACATTATTTTTTCGTATTTTTCCGATCTTCACCATTGTGATTAAATAAAATATGGAAGGAATAAAAAGGTAAATTTAGGAAAAGGTGAGACTATTCCGAATATGTTTGTTTTCGGAAAAGATATCCATAGAAATGCACTGGAGATGCAACGTGTCTCTTGGGAGATCAGAATACATTTGTGGAAAAATTTGCCAAAGAAGGTTCATAAGTTACTTTTAGTGGTGATTTATTCACAGAGTTGATGAATAGTTTTGAATATAAAGATTATCAGACGAAATATAAGTAAAACCATTCTCGTACATTTTCTGCATATTATCATACTTAAATAAATGAATAAAAATGTTTATATTGAAGAAGATCTGTCAGAGGATCGGTCGCAAAATAATATACGGTAGGGTAGTACACAGCCACTTTGACATATAGTTGAAACTTTTTCTTCAAGCTGGCACACACACATAATGACCTCATCTTATGCAACACGTGATGTAGTTTCGGCACTTCAGTTACTCGTCCGACAAAATAGTAAATAATTCCTTATTTTATAGTGGTTAAAGTTACATAAACGTCTATTTTAGAGTTTATTTCCTTTAATGTGACATATATTTACTTAACCAAACCTAGCTATATCTAATAATAGACTATTTCGGCAAAACGACATAAACTTTTTAAAGCGATGACATTGATGTAACAGATGTGGCATCCATTTTGTTACAAAGTACACAGTGAGACACACAGTGAGACGTGTCCTACTATGCGGTTCTGATGTTAAAAAAGTTATTTATTAATAAAAGAAGGTTTTTTTTTCCTCTCTCTCTTTCTCTCTGTGTGTGCGTGGGCGTGCGATGGCTAGGGAAATTTACTAAACGTAAGAGGCTGAAAATTTGCATGAAGGTAGACTAAGGTCTGCCATTGTCCACCGGACACTCATATTTTTAATATTTTGAAAATCTAGAAACATTAATTAGAAATCATAAACTGCAGAAAATTATTGATAGAGTGTAAAAATGCATGATTTATGAAAATATATACATTGTCTCACTGTGTATTACTTGTGGTACACAGTGAGACAATTTTCGATACTCCCTGCTTCTGTGCTTTTATAAATAATTTTTTTAATCATTTATACATTAATGTGTAGCGCATTTGTGTAGCTTAAAGATGTAGCAGAAACTTTTTCAAAAGAATAAAAATCGTCGGCATTTGTTAAGTAATAATAATTTTCGTCTCACTGTGTACTACCCTCCTCTATACCATTGTAAAAAATAAATAGATAAATAAATAAATAAAAGATAAGACGGTAAATCCTTTTTCGTATTTTTACTTTATCCAACCTTGTGTTGAAATAAAATAGTTCAATAGAAAACGCGGAGGAAAAAAAAACAAGAAAGAAGAGTCATGCGTTAAGTATAAATTATGAAACTCTTTCCAACACATTTAGCATAATGCAACAAAACTTCACCGTTAAATAAGTTGAAATAGGATGTCTTAGTTGAAACATTTGGAAGCGCATTAACTCATTAGAAACCCAATTTCAGCAATTCCCATCTACAGTCCGAAAGTTATCCGAATTATTAAACGGTGAATCCGAATTATTAAAAAATATTATCAGCTCTGTATATGATATAGAGATTTGTATCTACCGGGTGTCCCAAAAATGACTGACTGATTTTAAAATTCAATAACTTCCAAACGGTGACAGATATTAAAAAAATTCTTGCAGGAGGGTTATGCATAAAGTCAAAAGTTTTATTACAGTGATTTTCGATTTTAGTTCGAATTACAAACAATAGGTGGCGCTGCAAGCAATAGTCGCTAAATACAGGCTCGATTTTTGGTCCTTTCTCTTGTTCCATGCAGAAAAAGGAGATGGAAATGTATTATCCGGTCCACGAAGTACCAAAAATCGAGCCTGAATTGAGCCTCTATTGATCGCAGCGCCATCTATTGTTTGTAATTCGAACTAAAATCGAAAATCACTGTAATAAAACTTTTGACTTTATGCATAACCCTCCTGCAAGAATTTTTTTAATATCTGTCACCGTTTGGAAGTTATTGAATTTTAAAATCAGTCAGTCCTTTTTGGGACACCCGGTATAAACTACATGCATGCAAAAATTTAGATCAGTCAGCAAATACATACCACAGTTGAAAATTCAACTTCAGAAATTTCCGCTAAGGAGAATGGTACGTGAATTCTTTTGTGCAGCCCTGTATACAAGATATAGAATGTATACACAACGAGTAACATGCAAAAAATTAGTTCAATGTAGAAGCGCGTACCAAAAGTGAAAATGCACATCCAGCAATTATCGCTCAAATACAGTATTGTGACCGATTACTTTTGTGTGTCCCTGTAAATGAACGATAAACGCTATGATTGCCTTGTTCTATAGTAATAATCTTGTAGTGAAATTCAGTGATTTATATCAATTTCAATACATTTGAAATAGCGTAATGTCATTAAAATACACTGCAAACGATTTTTCCCAATTAACCATAATGTAATAGAATTCTTTCGAGAGCCCCTGCAAATGAAGTATTAACTCTACACACTTCATGTGCAATACCGAATATTCAATGGTAAACATCATTAACATATGTCAATTGCATGAAAATTCGAGTCAATTTACGCGAGTTAGAGCGTGGACAGACAGACAAACCGAATTCGTAAAAACTTTTCAACTATATTGGAAAGTGTTAAAAAAGGTAGATTTGGGAAAAGGTGAGAATATTCTTAACGTGTTTTTATTCAGGAAGAGAAATCCGGTGAACTGTTCCGGATGTAGATTGTGTATACACTGCTAAAAATTTGCAGAAAATTGTGCAGTTATTCGACCGTTTTTAAAGAAAACGGTTGCTGGATCATATTATTAAGCGTATCTGACCGTATTAGAGACCATATCTTCGCCAGAATAAAATAAAATTACGGTTATGTAGCCGTTTTCAATAAAAATGGTCGAATAAAAGGATAGTTTGCTGCAAATTTTTAGCAGTGTATTTATCTCTTGGGAGATTATTCGTGTAAAATTTTCTCAAAGAAGGTTAAATATAAGTTTATTTTAATGGTGGTTTATCGATAAACTGGTGGCTTGTTTTGAATTTACAGGTTTTTAGAATGAAAACAAGTAAAACAAAACTTTTCTTTTAATATGTTACAAACATGTTTTTGCAAATTTTGGTATTAAAAATTAAATTATAAACCATGCTATAAAATTTTTGCATGTGTAACAGAGTCACTACTGTCCGAAAAAAGTAGATTACTCACCCGCTCGTGCAACTAATTTAAACTCATGCTTCAGAAAGGTTAAAGAAGACGATAATTTTAAACACTATAAAGAAAATATCTCATTAAGTTGTAAGCTGAAAAATATGATCCAGCATCTTTTCTTGGGAGATTATTCGTGTAAAATTTTCTCGAAGAAGGTTAAACATATGTTTATTTTAATGGTGGTTTATCGGTAAACTGGTGGTGCTTTGTTTTGAATTTACAGGTTTTTAGAATGGAAACAAGTAAAACAAAACTTTTCTTTTAATACTTTACAATGACAATTTTAAACACTATACAGAAAATATCTCATTAAGTTGTAAGCTGAAAAATATGATTCAGCATCTTTTCTTGGGAGATTATTCGTGTAAAATTTTCTCGAAGAAGGTTAAACATAAGTTTATTTTAATGGTGGTTTATCGATAAACTGGTGGTGCTTTGTTTTGAATTTACAGGTTTTTAGAATGGAAACAAGTAAAACAAAACTTTTCTTTTAATACTTTACAACGACAATTTTAAACACTATACAGAAAATATCTCATTAAGTTGTAAGCTGAAAAATATGATCCAGCATCTTTTCTTGGGAGATTATTCGTGTAAAATTTTCTCGAAGAAGGTTAAACATAAGTTTAATTTAATGTTGGTTTATCGATAAACTGGTGATTTGTTTTGAATTTTCAGATTTTTAGAGTGGAAACAAGTAAAACAAAACTTTTCTTTTAATACTTTACAACGACAATTTTAAACACTATACAGAAAATATCTCATTAAGTTGTAAGCTGAAAAATACGATCCAGCATCATTTCTTGGGAGATTATTCGTGTAAAATTTTCTCGAAAAAGGTAAAACATAAGTTTATTTTAATGGTGGTTTATCGATAAACTGGTGGTGCTTTGTTTTGAATTTTCAGGTTTTTAGAATGGAAACAAGTAAAACAAAACTTTTCTTTTAATGCTTTACAACGACAATTTTAAACACTATACAGAAAATATCTCATTAAGATGTAAGCTGAAAAATATGATCCAGCATCTTTTCTTGGGAGATTATTCGTGTAAAATTTTCTCGAAGAAGGTTAAACATATGTTTATTTTAATGGTGGTTTATCGATAAACTGGTGGTGCTTTGTTTTGAATTTACAGGTTTTTAGAATGGAAACAAGTAAAACAAAACTTTTCTTTTAATACTTTACAACGACAATTTTAAACACTATACAGAAAATATCTCATTAAGTTGTAAGCTGAAAAATATGATCCAGCATCTTTTCTTGGGAGATTATTCGTGTAAAATTTTCTCGAAGAAGGTTAAACATATGTTTATTTTAATGGTGGTTTATCGGTAAACTGGTGGTGCTTTGTTTTGAATTTACAGGTTTTTAGAATGGAAACAAGTAAAACAAAACTTTTCTTTTAATACTTTACAATGACAATTTTAAACACTATACAGAAAATATCTCATTAAGTTGTAAGCTGAAAAATATGATTCAGCATCTTTTCTTGGGAGATTATTCGTGTAAAATTTTCTCGAAGAAGGTTAAACATAAGTTTATTTTAATGGTGGTTTATCGATAAACTGGTGGTGCTTTGTTTTGAATTTACAGGTTTTTAGAATGGAAACAAGTAAAACAAAACTTTTCTTTTAATACTTTACAACGACAATTTTAAACACTATACAGAAAATATCTCATTAAGTTGTAAGCTGAAAAATATGATCCAGCATCTTTTCTTGGGAGATTATTCGTGTAAAATTTTCTCGAAGAAGGTTAAACATAAGTTTAATTTAATGTTGGTTTATCGATAAACTGGTGATTTGTTTTGAATTTTCAGATTTTTAGAGTGGAAACAAGTAAAACAAAACTTTTCTTTTAATACTTTACAACGACAATTTTAAACACTATACAGAAAATATCTCATTAAGTTGTAAGCTGAAAAATACGATCCAGCATCATTTCTTGGGAGATTATTCGTGTAAAATTTTCTCGAAAAAGGTAAAACATAAGTTTATTTTAATGGTGGTTTATCGATAAACTGGTGGTGCTTTGTTTTGAATTTTCAGGTTTTTAGAATGGAAACAAGTAAAACAAAACTTTTCTTTTAATGCTTTACAACGACAATTTTAAACACTATACAGAAAATATCTCATTAAGATGTAAGCTGAAAAATATGATCCAGCATCTTTTCTTGGGAGATTATTCGTGTAAAATTTTCTCGAAGAAGGTTAAACATATGTTTATTTTAATGGTGGTTTATCGATAAACTGGTGGTGCTTTGTTTTGAATTTACAGGTTTTTAGAATGGAAACAAGTAAAACAAAACTTTTCTTTTAATACTTTACAACGACAATTTTAAACACTATACAGAAAATATCTCATTAAGATGTAAGCTGAAAAATATGATCCAGCATCTTTTCTTGGGAGATTATTCGTGTAAAATTTTCTCGAAGAAGGTTAAACATATGTTTATTTTAATGATGGTTTATCGATAAACTGGTGGTGCTTTGTTTTGAATTTACAGGTTTTTAGAATGGAAACAAGTAAAACAAAACTTTTCTTTTAATACTTTACAACGACAATTTTAAACACTATACAGAAAATATCAAATTAAGTTGTAAGCTGAAAAATATGATCCAGCATCTTTTCTTGGGAGATTATTCGTGTAAAATTTTCTCGAAAAAGGTAAAACATAAGTTTATTTTAATGGTGGTTTATCGATAAACTGGTGGTGCTTTGTTTTGAATTTTCAGGTTTTTAGAATGGAAACAAGTAAAACAAAACTTTTCTTTTAATGCTTTACAACGACAATTTTAAACACTATACAGAAAATATCTCATTAAGATGTAAGCTGAAAAATATGATCCAGCATCTTTTCTTGGGAGATTATTCGTGTAAAATTTTCTCGAAGAAGGTTAAACATATGTTTATTTTAATGGTGGTTTATCGATAAACTGGTGGTGCTTTGTTTTGAATTTACAGGTTTTTAGAATGGAAACAAGTAAAACAAAACTTTTCTTTTAATACTTTACAACGACAATTTTAAACACTATACAGAAAATATCTCATTAAGATGTAAGCTGAAAAATATGATCCAGCATCTTTTCTTGGGAGATTATTCGTGTAAAATTTTCTCGAAGAAGGTTAAACATATGTTTATTTTAATGATGGTTTATCGATAAACTGGTGGTGCTTTGTTTTGAATTTACAGGTTTTTAGAATGGAAACAAGTAAAACAAAACTTTTCTTTTAATACTTTACAACGACAATTTTAAACACTATACAGAAAATATCAAATTAAGTTGTAAGCTGAAAAATATGATCCAGCATCTTTTCTTGGGAGATTATTCGTGTAAAATTTTCTCGAAAAGGTTAAACATAAGTTTATTTTAATGGTGGTTTATCGATAAACTGGTGGTGCTTTGTTTTGAATTTACAGGTTTTTAGAATGGAAACAAGTAAAACAAAACTTTTCTTTTAATACTTTACAACGACAATTTTAAACACTATACAGAAAATATCTCATTAAGTTGTAAGCTGAAAAATATGATCCAGCATCTTTTCTTGGGAGATTATTCGTGTAAAATTTTCTCGAAGAAGGTTAAACATAAGTTTATTTTAATGGTGGTTTATCGATAAACTGGTGGTGCTTTGTTTTGAATTTACAGGTTTTTAGAATGGAAACAAGTAAAACAAAACTTTTCTTTTAATACTTTACAACGACAATTTTAAACACTATACAGAAAATATCTCATTAAGTTGTAAGCTGAAAAATATGATCCAGCATCTTTTCTTGGGAGATTATTCGTGCAAAATTTTCTCGAAGAAGGTTAAACATAAGTTTATTTTAATGGTGGTTCATCGATAAACTGGTGATTTGTTTTGAATTTTCAGGTTTTTAGAGTGGAAACAAGTAAAACAAAACTTTTCTTTTAATACTTTACAAACTTTTTTTTGCAAATTTTGCTATTAAAAATTAAATTATAAATCATGTTATAAAAATTTTGCATGTGTAACAGAGTCACTACTGTCCGAAAAAAGTAGGTCACGCACTCGCTCGTGCAAATAATTTAAACTCGTGCTTCAGAAAGGTTAAAGAAAACGATAATTTTAAACACTACAACGGAAATATCTCATCAACGAAAATATCTACAACGAAAATATCTACAACGAAAATATCTCATTGAAAAATATGATCCAGCATCTTTTCTAGAAAAATTAGAGAAAAACAGGGGTTGCATTTGTGCGTGGCTAGGAATGGGAGGGGGGGGGGGGGGGAATTATCGCTCACAAGGAATTTGATATTGCAGTTAGCCATCACAGATGATACTCAAAACTTTTTTTTGCAGAAATTTTGGAAAACCTGAAATATATTGTTCGATTTGACTAGAAACATTAGCATTAAATAAACACTTCAAGCACAGAAATTAATAATTATCAATAATATTTACGAAAGCCATGTTATAGTAAAATTCCCTAACTGCGACTTTGGTTAACTTAAAAAATATAAATGAGGAAAAGACTGCTGCTTCAATTTCTTCTTAGCTGTGCACGGCTTATGTATACGTCTTAACCCTTTATGCCACGGCGCTACTTTAAAGTTCCATTAAAATAACTCGTTATAAAATTAATTTAATACATCGATTAGTGGTAATACAGTTTAGAATGAGTTATAGATATTCTACGTGGGTGGTTCATTAATTATTGTCCCTAATGTATATAAAATATTTGTACTGCGATGGTTGATGGGGAATAACGAAGCCTAATCTGTTAAATGCCTATATGCTCAATTTCAGAACCGTAGGTGCTATATTAACATTGTTTTGGAGGGAGGGGTAAAGTTTTAAAGACCTTTTTTTGGGGGAGTTTTTAAGAAGGGGGTGAGGGTGAAATGCTGGTTTGGAGCTTATGAGGCTACATTTGTGACAGTGGATGAGATGTGGCTACATCACTATGATCCCGAGTCCAAACGGCAATAGTTACGTCTCGTCATCCACTGTCACAAATCTGGCCTCATAAGCTAAAAATCAGCCTTTCACCCCCACTCCTCCCTTTCACCCCCCCCCTCCTCCCTCCAAAACTATGTGAATATAGCAGCTACGGTTCTGAAATTGAGCATATAGGCATCTAAGACATTAGACTTCGATATTTCACAACAACCATCGCCGTACAAATATTTTATATTCACTAGGGACAATAATTATTGAATCACCCTCGTACTTTATCTTGTTCCGAAAGCATTATTGGTTGCACAAAGTAAAAATATTTTTAAAACGGGGATTTTTTTCATTTGCATTTTTTTAGATTTCTTGACGTTGAAAGATTGTGGGGGAAAAGTTTCAGTTAGGAAATATTTTCTGTATTTCTATTGTAAGAGCATTCATTATACGAGGGTGGTTCAATAATTATTGTCCCGAGTGTGTATAAAATATTTGTACTGCGATGATTGATGCGGAATATTGAAGCCTAATGTCTTATATGCTTATATGCTCAATTTCAGAACCGTAGCTGCTACATTAACATATTTCTTTTTCGTTTTAGGTGTGAGAAGTGACACCTAGCATGAAAGAGGGGGTTGGGGGGGGGAAAGGCTGGTTTGGAGCTTATGGGGCCAGACCTGAAGCAGTTCTGTGATAGATTTGTGATAATGGATGAGACGTTGCCACAAATCCTATGAGCATATTCAGCTTATCATACAAATGCTTCGGACCTGGACCCATAAGTTCCAAACTAGCCTTTCACCCTCAACCCCCCCGCTTTCAAACTAGGTGCCACCTCTCACACGTAAAATGAAAAAAAAAATGTTAATATAGCAGCTACGGTTCTGAAATTGAGCATATAGGCATATAAGACACTAGGCTTCAATATTCCACATCAACCATCACAGTATAGATATTTTATACGCACTCGGGACAATAATTATTGAACCACCCTCGTATTTGTGCATTTCCTAATTCTATAAAATACTAAAAAAATGTTTTATGTAAAAGATTTGAGTGAAGTTGTAAATATTGCAAAAATCCCCATCAATTCAAATTTATTAATTAATTTTAATTAGCAAAATACTTCTAAAATTTATTAAATGATTATATAAATCTTCTAGTGTAATTTCAAAAATTCAAAAAAAAAAAAATGCTTTAGAAGATGAAATATTCATGAATTTGTAATTTGGGATATAAAAGGTTATATCAATGGCTTATGTATGAGCATAAAATTGAGAAAATTTTGAAATTATTAATCATTATTTTTTTTCTCATTTTCCTATCATTCTGTTTTAGTCTTTGCATAGCCATCGTCTTTTGCCCGTTCACAGCACTGAAATCTCAAAACGATAAAATGATAAAACCTTTTTATGACATTATTTTTTCTTATTTTCTCTATCTTTGCTTTTGTGCTCAAACAAAGAAGTTAGAAGAGAAACAAGAGAAAAAAGAGGACCGGGTGGAAGGGGTGGGAAGGGATTGTTTCGGGAAAAGAAAACCGGAAAAGCGTACGAGAGATGCAGATTGTGGCGTATCTCTTAAGAGATTAGAATTTATCCATGGAAAGTTTTCCCAAAGTTACACACAAGTTTCTTTTAATAGTGGTTTATTTATAAAGCTGGCGATTTGTTTTGAATGTAAAGATTGTGCCAGACTGAAAAAAGATAAAACAATGCATTACACATTTTCTACCTATTATGATCACGCTAAAATTAAACAAATATAAAATAAAATTATAAGACGAAACGCAATTTTTCACCTTGATTCGAACATAAAATATACAATATGAACTTAAAAAAGTTCACTGTTTTACTTAAAAGGTGATTAAAGTAATGAAAAAGATGTTACAAGTTATAAAAATGCATTTTATTTAAAAATTCTTAGTACTTTCAAGCTTTTCAAGCTCTTCATCAGAGATCAGAGGATATTTTAATAACAAATTGCTGTTTATTTATACAAATACATCACTTAGTTTTGAAAATGAGAAAGCCAGTAATTATTAGAAAAGTTAATTCTCTGATGAAGAGCTTGGAAAAGCTTGAATGTACTAAGAAGTTTTAAATAAAATGTATATTTTTAACTTGTAATGTCTCTTTCATTATTTTAATCACCTTTTAAATAAAACAGTAAACTGTTTAAAGTTCATATTATATATTTTAAACAAATGTATTTATCAAACTAAGCTAAGAATTGCTAATAGTGATAAAAATACCTTTATTTACCTCAACAAACGTTTCATCGCACATACGGTGACATTTTCCAGATCATTATTGATGGAAATGTTTTAGCCAAAAAAAGTAAAAAACAAGAACTTGGTAAATAATATCACGAGACTTGATGTATAATGAAAACCAGAGCAAAAATAAAATAAAATAAAATAAAAATGGATATTCGTGAGCGTGAATTAATTTCTACTATTGTTACTAAACCGGCATACCATCTCTTTCCAAATTCTAGGTAACTCGAGAGAGACTAAATCATTGCAAATATTCTCACTGCGTAAAAATATCTCTATTGATTCCCGGATACTGGATGGTAAATAAAATCTTGACGGATAAATTATTTTGCTATTTTCAAAATCAATCTGTAAAGGTTCTTTGCTGCATAATCTGTCCAAAGCTGTAGTTCTCTTGTTGTATTTAATATCTGCTATATGTTCTTTGATTCTAGATTTAAATTTTCTGCTTGTCATACCTATATAAAACTGCATTGTTCCTTTGTGAAAGGTATTTCGTATACTCCTGATAATTTTTATTATACATATTTTTATAAAATATATTTATATTAAAAAAGGAAAGTAATTTGAAATTAAGTATTGTTTATTAATATTAAGCACCCTGGGGCGTACGTTGAAACGGTTCGTAACAACTTCTGTATTTAACTCAACTTCCATTTTGTATGTAAAAATCGAATTTTGTATTCGACCTCCTGATATGCTAGAGTTTTAAAAATTATCTATACAGATGTGCTTCCGATGTTAATACAATATTTAAAATTTTTTTAGAATGTAATTATAAATTAATAAACTAATTTTAAAGCCTTTTAGGAGCTTTCGTCTATATCTATACTCATCATATTATAAAGAGGAAAAAATTGTTTATTTGTCGGAGATAAGCTCTGGATCTACCGAACCGATTCTCAAAGTAAATGGTATCAAAATGATGGTGTTACTCCAACTTAGATCATAGGCTATATCTTATGTCGGTGCCACTACCCGAAAGGAGGTGCAGGAGCAAAAAACGTTCTAAAAATGTGATTTTTGCGTTAATGAAGGGCCTAGAAATATGAAATTTGGAATATTAGTTATTTATAAGATATAAATGATGTCTAAGAACAGTTCTTAAACAATTCGAAATTTAAAAGTGGTAAAAATGCACAAAAAGCGTTCTAAAAAACGTTCTAAATGGTAGTTTCTACATAATCTCAGGAAATACCAAACCGATTTAAAAAATATTGGAGTCAAAATGATGGTGAGAACGCTTGCTCCACGATAGGCTATATTTTATGTCGGTGTCACTACCCCAAAGGGGGTGCTGGAGCAAAAAACGTTCTGAAAATGCGATTTTTGCGTTAATGAAGGGCCTAGAAATATGAAATTTGGAATATTAGTTACTTATAAGATATAAATGATGTCTAAGAACAGTTCTTAAACAATTCGAAATTTAAAAGGGTGAAAATGCGCTAAAAGCTTCCTAAAACCGTTCTAATTGGTGGCTTCTACACAATCTCAGGAAATACCAAAACGATTTAAAAAATAATGGTGTCAAAATGACGGTGACAACCCTTACTCCAACATAGGCTATGTTTTATGTTGGTGCCACTACCCGAAAGGGGGTTCAGGAGCAAAAAACTTTCTAAAAATGCGATTTTTGCGTTATTGAAGGGCCTAGAAATATGAAATTTGAAATATTAGCTACTTATAAGATATAAAGGATTTCTAAGAACAGTTCTTAAACAATTCGAAATTTAAAAGGGGTGAAAATGTGCTAAAAGCGTTCTAAAAAACGTTCTGCATGGTGGTTTCTACACAATCTCAGGAAATACCAAACCGATTTAAAAAATAATGGTGTCAAAATGATCGTGACAGATTTTGCTCCAAGATAGACTATATTTTATATCTGTTTCCACTACCCCAGAGGAGATGCTGGAGCAAAATGAGCGAAAAGCGTTCTAAATGCCGATTTGTCAGCAATATCTTAGGAAGAATCAAACTGATTTCAAAAGTAATGGTAGGAAATTGATGCTGGCAGCCTCTGTTCCAACATAGACGCTATTTTATGTCGGTATCACTATCACCTAGACGTTGCAGGAGCAAAAAACGCGTTGTAAATTTCGATTTTTGTGAAAGGTAGGGGCCAGCATCTTAAAATTAGGCAAGGTACATATTTATAAGATATAAATGATCTTTAAGAACAGTTTCGAAAATATTGGAAATTTAAAAAGGGGGTGAAAATGCGCGAAAAGCGTTCTAAAAGCGTTCTAAATTGTGATTTCTACCCAATCTCAGGAAATACCAAAGCTATCTCAAAAGTAATGGTTGCAAATCAATGGTGACAGTCCTTGCTATAACATAGGTTATATTTTATGTTGCTGTCACTACCATCTGAGGGTTGCAAAAGCAAAACCTTTTCTAATTTGCGTTTTTTGCACAGCTGAGGGGTCTAACACTTTGAAGTAGGCATGGTATTTATTTACAAGATGCTACTGCTTTCTAAGAACAGTCGAAAGAAAATTCCAAATTTAAAAAATGAAGTGAGCTAAAAGCGTTATAAATTAAAATTTTTATACAATCTTATCAAATACCAAACCGATTAAAAAAATAATGATGACAAATTGTTGGTGATAGAACCTGCTCAAACATAAGCTATATTTTATGTCTGTGCCACTACCACCAGAGGGTTGCAGGAACAGAAAGCTTTCTAAATTGCGATTCTGTGATACTGAAGAGGCTAGAAACTTTAAATATGGCATGGTAGTTACTTATAAAATATAAATGCCCTCGAAGGACTGTCAAAAATAAATCCGAATTTAAAAGGGGTGAAGCGAAGGGGAGGTGCGAAAAGCATTCTAAAAAAGTCCTAAATTACGATTTCTATGCAATTTCAGGGAATATAAACCGATTATAAAAGTAATAGTTGCGAATCAATAGTAACAGTCTCTGATCCTACACAGGCTATATTTTATGCCGATGATTCTTCCACCTGGGATTCACAGGAACAACAAACGTTCTAAAAAAGGCCTTTAAAAGCTTTCTAAATTACATTTCTGTGGAATATTAGGAAATAACAAACCGATTTCAAAATTAATGTTGGCAAATTAATGGTGACAGTTCTTATTTCAACATAGCCCTTTATGCTGAGAGAGGTGGTAGGACTTGGAATTTGACATGATGGTTAATTTTAAGATGTAAGAAGATGGTTTCTAAAATATTCAAAACTTCAAATGGATACTGAAATGAGCTTATTAACCCCTTAATTCTCGCTCCCGTCAAATTCACTGACTGTGTCTTTTTTTCAGATTATTCAGAATTATTTGATCGCTACCAGTTTTATAGAATAGTGTAATTGGCTTTATTATGGTATCATTTTACCTGCCATTAAACAAGGTGAGCATTTCTTTTTCAAAAAAGTGGTGACAAAGCAATTTGAATTTTTAAACCGTAATTTAATGCAACCGTTAAGGGGTTAATTCAGCATAAAAGTTTTAAAATATTTCTAAATTATCATTTATTTAGTTTTATTTCGTTTTATTGATTTAAGTCTCATTTCTGCCCAATGCAGTGTAATAATGATGTTTAATCTAACTGTGTTTTAAATAGATTTTTTTTAATTATTCCTAAAAGTAAGAAGTACCTTTTAATAAAAACAACCTTTTAATAAAATAAAATATTACCTTTTAATAAAATAAAAATTTAGTTAGTACTTTTTAATAAAAATTAGACATATAAATATCACTTGGCATATTTCAAATATTACGCGAGCAAAGCCGCGGGGTTTGCTAGTATTCATATAAATATGTAGCACCTATAGTCGTCATCTGGTCCGTCCGTCTGTCCGCATATAACATCGAAAAAACTATCCAACCGAATGGTTTGAAATTGAATATATATAATTGTTGGAGAATTTTGTCGAGCCATTTCAAATTTTATGAAAATCGAATCAAAACCTAAGAAGATATTAATAAAAGTTTTCTTCATTCTGTTAAACCCTATCATACGTAATTAATTCAACGATATCTCATGATAGGTAATGATTATATGTTGCCATGGTGATTAGATGCTATTTAAGATGAGTCATATTATTTCCGTGCGACTGAATTTAATATACAGAATCGTAATAAATTTTGTATCCATGCATTTTCGCATAAGAGTGCAACAGCTATTGCACCAAGATCTGAATATTTATTGTACAAAATTGTTACTGTACAAAATAACACTGTAAAAAATTGCTGCCATAATTTAGTATTCTAACGTTTCGGATACCATCGGATACCTGAGAGCTATTTTCACTTTCTGAAACCATCAGAAACCTTTCCGAATTCTTGGGTTTCTTTTCCGCAGTGGAGTGAAACTGAAACGTTTTTCTGCTCGAATCAGAAATCTTTCTGTTAGAATCATGTAGCAGATGTCTCGATACCTCCAGAAACGTTTCTGAAAACGCTTTACAATGTACGAACTCACCTCATTTGCTACGTTTGACGTACAGTCGTGAAAAAAAAAAGTAAACACCCCCTACTAACTCCTCAATAAATTATCGTAGAAGAAAGTTACTGGTACCGAACGATTGCAAAAAAGTCTACTTTTAAATGATGTACATAAAAGTTGCTTGGGGGGCCCTCTACACATTAAAAGAACCATAATTTTGTTATTTTCAATAGCAGTACACAATTTTGACAGCATAAATGAACTTTACACCCTTCAATTAGCCTAAAAACAAATTTTTATGCAATCCGTACGATGAGTTTAAGAGAAATTAATTATTTTAAGGGGACAAGGGACCTTAAAATAATTTTTTTATTTTTTGTAAATTTCACCTTAAATATTATTCAAGAATACATTATATGCATTATAGCATGCATTTATCACAAAAAAAAAATTATTTTAAAAAAAAAAAATGGAATTTTACGTGTCGTCTTAGAAATCTTTGAAATGTCGCTTGCGCATTCCATATCAATGAAAATCCCCAATATTTTTTATAAAAGTCTGTTTTATATATATAAATAAAATAGCGCATCGAATTTTATATATTTGAATTTAAAGGTAAAAAAAAAAAAATAAAAATTTTTAAAATTTTCAATTTTTTCATTTTTCTTTTTTTATTTTTTTGTAAATTTCATCTTAAATATTTTTCAAGGGTACATTATATGCATTATAGCATGCATTTATCACAATTTTTTTTTTTTTTAATTTTATTTTTGATAAAAAAAGGGAATTTTACGCGTCGTCTTAGAAATCTTCGAAATGCCCCTGCGCGTTCCATATCAATGAAAATGCCCAATATTTTCTTATAAAAATTTGATTTATATATATAAATAAAATAGAGCTTAGAATTTTACATGTTTGAATTTAAAAGTAAAAAAAAAATAAATAAAAATTTTGAAATTTTTTCGAAAAAATTTCAAAATTTTTCAAATTTTTTTTATTTTTTGTAAATGTTATCTTAAATATTACTCAAAGGTAGATTAAATGCATTATGTCATGCATTTATCCCCAAAAAAATAAAAAAAAATTTATTTTTATGAAAAAAATGTAATTTTACTTAGAAATCTTCTTAGAAATCTTCGAAATACCCCCTGCGCATTCCATATCAATGAAAATCCCCAATATTTTTAAAAAAAGTTTGGTTTATATATATAAATAAAATAGAGCATCGAATTTTATATATTTGAATTTAAAGGTTAAAAAAAAAAATGAAAAATTTCGAAATTTTTTCGAAAAAATTTCAAAATTTGTAATTTTTTTTTTAAACTTTTAAATTTAAATATATAAAATTCGATGCTCTATTTTATTTATATATATAAACCAAACTTTTATAAAAAATATTGGGGATTTTCATTGATATGGAATGCGCAGGGGGTTTTTCGAGGATTTTTAAGAAGATTTCTAAGTAAAATTACATTTTTTTTAATTTTTTTTTGTGATAAATGCATGCTATAATGCATATAAAGTACCCTTGAATAATAATTAGGTGAAGTTTACAAAAAAAATTTTTTTTAAGGATTTTAAGGTCCCTTGTCCCCTAAACGAGCGTATTTTAGGGGCTGTATCCAAATTGAAGTTCGGTACTCGATTGTTGACCGAGAGAGCCTTTTTCTTGATCAAGGCATCTTAAGCGCTACTCAAGCAGTCATTGAAAACTGCTAGATTACAGGATAGCAGAAGAAATTTCAAAATATCTAGTCGCTTCCATCATAGACGGCTCTTAAAACCATCATTTTGCCGTTTTTTAAGCATAATTTGAAAATTACTTGGAAGAAAAATGTGAAATTTGGGATTTCCATAAAGCAAGACTTACTAAATCTAAATCCATCAAAAAAATTGTAGGTTGCAATTCATAATTTTTTTCGAATATTAATTTCAAAATTCATAATTCATATAATAAAATTATAAATATTGCAAATTCAACGTATTTATGTTTAGCTATATTAGTATTATTGCTACACAAAAAATTAGCACATTAGGAGTATAATTTCAGGAGATATAAATAAAAATATGGAAATGTAATTTAACATTAGAAGCACTAAATATTGAATGTTTATAATACATAAACTTATCATTCAAAGGACTTGAAATTTGGTGTCTAGGGATAGTTTGAGCCAAAGATTTGAAATATCTTGTTAAAATTGTGTATTGCTATTGAAGAAAAATGAACTTTGGCTTCGTTTTAATATGTAGATGGCCCCGTAATCAAATTTTGTATATATCATTTAAAAGTAGACTTTATTTCCAATCGTTCGGTATCAGTAACTTTCTTTTACAATAATTTGCTGAGAAGTTAGTAGGAGGTGTTTACTTTTTTTTTTCCACGACTGTACAATTTCCGACTTGTTGTATGTAAAGATGGAATTTTGTAAACTATTTTTAACCCACTTACTGATAGACTAGAATTATAAAAAATATGTACACAGGTTTATTTCCGATGACAATAAAATATTTTAATATTTTTATAATTTAATTGTAAAGGGCGATTCCACAGAAAATTCTCATTTTGGGGGGAAATAAAATTTATAATATGTTTAATTTAAGGGTATGATTGGAAAGCCTGATATTTTTATGTTCTATACTAAAATCCTAATAAAAAGGCTCTGTAAATTACTGTTTACAAACTAAGTTAAGTACCTATAAAAACTTTTCAAAATAACAGACATTACATTACAAGATAAAAACACTAAAAACAATATAACCCTTTAAGACCCGACGTATTTGTAAACAAATCTAGTCATGCCTTTAGAAAGTAAAATATGGACTGCAATCGCTATCTGTTGATAAAAAATTATACTTTACTCTATCTGCAAACCAGAACTATCGTTCGATTCGAGTTTTTATTACATACGACTGAGAAGCAAGCATTTAAATGAATGTCTAACCCGCACGATCGTGCGGGTTGGGTCTTAAAGGGATATAAGGACGTTTCGGATTCATTCTGAATCCTTCATCAGCTAATTCCTAACGTAAAAGTCATACTAGATTTTAAAGTTCAACAAGTAGAAAAACATTACATTAAGTTGCCAAGTTGTTTTTCTATTTGTTGAACTTTAAAATCTAGTATGACCTTTACGTTAGGAATTAGCTGATGAGGGAATCAGAATGAATGAAACGTCCTTTTATATTGTTTTTAGTGTTTTTATCTTGTAATGTAATGTAATGTCTGTTATTTTGAAAAGTTTTTATAAATATGAATGAATTCAGACGTAGTCTTTTTGTTTATATCTAAGTTAAGTACCATTATTGTCTTTGTAAAGTCATAATGTTACGTCAGTTACACAATAAAAGTTACGTCAGTTACAGTTACAAATGCCATTTTTTCTTTTTTTAACACTTTCTAATAAAGTTGAAAAGTGTTTATGTATTCGGTTTGTCTGTCCATCTGTCCACGCTCTAACTCCCGTAAATATACTCGGATTTTCATGCAATTGATAATCCATATTTAGGGTCACCTAACCATGTTTGGTATTGCGTATGAAATATGTGGGATTAATATTTCATTTACAGGGTTACCCAAAAGAATTCCATTACATTATGGTATATGGGGGAAAATCGTTTGCAGAGTATTTTAATGACATTACGCTGTTTCAAATGTATTGAAACTGATATAAATCACTGAACTTCACTACAACATGATTACGACAGAATAGGGTATTCATAGCATTTGTCATTAATTTACAAGGACACACAAAAGAAATCGGTTACAATACTTTGAGTAATAATTGCTGAAGTACGTTTTCAATTTCGGCTTGCTCTTATAAATTTAACTGTTTTAATCATATACAGGGCTGCTCAAAGTATTCGGATAATTTCCCGATTATTGATGGGAACAGCTGGAATTAGGTTTTCAAACGTGTTATGCGTTTCTATATGGTTGAATTAGACATAATATTATAACTTATTAAACTATGAAGTTTTGTTACATTATTCTGAATGTGTTGGGAAGTGTTTCATAATCTATGCTTGTCGCATGATTTTTCTTTCTTGTCTTGTTCAGAAATTAATTAAGCAAGTTACTGTTATAATTTGTCATTACTTAGTGTTGTTGAGAACATTATATCACTTTTTTAAAGGGATAGTTTTGATAATTTTTACACTTCAATGAAGGCAGAAAAAATGTTTGTTTATTTTATGTTACATCGGTTACAGAATTTTGAATTGCAATTTTTGGGGCTAAAAGAGAGATTGAAATAATCTGCAGGTATTTGGGTATTATGTCCTTAGTAAGAAATATTTTAAACATTATTAAACTAGAAAATAGAAATAAAGAAGTTTGTAATATATTTAAAAAAAACGCTCTTTAATTAATTAATTGTTTCATATTAATTAATATGTTGAGAAATCAATTTAGAAATCTTAAAAAGATAGTTTCTAAAAACATTGTTTTTTTCATTCCTGTTGTTAAAGCTTGAAAATGAAACAGAGCAAAAATTATATATTTTTTAAATAAAGTCACTTGCACTAGTTCACTCTTTTTTACCAAGCCCTCCCCCCCCCCCACGAAAAAAAATCGGTGAATTTTCTATAATTGTGTTCGGTGCCACGCAAAATTAATGTATCGTAACAGATTTTTTTGGAAAATCAGGGTTCGCAATCTTGAAATTAAGAATGATTTTCAAGATAAACATTGAATTATTATAAAAGAGTTTATTTTTTAAAGCTATTTATAATTTTTATACTTATTTTAAATACTTGTTCAATTTTCGTTTTTTAACACTTTCATCGCATCAATGGCGCGCCTTTGTCCCACCCTTTGCGTTAAGAGCCTGAGCCGCTCCTCGCAGCGCTAAAATTGAAACAAAACACAAATTCATTTAAAACATTTTTATTTTACTTTGAAAAATAATAATCAATAACATTTCTCACTCAAATGATTTGTTTGTCCGTACAAACATAAAAAAAAAAATAAAATGTCGTGTCCGTTTGGTAAAATCAATTCGCACCGGAAAATTCTGCCCGGTAATTATTAGACATTAGCTATAGGAATCTATGTCTAATAATTAAATGACAAAATTTTCCGGTACAAATTGACTTTCCTTGATTGATAGCTAATATTCCTGGAAGACGAGTTATCTCGTCCCTCGTGAAGAAAGTGTTAAAAAAGGTATACAGGCATCCCCGCAACTTACGTAAATTCGCAAGTTACGTAATAAATATCGAAAATTACATTTGTGAACATACTAATGCGTTTGATACGCAGTTCCATACTTTTAATATTTATTTTATAAATAAAATATATAGATATAAACCACAACCGTAATATAGTTTATATATTAGAGTTATATTTTTATTGCTATATACAATCAAATCTATAACAAAACAACTTAATCTTTATTGCTACTTATTCATAGTACACTGTAAAAAAAAATTTGTATGGTTACTAAGAATTTTGTAGGAAACTGGGATGCCTAGAACTTTTCATGTAATCACAACATAAGATAATCATGTAAAATTACAGAAGTTTCTTCAGTAACTGTTACTAAATATTGCTTAGTAAACGTACTAGTGATTTTTTAGGGAGTTTCCCCAAAAAAATCTCGTAAATTTACTAAATATTGTTTAGTGAGGTTACTAATGCTTGTTTAGGGAGTTTACTAAATAAGTTTTAGTAAATTTATCGGTGAATGTGTTGTAAACGTACTATCCATTTTTAGGGCGTTTTCTAAAAATTTTTTTGTAAATTTACTAAATATTGTTCTGTAAATTTCTAACGGTTTTTCAAGGGAGTTTCTCTAATTAGTTTTTGTAAATTTACTAAATGTTTCTTAGTAAACTTACTAGCGATTTTTTAGGGAGTTTACTAAAGAATTTGTGGTAATTTTTCCAAAGATAGTTTAGTATACGTACTAAGGATTTTTTAGAGAGTTTTCCAAAGAATTCCTTGTAAGTTTACTAAATATTGTTCAGTAAACTTACTAACGATTTTTTAGGGAGTTTACTAAAGAATTTTTCGTAAATTTACTTAGGATTATTTAGTCAAGGTACTAACGACTTTTTTTGGAAGTTTCCTAAAGAATACTTTGTGAATTTTCTAATGATTTTTTAGTACACTTACAAAGGAATTTTTAGTACATTGACTATGAAATTTTTTTGTAAATTTGCGAAGGATTTCATAGTACATTTACTATGAATTTTTTTAGTATTGCACCCAAAACTTTACATATACTTTAGCAAAAAATGTTTGGTAACTTTATTAAAGTAATATCAGAAAAATTACCAATGATTTTTTAGTGTTGTATCTAAAACAGTTTTTGTATTCTCGCCAGAAAGTTTTTTGTAACCGTGCAAGAGATTTGCAGTAAAGTCAAAATTCTTCGATCAAAATAAGTAATGTGGCCTGACGTAGTTTTCAGTATTACCACAGCAATTGCCAGAAATATTTGTATGTTATGCATTAAAAAACTGACTGAAGCTTCACTGTAGATATTCAAATAGGTACAAAATCATTTCCATATTAAATTAGCATTATAACAACAGCAGTAAATAAGCAGATAAGCAGAATCAAATCTGACGGTTATTAGTTAAATTAAAAAAGCGAATAGAAACAATAATGAATGTAAAATATCATTACTAAGTTTATAAAGTATGCCTAATTTTTTTTTTAAAATGTTATCGATACACTGTTAAAAATAAAGTGTGATGTTTCACCAAGAAAATGGTGAAAAGTCGCTGAAATTTAGCTGCAACCAAGATATTGGCAATAAGTTTTACCAGTTTATTGGTGCTTTCTCAAATAGCATTATATTAGTGAAATGTTAAACAATGATTCAGGTTTTTTATAAATCCAATTTTCTGGTGAAAGGTTGAACCATAAATCAGGATTTTTTTTTAAATCCAATTTTCTGATAAAAGGTTTAACCCTAAATCCAATTGTCTGGTAACAGTTTGAACCATAATTTAGTTTTTTTTAAATCAATTTTTCTGGTAAAAGGTTGAACCACGAAACAGGATTGTTTTTAAATCCAATTTTCTGGTGAAAGGTTAAATCATAATTCAAGGTTTTCTCTATTCCAATTTTTTGCTAAAAGTTTGAATCGCGATTCAGGATTTTCTCTCATCTTTATGTGGAATGGTTACACCGGATTGTAGCTTTCTTTTTTCCCCTCACTTTGGTTTTCAATTTATCATTTTATGGTGTAATAAACTAAATTTCAGATTATGCGAGATTATCTTGCAGTAGGAAAGCTTACTTTTTTTTAATTTTCATTAAACCGAAAATTATTTAAGTTTTAATTATTGATTCTATTGTCTTTGAAATATATTTAAAAAACAAATGTAAACCAATATGATCTAATTTCACAAAATAATTTCATTATTTTCACCACAAATATTACCATTCTGTCCTTTTACATTTTGGAATATTTCTTCGCACTCAGTTATACTTATAGTCCATTTAGTGTTTGCTTATTCACAAAGAAAATATAAAAATAAATTTCTTTAGATTTAAATACGTACCCTGTTTTTATTATTGTTTTAATTTAAACAATGGCTGGATAAATTTCTTCAACCAATATTAATTTTTGCACGAGTTTGAAAAGGTTTTTTGCATAATGCACTTAGCTGCTACTTTCATGATCTGTTTTTTTTTTCTTTAAATCTTGTGAATCTATAGATGCTGAAATTTTCATATTATACAGTTTTCAAATTTTTACCTTCTTTTCACAAAACAAAAAATAAAATAGAAATATTTTTAAAATTTATATTGCAACACAGCTCAATTATGCAAAATTAATTGATTTGAATATAAAACAACAACAAAAAAAGTTTAGTATTTGTTTCTGTTTAACATTCAATAATGAATATAACACTTTTGAATAAATAAAGCACAAACCTAACGAATACATAATCAAAGTATATGCGTAAATACTGAAATAATCAGCATTAAAAAGGCAGCTATAAGTAGCAGAATCCATTTAACCTCTAATATCAGCTAATACAAAATATTACTTTAAAGCTTTTTTAAAATACACAATGTATTTCTATAGTATATTAAATGCTTACTTTGAAAGGTTAATTTAATAACAGCAGTGTCCCCACCAAGCGACTAATTATTCTTACATATATAAGTATTTTTTCAGTATTCCTAAATGATAATTTATGACGACGATTTATTTATTTTTTAACAGTACTCATAAAAAAGGAAAATATTCACCAGCAGCAGCCTTGCAATAGCTGAAAAAAAATGGTTACAGACATTATTAAATAGCAACACATTTAAGTTGGTTTGCGGTATGCCGCTCCATTTATTGAAAATACAAATTATATAATCATTAAATTATATGTATAGTATGTCAGACTAATATTTACTGTAATATAATATCATTTTACATAGAGTTTCTCTCAGACAGTTTTAGGAGGGTGCTGCACCCTCTCTGACTATTCAGGTCATCAAATATAAAGAATTCTTGAAGCTTAGTATGTTCTGAATCACGATTTCAAGTCAGGAATAGATCCAAGCATCAGGTTAATTTATCTACCTATTTTAAATAAAAGAGTAAATATTTTAAGACATAAAATATTTCTTGTGCAGACATAACAATAATCAAATTTCACACAGGGGAATTAATCAAAAAATTAAACAGTATATCAATTCAAATCTCTTTTACAAGGAAATCTTCAGCATTTAAAAAATCAGTGTTCGAAATCATTGGTGGTCCGCTGGTCCGAGAACAACAAAAATTCATTCGGACCACTAATTTGAAAATTTTAGTGGTCAGCAGGAACAGTAACTCCCCCCCCCCCCCACCCCTCTGTTACAGGGTCACAGGTAAACTTAAATTTTCCCGTCTCAGAGAAAACGGCAACCAAACACAAATCACAGAATTTTATTTATTTTAAAAAATAAATAAAACTGCATTGAACCTTAGTCAATTGAAATATTGGAATTAAAATATCTAAATTAATAATTTTATAGATTTTCTTTATGTGCTGTTTATTTAATTTTTAGTTATAATTTTATATTTTATTAGGCTGAAAATTTTGGATAAATGCAAAAAAAGTTTGTAAGAAAAAGCTGCAAAATTCTCCATTTGTTAGGTAGAAGGAAAATATTGTGAAATTCTTAAACCAAATGTGGAAAAATATTGCAAAAAGCGTCAGTTGGTTGAGGGAAAAAAATCGTCAATCAATCGTGATTAACAAAAACTAATGCTTGCCATTTGGCTGCAATAGGGTGTTAACGATTTTAATCAAGGATTAAATCATGATTTTAATCAACTGATTTTTTTTTTTTAGAAAATTTGTGATTTTCAATGGTTTATTTCAATGGCCTGTAGGGAAAAGTCATTTCTAGTATATTGGAATATTACACTATTTCAAACATATGGAAATTGATACACATCACCGAAATGTACAAAAAGATGCTTACTATAGAACATGATGAGCATAGCATTAATTTAATCGTTTATTTATGGGGGGGGGGGGAACAAAAGGATTCGCTTATAGTACTGTATAAATAAGCAATAATTGCTGGAAGTTCGTTATCTGTTGTGGTACGAGTTTTTTTTTTAAACTAATTTAGTTACTTCGTATGTATAGAATCTGTAAATCATATACAGGGCTGCAAAAAAGATGTATACATTTCCGTTTATTGACGAAAAATGTTGAAGGGGAAATTTCAGCTGTGAAAATGCGTTTCTTAAATAAACTAATGTTTAGCATACTATTTGGTATATATTCAAATCTATAGATCATATATAGCGTTGCACAAAGGAATTCGGATATTTTTCTGATGACTGATAATAATTGCTGAACTTTAATTTTCAAACGTGTTACGTGTTTTGTAATTTGCTTACTTAGCCATCATATTTAACTTTATTAATCGTTGATTTTTTTTTTTTTTTTTTTTTTTTTTTATTTTTTTACATAATTACTCTGAATGTGTTGGAAAATTATAATCTGTCGTTGAAGCTTGATTATTTTACGTTCTTGTTTAAAAAAATATTTTTATTTTGTATGTATATATATATATATGGGCGAGTTGTAAAAAACAGGGTAGCGCAGATTCCTCCTTCAGTTGTACTTCTGTCTATCAGCCAACACGAGGAATTACTTGTCGGTAACCATTATGGCATTTATAGCTGATTGAAACGTTACTGTGTGCGTTTTTTTTAGTGTGAAGGAATTATATTCAATTACTCTTAAAAATTGTTTTATTTGATTCTAGATTTTATGCGTATAACCACTATTTTTCAGCATATTAAATATTCCTGAGTACTACATTTAATTCTTTCCTTTCCTGATAATATTTTAAAATTTTTACTGATCTTTTGCTTATAGAATTAAGAGTAGTGACGCCATATTTTAAACTCTGTCATGTTGGGGTAAAACCGGGTACTTAAGAGTGGGTCAAAACTGGGTATTCCCGATTTTGTCCGACACTCATAGAATGTTTTTTAGTATAGTTAATAAATTAGCATGGAATTTTAAATTGCATTCTTAATGCTGTTAAGTTATAATATAATTCTAAATCTATCTAGTTATAATGAAAAGAACTAAATTTGATTTTGTTTTATATTAAAAAGTGGGTCTAATTTTTAACTTACATTTATGAAATTAAATAATTTGCAATTATTAATGAACAAAATAATGGTACTAATTAAGGCATAATTTTATATTATGCTTATTACATTTTAATAAATAACTTTCTAATCTGAGGTGTAATAACTTGCGTTATAGGTCCACTTAAAATGCAAATATATTTCGTGACTTGTTTCTCTAAATAAAATAATCTGCCCAAATTGACAAATAATCCATAAAATCTCAATCCTATATAACTAGGCTATATATTCTATAACAGGATTTTTTTTTTTATCAAATATTAAACAGGCAAGAAAAATACCTCTTGATGAATGAAACTTTCCCAGACTCATTTGCTGTATATAATAGGAGTGGATGGATTACGAAATTAGGTCTTTATTTTATTTGGTTAAAATATTTTTCCAATCCTTGTGCTGAAAAGCCCGTTCTTTAAATCCTTAACAGGTGTTCAATTCATATAAAAGAATCCTGTTAATCTAATAAGAGAAAGCAATGTATTTATATATGATTCTTTCCTTACGCAAAGCATCGATTTCAACCCCTTGATGTGTCATTCATGCATCTCTAAGCTCATACTAAGAACAAGAGGTGAAGAAGTGGTTATTTTTCAACTCTGCGCGATCTGTAACAATTTACCAAATTATAAAATTATTTAAAACTGCATTTTCGAGAGCAGGAATTGTAAATACTGCAATCAGAAGGTTCGAGAAAACAGGGAGTTTTCCCTACAACAATGTTTTTCCAGACCATCTTTTTGCTCCTTCGGAAGTGAGAGAGAAACCCATGAAAGTCATGATAACACACCTAGGTCTATGCAGCCACAGGTTTGCATAGCTGCAGAAATAAATATTTCTGAAACATCACAGGATAATGGAGCTCAACCTTCCGAACATAAACGAGTTGACAACATCCAACGTCTTTCACGTCGAGCTGCTTCCAGATGCAGCAGTTAACATCACAGTCACAGATGTCATCACTCATTCAAATTTTTACATCTACAGAACACATTAGTAAAATTATCCACTCGACATCTTCAGACTATATAGCCCACTAATCTGTATTTCCAATTTCGCCTAAAATGTTATTATCCCCTTCTAAGGAAGGCTTTAGAATTGAGTAAAGAAAGGGAAAAACTTATTTTGATTTCTTCTCCCTATAAATTACAGGTCGAAATAGATATTAAGGAAAAAAAAGCCAAACAAACGGCAAGACGGAAAAAGAAATTTCTTTAAAAGAAAAGATTGCGGAAACATCTTCAGAAGAAGAGGACAATGAAACCTGTATGTTTTGCTATGAACTTTACTCAAATTCGAAATCCAAATACGATGTTTGAAATGCCACGGACAGGCACACGAAGCATGTAGTATTGCAGAAGAATATGACGACAAATTCATCTGTGATTTTTGAAGCTAAAAGAACTCTTAAACGTACAGTGTAAAGTAGCAGGCCTATAAAACGTAGAAAATTTTCCAACGAATTATTTTTTTTTTACACATGGAAGAACACATGTGCAATTTCGTTTTGTTAAAAATAATAAAAATGTATTTTTTACTATATTAAGCAAGACCTTTTTGACCAAAATGAGTTTTCCAGTAGTTTTAAATGGATACCCAGTTTTACCCAACCAGCGAGGTAAAATCGGATTTTTGCATACGTTTGAGAAAAGCTATTTTTTTATATAAACAATTATATATATATTGTTTGAAAAGAATGTTTTATTATAGCCAAGGATTCATTTTACATTAAAAACAGTGTTCAAAGTTTGTTTTCCCATTTCACAGCATTTGAGACTAACAAACTTATATGGTACCCAATTTTGCCCCACCTTCCCTATATATATATATTTATTTAAAGGATGCTGTAGAAGAAAATAGCATGAAACATTTATTAGCTCCTTTCTACATCTGTTTCTACTAAAATTTTTGGTAACATGCCTTTTATCTTTTAAAATAAGCAATTTTTCTATTCGCATACACATTACGGTAGTTATCGCGATATATCACCAATATTAACACGTTGATACATTCCGATATTAAATTTACGATATTCTCTCCACCTATCAGTTAAACTTTTGAAAAAAAGATGAAAAAAGGTTTTCTGAAAACTTGTAGCAATTTATTCCAGGATGATATTTTAGAAGTATCGGCAAATATATATATATATATATGCTCTAAAAGTTAAAATCTTCTAACTGAGAGTTTTAACTCTTTCAAATACATTGGTGAGCGTAGGTCACTTCGCGCCTCACAAAGACTATATTTTTTCTACCATAAAACTAACTAAACGTCCGTATTTTAACACAATCTTTTTTAGAGCAACTCACCAGGCCAAATTTACATTTACTTACGAAAATTTCGAAACATTCGGACAAATATAAATATTTTTTACTAAATAAAATGTGCAAAAACTTCGTCAAAATTAGCAAAAACCTCAGTTACATCGTGGTAAAAATCTTACCAGCCTTTTCCCCACTAAATATTAATATTTTTTCACTCGGGCTACGAGAACATTATGTTTTTAACATCTAAAAATTTCAAAGAGTTTGGATGATAACGGCAAACTTTAAGAATTTAAAATTCTGGAAGAACCTTGTCCCTCCCCCACCTCCCTTTCCAGGCATATTTCAAAATTACACATAAGACTCCAAAAATCAAATTATGCAGAATATTAATACCAAATAATAATAACAATACCAAAAAGCATATACTTTCAATTCTGTTTGAAATACTGCAATACATTTTAAAAAATACAAAATTAATCTTTAAAAAAAAAAATTGTCCGAAGTCACTTTTCTGTTTTTCTGCGCATTTCACTGTACGACTCACATTACGTATATATTATTTTAAAATACACGATGTTATACAGTAGCTTTGAAATGATCGAGTATTCATTTGATTCAGATATAAATGGATTTAAGGGTGAAAAAAATTAGTTTGAAAAGAAAAAAAAAACCCCCACCAAGATTTTGATATGAAATTAAAATCTATATCTATATTATAAAAAACCAATATATCTCTGCGTAACGCTGACGTCATTTTGCAAATGGCAGCACTTTGAAATCTGGAATGAAATTTAGGTTTTGCAATTTCCGTGTTCAGCTCGTCGTCAGCTTAAAATTCCGAGTAAAATGAGAACTACATTTAACATTTTTGTTGAACATTGTCACAATTCTATTTCAAAGACCCGTGATCGGGGGATGTAACTCTCAATTAAGTGGGTGGGAAACTGGAAATTGTTTTAATCCCTTCCGTTTAGGTCTAAAATGAAAGTACTAAGTTTTATCCCAAGTACTAGGCGAACATTAGAAAATATGTACATATTTATAGTCAAAAAACACTTTTAAAATTATCTTAACAATATCTCAGAACAATTCTTTCAAAAACATTGTTAATACAAATGTCGTAGAATTTGAAATTCTGAATAAAATGAGTACCCATATTAATATTTTTGCTGAACATTAGGCTCGCATTTCTATTTCTAAATTTTGTCTTAACCGCGCTAATCAAGAGAGAGACAGAGTTATCAATCCGCCCTGCCTCCGTTTATTACATAGGGGAGACCGGGGGAATGGCGACACCTTAAGGGAAATTAAATTTTTTCACCTCGAAAAAAGGTTTATTTTTTAATAGTAAAAATTCTAAAGCTGTATCATGATCTTTAGTATCTGTATAAATTTAACCGTAATCATAACTGTAAAGTAAGCATACATAAAAAAATATTTTTTAAACCTCTGCACAGTGGCGGGATTACCCAAAACACTGGGGTAATTCCGCCACTGTACCGGGGTAATGCCGCCACTCTTTAATGACCTAGTACATGCATCAAATGGATACTAGGAAACACACAATCTACTAAAAATAGTTAGAAAGCAATGTAATTGAGCAGAATAATGGTTAAGCTTACAATTTACTTCATATTGCAAAAGTCACTTTGCTGAATCGGCTCCACTACGTTAAAATGAGGCCATTTCTCACCCGATTTGCATGGCGGCGGCATTACCCCGAGAGGACAATATGGCAGAAATCCCCAAGCAAAGCCGAAAGAAGAACCGAACTTGTTCAACACATAGCATCAAAATGTCGGCGAATGTATGTAGATTACGGGTCATATTATCTTAAATACCTAATGTTACAATAAAAGGTGCTTATCTCTACTCATTTGAAGCTCCAAAATAAGAAGCAACTCGATGAAAACTACATTTTTCACTAGAACAAACGAACGACGTACAGCAAAGTCACTCTCACTTTAGGCACTGTTTATATTGTTGACCGCTATAGTGCAGGCACATTCATTATCTCAAACTGCCCTTAGTTTTTAAACTAGGTGGGGTGGCGGCATAACCCGGGTTGGCGGCATTCCCCCTGTCTCCCCTACATGCATTTTCTTTAAGTTGTTGAGGACTTTGCGATGTTTCTGTAATTATGTTAATGCTTTATTTTGTATATTTTGAGGATTATAATTTAGTAGTTATCGAGAAAGAGGTACATAATTGACAGCCGTTTTACATGCCATTTCTCAACTGATATCGTCAACCTTAAACCTTAGTTAAAAAAAGTAAAGCTTATAATACTTTTTTTCAATATTCCGTAGGTTTTAAAATTTTATGAATTTAACTTAAGATGCTCGTATACTAGTCGAAAATAATTTTTATTAAAACCATCTTAGTCCTTTTCGTTAAATATCGAAGTTTAAAATCGTGCTATTGGTTGACCTATAATTCCTCTAGCGACAATAATCCTGCACACTCATTTGTTCCCTCGCTCCTCCCCACTATTTTCGACCTCCTTAAATGTGATGCATACGCACTGTTATTCGCTATATATGTCAAATTAAATACGACGCATAATTGAAATACAATATCAGGGATCATAGACAATATTTCCCATCATTACAAATCATTTTTGAAATATGCTAAAAATCTTGAAATAATGCACTTTTTAAGTTATCTATTTGTTTGTAGCGACAAAGTCGCACCTAGTAGGGCGAGAAAACTTAGTACGTTTATTTATGACCTATGTCGAAGGGATTAAAACAATTTCCAGCTTTCCCGTATTTAATTCCGAATTCGGCCTTTTTTTTTTTTTCATTTCCTACCACTGGGCTATAATCCGTAATCAAGAGTTTAAGCCATAACTCTGAAAATATCCAAAATAAAGCCTAAAATAATTAAAATCCTCAATAAATTAAAATATATATAGGGGAGTTGGGGGCACATGTGAACAGTTCGCATAAATATAGCTTTTTCTCATGACTTGACTAATTTCTATAAACAAAACCTACTCAATATAGTAAATAGAACTTTCCTTTATACATGGTAATTTTTTTTAAATAACCTGTATAGTTCTTCTTACATTTTTTAATAGTTTTATAAATTCGAAAAATTGTTCACATGTGCCCCATCAGCGGGGTAGATGTGAACACACGTGGGGCACATGTGAACACAAGGAAAAATATCCTTTGACATGCTTTTTATTCTGTTATTCATTTGTCATCGTAATGATTAATTACCTGTGAAATTCGCCATAAAAAAGTATATATATATATACACACATTTCTCTAGTTTCTGGGTGATATGTTTAAGCAAAAGATTATAAAATGAAAATAAGTAGATTTTGGGGGTGGAAGCTTAGATGATTCATTAAGTATTGCTGAAATAAAATAAAAAAAATAAAGAAGCAATTTTAAAAAAGAAATCAAAACTTAAATTTTGCTTAGGGGTTTTTGTTTGAGGAAATTTTTGGGGAGGGGGCGTTTACATACTATTTATCTCAAATCTGCCGAAATACGAAAGATTCCCACTGCTGTATTTGCCTTATTTACTTGTAAATTATAGATAAAGAAGGGGTTTTTAATGATTAAAAAAAAAACATCTCGACTATAACCCCCCCCCCTCCCCTAACTTCTTTTCCTTTTGAAAGAGAGAGGGGTTACAATAGGGATTTTACGGTAGTTATCAGTTTAAAAATTTTACTTTCTTAAAATATTACTCATATGTATCTCCATTCAAAGCGTCATATACATAACTGTTTTAGTTATGGAAGTAAGCCATCATTGCAAGTTTAGAACAAATGTAATACAAAAATTTGCAAAGTTGTTCAGGGTAATACTTTTGTATTAACAATGCATAAAAAATATTGTTGTAAACTGTTTAGTAAAATAATATATTACACTTACTGGTTTTTAGAAAACATTGAATATATTTAAAGTACAATTGAATGTAAACGAGCTTGTTGCTCTTTATGTATTTGCTGAAAGATGTGTTTGATGAAGTTTCAATGCAAAATCAACTTTTTGTGAGGAAAATATCTTCTATTTCAGGAAAATTATAGGTAATGGAACTGACATTATTTATCATTAAGTTACTTGAAAAGAACAGAATCACAAAATGATTATTGGGGCACTTAAGTACTGTTCATATCTGCCCCAACTTGTCTGTTCACAAGTGCCCCACATTGCTGCTTCTGTTAAATTGATAAATTATTAACATTTCTCAAATTTAGAAGAAAAAGAACTGTATTAAAAATATTTATTAATATTCATAGTGCATGTCAAAACACTCAAATTCAAATAAATGAATAAATAAATAAAGTTAAACGCTTATGAACTCGGAACAAAGATTTTACTTTTGAGATCTAAAAACAGTGTTTTGGCTACAGGGGACAAACAAAAGGTCAAAAAGCTTCAAAAAATTTTTACCGTATGTCTACAGCTGTTGTCATCTTTAGTAATTTTTTTTCAAATAAAAAAACTTACAATAACCATTGAAAAATTGCGATGTTCACATCTGCCCCCTGTTCACATGTGCCCCCATCTCCCCTATAAATTAGAAACAGGGTAAACTGATAACCTCGTCTGTTCAGGCTTCAATCACTTGATTAACGAATTAGGCAAAACTTTGCAATATAATTGTAAAAATTCAACATAAATATTAAGTACACATTTCAATCAGAATTTTAACCTCTACAACATCTGTATTGACAATGTTTTTAATAGAGTTAGTTTTTTTTTTTTTTTTTTTTTTAGATATTGTTATGGTAATTAATAAAAATGTGTTTTTTGACTATAAATCTGTACATATCTTCAACCACTCACGTAGTAAGAGGGGGAAACATTCATTCTAGACTTAAAGTAAAGGGATTAAAACAATTTCCAGCTTTCCCCTAATTAATTCCAAATGCGGCCCTTTTTCCTCCCCTACCATTGGTCTATAAAGAGTTTTAAAGACTTTAAAATTCTATGCGCTCTAAGTTTTTTTTTTTTTTTTTTGGGGGGGGGGGGATGCCAATTTCGAGTGGGAAGAAAAATCTTGATTATTTATTGTGACAATAAAATGACACAGAACAGATATATATATATATATTAATTTAAGCAGTTTTAAAGAGTTTTGAAACTTTAAGTATTATTACTGTGAGAGGTGAAGAAAACGGGGAAACGAAATTTTGAAGGTGAAATTCAGATAAAATTTTAATGAAATGGATATGATGGAATGAATAGTTAATGAAATTCAGGACTGATTATTTATTCACTTAAAGTAACAAATACAGTAGAGCAATTTTTTTTTAACCTGTAACTGATGTCGAAGAAATTATCACATAACTAGTGTGAAGCGGTCTGTGAGACCGCTCCAACGAAAGATGAAAAAAAGCCGCGATAAACTCATAGAATGTTGTTTTTGTACTAAACATTTTGCACAGGAGTGTTATAATTAAAATTCACCTATTCAAAAGTCTCTGGTGTTAGTACTAAAGTTTCAAACGAAACAAAATTTCAGTCGTGTTTGTAGATAAACTGAAATTTGCAAGTTAAACTATGAAAATTTAAAAAAGCAGTGGTCTGTGAGACCGGTAACATCAGTTAAAGGATAAAAAAAAGTTTTAAACAGTTTAAACTTTGGTATTGTGGAGAAGGGAGTAAAAAGGGGAGGTGAAATTTCAGAAGAAAGGTTAGCAATGGAGGTTTTATTTTTTAAATAAGAAATGAAAAGAAATGCAGAAGAGTTCCACCACCGATTAAGAAATAATATGACAGTAAAGCACTTTTAAGGACTTTAAAAAAAATTTGTATGAAAATAAGCACTTTCAAGCACAAAAAAAATTCTTTTTGAAAAATGCAAGTACTTTTAAGGACAGTACGAATCCTGATATATGGAAAATTTCCCGACTACAGAGTAGTCCTGCACGGGTCAAGTTGCAAAAGATACAAAACCGAATATTATACTTAAGTCAACCCGCAACTCGACCCGAACCCTCCAAAAATATTTCCTCGATCCGCAACCTGACCAGAATCAGCCAAAATAATTTTCGGCAACCTGCAACTCAACCCAGACTTATTTAAACCAGAACCCGAAATAAAAGGAAAGGAAATCGTGTTTTATTGATATTATGGAATGTAATCTACAATTACATCTCTAATAACAATTTATGTTTTATGTAGGAAAATGGACAAATGTAAATACTTTAATATTCAAACATATGTGGGTATCATGCCCACAAGTATTTGAAGTGAGGACAGCTTGTTAAAAAGCGCCATCGATATTCACCATTATGGTTGATCTCAATGGCGCTTGGTGACAAGCTGTCCACATGGCACACAATCACATGACATACCTAAGTGATGTACGATAGGTGGGGGCTAAAGTTACGCACTTATCATTAATTTTGATTTTTAATTAACACATTGATCTAAACTTATGTGACGACTGATTAAAATGTTGTATTAAAACCTTAGGCACGTTCCACTATGTAACGACATTCTGTCAAGTTATAATTCCGTGAGAAATTGTAATTTTTAAAAAAACATTGCTCTGCGTATCTTTGCCCCAATGGTTGGGCTAAAAGTACGCAGTGATGAGGCAAAGATACGCAGTGGGCATTTTTGCCCCATTACGGCCGGATTTTGCCCCATTTTCACTAAAATGAATGAGTAATGTAAAAGCATTAGTAAATTTAGATAGTATTAAACTGAAAATTCTAAACTAGACCATGAAAAAAATAGCGGTCTGCGAGATCGCAAATAGCAGTTAACCTCTAACTGTTGTGATAAAAATTGTTTCATAAATACTGTAAACGGTCTCAGAGACCGCTTAATCGTTGATTGAATAAAATGGTTGACTGACTCATAAGAGGCGGTTTCTGCGCTAAACTTTATGCAAAGGGCTATTATAGTAAAATTTCCCGCATTCAGAAGTCTTCAGCTATACTTCTAATTTACAAAACGAATCAAAATTAAACTAACATAACTACTTAAATTGAAAGTTACAAGTTAAACTGTGAAAACTGAATATTACAGCGGTCGGTGAGACCGTTAACAGGAGTTAAGGATTAAGGTTTAAAACAAAAGCGATTCATGAAACAATATTGATTTTTAAAAGTAGGTAGGTAGATACCTACGTTCTATACTAAAAAACTTAACTAGAAAAAAGGAAAATGTAGTTTACTAACTTATATTAGTTAAGAAGCTATTATATTTTATATAATACAAATTTAGAAATTGTGGAAAGCTTTGCATCTAGCTAAAACGATAGGGCAAAGTCCCGTATCTTAAACATGTGCGTATCTTTGTCCCAAGAAGGATGCGTACTTTTACCCTATTCTGCAGTATCTTGCTTAACCGGCTACGCATAAGTATAAACAAATGTGATCGAGGTAAACTGCGGCATTTAGAAGCTAAAAATCTTTCGATCTCCACTAAAATTTTTGATTTGTAAAAATTCCAGGTACTGTTAGCTAAAGAATAAAGTGAAATTTTAAAAATATTAGATCAAAATTCGAAAATTTAAACTCACCTTATTTTCTTAGCACAAATTGCTACTTTTATCAAAGGATTAAACAAATGTCTAGTACACTTGAAACAAAACTGCCACGTATTGGCCAAGAGAGCCGAAATGTTACTTCATATGAAATCAGCCGGTGCGTATTTTTGCCCCACTCGTATCTTTACCTCTACATACCCTGTATCTCTCTTTGCATGAGAAAGTAAAAACTCGGCATTTTATCGCACAGAAACTCACGTAAAATTAAAATGCAAATGTTTATATTTAGGTTTTTTCCAAGTCTAAGATTTTCACAAAAAATTTGGGCAGAACAATTTTTCAGATAAAATAAATACATATTTCAATATGAATGAGTTATTAAATTTACTCCTTAACCTTTAACTGATGTCACAGAAATTGTCACAACTAGTGTGAAGACAACTAGTGTGAAGTTGTCTGTGAGACCGCTTTATTGAAAGATGAATAAAAGGCACGATTAACTCATAGGATGGTGTTTTTGTACTAAACTTTTTGTACAGGACTGTTATAATTAAAATTCACCTATTCAAAAGTGTCCGGTGATGGTACTAAGTTCACAACGGAACAAAATTTCGGTAGTGTTTGTAATTAAACTGAAAATTGCAAGTATATAAAAAATTGCAAAACTCTAAAAAGGTGCGGTCTGAGAGACCGGTAACATCAGTTAAAGGTTAAGAAATAAAAAGTATATAAAAAAATGTGATAAATTCTTTTTATTTAAAGCACAGTTAAGAACGATTTTTTCTTCTCTAGGAATAGGAAAAATATTACCAACATTTCATTTTTCATATACACGCAAACACATGTATAATATTTCTGATAGTTTTAAAACACATACCCATAATACGTGTGTATAGATAGAGAAATGCCCAATATTCAGAGTTAAAAGCATAGGAGAGAGTATGGAGGAATGGGACACCTTTTACAAAAATAAGAAAAAGAACTTTGTTTGACACAAAAACAATATTGCAGTTTTGTAGAATACAAAATGAAATACTTTCTATTGTTCTTGAACAATGTACAAACATAGTTTTCAGAAACAATTTTATAATTAAAGGAATGGAAATATAAGAATGGAAATATAACAAAATTTAACTCATAAAGAAAAAATATTTACTTGCATCGTAATTTGAAATCATAATCAAGATGGATGCCTTGAACATCTCTGTGGCTGCGTGAATAGTCATTACGTCATCATTGAAGTCCTTTCTCATTGGCTGACAGTTGATACTAAGATATTTCATGTATTTTTACTATGCGAGTGGTAAATATTATACCTGGTTACAGATAAAATTCTAGTAAACATGCAGATTTCTGTAGTTTTACAAAAACTAGTTTTGTAGGATTACAGATTTTTTTTTACAGTGTAGTCATCTAATTCATAATAAATACAGTTTGTGCTTATCAAGGATTATTTTATTTTGTGAGTGCTGTTCATTTGTCTTGCCATCAGAAATTCATGGAGAATAGATTAAATCAGTCCTCTTTAATTAGTTCTTATATTTATAGTCGTTTGATGTAGATTCAAATTGATATAAATCAATTCATTAATGTTAGATTTATAAATCCCGTATTCCGCAAGACATTTGAAATGTTTTTTTTAAATACTTTTTCATACTTTTATTAGTTTACATACGAGTAAATACTGTCGCATGATGCTGTATTTGTAAAATTACACGGTATAAATAAACGGCTTGTAAGTAATATATATATATGGTTAATTTATTTTTAGAATAAAATGGGGCATTTGATTTAAAACTACGTTGATAATACACATTTTATAATGGATGTTGATTCGATACTTTTATATGTATAATGGTGAAGTTATATTTATATATTTATCAATTCATATTAAATTTATTCATATTCATTAATATTTAATAAAGTTAATGATTAACTTGTATTTAAATTTTAGCCTACTCAGGACAATATGATATTAATTTCTAATGGTATACTATCTTAAATGAGAATAAAATGCATAATGAGTGATTTGTTATACCTAATGATATGAAAGTATGGATTTTAATTTGATAATTTCTTTTTTTTATTTTTCCGCTATCTTTTTTAATTTTGTTTCATTTTGAACTTAATTGGTGTTCAATGGTTTATTTCTCGATTTTGTGTGTGTGGTAGTCCCAAATTCATATTCGTTGGCTTTTTTATGGCTAATATGAAGATGAAACCACACACTTTATTTGTGGAACTCTAGGCATTTGGGACCTGAAGATTCTGTGTAAGTTCTACAAATATCCATTATTTATTCGCTGCTCATTTTATTTCTTCTTTTTATGTTTGTTGGTAATTTGTTATGTTTTTTTTAATGGTTATATCTATGTTTTTGGAATCTATGTTAAGTGTGTTAGGGGGAACTGTATTTGTTAATGTCATTTTATTCATAATTTCGCAGTGTTTGTTGGTATATACATATATATATATATATATATATATATATAACCATTAATTAAACATTACCGACTATCATCAAAAACCGCAATATTGTGAATGAATTGACAATAAAAATGGATGCCACAAACCTATAATATAGAACTGTATGTATAAAATAAAGTGCCTTATACTTAATTACAAGAATTAATATGGAAGAAAAAAAGAAGAATATGGATTCCGAAAAAATTAAAAAACTTATATATTGAATTACGTTTTCAAGAGTACAGAATTCAATGATATAAGCAAATCGGTTGTTTTCTGTGAGAAAAAAAGCTAAAAGCTGAATTTTTTTTTCTCCTGTACCCAAACAGTCAATATAACCAAAAGAATAGTTTCAAGATGAAAACAGAACATTATCAAATGGCATGAAATGGAAAAAACACTATAACCCATTAAATATTTAATTTATAGCAATAGAAATCTTACAAAACATACCGAATTATTCCCAGTAGATTTTCAAAATATATTCCCACATATGGAATCCAAAAAGCATGATAGATTAAATTGAATAAAACAGTTAAGTTAACACAGAAATTAAAACCTATGGATTCAGTTAATTCATTTTGAAATACCGTGATAAATTCAATTAATATAATATAAATAGAAAATAATTACATTATTTAAAATACCTAAAAAAATTTTTAAATTGTTTAATATCAATTTTATAATATTGTCAATATTCAGCGTTCAATACTACCACCTGGTGTAAAAAATTAAAATTATTACTTTAATAGAAGCTTTAAAAAGACAATTTTTTTTTGTGCTGCCATCTATTATTGCATTTTAAAACTGTTATTATTATTCAAATGTCACAAAAAGAAGAACCTAATAAAAGCTAATGAAATTAAAATATATCAACTGCATTACTTCACAAATCCTAATATAAAAATAATACCAAACTATATATCATTATTCAAAAAATTTAAATTAATTAAATGCTAATAAAATGCTTTCAATATATATATAAATATTGCAGTTTCTTACAAAATTTTACCTAAGCAACTTACAAATTCGACTTACGTAAAATTGAAATAACGCAAAACTTTACGGAACGCATTACTTACGTAAGTACGTTCTATTACTGCCTGTAATTGTGAATATTATACAGAAATCGTGTCCTTACGTTTTAAGCTACACACAAAACCAACTTTAATTCTCGTGGAAAAAAGGGAAAACCAGCTCCCAAGATATTAACAAAAATTCTCAACTCATATTTTTATTTATGGTAAGATTCCATTCACAGCATGAAAACATCAAAACGATGAGAGTATAAGCCTGTCTCATGACTTTCTTTCTTCGTATTTTCCTTATCTTCGCTTATGTGCTCAAGGGAAACGGAAGGGGAAAAAATGGGAGTGGCGGGAGATAGATATTCCGAACGTGTATGTTCCGGAAAAAAAACCCGGAGAAGCGTACAAGAGGTGCAGGCTATGTATATATCTTGAGAGATTACAATTTATCCGTTGAAGGTTTTCTAAAAGAAGGTTAAACGTAAGTTTTTTTTTTTTTTTTTTTTTTTTTTTTTTTTTAATGATGGGTGTTTATTTATAAAGTTGGTGATTTGTTTTTAGGTTCGCTCGTAATTATATAAATACGTAGCAACTATAGTCGTCGTCGGGTTCGTCCGTCTGTCCTTATATAACAGCGCAAAAACCACCCAACCGAATGGTATGAAATTTAATATATATAACCGTTGCAGAATTTTGGCGAGTCATTTCAAATTTTATGAAAATCGAATCAAAACTTAAAAAGATACTAATAAAAGTTTTCTTCATTCTATTAAATCCTATAATACGTCGTTAATTCAATGATATCCCATTATAGGTAATTATTCTAGGTTGCTATGGTGATGAAGTCCTATTTAAGATGGAGTCATATTATTTTCATATTACTGAATTTAATATAGTATATAATCGCAATACATTTTGTATTCATGCATTTTTGCATAAGAGTGCAACAGCTATTGCACCAAGATCTGAATATTTATAAAACTGGTTCTAGTAAGAACGCATCTCATTTGCCCCGTTTGACGTACAGTTTCCGACTTGTTAATGTAAAGATAATCATGACGGGAAACATGTATGTAACAAAACTTTATACATTTTCTGCATATTATTCAATTAAAATTAAATAGAAATTTTTATATTGAAGGTGATCTTACTTATGATCGATCGCAAAGTAATATAAATCGCTATAAAATTGGAAATTAGAATTAATGCACGAATTTTCATCAAACTTCAAATTCAGTTAGTCCTTGATATAGTTTGATGCTGATAACTTTTTGGTATAAATTGCCCAGTAGGTGGCGCTGCTATGCTGCATTATTAATGATTATCGCAATAGCTCTATCTCAAAAACGAATGCACGAATTTTCATCAAACTTCAGATTGAGTTTGCCCCTGATATAAATTAGTGCTGTTTAGTTTTTGGTGCAAATCGCCCAACAGGTGGCGCTACTATGCTGCATTTTTCACGATTTCTGCAATAGCTGTATCTCAAGAACTAATGCATGAATTTTCATCAAACTTTAGATTCAGTTAGTCCCTGATAACTGATCCTCATGAGTTTTTGGTGTAAATTACCCAACAGGTGCCAATGCTATACAGAACTTTTCAGGATTTCCGCAATAGCTCTATCTCAAAAACTAATATAGGGATTTTCATAAGTTCAATTAGAAGTTCCCGTAAGTTGTTGCTGATTAGATTTTTTAGATTAAATCACCTAACCGGTGGCGCTACTGTGCGGCATTTATCAGGAAGTATTAACATGTATGAGATAGAAAAAAAATTGGGATTGCCACATCAGACTAGATTTTTGTGAAATACTCATAATGTTATTAGAAACGTATTTTAGAATACGTATATCCCTTGAGAGATCACAATTTATTCGTGGGAAATTTTCTCAAAGAAGGTTAAACACAAGTTTCTTTTACTGCTAGTTTATTAATAAGTTGGTGGGGGGGGGGGGGGGGGGTGTTTTGAATACAAAAGATTGTCAGACAGGAACTAGATAAAACAATACGTTATATAAACTCTATGTACTATCATATTAAAATTTAATAAAAAAAATTTTATAATGAAGGGGGTCTGTTGCAAAGTAATACATACAATAAATAAATACATAAATAAACAATTAAATTTAAAAAATCAAAAACCCGACTGCGTAAAAAGAGAACTAATTAATTATTTCTCATCAATGTGAAACTATTTTTTTTTCAATTCCTACTATTAGCTCACACTCTCGCTATATATATCTTGTTCAAATTTTCAATCGTTAATAAAATACTTACCATATTCATCCAATCGAGCTCAAATAAATTTTTTAAAACTTGTAGTGGATGACACTTGATGTTAATCCAGTTTATTTAAAATATTTATTCATTAATTAAATTAAATTAATTAATTTTCAATAATCGAGAGAGCACTCTTCTTGATCAAGGTATTTTAAGACCGAGAGAGCCCTCTTTTTGATCAAGGTATTTTAAGACCGAGAGAGCCGTCTTCTTGATCAATACATTTTAAGCGCCACTCAAGAGAACAGAAGAATGGGAGAAAAAAAATTCTCTTATTGACCTAAGTAGGAATTGACTTAAAATATTTTTTTTATATTACTTGTTTATATTACTTACCTATTTTTTTTATTTATTTGTATTGATGACTTTTAAGTTGTGTTTAATTGTTAGTTCCTATCTATAAACACTGTTTTGATGAGGTCTATAGATGTCTATGATGGTTAGAATTGCAGTAAAGCTAGAGATCCTACTTACACAACTTCCAGGTTGTATAATATTTTAACGGAGCTTCTGACTGTAAAACAGTCAATGAAACAGCGTCTTCTTTTTGAAAGACCTATCCAATGAAAAGCCACTCAATAGGGTGCATAATTTTTTTTCGTCTCTACCGCCATTTTGTATTTTACGGCCGCCATTTTCAATTTATAAACACAAAACCTAGCCTATAACCATCGGGCCGTTAAGACGAATTGATAGAGACCTCATTCATTAAAATCCACCCAGCCGTTGGGATGTTTCGAGGGTATAAAAAAATCCACATACACAGATACGCGTGAAACACACAACCCTTCTTTTCAGTCGGGTAATACAAAGTAAATAAATAAATAAACTTGTCGTATGACTATTTTTTTTTATATTATCCTTATCATTGTTGTAGTTGAATTTGAAATATTTATAAGGGAAATGAGAGAGGAAAAAAAGAGTGGGGTGCGGTTAGAAAACAGGAGACTATTTCGAATATGTTTGCTTCTGGGGGAAAAAATATTGGAGAAGTGTACCAGAGATGTAGAATGATTATATCTTTTGGGAGTTTAGAATTTGCCATTGGAAAATTTTCCGAACTAATTTTAAACATAAGTTTTTTTTAATAGTGGTTTATTAACAAAATTGAGGATTTGTTTTGAATATCAAGATTTCCAGGCGTGAAGCAAGTAAAACCGTAGCTATACATCTTCTTCGTATTATCAAACTTAAAGAAAAAAAAATCGTTATATTGAAAGCAATCTGCAAAATGGTTGACCGCAAAGAAATATACAGAGTGTCCATAATTAAACGACCCTACTTTAAAGTTGTCTACAGACGAAGCTATTGGTCAGAAAATTGTGAAATTTTGTGACGGACATAATAAAGGAATGGGAATTTGTTTGAGAGAAAATAAAAATTTAGTTCAAAATTTCGCCACCGGGGGGATTTTTTAATGAATTACATATCTTTAAAAGTTTTTACGCTTTATATTTCTCAGATTAGATAAGAGAAATATACAGACCATCCCCTGAAAAAAATAAAGCTCAAAAACTTTTAAAAATTATTATTGTTCGAATTGAGCGGACCATACAAACTCTGGAAAAAATAAATCCTCCTACGACAGCCGCCATTTTTTTCACAGAGCTCAGGCCTAGTATTCAGTGGGCGTTGGCTAAATGTGTAATTAATTAAAAACGCCTCTGGTGGCGAAATTTTGAATTAATTTTTTTCGCTCAAACAAATTCCCATTCCTTCATTATGTCCGACACAAAATTTCACAACTTTTTGATTAATAGTTTCGTATTTAGACAACTTAAAAGTAGGGTTGTTTACTTATGGACACCCTGTATATCACAGTAAATAAATAAATAAACAAAAATACTTTTAGAGAGAAGACAGATCCATGTGATGACTTTATTTTTCCGTATTTTTTCGTATTTTTCGTATCTTCATTCTTTTGCTTAAATAAAATAGAGAAGAACGTGAAGGAAAAAAAAGAGGTTAGATTTAGGAAAAGAGGAGAATATTCCGAACGTGTTTGTTTCTGGAAAAGAAATCCGGCGATGTGTACCGGACATATAGAATATGTTTATATATCTCTTGGGAGATTAGAATTTATTCGTGAAACATTTTCCCAGAAAAGGCTAAACATAAGTTTCTTTTAATGGTGGTTTATTAATAAAGTTTGCAATCTGTTTTGAATTTAAAAATGATTAGACAGGAAGTAAATAAATATTTACGTTACGCATTCTTTGCATGTGAAAATTAAAAGGAATATGCTTATATTGAAGGGGATCAACTTCAAGTATATTATTGCTAACTTGGAATATTTTTGTAAACCTTATGTATTTCATGCATCATGATAATATTAAAAATATTACTTTTTTCTAACATTTAATTTTTTACTTTAATTTATCATTCATGCGTTGGTATTTTCACTAATGTGTATTTTTCTGTTTTCTAGGTAAGTAAATGTTTCTTATGGAATTGTTGATCTATGATGAATCAATATAAATCTGCCTAAGATAAGTATAGTTTAATATATATTTTTTAAAATTTTGACTGTGCTTTTCATAATTATACCTAAATTTTGATTTTTGGCAACTACTTTGAAATAATTTTTATTTTGACAAACGTGCGTTTAAATTTTTTGTATTGTGTCAAGATGGAGTAAATAAAGTCTAGATTCATACATTCCTGTTTCCGATAAATGAAGTTTATTGCAATAAAACATGAAATGTAACTTAAACCTGAATGTTTTATTATCTATATGCAAAATTTATTTGCTATTTGAGGCTATTTTTAAGGAAATGAAACATATTTTATGATTAACTTTTAATGAATAAATATTTAATTTTTTTCTAATCTCGTGTTAGCTATTAAAATTGTAAAGTAATTTTCTCTAGTTTTTTTCGTAACGCAATAAACGTTCTATACAGTGTCTGTAAATAAAGATGTCATTTCTATAACTTGCAGGAAATTTTGAAACGTTTTAAAAAAACTTGAATTCAACAGAATGATTTTATTATTATGCGCACAAAATCATTGTTTCCTGAGGCTGTTTTTAAGGAATGGAGCATGACTTAAACAGAAATTTTTTATTACTACATGCAACAAATATTTACTCTTTAAAATTATTTTAAAGGAAATGAACCATTTGTTATGATTAACTGTTAATGATTAAATAATTATTTCCTTCTAAAATTATGTTAACTATTAAAATTTCAAAGTAATTTACACATAGTTTTTTTCTGCTAGCACGACAAACATACTAAATAAACAGTAGACTCCTTTAAATCTGCAACCCTAAAATCCACAAACGCCTAAAATCCGCACATAATCATCGGCGTAAAAAAGGAAAATTTCGGTTCATATGTAGGGGCAAAATGACAGAAACTTTTAGTTTTATATGTATGTATTTTAATATGCAATTCTTGATAATATGACTGAACTTGTGGTTTTTCATGATGGAAGTATAAATTTATTTCTGAAAAAAATCGGGATACTGCTGATGTAACAGCTAATAACAATATTTTTATGAAATATATTTATATATTCATCAAGCTTTTTTTTGGTTATTAAGACCGACTAAACCTGAAATGAAACTTCCTTACTTTATGATTTTGATGTGAATTAATAGGGTACCTTTAAAAGGACAGTTTCATTGAATAATTTCAGAAAAATATATATCTCATCTATATTATACATATTTAATTATACATTAATTATTTACTTGACCTTTACTTTTAATAATTGAATCATTTTTAAATTATCTTACTTATTATAATTTTAATTTATTACTTTCCTTAATTATTTTAATATTTTACTTTATTGCAAGCATTCGTTATAATTTCGATTCTTTATTACATTCAAATGACTGTTTAAAAAACGTAAACAAAGCAATGACCAGAAAACTGCAAAATTGTAAAATCCGCACAATCTCCGGTCCAAGCTGTGCGGAATTGAGGTCTACTGTATTATTTCTGTAACATATAGAAAATTTTAAAATATTTAAAATAACTTGAATTAAACAGAATGATTTTATTATTATATGCACAAAACCAATCTTTTATTCCGGTTACTTTTAAGACATGGAACATGATTTAAACGGAAAGGTTTAATTACTACGTGCAAAAAATCTTTACTCATTAAAGCTATTTTTAAGGAAAAGAAATGTTTGTTATGATTAACTTTTAATGATTAATTAATTTCTTTTCTTTTCTAATGTGTGTTAACTATCAAAATTAAAAGTAATTCACTCATAGTTTTTTTTTTTTTTTTTTTTTTTTTTTTTTGTAACACAACAAACATGCTACATAATACGTAAATAAAGATATTATTTCTGTAATACATAGAAAATTCTAAAAGATTTAAAATAACTTGACTTAAACAGAATGATTTTATCATTATGTGCACAAAACCAATCTTTTATTCCGGTTACTTTTAAGAAATGGAATATGATTTAAACAGAAAGGTTTAATTACTACGTGCAAAAAATCTTTACTCATTAAAGCTATTTTTAAGGAAAAGAAATATTTGTTATGATTAACTTTTAATGATTAATTAATTTATTTTCTTTTCTAATGTGTGTTAACTATCAAAATTAAAAGTAATTCACTCATAGTTTTTTTTTCTTTTTGTAACACGACAAACATGCTACATAATACGTAAATAAAGATATTATTTCTGTAATACATAGAAAATTCTAAAAGATTTAAAATAACTTGACTTAAACAGAATGATTTTATTATTATGTGCACAAAACCAATCTTTTATTTCGGTTACTTTTAAGAAATAGAATATGATTTAAACAGAAAGGTTTAATTACTACGTGCAAAAAATCTTTACTCATTAAAGCTATTTTTAAGGAAAAGAAATATTTGTTATGATTAACTTTTAATGGTTAATTAATTTCTTTTCTTTTCTAATGTGTGTTAACTATCAAAATTAAAAGTAATTCACTCATAGTTTTTTGTTTTTTTTTCTTTTTGTAACACGACAAACATGCTACATAATACATAAATAAAAATATTATTTCTGCAATACATAGAAAATTCTAAAAGATTTAAAATAACTTGAATTAAACAGAATGATTTTATTATTATGTGCACAAAACCAATCTTTTATTCCGGTTATTTTTAAGAAATTTAATATGATTTAAACAGAAAAGTTTAATTACTACGTGCAAAAAATCGTTACCCATTAAAGCTATTTTTAAGGAAAAGAAACATTTGTTATGATTAATTGTTAATGATTAATTAATTTCTTTTCTTTTCTAATGTGTGTTAACTATCAAAATTAAAAGTAATTTACTCATAGCTTTTTTTTGTAACACGACAAACATGTTAAATACGTAAATAAAGTATTTCTGTAATCTATAGAAAATTTAAAAAAATCTAAAATAACTTGAATTAAACAGAATGATTTTTATTATTGTGTGCGCAAAACCTTTCTTTTATTAAGTTTACTTTTAAGAAGTGGAATATGACTTAAACAGAAAGGTTTCATTACTGTATGCAAAAATCTTTATTCTTTAAAGCTATTTTTATGGAAACGAAACATTTGTTATGATTAACTACCTAATTTATTTAATTTTGCAACGTTACGTTAACTATCAAAATTCTAATATATACAAAATGTCTTTCGTAATGTGGCAAATATATCACGTAGTACGTAAATAAAAATATGTGTTATAACATAATAACAACTAATGAGTTAAAACATGTTATATGAGACGAACACTAAGCTCGAAGCCACTGTGGTCGTCCGATGGCTTCATGGCAGACGAACCGTTCCTGCTTTTCGATGCCTTTCATTTAAGGATTTTCCCTTTTAAATTTGTCCGATTTCAATATTATTTTTACTTTCTTCTATCTTTACAAGAAGAAACTATTGGATTCATGAAAATTTTCGAATTCCGGTCTTCGTCGGATTTACACGTTTTAGGGGTCAGAGAACTCAAAAAAACATGTTTTTACAAAATGTCTGTCTGTGAGTCTGTCTGTGTGTGACACAAATTTTGTGGGCGCTCTATCTCAAGAACCAATGAACGGAATTTAATAAAAATTCATATTCAGTTAGTCCCTGATATAAAATGGTTCTGATTAGTTTTTGGTGTAAATCGCTCAACAGGTGGCGCTGCTATACAGCATTTTTCACGATTTCCACAATAGCTCAATCTCCAGAACTAATGCACAGATTTTCATCAAACTTCAGATTCAGTTAGTCCTTGACAGGAATTGACGTTTTATACATTTTGGTGTAAAACTCTCAACAGGTGGCGCTGCTATACTGCATTTTTTGCAATTTCCGCAATAGCTCTATCTCAAGAACTAATGCTTGGATTTTCATCAAACTTCAGATTGATGTATACCTTGATATGAATTACTGCTTTTTATATTTTGGTGCAAATCGCTCAACAGGTGGCGCTACTATGCTGCATTTTTCAGAATTTCCACTATAGCTCTATCTCAATAACTAATGCACGAATTTTCATCAAACTTCAGATTCAGGTATACCTTGATATCAATTAGTGCTGTTTATATTTTGGTGCAAATCGCTCAATAGGTTGCGCTGCTATGCTACATTTTTCACAATTTCCGCTATAGCTCTATCTCAAGAACTAATGCACGAATTTTCATCAAACTTCAAATTCAGATATAATTTGATATGAATTGGTGCTAAATTGACGTAATTTCTTGTATTATTTAAATGATTTAATTGATCGGATTTATAAAGAAGAAAGTTTTGTGATAGCCACAACATACTAGTTTTTTCTCGGCCCGGCCAAGTGTCAGAAAGTGATCAGTGTTGAAAAGAAAGTAAAAGGACATCGGACGGGTACGCGGTACTTTATAACATGTTGTAAAGAACCATTCAAAAATAGCTAGACTTAAACTGGAAGATTTCATTTTTATGCGCAAAAAAGCTTAACTTCTTGAGGCTATTTTTAAGAGATCAAATATGACTTAAAAAAAAAGATATTTTTAAAATTTGCTTCGTTTTCAAAGTCCACCATCCCATTAAGGAGAGAAAATGTAATTTTTGCTGCTATTCTGAATTAAGTAAAATTAATCTGCTCGTCAGAGACTCCTCAAACGTGGATTTACACAGCAATATTAACAATGTTAATTTTTATAATTAATGTGACAAAAGTTCGGTTTACTTTTATTTTTAATTAATTTTCATGTTACTTCTTACGCATTCAGTTTAGAAGAAGGTGCAAGATCTACCAGAATTCAGTTTTACCCGAGACCTTCTACTCTGTAAGAAAAGGTAGATGTTTTTTAATCTGCGAAAAGATAGTCGAACCCCGTTATCCCGACACTCTAATGGCCAGAAAAAAGTGTCGTCATAAGCGGTGTGTTGTGGTAACCGAAGTTGAAGAAAAATATGTTTATGAAAAGCTGTATTTTTAATTAAGTTAAGGCAATTTTAAATTTATAACTGTTCTTGCAGTTTTAAGCAATAAAACGTTATTATTAAACAAAATAAACACAAAAACAAAATTGAAAAGAATAAAAATTAGATTTATGATGACTTGTTTATTTTATTGTTAAATGAAATATTGATGAATTAAGGTTTGTTTATCCCTAGATGTGCTTCTTAAAATTCATTTTTTCAATATTATGCAATGAATTGTAATAAATTTTTGTTGTTTCAGAAATGGATGTTAGAAAATTTCTGATCATTTCAATCATGCAATGCTTCGGTTTTAGTCGGATGTAAAACGCCATGTAACCACAAGAAAGCGCCGCCTGACCAGAACAAAAAGACCGCGAGTAGACTGACACGTCTATCTGGAGCTTAAGTGGGTCATTCCTAGTGTGTGGGTTTAATTATTCAGATAAAGGATTGAAGTAAAATTTCTCTTTTATCTCAATGGGTACTTTAGACACTTTTGTGAAAAGTTTGGCTAAGACATTTCTTACAGCTTAATTTCCGTGCTTATAAGATGGATTATGAAAAGTTTTTCTAAACCATCGGGATATCCGGAGTTGAAAAGTATTCAATGACTTAAAATCTGGAGTTTATTTACACTAAAATCATATACAGAAAATCGGGACTTTGAAAAGCTGACGTGATAAGCGGAGTGACGTCAAAACCGGGTGGCGGGATAACGGGGTCCGACTGTATAACGTAATCAAGAACGAAAATATACAATAACCTTCTTTTCCGAGTTACCCACAATTCCGAAAGAAAGTTCTTTATATTTAGAAACCCCTGAAAGCAATATAGGTAGTATTTTATCTTTTACCTATTTAATGATTAACTTGGCTTAATAACTACAAATGAATATATATAGACTCTTCAGTTTTATACAACATTTATTATTCACTCAAGACGAGTAATATGCTTAATATATCACGGGCAATTCAACCACATCGATCTTATAATACACTTGTAAACAGACATATAATCTCGGTTTATGGCGTCAGATCCGTTAGCCGAAAAATCTACATTAGTCTTTTTCAATTTTTTCCGGTCAAGGGCCCATTCCTCCTTCAGACCTCTATCCCTAATTCCCTTTATAATATCATTCATCAAGTTTTTTCGCGGCCTTCCCCGTTTCCTTTTTTTTTATTTGTTTCATAATTAAATGTGATTTTGAGTATTCTTCCATCATTCATTGTTTTAACATGACCATACTAGATTAACTGATTTTTTTGAATATTATCTAATATGGTTTCCTTTATTTTCATCATTTCCTTGATTCTTTCATATCTTATTTTTTCTATTCTTGATATCCTGTATAATCTTCTTAGGGCATCCATTTCTACTGCCGCTAATTTCTTTCTCTCTGTCTCCACAATTCTCCTTCCTTCTACTCCATATGACAATATGCCCTTTACAATAGAGTTGTATATATTATACTTTCTTTTCCTAGAGATCTCCTTACTCCACCAATGTAGCCGAGAGGTTCTGCTCTCGAAGCTGGTAGACGGGAGGTGCTGGGTTCGAACCCAATCGCGCCCGTCGGCCTAATCGTTTGGAGTTTTCGTGGTTTTCTTCGAACCTTGGACTTCCAAGCGTTAATACGGGTTAGGTTCCCTTAGAAAGAACCCCACGAAGGGCACCCCCCCCCCCTTAGGGCCTTTATCCCTCGTGTTGATAATTGGCCGTCATAAACACAACCAACCAACGAACCTTACTCTACCAAACAGAATTTAATAGTTTTACAGCTTTTCGCCCCTGACAAATTCTGTATTTAATTTCCAGTGAGTCTTTTCCTTCTCTATTAATGTCTACTCCTAGATATCTATAATGCTCACAGCTTTCTATTTTTATGTTGTTATTTAGATTATATTAGACATTCACTTGTAAAAATAAATACTGGAATTCACTTAGAATTCTTACTTGAATCTTCTATTTGGCATATAACGGCTTTTCGTTCTTCTTGTTGATATAAAAACTATGGGACCATCAACCTCACTCGCTACTTAAAAAAAGAAATCTTCCTTACACGAGAATATCGCTTCATATCTTGCGATTTCTCCATTTTCCTCTGTTTATGCTTTTTCTTTTTATATGATAGAGTACATCGATTAATTAATTTCTTTAGTTTGTTAAGTTGCATTGTTGAGGATATTTATTATCCCACATATATTTTCGAGATTTAAATAAGCATTTATAATTGGTTAAGAGGAAGGCTAATGTATATCTATTGGCTCTTCAGTTTTATATACAGAATTTATTATTCCCTCAAGACAAGTAATATACTTAATATGTCACGGCAATTCAACCACATTGATCTTATAATGTACTTGTACACATAAATACTGGTATTCACTTAATATTCTTACTTGAATCTTCTATTTGGCATATAACAGTTCTTCGTCCTTCATGTTGATATAAAAACTATGGAACCATCAACCGCACTCCATACTTAAAGTATACTTAAAAGTAAAATTTTTTTTAAGCGACCGAATCCTTCATGAGAATATCGTCTCATATCTTGCGATTTCTCCACGTTCCTCGGGCTATGCTTTTTCTTTTCATATAATAGAGTACATCGATTAATTAATTTCTTTAGTTTGTTAAGTTGCATTGTTGAGGATATTTATTATCCCACATATATTTTCGAGATTTAAATAAGCATTTATAATTGTTTAAGAGGAAGGCTAATGTATATCTATTGGCTCTTCAGTTTTATATACAGCATTTATTATTCTCTCAAGACAAGTAATATACTTAATATGTCACGGCAATTCAACCACATTGATCTTATAATGTACTTGTACACATAAATACTGGTATTCACTTAATATTCTTACTTGAATCTTCTATTTGGCATATAACAGTTCTTCGTCCTTCATGTTGATATAAAAACTATGGAACCATCAACCGCACTCCATACTTAAAGTATACTTAAAAGTAAAAATTTTTTTAAGCGACCGAATCCTTCATGAGAATATCGCCTCATATCTTGCGATTTCTCCACGTTCCTCGGGCTATGCTTTTTCTTTTCATATAATAGACTATATCGATTAATTAATTTCTTGAGTTTGTTAAGGGGCTACTTCACTAACCTGAAAAGACTCGCCCGCTAATGCTAATCCTATGGAAGCTATCTCGTTTGCATTTTAATATTTTTAAACGATTTTTTTTTGCATTGGATAGGTGAGATTGATCTCTACATCTGCTCTTTTTTACTTTTACGATTTTGTTTGCAGATTTTTTCCAAGAGGATGCTTTTACTTTCAAAACCGGTTCCGAAAATGAAAGTATCCTAATTAAAAATATCTGTAAACAAAATCGAAAAAGTAAAAAACGCCCTTTATACAGATAGATCTCAGCTAGCCAATGCAAAAAGAATTGTTTAAAAATATTGAAATGCAAACGAGATATCTTTAAAAATTTCTTTTATAGGATTAGCATTAGTGAGCGGGTCTTTTCAGGAGACTGAAGTAGCTTCTTAAGGTGCATTGTTGACGATATTTATTATCCCACATATATTTCAGAGATTTATGCAGGCTATACACAGAACAAAAGACCTTCTTGTATTACAAATTAAGAAAAACTAAAATCACTCATTCACCGTACCTCGCTGGGTCATGTCTCTGCTCATAAAGGTATTTTTGGCAACGAGCTGGCTGGTGATCTAGCAAAACAAGCTACACAAAAACCTACCATAGACACACATCTCCCAGTGCCCCAATCATACGTCAAGAGGATCCTGAGATCCAGGATTCTGACGTCATGGCAGGAGTTCTGGGACACATCAACAAAGGGCAGGCACACACACGAACTCATTCCTAAAGTTTCTCTTCAACTTTACACGACCAGCTTTCTGACGGGCCATGGCCACTTCAAGGCCTACCTAGAGAGCCTTAAGTGCGGCTCTTCCAACCTGTGTGAGTGCAGTGAGGTGGGCACTGCAAGCCATGCCTACTTCCACTGTGAACTCACACGACGCTGGCACTTAAAACGCCCGGCATCTCCACCAGAAGGCTGGCTCCATAATATACTTACATGCACCCTCCTACTAAACAAACTAAAACACTTCCATAAACACCTTTTTGAAATTTCTATACTAACTACGTAGCCTGGGCATGCAACAGTTTCAGCTGCCCCTTGTCGCACATTCATCCGCCCCTTGTTGCATAGGGGATCTGTTCCCCTTTCGGAACGAATCTTGTTTTGTAATTTTTTTCACCTTCCTTCTCTTACCTGCCCCCTGTCGCGTTAGGTTTTTTTTTTCACCTGGCAGGTGCGGCCCTGACACGGGATTTTATATACATACCGCCCACTGTCGCGATTCTGGCGGCTTCAGCTCTGGCTAAAAACTGTATTTTTTTAAAAGACTTTAATAAAGGCGACCTGGAGGGACACTATGCTCTACAGACTTGGTTTCCCTGTCTGAGCTGTCCCTCTTAGGCAATCAAAAAAGCATTTATAAAAACAAAGTTTCTTTTGCTGCTACTGATTTTACTGATTTTTGGAAATGTTTCCGATTCATTTTTATAGTGTATTAATCTATTTACTCAACAGGTTTTTAACGAATGCATGTTTTTCGGATGTTCTCCATTATAAAATAAATATTTTAATCTTCAACAAACATGTTTCACAGACAAATTTGAAAAATCAACAGCATTAACATTAACATTAAAATTAATATTATTTTGTTATTCTTGCATGTATAAGTTCAATCACGCAGTTGGAAATGTTTAATTGAGAATGGACAGCATGCATAAAAGCGGTGTTCCACTTTGAGAAAACGGACAAATACAGTATAAAAACTACTCGAAAACGTTTCCGAAAATCAAAGTCAGCAAAAGAAACTTTGTTAGCAAATAAATAAATAGAATGCTAAATTCATCTTTAAAAAGTTAAACTTAAAATTACACTATGTGCAAATTACTTAAAAGATGAAAAAATATTTAAAATGGTTTTTAATTACTTTAATATCCTTAGTATTTTCAACTATATACATAGCCTTCTTCAGAGAATATAAAAATACCGTGCAATTAATTCACAAAATTATCCGTGAATAATAGAAATTATTACTAAAGAAAATATTGTTTGTATAATTCGTTTTATCCTACAACATACGCAGAATTTGGTTCAGTTTGCTTAAAGAATCATAAAAAACGTAATATTTCACTTCCCCCTACATCCATATTTTTATTTTCCCAATGTTTTCTGGATCTAAAAATTGACTTTCACTTTCACTCCTTTCGACACCAACTACGCAAAATTTGAAAATAAGACGCTTGTATTTTTGTGTTCTCTGACGAAGGCTATGTATATAGTTGAAAGTACTAAGGATATTAAAGTAATTTAACACCTTTTTAAATATTTTTTCATATTTTAAGTAATTTGCACATAGTGTAAGTTTGAGAAACTTTGTTTTTACAAATGCTTCTTTAAGTCTCGAAACTTCTTCGATTTCTGAGGCTTTTAAAATATAAAAATGCTTTTCTGAATTTTGGGTGAATCGGACAGGTTAATGTATATTTTCGTTGGTGGTTATAATTATATTTTCCTAAATCAAGAAACATTTGTCTTTTTTTGCAGTGTGCTACATAAAACCATCTATATGCCATTGTAATCTATACACAAATTGGCTTTTAAAATATAATTTTAAACTACTTTGTGGGAAGATTTTTTTTAACCTAATTTTTCTATTGTTCTTATTTGTTGACGTATAAACTGTTATTATTTTAAAGAATATGTAATCTTTATCACTAATTTTTACACCAGAAACATTTCTGGGACTTGGAAAGTGTTTGTTTTTATGGCAAATTATTGTTTTTGTTTGGTAAAAACTTTTCGTTTAGTGTTTCTTTTCTTTTTTCTTTTCTACTGAACATTTGTTGACACACGTACAGAAAGTTGTTACTCTTTTATATCTTCTGAAATAGTGTAAGGAAAAAATCATGTATTGTTTTAGCCTGGTAATTGACCAACGTTTTTTACTTCTTAATTTCTGTACAGTGTACATCCGTATAAATGATACGGAAAAGTTTATATCTACACGCCTAATAATGTTAGAAACATGCTCCTGAGCATTACTCTACTTTTTCATCTTACATTTTATTTAGAGAAATAATTCTTTTCCCTTTTGTTGCCAATTTAAAAACGCATGTAACTTTTTTGTGTATTTTAATTAATAACAATAAATTCTACATGGATTATTACTTTATGTCTCGTTTGAGAAAATACTTTCGTGGTTTTGAAGAATGAAAATGTTCTAAAACAAATATTTATTTCAAGTCTTTGGATGAGAATATATACTATATTATTAAATGAAATATATTGAAAATATAATTACCGTAACTTCCGGCGTATAATCCGCGGATCAAACAATCATTTTTTGACCCATAAATTTCTTAAAATAAAATGTAGCTTTTTAGATTGCGATAAATATTTGGCTTCAATTACTAAATAAAATTTTTGGGTCCAAACAGAATTGTTTGATCCGCGGATTATACGCCGGAAATTACAGTACTTAAATATTTGAGTAGTCATCTAGCTTTATATCAAGTTACTATAATATGTACTAGATATTAAATGGAGGGAAATGTTACATGTAATGCACATAAGTACTAAAGATTTAGATCGTTAAAAATATTTTGAAGTTTTAAATAAATTATACAGGGTGTCCACTCTCAACGGTGTCCAGTGGTTAATTCCTAAACCTATGTTACAACCTTTCGAACATAATGAAATTTATATGCATTTATGAAGTGCACTAAAATATACGTTCTGTAGAATATGCAGTGCAAAGAATATTTATTATTAATTTACAGGATCGGCCACTCAAAGAATTCCGTTACATAATGGTGTCGCGGGAAACATTGTTTTCGGCGTATTTTAATTACGTTAAAATATTTCACCTACAATGAAATTGATGAATGTTGCTGAAGTTTACTACAAGTTGCTTCCTGTATAATAGAAAGTGCATAGTATTTACAGGGACACACAAAAGATTTCGGATATATCGGTCACCCGCAAGAAAAGTGACACATCTCGCAAAAATTAATTTTGTGTTTTATTCCACTAATAGGCCTGCCATAGGTGTGCCTTGTTTCACAAACAGTTTTATAAGAGTAGTTATACGGAAAATCCCTTTACTAAGCTATATCTCCATTTGCGCCCACAGACGAGAGGTGGATTGTGTGGGGAGGTAAAATTACCCAATCTTTCAAACCTCACCCTACGCCTTTATTCTTAAGGGTTTTATGCTTTTATGCACTTTTTTATTCCTGCATCCAGAGCTAAGTGCTGTAATTTCATCCCATAGTAAAATTATGCAAATTTTCTTTTGCCTCTCCTATGAAATTTACTTTTGTCGACATGTGTCACTTTTTTTGCTGGTAAGCGATATGTACTATACTGTATCCGAAGTATTGTATATTGGTGATGATTGCTGGAAGTGTTACAGTGAAACCTCCCTGTGCGACCACCTCCCTGAATGATCATTTTTTCATGGAACGAAATTTATTCCCAAAACCTCAATACTAATTTTACCTCCATTCAGAGACCATCCCAGTTGAACTCCCTTCATGAGCGACCCATTTCTTTGAAGAAAATGAAACAAATTCCGTTTTTTCCGGTCGCTTGAAGAAGGTTTTATTAGAAAAATAATTCCGGAGAGCGCATTATTCATCAAAATTCTAAACTACGTTTAGAATTTTTATTTATTCCGGTAACTTTTAAGTGTTTAATCCCCTTTGTACTTTTTAAGCAATGAATTTAACTCTGATGACAAACTAAGAATGACGGTCAATAAACTCCCCTGGCCTATTCTGTCAGGAAACTCTCAAAGAAACAGATAAATTAATGAAATCGTCATTATTTATTCCCGTCCCCCCAAAAATTGCATTTATTTACTGAACTTCGAAAGGACTTGAAAATAAAAGTTATAAAAGATAAAACCGTAAAATCAAAGCAAAAGTTAATGTGTTCATTTTTCTAAATTCTGCAGTAATTAACTTATGTAATTAACTTTTGTTTTGATACTTAAATTTTTATATTTTTTCCTAATGTGAAAAAATTTTTTTAGTAACATTAATTGTTACTTTTTTTTCTACAATTAAAATCTAGATTTAGACATGACTTCCATTAAGAGACCACCTCTCGCAGCGACCAATTTTCATTGGAACGGAACGTGGTAGCTTTAGGGAGGTTTTACTGTATTTAGTTGTGATATGGGTTTTTAAATAAATTTTTCCACATTACGTTGTATGTATAAATGCTCAGATATACAGTAGATCAGATACAGGGTTACACAAAAGAATTCGTAAGGGTTACTGAGTATAAGCGAAAATAGCTTAAAGGTGGGTTTTAAAGGAGTTATGTATTTTTACGCTGAATTACATTTAGTATACTAAAATATGTTTGTATATACAGGGATGTGATATACAGGGCCACGCAAAAAATTAGATACATGGCCGTCTATGGATGATAATTTCTGGAAGTGTGATTTCAGTAGTTTTAAGCGTGTTTTAGTCATAATTTTAGCTAAATAGTGGGGTGTATATAAATATAGTAGATAAAATACAGGATTGTACAAAAGTATTCAAATGTGCTTCAGTCTATTAGTATAATTTTCTGAAAGTTAAATTTCAACCTGTTATGAGTTTTTAACACTTTCCAATATAGTTGAAAAGTGTTTATGAGTTCGGCTTGTCTGTCCGTTTGTCTGAACTCTAATTTGCGTTAATATAGTTGGATTGCTCTATGTTATTAAGAGTTACAATACCTTTTTTTTAATGCTTTTTCAGAAGACTGTTAGTATCTTTGAAAATAAAAATTAAATCAATCCAAAAGAAACCATTAGTCATGAAAAAATTTCTAAATCCTTCCAAAATTACTTCCAGATAAACTTTTCAAATTACACAAAATTTTTACAATATTTCATGACTTATCCATGTTTAATTTAAAACCGTTTTTCATTCCATCACATTTTATGTCTCAGCGAATGTTGATGTGGACGAGAGTAAAAGTAAAGGACAAAATACTTTTCAAATTAGCTTAGACTACTTTGATTTTTTGTTCACTTTTCCCCGCTGTTATATGCTTCTAAAAATTGTAATAGAAAATATGATTTTTTGTTAATCTAAAATTTTTATAAAATGTCGGATATTTTTTTGAAAATGCTTTTTACAAAAGATATATAAAATAATTGTCAATGCTTTTGAAAATCTAAAATAAATAAAATTAAATAAACGCGAATAATCATTGGACCTCCAAAAATTTTTAAAAATTCCTAAAGTAACTTCAAGTTAAATTTCTCAAATTACACAAATCTTTTACAGTCTTTTATGACTTTTTCATGTTTAATTTGATGGCTTATTTCCTTCCATCATATTATATTTCTCAGCAAAATTTTATGTCGACGAAAGTGAAAGTAGCGACAAAATATTTCTCAAATAAGATTGCTAAATATTTTTGTTAATTTTTTCCCGCTGTTTTATGCTTCTAAAAATTTTAATAGAAAATATGATTTTTTTAATTCCTAAAATTTTTATAAAAAGTTTTTTTAAAAACAGTTTTTACAAAATTCAAGTGAAGTAATTGTCAGTACATTTGAAAATATAAAATAAATAAAGTAAAATAAATCCGCAAATGATCATACATACTATAAACATTTTGAAGTCACTTCAAGTTAAACTTCTCAAATTACACAAATCTTTTACAATATTTCTTGACGATTTATTCATACTTAATTTGACAGCTTATTTCCTTCCATCATATTATATTTCTCAGCAAAAGTTTACATTGACTTGAATGATGGTAGAGACAAAATACTTTGCAAATAAGCTTGCTTAATACTTTGTTTTTTTGTTCATTTTTTTTTCGCTGTTTTATGCTTTGAAAAATATTAATACAAAGTATCATTTATTATTCCTAAGAAATTCTGCAAAAAAATCTGATATTTCTTGATACTATTTTATCTAACTTTATTCATGCACGTAAAGATGGAATTTTGTATTTGATATTTTACTCATTTCCTGACGTGCTAGAGTTTTAGAAATTATGTACAGTCGTGAAAAAAAAAGTAAACACCCTCTACTAACTCCCCAACAAATTATCGTAGACGAAAGTTACTGGTACCGAACGATTGGAAATAAAGTCTACTTTTAAGTGACGTATACAAAATTTGTTTAGGGGCCATCTACATATTAAAACGAATCCAAACTTAATTTTTTTCAATAGTAATACCCAATTTTAACGAGATATTTCAAATCTTTGGTTCAAACTATGCCTAGACACCAAATATCAAGTCATTTGTATGATAAGTTTTTGAATTATAAACATTCAAAATTTAGTGCTTCTAATGTTAAATTACATTTTCATATTTTTATTTATAACTTCTGAAATTATGATCCTATTGTTTTAATTTTTTGTGTAGCAATAATACTAATATACCCAAACATAAATACGCTGAATTTGCAATTTTTATAATTTTCTGATATGAATTATGAATTATGAAATAACATTAAAAAAATTATGAATTGCAACCTACAATTTTTTTGATCGATTCAGATTTATTAAATCCTGCTTTATGGAAATCCTAAATTTCACATTTTTCTTCCAAGTAGTTTTCGAATTATGCTTAAAAAGCGGCAAAATGATGGTTTAAGGGGCCGTTTATGATAGAAGTGATTAAATATTTTGAAATTTCTTATGCTGTCCAGTAATCTAACAGGCTTAATTTACTGCTTAAGGTGCCTTGGTCAAGAAGGGAGCTCTCTCGGTTAACAATCGAGTACCGAACTTCAGTTTGGATACAGCCCTTAAAATACGCTCGTTTTAAGATAACAAATTTCTAGGAAACGTATGGTACGAATTGCATAAAAATTTGTTTTTAGACTAATTGAAGGGTGTAGAGTTCATTTATGCTGTCAGAATTGTGTACTGCTGTTGAAAAAACAAACAAAGTTATGGTTCGTTTTAATATGTAGATGGCCCCCTAAGTAAATTTTACATACATCATTTAAAAGTAGACTTTATTTCCAATCGTTCGGTACCAGTAACTTTCTTCTACGATAATTTTTTGAGGAGTTAGTAGGGGGTGTTTACTTTTTTTTACCACGACTGTACACTGTATTATGTATGTTAATTATGCATGTATGATGTGTTTCCGATGACAGTGCAACATATTAATAGTTTTAGATATTAATTATAAATTAATAGAAAAAATTTTAAGGCATTTATACGTTAGCTGGGTGCAGGTAATAAATCGTCTAATATTCTTTAGTATAACATTACAACAATAATGGAGTTAATAATGCACCAAAACACGCTCTCTAAGATAGCCCCATTTGCTGTGAAACTTCAACAGTAGAAAGTGAAATAGAAATAGAAAATAAAGTGTCTAATGTATATTCTTATGTACGCTTTTATCAATTAACCCTTTGCATTCGAAGTTTTTTTTCATTCGCATTACCAGTAACTCGAAGCCATTTTAGTTATGTCTTATTATTTTTTTTAATTTTTTATGAATACAAATGTTATGATATATATAAAAAAAAATTATAAAATTATTACATTTTGTAATCGTCCAAAGTGTGATACCTCTCGAAGCAATTGGTAATATGTAATCTTGGCTTTTCTAGACAGGTATCACAAAATTATTTGCATTGTCTCCGTGGCGGAGCCCTCGAGTTTAAAGACAAATTTTAAATGGCTCCTCTCCGGAGCCCTCGAGTGCAAAGGGTTAATAACTTCATAATCTAATTAATATGATTATATATTGAGAAAACAACTTAAAAATCTAGAATATATAGTTTAAATAAGGTCTTTTCTTTATTTCCTACCGCGATATCTTACAAAAAAAGAAACAAAGCGAAATGAAAAAAATTAAAAATAAATTCACTATACTCGTGCTCTCTACCAAGCTCAAAGCAAAGAGATGAATTTTCTTTAATTGGTATCCCACGTCAAATTAACGTATAGCAAATGAATTATTTTTGAACTATATGAATAGCAATCATTAAACGAAGCCGGGTTTTTCGTAACGCTTTAGTGAAGGCTTATAATATGCGTCCTTTTTAAAACTTTTTAGCCCCGGTACGGTATGCTATTTCTTTCTCCCAGCTTATTTTGCGTCCAAAAAATAACGTTACCTTACAAAAGCCAGCAATAAACAAAGCAGATGTATCACTGTATAATCAAATATTCTATAGCATTTTAAACAATTTCTAAGCATCGCACTTTTTCAAATTTTATACCGTCGTATTGGAAAAAAAAGGTACTTTTAAATGAAATTTGTTTGAAAACTGCATCTCTATTTGTTTTTGAATTATTAATTTTTTTGTAGTTTTTAGCGACATTTATTTCCTTTTGGCAACTCAAGTACTCCATTTATGTAGAAAGTAAAGAAAAAAAAAGAGTTCCAAAATAGCAATTATATCTTCTTGTTGCCATTTCCCCATAAAAACTGAAAAAATGTAATGAAAATACATGCTATTTTGAGAAAAATATAAATGAATGATTTATGATAAAATATGGAGCTATTATAAACTATATTTAATTTTAAGTATCTATATTAATGCAAATGACGTCATTTTACATAAAATAAAAGCGTGTGCTTTAAGTCTTAAAATTGAAATGTGTTTTGCAGTAGAGTCCCGATTATCCGAGTCCCGCTTAACCGAGTTATTGTCTTCTGATGGACTGGTGGCTTCTATTATTATGAAACAGCCATTATAAATGAAGCGTTAGGTGAAGATGAAAGAGCAGCCGTAAAAAGTTAGAACCCTGATTTTCTGGTCAGAATAGAAAAAAAATCGCCATAATTTTTTTTGAAAAAAAAAAAAAAAAAAAAATATGGCCATTTCCCCCCCCCCCCCATTCTGACCAGAAAATCAAAGTTCTAACTTTTTACGACTGCTCTTTCATCTTCACCTAACGCTTCATTTATAATGGCTGTTTCATAATAATAGAAACCACCAGTCCATCGGAAGAAAATGAAGTAATGGAAATGCCGGGGGCGACACTAAATTCTGAAAAAGCAGAATTCCTGTTCTCTAGTTTTAATTTTATACTTATTGAAAATACTTTTTTCAAAAGTCAAGAGAAATAAAGAAATAAATGATTCTTTTAACTCATTACTTTTAACCACTGAATAAACGCTGTTTTATTTATGAGCGCCACAGACATGTAAAACCCCCACTAATATAGCTATTGTTGTATTGTGAATTATGATTATGAAAGATCCTTCATTATTCTCTATTGCTTGCATTTATTGAGAAGAAAGAAAAAGTTTTTGTATATTTCATATGTATTGTCATAAAGGAAATGGCAGTAGGAGATCAAATTCATCTTCTATTTATAGATCTTACGAAAGCATATGATAATGTTCCAATCGCAAAATTATGGAATGTATTAAATGAAATGGCCATAAATCCAAGTATTATTACAGCAATTCAAGAACTTTACAGACAATCAAAAACAAAGATTAAAATAGGCCAAAGATTATCAAAAGGTTTTATAACAGATAAAAGACCCAGACAGGGATGTTGTATCTCCCAAACACTTTTTAAAATTTATGTTGAAGAAGCATTGAAAATGTGGAAGGAAAAATGCAGAGGAATGAGACTTAACACGAATGGAACGCCAATTTTTACTCTACAATTCGCAGATGACAAAGTTATAATTGCAAAAAGTAAAAATGATTTAGAGGAAATAACGGTGAAAATTAAGGAAGAATATGAGAAATGGGGACTTCATATGAACGTCAACAAGACCAAATACATATATATAGGAGGAAATGAGACAGACCTAAATCTAAATAATAACCTAAAAATAGAAAGTTGTAAGCATTATGGATATTTAGGTGTAGACATTAATAGAGAAGGAAGAGATTCACAGGAAATTAAATACTGAATTTGTCAGGGGAGAAAGGCTGTAAAACTATTAAATTCTATTTGGTGGAGTAAGGAGATCTCTAGGAAAAGAAAGTATAATATATACAACTCTATTGTAAAGAGCATATTATTATATGGAGCAGAAGGATGGAGAATTATGGAGGCAGAAAGAAAGAAATTAGCGGCATTAGAAATGGACGCCCTAAGAAGATCATGAAGGATATCAAGAATAGAAAGAATAAGAAATGACAGAATCAAGGAAATGATGAAAATAAAAGGAACCATATTAGATGATATTAAAAAAAAGCAATTAATCTGGTATGGTCATGTCAAAAGAATGAATGATGAAAGACTACCCAAAATCCATTTCAATTATGAAACAAACAAAACAAGAAAAACGGGGAAGACCACGAAAGAACTGGATGGATGATATTTCAAAGGCAATGAGGGATAGAGGTCTGGAAGAGGAATGGACCCTTGACCGGAAAAAATGGAAAAAGACTCTTGTAGATTCTTTGGATGGCGGCATCTGACGCCATAAACCGAGTTTATATATATATATATATATATATATATTAGACTTCCATCTAAATTTAATGTTAAATCTATTATCAAACAGTTTACACATGATATTGATATTTTTATTTATAAAATTTCTATCTCTTATAATAAGCCTATTGAATATTTTAATCAGTGGAAAATATTAGTAATTGAAAAATTAACTATGGCTTTAAAAAATAATATGGCTGATTTGGTTTCTATTAATACACAGCATATTTTCCAACAATTTACTAAATTACAAAAAAACTACGTTATTACATATGTAGACAAATCTCCTAATAATTATGCTATTATTTGTAAATCTTATTATCACCAACTTCTTACAAATTGTATTTCTTCTAATAAGTCATTTAAAAAAACTAATGAAAATGTAATTGTAAATAATCGTAAAATTCGAAGTTTTTATAAACTATTAAATATTTTATCTACTAACTTTAATTATCCATATTTAGTTCTTATTCCCAAATTTCATAAAACTCCAATTAAATTTAAGACTGTAACTATTGGTTGCAATACATATAATAATAAAGCCAATAAACTTCTCTTAAAAATTCTTAATCAATTATATGTACTTACTACAAACAATGATAATACACATTGTATAAAAAATAGCTATCAACTTGTCAATATTTTAAAAAATCTTCATTGTGTTTATAATATAACGACATATGACTTCAAAGATCTTTTTAATAATATAGACCTATTAGATTTACATAAAATTATAAATGCATTATTTAAAAAGTATTATAAAAACTGGAATTAACATCTAATATTGATATTGCATATTTTAAATCTTTAACTAACTTCATTATCTATAATAATTATATCTTGCAAGATAACACTTTATATTTACAGCATGTCGGTATACCACAAGGCGGTTGTACATCCAGTTTACTCTCAGACTTATACTTATATCATTATGAACGTAATTTTACTAATAATAATCTACATTTATATCGTTATATTGATGACATAATTTTAATTGATACTGATCATTCTGCAATTACTCCATTTCCAGTAGATTATCCCACTAATTTGGAATTAACGGAAAACCTTTTATCTAACAATACAATTAACTTCTTAGATCTTAAAATTACAATAAAAGACAACAAAACAATCACAGATTTATATGACAAACGTAAAGAATTTAAATTCAAAGTTAATACATTTACAAATTTTAAATCTTGTCTACATCATTCTGTATTTCGAAATTTAATACTTAATCATTTATATAGAATAAAATGTTTATGTTCTTCTCCTCTAATTAACAATAATATTAAAAACTAATTTATGATGCATTAAATCATGGTTTTCCAAAAAAATTCATATATTCATTAATATACAATTAGTATTTTTCTTACATGATCTTTTAAAACAAATTAACACATGCGTAAACAAAATTACAAAAAAATTATAAAATAAAAAAATCTCTATAAAAAAATAAAAATTGTAAAATAACATAAAAAAATTATTATAGGTTGGATGGGTGGGTAGATGTTAGAGTACGGAGGAGGGTGTTGTTGTCTGGATAATACGCAATGGTTAATTTATATATATATATATAAAAAAAATGGGGCCTTTGTATTATTACTATATTTTTAATACGTATTTTATAAGGATGTTGATTTGATATTTTATATGTAATTGGTGAATTTCATTAATTATTAGCTTTATTATTGTCTAATCGTATTTACAATCATTTGTTATAAATTTTAATTTAATAAGGACAATATCATATTAATTACTAATAGTATGCCATTTTTATAGTGATTAATATACATATAAGTATATTTAATATAAATAAAGTTATACTGTATGGATTAAAATTGGGTAATTATATTTATTATTATTCCTCTATTCTTATTAATATTTTAATATTTATTTATTTTCACCTAGTGTTATATAATTTATTATCGGTTTATTGTTTTTGAATGTCCCGCATTCATACTTTTAGGATTTTTATGGATGCATAAAATAATCCACACACTATATTTGTGCTTTTTAGGTAATTGGAATTTAAGTATCAGTTCACCTTCTTTATACTCCCATATGTTTTTTATTTCCTGTTCATTTTATAATTATCTTATATATAATAGTTTTTGTTAAAGATTTTTATATTTTTAATAATTATTTATATTAATTATTAATGAATTTATTCTGTTTTATAGCATATAGCTATATGCTATATTTTATCCATGTTCTAGAATTATTTAAATTCTTAGTGTAGTTTAAATAAATTTGCTAATAGAATATTTTGTATGCTTTTTAAAATTTTATTAACAATAGTTTTTTTTTTTTTTTTAAATACATTGTGTGGTTTATATTCAGTTTATAATTATCTATATATAAGGATATTTTTGGTTTTGCTGTTAATAAAACAATTGTTACATTCAATTGCTTACAACTGAAGCAAGTCTTTTGACAATTAAATCATAAAAGTAATACTAGATGGCAGCACCACAATTTGTGTTTTTTTTTCGATAAGTTCTAGATTTACTTCTTCCAGGTACATTTCAGTTATAATTTACTACACCAGGGGGAATTTTTAGCTAAATTTTGACGATATTGTTTAACGGTTTTTAATTAATTTAATAGTGCATTTTAATTATGTAATTACTTTCTATTTATATTATTTTATATTATATTAAAAGTTATTTAACATTTATTTCAATATGTATTAACTGCATCCTATGGTTTCAATTACTGTGATTTCTTAACTGTTTTATTAACCTTAATCTTTACGATATGGGTGCCATGTGCGCGTGGATTTATTCTAAAATATAAATCGGTATGGTGTTTATTATTTCATTTTATATCCTATAAATATTTAAATAGGTATTATTGTTTTTTCCATTTCATATTATTTGTTTCTATTCTGTTTTCATTTTTAATCAATTCACTTGATTTTAATGGTTGTTAGGGCACAGGGGAAAATAACTTTTAGCTTTAGCTTATTTTTCCCACAGAAAACAACCATTTTGCTTATATCATTGAATTCTGTGCCCTTGAAAACGTAATTCAATATATAAGCATTTCCATTATTTGTCGGTGTCCACTTTCTTATTTTTCTTCCATAATAATTCTTATAAATAATTTAATCTTTTTTCTTTTTATATACTTACAGCTTTAATTCATAATATTACGGTTTTTGATGGTGGTAGGTTATGTTTAATTATTGGTTATATATATATATATATATATGTATTGAAAATTTGTGTATGACAGTACGCAAGCATATTACAGATGAGTTCGGTTTCGTATTTCGGAACCCGAGTCCGATGATTTTAAATCCGAAAAAATATATGTCATCCGATCCCGATAACGAAAGCACACAGTAGAAAATTGTTTATAACGTTTTAATATCATGTCAAGATAATTTTCTCATTTAAAAATAACTTCATATATAGAAATAACTATTTATTCTAAAACTCCCTCATGACAATGTTACGTGTCTCTAAAAATCTGTGTAAAAGAGTAAATTTGTTAATTATATCCAACCACTGCAGAAATCTGCTAGACGTCACAATTCTTATCCTTTTAAAGTATCACTGCACAACTATAGCAAGGAGAAATGAGTTGTGTTTTCCATTCATTCTGGAAAAGGATTTCAAGCAGAAAGCGAGGATTGACAAGCGTCGCACGGTTATTTTATGTTGCTAACACTGACTGTTCAAAGGCCAGGGCTTAATTTGCGCCGGAGCTCAGCTCCGGTATTTCTCTGTTTTTAGTAAATATTTAAATACTAGAATGACGTGTTTGCATTTTCAAAAGAATGATATAGCATTGCATTATAAAAAGAATTATGAAGTAATAAATTTTATCTTATAAAAACAACCCATTTTTTATTGAAACTTGCAAGAAAGAACTTCACTCACAAAATTTGAAGAACTGTTTCACAAAAAACATGCAAATCATTACTAATAATGCTATTTAAAACATATTGACAATTAACTTTCGCCTTCCTTCATTGCATTTAAAAAAATCAATAACCTTCAATTTCTTATAAATCAGAAGAAAAAAATAAATAACATTCCTTCACGGATTAATTGCCGATAGCTGGCGCCAAAATAATAATTATATAACTTAATTTTTAAAAAGTTCAACTCGGATTAAATCCCGATTTTTTAAAAACATGCATAAAGAAACCTGCAATAAATTTTGATCATTAAAAATGATCTTTTATCACTTAAGTAATTCGAAATATTAATTGCATTAACAGATTTTTTTCTCAAATTCTTTTATTAAATTACAAGTTTATTTTCCCTACAAAATATGAAATTTTATTTGCATTGATATATATATATATACACACACACACACACACATATATATATATATATATGGATGTTGATTTGATGTTTTATATGTAATTGGTGACTTTTCCTCTTTTTTTTATTTCATATTAAATTTAACTTATTTAATCAAATTTAATATTAACTTATTTTTAATTTAGTTTACTCAGGACAATATCATATTAATTAATAATAGTATACCATCTTTTTAGTGATTATTATGCATATAAGTTTATTTGATATAACTATTGTTATACTGTATGCATTAAAATTGGGTAAATAGTTTATATTATTATTCCCCTATACTATTTAATATTGTTTTATTTTCAACTTTGTATTCCATGATTAATTATCGGTTTATATATCTGATTGTCACAATCATATTTTTTTAGTTTTTTTATGGCTAATATAAGGATAATTCACACACTATATTTTGTGTTCTTTAGGCTTTGGGAATTTTAGAATATGACAATCTTGTATAAACATCCTTTTTTTATTTATTTATTTTATATTTAATTAATTAATTAATTTTTTTTTCTTTCCTGTTCATTTTTTTATGTAATGTTAAATATTAAGACTTTTATATATTTTTATAATATATAATTTATTTTATTTTATAGCATATAGCTATATTCCATGTATTATCAAGTTTTATTATATATATATTTTTTAATTTCTCAGTGTAGATTTAATGGTATGGTAATAGAATATATTGTAAGCATTTTATTAACATTTAATTTATTAAATTTTTTTGAATAATGATTACAGTATGGTATTGTTTATATTAGGATGTGTGTAGGAATGCAGTTGATATATTTTAATTTCGTTAGCATGTATTAGGTTCTTCTTTTAGTGACATTTGTATAATAATAATTGTTTTTAAAATAAAATAATAGATGGAAGCACCATAATTTTTTTATTTTTAATGCTTCTAATAAAGTAATAATTTTAAATTTTTACACCAGGTGGTAATTAACGCTGAATACTGGCAATGTTGTAAAATTGTTATTAAACAATTTAAAATTGTTTTTAGGTATTATAAATAATGTAATTATTTTTTATTTATATTACATTAATTATATTTATCGCGGTGTTTCAACATTGATTAACTGACTCCATGGGTTTTAATTTCTGCGTTAACTTAACTGTTTCATTCACCTTAATCTATCATGCTTTTTGGATTCCATGTGCGGGAATATATTTTGAAAATCTACTGGGACTAATTCGGTATGTTTTGTAAGATTTCTATTGCTATAGATTGAATATTTAATGGGTTGTAGTTTTTTTTTTAATTTCATGTCATTTGATTATGTTCTGTTTTCATCTTGGGGCTATTCCTTTGGTTATATATTGGTTGTTTGAGTACAGGGGAATTTTTTTTTCAGCTTATAGCTTTTTTCTCACAGAAAACAACCGATTTGCTTATATCATTGAATTCTGTACTCTTGAAAACGTAATTCAATATATAAGTTTTTCAATTTTTTTTTCGGAATCCATATTCTTCTTTTTTTTTTTCTTCCATGTTAATTCTTGTAATTAGGTATAAGGTACTTTATTTTATACAGACAGTTCTATATTGTTGGTTTGTGGCACTTTGTTGTCAATCATTCACAATACTGCGGTTTTTGATGATGGTCGGTAATGTTTAATTAATGGTTATATATATATATATATATATATATATATATACACTACACGGCATTATATATTCCTGATAGTCTAATTATATTTTATAAGAATACTATTCATTTTTTTCCCAATGTCTTCAGAGTTCAAAGAATTTCAAAAGAAACTTTTTTTATTTTAACTACCGATAGATGGCGCCAACAAAGCATAAAAGTTCACAATGAATGCTATACAAACGAATGTTTACTTATGGAGGGAGAGATTGAGCTAACTAATTTCAACTGAAGTTATCTCAGAATACATACATAATTGAATGTAAGTCATCTCTCAAATGTTAATTTACTTTGAATAATCCTTCTAAAAATGTTAGCTTTTATGAAGTTTTGATCGAAAAAATTATTTTGAATAAAAAATGGCCGAATGGAATATGATAAAGCGAAGTGGGGGCCCGGATGAGTTCACTCCGGAAGTGTTGTACACTTAGCACTATTATATATATAATTGGTCGGAATTCACCGGAGCTCATAAATACAGGGCTCCGGAGCCCAGTGCAATAGCGTTTTTTTTATCATAAACGCTGCCCATTTTAAGGCATATTTATTAATTCACTTTCATTTGTAAGTAGATATAATTGCCATGTATTATTATTCAGATAGAAAGTAACCGAGCAGTGTCTCCCCCTTTTCTATAAAAGCATCGAATCATTCCGATAACGGTGTCAAACGTTTAATTTAATCTGATTTTCAGGGACTCGCCACAAAAAATTTTAAACGGAAGGAATCGATTATAGTTTAAGATATGCATTTTTTTTAGGAAAATTGAAAAACGTTGTTCGATTCTTCAGCATATAAATATTAATTTCTGTAAATTTTATCCATGTTTTCATAAAAATGTATAGCTGGCTAGGTATTTCTTTTTTGTGTTAACACTATTTCCGAATCATAATTCTTACCATATTTTATCCCAGAATTCTGCAATTAATTAACATTAAACTTAGGCAAAGATTTCTATTCGGAATGAGTGATAACTAAAAAGTGAAATAGTTGACAGCTAAAGAGCTAAGTAGTATATGCTGATAGATATTTAAAATCTTTATTTCGCTAAAGTAAAAAAAAAAAAAGCAAGCTTTAAATTTTGCAAATAATGTATGAAATATAAATATGCAGATTGGAGTGACAGGGGTAAGGGGGCGGAGAAGGGGGTTTGGGTTGAGTTGGTTTGATTTTTGACGGCCAATTATCTACTCGAGGGATATAGACCCAGGGGGGAGAATGCCCTTCGTGGGGGGTCTTTCTAAGGGAACCTAACCCGTATTTACGCATGGAAATCCATGGTTCGAAGAAAACCACGAAAGCGGAGAGGGGGGCATGCTACGGTTGTTGGTATTATGGAATATTAGGGATCCAGTACATATTTTGTTAGAAATTAAGCCCTGGCAAAGGCTTCGGAATCCGATAGAATATTTATCCTTATATCCGATTAATAACAATTATATTTTCTTTCAAATTGATGTTTTTAAAAGGTTGTAAAACACTTTAAGGGGACCGGGGAAGCAAAGTTCAACCAAAAAATCGATTTTTACTTTTTTATATCATTAAATAGTTTAAACTTTTATCTTTCCAACGATATGTCACACACGTTTATATATAAAAAAATAAGTGTTGAAATTATTCATTCTTTCTAAGAATACTTCACAGCTTAATGGCCATTTAAATCTTTAATTGACTTTTTCTCAAAACTTGGATTTTTGTGTTTATGTTTCTTTTTATGAATATCTATTCAACTTAAGAACACAGATTTTTTTTAATACTTATATTATGTTATATTGTATACTTTAACACAGGTATTTAATAATTTGTTGAGAATTATTTGCTTTAGGCAGTGAAATCTTACCAAAAATGCTAATTTAAAAGTGACTTTGAATAATTAATTAATAATTAATTTTCAGTTTCACTTAGAAATAAAATGGCCCGTTAAAATACGTAAAAAATTTATTCTAACTACTCTGAAAAACTAGACCTCTTTCACCATTTCTGAGAAAAAGGTACATAAAGTTGGTGAATTTAACATGGCGGAGATAGGGCTTTCCCGGTCCCCTTTAGAAACTTACAACACGTTCTCGTTTCTTAAGTAGCAAGTTTTTTCTTGTCCCTTTTTCAATTTGTGAATAAATAAAATTATGACTTTGAGCCCCAACCCACCGATATGGAGATAATGTTAAGTGTGTGTTTAGCATAGAGGTAATTTAAAAATTGTAATTCTACTCCGTCGCATAAATAAAATCTATCAATAAGATCCATTTTTTCTCCTTTTGACATTGATTTTCTTTTGAAAACAACATTTTTATTGAGTTACATGTTTTCATTCTTTATTTGAAATGTATGAGCTTCCTTTGTCAATAAATGGGATTTAATTTCTTCGGAAACAATGATTTTATTGACAAACTTTCAATTCACTTAACAATTTTGACGTTGATGATTCAATGAAACACAACAAAAAAGTCGATTTTGTTTATAACAACTGCCTGTTTATAAGTCAATTAGCGTGTGAAGGGAAGTTGAACAAAATAGACAAAATTTATTGAAAATGTATTTCATTTTAAATTATATTTCAAAATGTCTTGCGCTTATTGACTAAGTGTTCTAGTTTTATTAATGTGTTAATATTTCATTACAACCTCCGCAGACTATGAACGTATAATTTCTGTAAAGAAAATTATATTTCAAAATGTTTTGTCGCTTATTAACTAAGTGTTCTAGTTTTATTAAAGTGTTAATATTTCATTACGACTTCCAAAGAATATTAACTTATTCTTTCTATAAAGAAAATTATATTTCAAAATGTCTTGTCGCTTATTGACTACGTGTTCTAGTTTTATTAATGTGTTAATATTTCATTACAACTTCCGCAGAGTATTAACTTATTCTTTCTATAAAGAAAATTATATTTCAAAATGTCTTGTCGCTTATTGACTAAGTGTTCTAATTTTATTAATGTGTTAATATTTTATTACAACCTCCACAGAATATTAACTTATTCTTTCTATAAAGAAAATTATATTTCAAAATGTCTTGTCGCTTATTGACTACGTGTTCTAGTTTTATTAATGTGTTAATATTTCATTACAACTTCCGTAGAGTATTAACTTATTCTTTCTGTAAAGAAAATTATATTTCAAAATGTCTTTTCGCTCATTGACTAAGTATTCTAGTTTAATAATTGTGTTAATATTTCATTATAACTTTCACAGACTATGAACTTATCCTTTTTATAAAGAAAATTACATTTCAAAATGTCTTGTCGCTTATTGACTAAGTGTTCTAGTTTTATTAATGTGCTAATATTTCATTACAACCTCCACAGAATATTAACTTATTCTTTCTATAAAGAAAATTATATTTCAAAATGTCTTGTCACTTACTGACTAAGTGTTCTAGTTTTATTAATGTGTTAATATTTCATTACAACCTCCAAAGGCTATGAACGTATTCTTTCTATAAAAAAATTATATTTCAAAATGACTTTTTGCTCATTGACGAAGTGTTCTAGTTTTATTAATGTGTTAATATTTCATTATAATTCTCACAGACTACGAACTTATTCTTTCTATAAAGAAAATTATATTTCAAAATGTCTTTTCGCTTATCGACTAAGTGTTCTAGTTTTATTAATGTTTTAATATTTCATTACAACCTACGCAGACTATAAACTTAATCTTTCTAATAGAAAATAACTATGTGTACAGTCCATAAACTTTGTTAAACTTTACTAGTATATAAGATGAGAGATGTCTAATGTGCATTGCTGGGTAAGGCTAGTACAGCTTTTGCCCTTGGGTTAGGCCTCCTCACCTAGTTGAACGTTGTTTACTTACAAATCATCTTTCACCAAATTGATCACTTCAAATTGGTGAAGTTTTGTTACAGCACTCTGAATGTGTTGACAAGCGTTTCATAATCTGTACTTGATGCACGAGTTTTCGTTCTTGTTTTCGAAACTGCGAAAGGAACTTCTTTACTTTACATTCATATTTTCACAATTTTCTTAAATAAAATGTATTATCAGTATTTCAGTGCCTCAGATATTGAAATATATATATATATATAGTATATATGTTTATATATTTCCTAAAGTACCTTTTACCCTTTTATATCCAAAATATCCGATATCATATCTCGTTCTTTCACTGTATTTTACATATTGCTCAAGTAGAAAATATCTTGTTTTAAAATTTTTCTGTAAAAACAGTCCTTGAATAGGCTCACTTTCTAAGGAAGATTTCAGTGACTTACTTGCTGCAAAATATGGTGAACATAAGTAGAAGTAAAGATTTATCCTACTTTTCATTTTAACAAGATAAATTCAAGATGCTTGACTACATTAAAAAAAATAGTTTATTTCCCCGAGAGCATTATTCGATTCAAGTTAACTGAAAACTTTCGTCTGAATATGTACACAGTCGAAAAAAAATAGAGATATAGAGGAGAAACGCATACATTTTAATTTCTAAATTGTCAATGATTAAAAACCAACAACAAAGAAACAGACATTCGACCGGAAAATATGTCTTCTTTCAATTTATGTTCAAAAACTAATCTTAGGAGGTTGTCTTCGATGTCGAAATTGTACCCAAACTCCAAAATCATCAATACCAATACCTGATTTTGACATCTTTGGCTCTTCCAGTAAATTTTACTACAGTAGACTAAACTGGATCTCAAACAGTCAAATAATTTAGGAATTATGAGGATTTAATAGCAATAAAGAGCAATAAAGAATTCGCACCGATTACCAGATATGTATAGCAATTGCTAAAAATGGATTTTTATTGAGTTATGTGTTTTTTAAATTGGATATTTTACATATCTAGATTCATAGTATGAAAAAAAAAGGGAAATTTCCTTAAAATATCCTGTTGGTGTGAGTTTGAGAACGTGCTTGATGCATGTTCTTTCATTCTTGTTTTATTACATGGAAGGTATTTCAAACCCATGTTTAGGAACCATAAAGCAGTATTTTGCATGATAGCACTGTAAATTAGTCGTTTATTTTGCCGTAGAATATTATTGCTCCACAGAACAGAATTCAGCATTATAATTCTTTTGCAGCCTTCCCAGATTCTCTTCTCGACATCTCATAAGATATTCATACGCTGAAAAAAAATTGGTACTCAAAATTGAGTAAAAAGTATTCAATTTTAAATACGTCACATACTCAAAATAGCTCCGATCCAAATGTACTCAAAATTGAGAAACACATGTACTCATTTTTTTTCCATGTTTGTGTTCAAATATGAATCGTTATGTACCGCCCCCTGAACCTACGAATTAAAGTAAAAATGTACTGACAATTTCCCGTTCACAATTATTAACAAGAAATGTTTAATTGATTATTTATTAAGGGGTCAGGTAACCTTTGAACCAATAAAGTATAACCAATAAAGAGGAAAAGTGACCTCTGTAAGAATTGTAGTCATTCTTTAACTAATTAACTTTTAATTATAAAATTGAAAACAGATGTTAGGAACGATTTATTTTATCAATCAAAGTTGTTAGAAAAGGCATACACATATATAGTTTTTTTAATTAATTTTTAAAGATAATACAATTTTTACGAAAGAATTATTCTTGCATGCATTGCGCGCATGATTTTTCCCATTTGAATGGCTGAAACAAGCCAAAATTTTTTTAATGAGTACAGATATAAAGTGTTTTCAAAATGACCTACAATGAAAAAAATAAAACTTGTAGATCCGGAGAAAAAAAAAAAAATTAGAGTAATTCGAAATATCGAGATTTTTTTTATACAAAAGTAGCCGTGAATTCTAAACTTCTAACTTGAGAAACATAATAATAGGCCATTTTGTGCTTCTATACGTTTAATACATCCACCAAAAGTTTCGTGAAATTCTAGGCAACCGTTTTTCAGAAATCGTGCGCGCAATGATCAAAATCGCTGTTTTGAGAAAATTGGCTTTAAAGATTGAAAAACCCGTTGATCATATAGCAAAAGCTCAAAGTGTTTTAGACATAACTTCTCCTCTAATGCGATTTTTTTTTATGGGGTTTGCTTTTAAATGTTCCCAAAAATCATATTTAATTATAAGCTATTAAAAAAAAAATCGATTTTTGGACGTTTCAAAGTTACCTGACCCCTTAAGAAAAATAGCAAAAATATAAGCAAGATAGCCAAATCGAATATTTTTTATGACAAGAACATTATTTTAAGTACTTTTAAATTATTTTAAAATACTGTGCATAATTTAATATTTACGTTAATAAACACTTTTATGCCGCCATAAATGAAATAAGCCATTACAGGGTACACAATTATCGTTTTGTTTGGGTTTGATAACATGTGATGGATCAAAATTGAGAAAGGATAGGTTCAATTTTGATCCAAACATACTCAATTCGATATGAGTATACATCGATTTACTCATTTTTAAGTACTTCACTTTTTTCAGTGTATAAGGCATTCATTACTGCTATTTGACAACATAACAATGTTTTAATGTAATTTGATAATAAATTACATTAAAACATTTTCCCCTCTTTACTATCCCCAGAAAATTTTTCTAATTCGTCACCTGCATTACCTGAAGAAATTTTCCGTTGAAAATGTTTCTAATAAAGCCACCTTTTCTAGTGCGAGAGACTGCTTGAGCTGAAAATTTCTTTCAGACAGAATCCTAAAACATCTTACTTTTTATATGTTTAAAGTTCCTTTAAATTCTTTCTCAGTTCTCTGGGGAAATCAGCGCAATTCCTTGATGGAAGACTAAGAGTTTTACAAGTAATGTTTGAGCGCATTATTTTTACCAAAAAAAGACAGCAGAGAAAAAGAAACCTGCGTAAAAGTTGCTAAGAATTTATTTTTATTTCTCTTTTGCGGTTAAACTTGATCAAATATTGTCTCTCTGTGGTTATTTAATGGATTCTTTAGCATTTTATCTGTTTTGGAACTAAATTATATGGTAGAGAGATCCAAATGCTCCATTTTTTGAATACCAGAATTTCCGAATAATAATCTTTGTAGTATATTTATAAAGCATTTGCAATAGAAATTTACCACGAAGGCTTTTATTTAGAAATAGTAATATTTAAAAGGGAAATAATAGGGACAGCTGATCTCGTGAAATGAATTAGATGTTGATCTGACTGATATGGTGCATTCTCACAATCTTTTGACTTTCATGTCCCTGAATAATAATTTTTTATTTAATACACTTTTTTGTGTTTTTTTTAAAATTTCATATACTGGGGAACATCCCATTGAATGATTGCATAACAATATTAACGAGATAAATAAGTTTTGGACGATGTTGGGGGTCCAAATACCAGGAAAACTCATCTACCGTCCCGTGTCCCTGATGCTGATTTTTAAGTTTGGAGCTGTCTGTATAAAATTGTTTCAATAAAAATAATTCGATGTAATTTTTTTTCTGGAACTGGAACTATTGTTTTATATAAATATGTAGCTAAAAATTAACCTGCACACATTTTTAGAGTTGTTATTATTTTTTAAACTCGGTCCCTGGGTTTTAGATTCCTTACAGTCCCTCTTCTAAAATTATACAGAAAATCATTTCAGATGCAGTCACAGAATTTTTTTCAAGTTTTTTCTCATGTAGAAGTATGCTAGAAAAATAATGTCTAAAATTCTTTGGCAGGAAATTTACTGTAGAATTTAAATCAGTGTTTAAATATCAATTTCAGGCATCGTGGCTTTATTTGTAGTCTCACCGTCCCTAAGGTTTATTCCTGCACTTTTCGAGGTAAATTAAAAAAAAATTAATTTAATCCAATGTTAACAACTGTTTCTAAAACTCAATGAACATTGTGACTATCACTTAGTCTTAACATGATTTTAAAATAGGTGGTAATTTTTCTTACAGTTCCATCCTTACCGTCCCTTTTTTCGAATCCCATCCCCTTTTTTTACCTTACCGTCCCTTCTTTAACACCCCTTTAAGACAGTGTTATACAAAAATTCTGCATTAAAAGTACTACATTGTTATTATTTCTTATTTGAATGTCCTGTGGGTACTATACAAATTCATTGTAAGTAAAAATTTAGAAGAAAATAAAAAGTTATAGGGGTAAAACGGCAAGGAAAATTAAACTCGCAAGTTTAACTTAAACCTCAGTTAAATGAAAAATTTTTCGCTGCTGACCATTTTTTCTTTATTTTGAATTATTAAGGCATTCGTTTATCAGATTAAAATGTTATTTTAGCAAGTTTAATTTCGCCAGATTTTTTTCCCCAAAAGTCAAAAGATTGTGAGAATGCCCCATATACACAAATTCCTTCAAAACGAACATTAAGGGGTCTCAGGACTCTTAAAGATTCAAAATATTTAAGTTTTAATTTTTTAGATATTAAATTCTATTTTTTTCTGAAGAGTTTGATATAATTATTTTCTTGAAATTCCCACTAGATAAGAAGTTATGGCTTTTAGAATTATACCCGCTCAATAGCTGAAGCGGCGTTTCCCAAACTTTGAAGTCATTTTTCTCCAAATGACGTTTTTGGGCATAACTTGCAGGATATCTCAAAAACTTCTGAATCTTTTCTCATAAAATTTTCAAAATGTATGTTTCGCGTTAGTCTGTATTTAAACTGAACCTAAAATTTCCTTTTTATTGTTCAACAAAAATATTTTTTAAGGTGATTATACTGTTGAAATTTTCTAAATTTTGAATTAGCTAAATACAACTTTGTATTAAAAATATAAAAATGCCTTAAATACAAATTTATTTAGGTTCAGGGTAATTATTACAATCTTAAGTGTAAGTAGGTACCAAAATTTTCATTCTAGTTTCAAAATTTATTTTGTAATCCTGCGCGTAAGCTGTTATACCAATTTTCTGCTCGTCAAATACTTGAAAGTTGGAGTCCCCTATAAATGCTAATTCTGTATCTTTCAATTTTTTAAATACGTGAAATGAAAGAGTATACTTATATCTTTCACCCCAATAACAATTATGTTTTAAAATAATGTACATTTTAAGACATTAAATGTTGAAATTAGTCTTTTTTTCTTTTTTTTTCAATTTTAAGAGTCCTGAGACCCCTTAATATAAATCAGGAGTGGGACTGATTTTCGAGGAGATTGGTCCCTGGGGTCCTTTCACCTGTACAGTCAATGGGAGACGTTATGAATTTGTTTTGCGCAACCAGCTCATTCTAGCACTGCAAAAGCGCGAATGCGTGGATAGCACAATTTTTATGCAAGATGGCGCTCCTACGCACATTGCAATACCATCGAAGTAGCTGTTGAATCTGCACTTTGGAAACGACAGCATTATCAGTCACCATTTTCCAACAGCCCGGCCTTCACGATCACCTGACCTGAATCCTTGCTTCTTGCTACTTTACCTGACCTGAATCCTGGCTATGGCGTTACCTAAACATGTTATATACGGGTGTCCAATTGCGAACTTATCTGAATTGAAAATACGCATTGCGTAACACATTCACAATATCACCCCTGAAACATTCCGATCTGTTGTGGAACATACTTTTTTTGCGCTTTCAGCTCGCAGGAGAAGACGGGCAACAGCATATTGAACATTTTTTTAAGCCAGCCGCAGTCGATTTCCTTTTCTTGGTGTTTTCATCAGTTTTTGCTTTTTCTACGGTTTTTGGCCAGGGGACAATTAAAACCAATTTTGTTTATGCTTTTTCTTTCGTTTTTGGCCTAGGGGTAATTAAAAACCGAATTTTTCCCATCCGCTGTAGCACCACCTTGTCGTGGTGGATAGGTTTTGAAAGAGCGCCACAACAGCATATCACGTCTTCTAATTAGCCTCTTATGACGAATAAAGCGCATCTATCAGTCAACTTTTCAACTTTATTTTCGCAAAACAAATTCCCATTGCTTCACGTATATCCAGAAAAAATATCAGGTCATTCTGACCAGTGGTTCTTTTTTTACAGCCTTTTGAAAGTACAACTTTAATTATAATCACCCTGTATGTGTATATTATAAAGGACAACCGTTTCCATCCATAACACTGACGTCATTTTGACCGTGGGCAACACTTTACGATGAAATGTCAGTTTTGCAATTTTTTAAATTTCTAAACATTGCATATTTTCAATTTTTACACCGGCATATAGGAAAAAAAATCTGCTTTCAAATGCAATGTGTTTGAAAACTGTATCTTAATTGACTGATTTATTATGTTTTTTAAAATAATTTTCAAGCATGATTTTTAAAAATCTATCTCCATCGCGTGCACGCTCCATTACGAAATAAACTATTTGCACTTACAGCAATAAAAATAGTTCAGCATTTGTCTCTGGCTAATTTTTCATAACGAAATTAAGACTTCATCTATGAATTATATTTACCCTTTATCTGCTGATGGTACTTATAAGTACCATTAAAATAACTTGTTATAAAATTCATTTAATACATCGATTAGTGATAATACAGTTTAGAATGAGTTATAGATGCATTACTTTACCTTGTTCCAAAAGCATTATGGGTTACACAAAACAAAAATATTTTTAAAAGGATGATTTCTTTTGCCTTTGCATCTTTTGAGTTTTCTTGGCGTTTGGGGGGGGGGGGATTTTTCAATTCGAAAATATTTCTATATTTCTAGTGTAAGAACATTGTATTCGTACATTTCCTAATTCTACAAAATACTAAGAAAAATATTTAAAATAAAAGATTTGAGTAGGGTTATAAATATTGCACAAAATCCCTATAAATTCAAATTTAATTAATCCTTCTAAGTCCTTAAATCCTTCTAAGATCCTTCTAAAATTTATTAAATGATTATGTAAATCTTCTAATGTAGTTCCAAAAATTTACGAAAAATGCTTTAGAAGATCAAATTTTCATGACTTCATAATTCAGTACATAAAGGGTTAAAAAGTGACTGGCCGTTTATATTTTACCGCTACTCCCCCTAGAGTTGTTGCGATCAAATTAACGTCAGTTATTTGCATGGATCGAAGGATGTCAAAAGTGGTCTTAGAATTTTAAAATTTCAATTAGTTTTCGAGATATTAACTTCTTCGTATTTTTTAATGACATTTCTGTAATGATGACAACTAAATTGCTCCATTTTTGTGCATAAAAGGGAGAAAAGAGAAAACGATTGGGATTATTATATTTCTTTGCTTGACATGATTTTGAAATTGAAATTAAATTTTATTTGAGTAGATAGTGAAATAATGTTGTGATTGAATTCTGTTTTTCAAGAAATACAAACTTATTTTCACATATTCAAGCTTCAGGAATCAGTTTATTTTAGAAAACACAAAATTGTTTGTCGACTGGGACATGAGATAAATTTCACAGACATAAAAAAAAAAAAAAAAAAAATCCATCGCAGCTTTCTTAAATTTAATTTAAAGTAGAAAAACGGATTTTCAAGAATTTCCTAAAGATGGCGATTGAAACTTTTCATAAGGAAGTTAAAAGCAAAATGTTTTAGAGAGAAATTTTATATTTCTCTAAGCACTTATTTTACTTCATAAATGTAGAATCCTTTTGAATAAATTCGCTAAAATAAAGTCATTTTTGGATAAGTTCGCGCAAATGACGTCATTTTTACCAGCTCCGAAATTAGAAGTCAAATCTTGGAAGAACAAAAAGCTTTCGGCAAATAAAATTATAGAATATGTGCATGTTTATTGGGAAAGCTTTTAACTTAAATTGTAAATATAATTTATTATTTGAAATATTGTATTAAATAAAATGAATACTATAACTGCTTTCAAAATCTAATATATAAAAATGAAAATTTGTCTGTCTGTCTGTCTGTAATGCTATACAAATCTACAGTTTGGAAGCCAGAATTGTGAAATGTTATGTACATGTGTATTAAAACACGGCCGAGGCAACTAAAGCAATCCGGATTCGAAATAATTTATATTTAACTTTTAATTAATAAAAAAAAACACCCATTTAACAGCAATTTCCTATCCAATTTTAACATTTATCGTTATAGCAGCTGCCAACAATTAAAATTCTACACTAAAGTCACATTTTTTATGTTCAACCCGTAATCGCGCGAGTTCTTTAACCGATGTGGGATATAGGGTAATTCCGGGATTTATGCCGCACCTTTTTTGGAATTTGTGTATAAAATCCCATGGTGGACATAAAATTAAAAAAATCATGCTGTGCTATTTAATGTTAAATATACAACGCGTGTACTGCGACAAAGAATTCAAAACAAATTATTAATATTTTTTAATAATTTTTTTCTAAAACATTACACTGCGGCGCTTCACCTGTACATTCAGGCTAAGACGCCGCACTTGTGAGGTAGTTATGCCGTGCTTGTAATAAGAACAGAATGAAATTATAAATAAAAATATATTTAAAAAATATTCGTATCTGAACTATAATTAACGATGTAATAACAAAATGAAACTAAATGAGTACAATGAAACGTATTAGTAGATTCAAATTAATAATTGTTGCCTACTTTCACTATTAAAATTATCGACTTATTTCTTTTACATTAAATTTTAATTGTTATTTCAGCAACAACGTAACATCAATGTATTAGAAAGGGAAAAGAAAAAAAGTAAAATTGTGTTTACATAATTTAATTGTTAACCCTTTCGGGACCGGTGGCTTTTACACAAATTTTATTCGGTTGTTACCACTTTTTTAAAAGAAGTTACCTTTACTTAAATAATCATGAAAATGCTCTAATTAAACAAACCAAATATTACTGGTGCCAGAAACAAATTTTGTAAGCTCTTTATGAAGGTGCTTATATGCGCCTATGGTCCCGAATGGGTTAAGAGATCTGTTTTTTCGACTACAATCTATAGAAAAAGTGTCGAAAAAGTAAAGTCTTTATGTAACTACATTTAAACACATGATGGAGGGAAGCCAATTACACTTCCTCTTTTTTGGAGTAGTTTGCAAAAAACGTCTGCGTTACGCGTAATCCAATTTTTCATTATTATCATCTTGACTTGAATATTTCTTGCACTTCTTACTTTTTATTTTTAGCTTTTTCTCCTTTGGTTTTAGTAAACTTGATAACACGCTTAACATGGTTAGTCTGCGCAAAAAGAAAAGGAAAAGTTAATAACACTTAATCAACCCGTACAAAAGAAATATGAAAACTGCGGCATGAATACCGGAATAGTAGTGCGGCATGTATCCCATTTTGAATGGTGCAGACGTCGGCCTTCACAGTTACTTGCAATCGCTAAGGGGAATGGCGTAACCATACACACAGCACTCTATACAAACGCTACACTTAGTTTTGACTTCAAAATCATGCATGCATTTAGTAATTAGTGTATGAAAAGTATTTAAACATAACGTGTTTAAAAATTTGGACAGTGAAATCATGCACTTAGGTCAAATTAAGGATTGCACTTCTACATGTAAACATCGAAATGGGATTCACGCTATACACTGGTTAAAATAATCTCATTGCGCACCTATACTGTGAGTTTGACGACCATCTATCGATAATGACAAGAAATACAAGGGGTGCGGCATCTATCCCGTATGCGGCGACTCTCCCGGAGTTACCCTACATATTACTACGCCACGTTGCAATACTAAAAAGCTGTAACGGGTATTACGATAATTCTTTTACCTCACATGCAAATAATTAGAGATCTACACATTATGTACGCCACGATGCAATACTAAAAAGCTCCAGCGGGTATTACGATAATTCTTTTACCTCACATGCAAATAATTAGAGATTATTTAATTGCGCTTAATTATTACAATTTTTTTTAAAATAAAGACAAACATTTTATCACAAACATCAACAAAACTTTTTATGCTATTTATTCCCTTATTCTAACGATATCGTTTTATCGTCTGCTGCCATAGTAACATGATAAATTGAATTTCATTAAAAAAATGCGCAGTAGTAGAAAAATATTTTACTAAATCTTACAGTTATTTTTAATTTTGGTTTTAGAATTAAATTCATGAACTCCCGTGCATACAACTGGTTAAACAGCTAGTTTACAATAAAGTTAGGTTTCATTTTCCCCAAAAGAATCGAATGATCTCATGCAATCCAAAAGCAACACATCGGATCGCCACGCAACTAGTAAAATATAACAGCGCAATGCCGTTCTTATTGCTTTCGGCAATGCAGAGAGACATTTGAGGTAAAGGTCCAGATTGCTTTAAACGACAAGGTGAAATTCACCGAAATGTTTCGTCTGATTCAAGGTTCGTTTGGTGAAACCAACCAGCGTAGTGGGCGAAGTCTGCTAGTATGAGCTAAAATATGCTTGGAATATACCTAGCCTAGAATAAAAGCCCAGAAAAGTATTTTCAAAAATGCATAAAAACACCCTTGTAATAATTTAACCCTTTATGTTCCGACGTTACTTTAAAGCACAAATACAAATACAGTGGAACCCGGTTAAGACGCTCACGGTTAATACGCGATCCCGCTTAATACGCGGATTTTTTCCAGCTCCTTGAGCATTGCCTATAATGCTAATGTAAAACTATCACGTTTAATACGCGAACGGTTATTAAGCGATCCCGCTTAATACGCGATAAATTTTCGAATTTTTGGGACAAAAAATCCCGTTTAAGACGTGAATTCATTCATCTAGATGCAAATTCCTTCTCTCTCATCTAGTAGTGTTGCGAATTTAGTAGATTTTTTTCATGAAGGCAAAAAACACGTTTTACGAATAGTGTTATTCACTTTATTTAATAACAGATTAATTAAGGCGAACATTACTAATCGAAAATAGTGGTAGATATTTCAATAGAAAAAAACACCCTCTAAATTAGCAACGCTGGAATTCGTCTTTGATCCTGCCCCTGCACCTAACATTTTTTTTGTCTCTCGCTTCGTGTAGGTTTTTACTATAGTAGAGAGAGATAGGCGAATTCAAAATGGTCAGATACATTATAAAAATTATTATGATTAATGATGTTTATACTTGTTGTTAGTGAGTTTTAAATTACGTACATCACAACTGTGTTTTATAATGCATATTATAGGTTTAAAAAAAAAGAAACTTGTAAAGATTAAACAAAATACGACTGCGGTTTTATAATTATTTTGTGTTTTCTTTACTTTTTGCTATGCTAACAATATTTTTTACACAAAGATGAAAAAGGATAGTTTTTCTTATATTAAAAAGTAGGCCGCATTATAATGGTATTCATTATGACAAATATTAAAGCCCCACCAGTGGCCGAGAGGTTCTGCTCTCGAAGCTGGTAGACGGGAGGTGCTGGGCTCGAACCCAATAGCGCCCGTCGGCCTAATCGTTCGGAGTTTTCGTGGTTTTCTTCGAACCTTAGTTTTCCAAGCGTAAATACGGGTTAGGTTCCCTTAGAAAGACCGCCACGAAGGGCACTCCCCCCGTTGGGCCTATATCCCTCGTGCTGATAATTCACCGTCATAAACACAACCAACCAACCGGCAAGTACTAAATTTGATTTTAACAACTGGAATGTGCTTCAAAGATTTAATATTTTTTTCTTTATGTTTAAAAAAAATACTACAGCACGAAAATTATTATTATTATTTTTTTTTTATTGCAATGTATTTATCGACAATAAAGCTATATTTGAATCCCTATTTATTTTCAATTGTTATTCCAGTCGGTCCTATAAAAGGAAAGAATGAGTAAAACATTAATTCTATTAAATTTTAATCTAAATACGAAAAATACACAATTTTCAACCGTAAACATATAAATAAAAGCTCTAAAATTCATTTAGACGATTAGATGTGTAAATAAGCCCAGTTCCTGCACCATTATACAAATCACGTTTAAAACGCGATCCCGCTTAATACGCGACTTTTGTCCACTCCCTTGAAACGCGTCTTAACCGGGTTCGACTGTATTGCTATAATAAATATTTGTTTCATACATTACCAGTTGTACGCTTCAGGATAAATGTCAAATATTTCCCTCCATCAATTTATACATAGCATTAGTATAGTTCATTAAGAAGGTTTGAGAAGCATAATTTCCCGACTATGTACCTTCTTTCAGTTTCCATTTTGTTGAGTGATATCCGTTATTAAATTTCTGCTTTGAAACATCTTCACATTTATATGCGAGTGTACTTTATTTTGTTACCCTTCTTTATTTCAATCAACTTTGTTTTTGCATGCATAATATTTTGTATGTATTTTGTATGTTACATTTAGTTGATATGCAATGTTTTCTTTATGTTTAATAGAATAAACAGCATAAGATATAATAAGCACGCACTAAGATACATAGTCGGGAAATTATCCTTCTCAAATCTTCTTGATTTCAATGAACTACACTAATTGTTGAACGGGACAGCTTACCTTTTCAACAATTTTGTTTATTGTAAAAAATATGTTTCCAATGATCAACTCATTGCATTTCAATGTTCAACTAAAAGTCCATTTTAGGTAGATTTTGTATGAAATACTACCTATTGGCGTCGTTCCTATGTTGGAATTTCTGAAAAATTTTTGCAGATCTACACCGATCATGACCCCTAGAGCCCAAAACCACCCTCAGTAAAAAACTTTATATATATATATATATATATCTATGTATGTATGTATGTATGTATCTATATATATTACTTTCTTCTGGACACGATAACTTCCACAATTCTGCACCAATCTCTTCCAAACTGATACATGAAATCAAGGGGCATAAAATCTCGGTCAAGTTCGTTAATGGGCAAAATCGGACAAAGGGGATGGAAATAGGAAGGGGTTTTGTGAAAACCGAAAAAACCACATAACTTCTTAATTTTTCTACATATCAAATTCGTTTAAAGTTTTTGTTACTTCTAAAAATAGGACCAAAAATTTATGTATCACAGATTTTAGATAAGATTAAAAATGGGCTCAAGGGGCGCAAAAAATAGGGTCTTTGGGAGAAAAAAATTCGTAACTTCGTCAATTCTCAAGATATCAAATCCAATTAATTTTATTATACGTCTCCTTAATATTATCTACAACTTTTGTATTCACAAGTTTTTGATAGGACCAATTCGTATTGCAAAAAAAAAAAAAATTAAAAACGAAAACAAAAAAGGGGGGTGAAGAAGAAAAATTTCTATAACTCCGTCAATTCACAAGATATAAAGTCCCCATGAATTTATCATATATCTTCTTAATATTGTGTACAACATCTATATAGACAAGGTTTGGATAGGACCAATCCTTACAGCAAAAACAAATTAAAAATACATAGCGATTGAAGAAAAAAATCAACTTAGTAAGGGTGTATTCAAATCCAAACTGCTTATTTCCTGACTCATTTTACAACTCATTTTTACTCTCAATGGCTTCCAATTGGTACCTTTTCTGACTCAGAAACTATATAATGTACCGTAATGGTAATTTTTTTGATAGAGGCAGAATATATTTTAAAACATGCTGTCAAAGTGGGCCTTTTGAACCGAATTTCCCGAAGCGGATTGTGTTGGAAAAATCATCGTATTAAGGGAGTATTCAAATCCGAACTGCTTATTTTCTGACTCATTTTTAAATTCATTTTTGCTCTCAAACGCATCCAATTGGTAGATTCGCTGATTCAGAAACTATATAATGTACCGTAATGATCGATTTTTTGACAGGGATAGAATATATTTCAAAAAATGATGTCAAAGTGGGCATTTTGAACGGAATTTCCCGAAGCGATTGTGTTAGAAATGAAAAATATTGTCTTACTGAGAAAATAATTGTTTATATATCAAGTTTTAATTAATTGAACGAAAATTAAAACCACACGTCGCTTACAAATCTCTTCAAAAATCACGCCAACAAGTTTCATGTTTTTCCTATTAAAAATGAATCTGGAGTTATGCCAGAAAATTTCGAGTTGTTGAGCATGGAAAAGTATTTTTTTGAATACCGCCCTAACATGATTCTCATAAAACCAGTTATTATATAAAAATGAAATAAAAACTCGTCAAAAGCGGCCAGATAAAATTGTTAAAGTGGGTTTATCTCTAATCATGATTTGGTTTTTGTTTGTGAAATTAGTATACTTAACTTCGAAATCTATCTCCGCCTGTAGGCCGGGCCGGCAAGGATTTTTGAACTTTTTTTTTTTTTTTTTTTTTTTTTTTTTAACTGCATGTTTATTTAAAATTTTTAATAAAAATTTGAAAATTTCAAAATCCCTACTACTTGTTTAAAAATTGATATTTTTGTCCATTAAAAAAAAAAAAAAAATTCAAATGCTGCGCATGGATTTTTAGATACAATCATTTAGTATAATTTTTTTTTACTGATATAGTATGTAGTGTAAAACGATGAAACGATGAGGCTAATTCCATGCGCAGATTTATCAGATATATAATAAAGAACATGTACAAAAAAGTTTAAATCTGTATCTCAAAAAAAAAAAAAAAAATACTTAGCATTTTCAAAATATGAAAGTGAAGAAAATAGGAATTTGGAGAAAAAGCCATTTAAAGTTTTAATTTGTATGGGTAATTGCGCTGAGTGCAATAACAACATTTACAATATCTCGCGATACAATTATTGTATATGTAAAAACGAGGGGTAAAAATATTCACAATTAAACGGGCTTTCGTTTGATATAAAAAAGACCAATTTTAAGGTAAACTGTTCCCTTAAGAGAAAAGAAAAAATGCTTCCATCATTTTTTTTCAAGAACAGATACATTTTTCTTTGTATAAATTCTATCAAAAGTGTGCAATGAAATGTTGTACAATTTCCTTATTTTCTTTTTTGACAATTGTGAAATATTTTTGACTATGTTTAACCGACGTTACTTAAAAGTACCAATTCAGTTTATTAGCTCTATTTTTAATTATATATTATTATTGTATAAATCTATATGTTACATTACGTGCTTTTATAACGTAATAGAAAAAAAAAGAGGCTGTATTTTTATAAATTGTTAATTTGAGGCACAAATTGTTAAACAAAACAATAATAATAAAAAAGCAATTTAACAAATTACAAGGACCATTTGGAAAATGATTTTTTCAAAAACTAAAATTTAAGACATAAAAAGTCGCACGGAGTTGATCATACATTACGTACGCCATGAATTAAACATTAACATTCCTGGACCCATCATGAACAAATTTTAAAAGAAATTTCAGTTTTACAATTTTCGGTACTGTAAATTTTTAAACTTCTACGGAGCTGGTCATACATTACGTACGCCATGGATTAAACATTAATATTCCTGGACCAATTTTAAATGAAATTTCATTTTTAAACTTATAAACATCCCACAATATTACTTTTTATATCGTCGTATAGAGAAAAAAATGCATTTTTAATTTCAATTTGTTTGAAAGCTGTATCTCAATTTGTTTCTGAGTTATTAATTTTTTTTGTGGTTTTTATTACTTTTTTGTCATAGTGGCAACAGAAGTATCCATCTCTGTTGAAAGTAAAGGGAAAATACAGATTACTGTATAGACCAATCAGTAAACGAATAAACTGCGGGATTCAACTAATAAAACGCTTCAAATATGTGTTTGATTTCCTATCCTGACAAAGGACAATAACCATTTTTCCAAATGGTTAAAAAATAATTTGTGAACAGTAAATATGCTTATTTGGTTATTCATGATTATACGATGTTTAGTCATGAATCGTTATATATAGTTAGAACCGTTTCTAATATTTAACTTATCTTAAACTGTAGGAAATTAATTTTTAGTAGTACATTAATCGACTATAGAGTACTGGATTTTTTGATGACGGGTTTTCACGTAATTACTTTGAAATATATTCTACAGTGTTGTATTTTAGATTCTTTTTTTTTCTGAAAATCGTTAATTTGTTTGTTGCAAATCTATCGGTAAATTTTCAAAATATTCCATGAAACATTTTTTCGGAGGGAGTGTGTGTATGTGGGATTATAGTTATTAATGCCATCCTAAATTGGAACCTCAAATAGTTATAAAAAAGCATGCGGAATTCTTTCCTTTTTCTCTTTCTCAACGAAATTTATTTAAAGAATATACCCTAGTACATTTAAAACTTAATAAAACATTAGTTTTATGGTTCAACACAACACTATAGTTCTCAAGTTTAGTATAGTTTAACTAAATAGAGCGTTACGTGAAATTATAAAAACATTAAACATTTCCACATACACAAAATAAATGAAACAGCAACGTGTTTTCTAGTTTATTAAAAACTTGAATTTGGAAATTTTTCCTTTAAACATCCCTTAGACCGCCCCCCCCCGGGGGATCGTGTACAATTAATGTATATTCCCTAGGACACTGAGTGAGACAGATAGACAGAAAATAAAATAAAACTCATATAAGTCGAAGATTAAAAGCATGTTCTCAATTATTCAACAGGACAAGGGGAAATGCAAAACCATTTCAGATTTTTCCGCTTTCTTGACACTCGACTAAATTCAGGGAAAATAAATAAATGATATAAGTACGAAGAAAGAGATCTCGAGAATTTGTTTTCTGGAAAAAGAAAAAAAAAACTCTGGAAAAGGAGGAGGAGGATTAATTTATTTCTCCCGGGGAGAGACTATGAGATCTCGCTGCATGCTCCAATGAGAAATAGGGACTGTCCCATCCGGTTTTTTATTAACAACAACAACCAAAGTTACAAAAAGAGAGATCAGTAATTCTACAGCATAACAGGACCAATGGTAATTAGAATACGTATGTGTGTGCAAGCATAAAAAAAAATATTGCTTTACACCTAATTAAAAGCGACAAGCATCATGTTCACATAAAAAATAATTTTTGCTATAAGAAAAAGGAATATATATATTTTAACGTAATTGTGATTTTTTTTCATTATACGTTAAAATAATACATTATAATATACGGATTAACCTCATTAGCACCATCCTAAATTGCAACCACAAATAGCCGTCAACAAGAACAAAAATCATGAGCCCAGCATCGATTATGAAACCCTTTCCACCACATTCAGAATACTGTAACGACGCGTTACACTCTATTAAGGGGAAAAATGTCTAAATAAACACATTAGAAAATTCATAACGCATCTGAAAACCCAATTTCTGAAATTACCACCAATGGTAGGAAAAATATCCGATTTTTTGTGCAGTCCTGTATATGATCTATGGATTTATAAGTATACTACATAGTATGTTAAAAGTTAGTTCAGTTAAACGCATAGTATAGTTGAAAATTCACATTCAGCAATTTCCTTCAATAAACGGAAATGTACTTGAGACCTTTTGTGTAGCCCTGTATCCGATCTATAGAATTTATATACACCAAGTAATATCCAAAAATAGAGTTAAATTTTAAACCGCGTTCTACAACTGAAACGTACTTCCAGCAATTATTCTTCATATAGTTCTGTAGCCAAATACTTTTGTGTGTCCTTGTAAATGAACGATAAATTGTATGCACACCAGATTCTACATTAAGCGCCTTGCAGTACACCTCAGTGATATATATATGTATAACTTTCAGAATACTTTAAATGGTGTTAAATTATTAAAATATCCCACAAACGATTTTTCTCCATAGACCGTAATGTAACGGAATTCTTTTGATTGTTTTGATTTAGCCCTATAAATGAACCGTAAATGCTACATACTTCATTTTCCATAGAAAACATGCCATAGTAAACCCCAATAATCTATATTAATTACATGGTAATCTGACTATATTTATGCGAGTTAGAGCACGGACAGACAGACGTTGGAAAGAGTTAAACCCTTCAGGGTATCCCACCTAATTTAAACAAGATTAGAACCAGAAACTTTTAACTAAATTAAAAAAAATTTAACTTTGGGGGCGAAACTTTGTTGAAACTTTGTTCCTTGTTTTTAACTTTGTTAAAAAACTGCTTTTCCTTATTTCAAAATAAAAGTTTTCGATTATTCCGGTAAGAATTCAATATTGCAGCTATATTGTTGCTTGCCCCTCAAAGGGTTAAGAGGTTACTTCAGTAAGGCGAAAACACCTGTTCGTAATGTTAATCCAATGGGAGAATTTTTTCAAGATATCTCTTTTGCATTTTAATATTTTTAAATGATTTTTTTTTGCATTGGATAGCTGAGTTCGATCGTTACATCGGCCGTTTTTTACTTTTCCGTTTTTGTTTTTAGGTATTTTTAATTAAGACTCTTTCACTTTCGGAACCGTTTTCGAAAGTGAAAGCAACCTCATAAAAAAAAAATCTGAAAAGAAAATCGAAAAAGTAAAAAAAAAGTCCTTTGTACAGATCAACCTCAGCTATCTAATGCAAAAAATAAAATAAAATAAAATAAAATAAAATAAAATAAAAATAAAAATATTCAAATATAAACGAGATATGTTTAAAAATTTCTTCCTTAGGATTAGCATTGGTGAACGGGTGTTTTCGCGTGACTGAAGTAGCCCCTTAAAAAGCATACAGAATTCTTTCCTTTTTCTCTTTTTGACCGAAGTTTATTTAAAGAGTATAACTCCGGTGCATTTAAAACTTAATAAAACATTTAGCATTTAACAAGTTTATAATATTTTAACTATATACAGCGTTTTGTGAAATTATGTATAAAAACATTTCTACATACACAAAAGAAATGAAACGGAAACATGTTTTCCAGTTTATTAAAAACTTGAATTTAGAAAATTTCCCCTTAAACAAATTCCCTAAAAATAATGTATGTTCCACAAAACAGAGAGAGAGACAGAGAAACAGAAAATAAAGTAAAACTCATATAAGTCGAGGATTAAAAAAGTACGTTCTTAATTATTCAACAGGACAAGGGGAAATGCAAAACCATTCCAGATTTTTCCGCTTTCTTGACACTCGACTAAATTCAGGGAAAATAAATAAATGATATAAGAAGGAAGAAAGAAATCTTGAGAATTTGTTTTCCGAAAACTTTGAAAAAGGAGGAGGAGGATTACTTTATTTCTCCCGGGGAGAGACTAAGAGATCTCGCTGCATGCTCCAATGAAAAATAGAGACCATCCCATCTACATATTATTATATTATGAATATTATATATTATGCATATTATATACATTGCATATAGTCTGTTTTATACTATACATATCCATGATGAGTAAATATTACGGTGGCCCTCAACGACTAGTTTCATTTTTCCGTTTTCAAAAAAACTATTCCAAATTTTTTTGCTTTCTTGACACTCGAATAAATTCAAAGAAATAAATAAATGATATAAAAACGAAGAAAGAGATCTTGAAAATTTGTTTTCCGAAAAAAAAAACCCCTCGGGAAAAGGAGGAGGAGGATTAGTTTATTTCTCCCGGGGAGGGACTATGAGACCTCGCTGCATGATCCAATGAAAAATAGGGACTGTCCCATCCGATTTTTTAATAACAACAACAACAAAACTTTTAAACAGAAACTGAGATTAGTAATTATACATAACTGGACTAATGGTAATTGGAATACATATGTAAGTGAAAGCAAAGTGACAAACATCATGTTCATGTAAAAAATAATTTCCGATTAAAAAAAAAAAAAAAAAAAAAAAAAAATCTTTTAAAAGCAAAAACAAAATTGTGATTTTTTTCATTATAATTTATAATAAATTTGCTTTATTTTCTTTTCACTATTCAGTGGTGCGTTTCGTTTTGAATGTTTTTAATTTAGAAATTAAAAAAATGACAGAATTTTTAACGCATTTATTTAATCACTAAAAGTTTTTGGCCGAGCGCCCGTAGATCTTATTTTTTACGACATATTTGTTTCCGCTAGTTATGCTGTTATGGCAAGGAAATAAATAAAGTTAGAAAATTTAGTGTACATATCAATGCAAAAAAATTAATTTTAATTATATTTTCGAACAAAGAAAAATATCCTGAAATATTTTATATATACGGTGACTATTTTTCTATACAATGATGATTAGATATATTTTCAGTAGACTAGATATATTTTCAGTGACTATGATATTATTTGTTGAAAATTGCAGTAAGAAAAACTACTTGGAAATTGCTCGTCAAACGTGGCAAATCTGATGCGTTCGCACTATAACTAGTTTTATAATTATTTTTTGCACCGCATATTGTAATGAATGTATATTTTAATGCACTTCATAAGTGCTATCCATTTCATTCTGTTCGAAAGGCTGTAACATCATTAAAATGCGCTTGAAATAATTTTTATGTAACGGAAAACTTTTGACTGTCCCTATAATTAAACTATGCATCCCATTTTCATAAAATTTGAAATGACTCAACAAAATTTTGCAGCAATTATATATTTCAAATTTCAGACCATTCGAAGGCTGTAACATCATTAAAATGTACTTGCAATAATTTTTTCCCATTGGCCGTAATATAACGGAAAACTTTTGATTGTCCCTGTAATTAAACTATACATCCGATTTTCATAAAATTTGAAATGACTCGATAAAATTTTGCAACAATTATATATTTAAAATTTCAGACCATTCGGTTGGGTAGTTTTTGCTCTGTTATATGCGGAAGGACAGACGGGCAGACAGACCGACAGACGGACGGACTGAACGACGACTATAGGTGCAACGTATTTATATAATTACTAAAAAAGCGTCACCTTTGGCAATCAGTGGTCATACGGATGTGGCCGTTGATAGTCAATGGTTTGAAAATTTCTACTTTTAGTTTATAACATTTGTTTTTCTCATTTTCCAAAGGCTTTCTAGGATTAAATGGTGATAAGTATGTCTGTAAATAATGATGTGATATTTGTTTCTCCCCGATGCATGGTTTCGTGCAAACTATTTATTTATGTATATTTGATCACTTATCTAGAAGTAGAAATAAATTAAAAACTCTCGCAATCGAAAATAAATGACGTACTTTGCGAATTAAGTGTACACATCGTTATGAATTTAACCATCTTACATGAGAAATTTCCTTTAAAACTAAAATGCTTCATGAAGCAATATGTGGTTTAGAATAAATTAACAGGGATATACCTTTTTTTATACTTCCTATCATATGAAGATTAGATGAATATAAAGCCCTTAGCGTCTATTATAACCCTTTTTGGAGTATTTGAATTCGATAATGATTATTTTGTACTTAGTATTTGCAACGTGTTGGACATTCGAGGGAATAATGGTAGCGTTTTCATACGCGTTTTTATTTTGCTCTTTATTCTGGCAACATGTGGCCTTGCATAAAAAATACTGGAAACAAATATATTATTTTATGTAGAAAAAATCGAACAGAGAACTACTACTCAGAAATGAAAAATGTATTTGTTAAAATTAGCCATCTTTTTCATCAATTGTTATATTTTTTTTTGCGTGAAGTACCACATTTATATTTAAGGATCGACCGAAACAAGATTTTAAGACCGAAACCGAAACCGAATTTCGGTATTCTTCCTATTTTCGGCAGAAAACGAAAATGCTCGAAAAATTATTTTTAAGTAATTACATAATACATAAGGTATTACATAAATACATAAATAAGTAGTAGTACATTAATAAGTATTACATAAATATGCATAATTATCAATTATACATGTCGGCCAAGTTTGCTCTCTGTACCTCTGACCAAAACTCTTTATTTTCATATAAAATAAAATGTAATTAATTCATTAATGATACAGAATGATTTTCTAATTATACGAATTTCATCTAATCAAAAAATGTTTTATGCATACATGCCTCGATTTATCTTTTATAAAGATTTTTGTAATTGATCAACTGTTAAACTAGAACTTTCTCAAAGAATATTTGAAACATTTCTGTGGTTTCAAACAAAAAATTTTCTATTGCTGTTAGGTCTGTATTTAATGAGTACGTGAAAAGCTTTTTCAAAGTTTAGTCATATATGCATTACTTTCTTTATAATTTACACTCGCGTCTTGAGTCAGTCATGACTGATAATTATAAACAGTGCAGTTAATCGCAATAAATAAAGAGTGTCTCATTTGAAATATAGCTTAAACAATGAGTAAGGTTGAAAATTTCCGAAAGAAGAAACGAAATCTTTGGAATACATATAGTTTCGGTCGAGTTTCGGTCCGGCCAAATTTTTGACGACATTTTCGCCAAAAACAAATTTTCGGCGAAACTATGATTTTGGACCGAAAACGAAAACGAAACCGAATTTTCGGTCTATCTCTATTTATATTAACTTATTATAAATAATTAAATAACGTATTATATGGAGCAAATATTTGAAGTCCAATAGTGTATTGGTCAGCATGCCTGTCTACTGCACTGCAGGTCCCCAGTTCGATTCCAGGCTGCGGACGGGGCAAGGCTCTCTCAACGTTTCATACCTTCTGGGTCGATAAATTGAGTACTGAAATTTATTGGGAACTAAACACTGAGGGTCTCCCGTTAGGGCGGTCACCTGGCCGGGGCATTTGGTACCAACTTAAGGGAAAGAAAACAGCGCTTTGCATTGTAGAGCTGGACCTAAATGAATTGTGGCATTGCAGGTTTAGTTTAGTTTGAGTAACAAATATTTAGTATGCTATTTAATTTATTAATTACGTAATGCGAAGTTTAACTGAATTTTGTATTAGATGAAAAAATGAATATTACATTATTCGAAATCGTTATAGAGTTAAAATTTTATTAGAAGAAAATGACACAATTAATTACATAATCTACGAACATGAGTAATTTTGATATTATTATGTGAGGCAGAGTTGGGTCGTTTGTATCACAGAAGCTAGGGCGTACTCGAATACTTCCATTAAAAACACTCTTTTTTTTCCCCTTATAAAATTCTGATTTTTTCTTTTTTTTTCAAACACTTTGTTTCTAAGATTTAAAAATTTGAATTTATAAAAGTGATAAAAAAAAGTGGGCCAGTTAAACTGATGAAATTGAGCTCAGACTATTCGCATTAATTGTATATTATAATCTTATTTCAAAGAAAAATGTCTCTCAAAAATGAAGAAATTGACCAAAAAACCCTATTTAACTAAATTAAGGGGGTGGGACTGCTTCCCCATTTCCCCCCTTTATACTGAACCAACGAACCTCCAAATCTAAATAGGGAAAAGCCTTATCAGAATAAACCGGTACATCAAATTTCAAGCAAATCGGATAATTCTGCATGAAAAATCCATTTACCTAAATTAAAGAGCGGGGATTAGCCCCTCCTTTTATACTAAACGAATGAACCTTCAAATCTATACAGGGAAACGCCTTATCAGAATAAAACGGTTTTCCAAATTTGAAGCAAATCGGATAGTTATGCCAGAAAATTTCATTTATTTAAATTAAGGGGGGGAGATTAACACCCGCTCCACCCCTTTATACTTAACCAATGAACATCCAAATATAATCAGAAAAACACAGGATAAACTGGTATACCAAATTTGAAGCAAATCGTGTAATTCTGCATGAAAACCCCATTTATCTAAATTAAGAAGGGCGGGATTAGCCTCCTGTTTCCTTCTTTATACTTAACCAATAAACCCCTAAAACTAATCAGGGAAGCGCCTTACCAGAATGAACCTATTTACAAAATTTAAAGCAAATCGGATATTTCTATCAAGAGTTATCGCGTTACGTACATGCATACACACATTCATATGTACATACAGAACCTACGGGCACATTAGCTCTCAGGCTATAGCTGTGAGCTAAAAAGTAATAATAATACTTTTAAACAACGGTATAATATGGTTTTTCTTTCATTAGCAATTGTTTCAGAAAACTTATTTTTTCCGTTTGGTCATGTGTCGGAATTACTTTCTATAAATAAAATAACATTTCCAGTAACTGCAGAATAAATACCAAATGGTTGTGAGTTAAGGGTGTTAGTCAGCCAGTTTTCTAATTTCTTTCCAATGTTAAACTTATGAGTTTGGAATGGATTTTCAAATTTTTCCCCAGAAAATTAATATTTTTAACACCCTTTTTTACCACTTTTAAAAGACTTTTCTTTCTTCTTTCGGATGAAAAAATAATTTTAAAATGTATGCTTAATTAGATATTGTATGTGTTGAAATAATAACAAAGTTGACAAACTTTAAATATAAAATGTATTAACAACATTAGCGAGAGAAATTGGGGAATTAACTGACCAATAGCCTTAATATTAGCGAGGGGAAGATCTCACTGACCAACACCATTAACCGTATGCGTACTTCCTTTTATGTGATTAATTTTACCCTCTTACATAAGAAAGTTCTCTTAAAAATGAAATTCTCCATAAAGAAGCGCGTGTGGTTTAGAATAAAAAACTGTCAAATTTATTTCTCTTTTACATTTTGTATCATCTGGACTGGGATCTAAAATATCCCTAAAGACTTTTATTCCTTTTAGAAGAGCACTAAACTCTTGCAGTCCTCTATGATCTTACAGAGTACTTGAATGGAATAAAAATTATTTCGTTTTCTGTTTTTGCAACGTGTTGGTCGAGAGAATAATGATTACTTGAATGGGCAATATTATAAGCATCATTATTTTGTACTTTATTCTGGCAACATATGCCTCGTAACGGAAAATACAAGAAATGGAGCTCATATTATATATAACAAAGATCGTACAAAATAAATATTACTTAGAAATGAAAAACTCATGTATCGAAATTACACAACATTTTCACCCATTTTTAGGTGCGTTCGTAATTACATAAATACGTAGCACAGGGATCGGCAAGTAACTTTAAGTGGGGTCCGAATACTTTTGAAAAATTTTATCGAGGTCCAGAGAAAAAAAACAAAAACATATAAATACTTTATTACCTTTAAATTTTTATTTTTACATACATATACAAATAATATAAAATTGAAAAGTAAGGTATTCGTTCTGACAGATTACTACATACACAGGATTCTGAAAACTTTTTTTATACACATAATAAAATAGAAAAGGCGAGTTTTCGTTGAAAAATTAATGCGAAAAATTACAATAGCGGTCTTGAGCCAGTTTTTACAGTTTGGTTCACGTGGTGAAACAGCTAATGCGAAGAGTGTCTTCAAAGTGGGCGTCCGTTAATCTCGAACGATATTTGTTCTTCAAAAAATTCATTTTGGAGAAAGTTCTTTCACATATATATGTGGAGCCAAACATAGTAGTCAGGTTAATGGCTAGTTTTTTGTACTTTTTTCTACTTTTCTGAGGCATGTTTACCACAGAATTCTTCAGGGTATGCAGTTTTCATATATTTGTAAGGAAATATCTTCTTGCAAGCCAAATATCTCCATTGAAGTAAAGGTTTTTCAAGACTTAACAACTTCGCAGTCACACCAGTCTATTCTGCAGCTGGAGCAACTTCGTAAGGCGATTTAAAAGGATAAATAAGGCGATTTTTGAGTCAACTTACCTATCTCTGCAAAGTATTGGAATATTGCATTAAATTCTTTCACAAGATATGACATGAAACTTACGAACACTGCCGTGAGTATATGGGAATTATTCTTTTTATATTCAAGAATTGTTGGAAAATGAATAAATTCTTCATTTGCAATATCTTTTTCGGAGGTACAGGCTTTGACCTTCCGCGATCCGGATGTGGACCGCGGTCCGCCAGTTGCCGACCATGAACGTAGCACTTATAGTCGACGTCTGGTCCCTCCGTCTGTCTGTATGTCCGTCGTTCTGTTTGTTTGTTCGCATATAAACAGCCCCAAAAATACCCAACGAAATGATTTGAAATTTAAAATACATAACTGTTGCAGAATTTTGTCGTGTCATTTAAAATTTTATGAAAATCGGATGTATAGTTTAATTATAGGGGCAGTCAAAAGTATTCCGTTACATTACGGCCAATTCGGAAAAATTATTTCAAGTGCATTTTAATGATGTTGCACCCTTTTGAACATAATGAAATTGATATGCATTCATGAAGTGCACTAAAATATACATTCTGTATAATATGCGGTGGAAAGAATATTTATTATCCATTTACACAGGGCCAAACAAAAGAATTCCGTTACATAACGGTATAGGGGGGGGGGAAATGTTTGCGGCGTATTTTAATTATGTTAAACTATTTCACATATAATGAAATTAATATACGTTGCTAATGTTTACTACAAGTTACTTCCTGTATAAGAGAAAGTGCATAGTATTTACAGAGACACACAAAAAAATTCGGATACTAGATTGTACCCGAAATACTGTTTATTAGCGATGATTGCTCGAAGTGCATTTTTAGTGTGGTATGAGTTTTTAAGTTTAACTAATTTTTTGCACATTACATTGTGTTTATAAATATTGTAGATCAGATACAGGGCTACTCAAAACAATTCGTAAGGGTTACAGAGTATGAACGAAAACAGCTTAAGTCGGTTTTAAATGAGGTATGCATTTTTACGTTGAACTACATTTAGTATACTAAGGGATATGTTTGTAGAATACAGATAAAATAATATACTGGGCCATGCAGAGAATTAGATACATGGTCGTCTATGGATGATAATCCCTGGAAGTTCACTAGTTTTAAGCATGTTTTAGTCTTAATTAAATTTTAGCTAAATAGTGGCATGTATATAAAGATAGTAGGTGAAATACAGGGCTGTACAAAAGTATTCAAATACGCTTCCGTGTATTGGTATAAATTTCTGAAAGAGAAATTTCAACAGTCATATCTTAGTAGAAAAAACCTCCTGACGCAATTTTAGTGGTTGATTGGCAGGTTTACCATTGTGTTTTTCTGCACTCAAGGGTACACTGTTAAAAATATCGTGAAAAATTACCTCTGTTTTTAAAGACTATCTATTTTCTGAAATATTAGAACGCTCCATACGCGTTTATGCAACGTTCTTACTCGTGAGAAAATAGATAGTATTTTATACAGAGGTAATTTTTCACGATATTTTAAACAGCGTATGAAAACATGCAGGACTGGGTGCAGGAAAACACGATTGTAAACCTACCAAAGATATGACTTGGCAGACCAATTGCATATTAATAGGCTAATCGAGTTTAAACTAATCCTAAAATGTCATCCGTCAACTGGAACAGGTGATGGTTTGTGCAACCGCCTCCTGTTCTATATTAAAAGCCTTTATTTTCACTTATAACACTTGCTTTTCCCATTTTTCAAACAAAGAAGTAGGGATAAGTATGTCTGTAAGCAATAGTGTGATTTTTTTCTATTGTGATGGTGTTGAACAAACTATTTAATGATTAAAAACACTTGCAATACTCATGAGCGTACAACATATATAAAAACTATATTAAATGCATATTAAAAATAGACTCAACGTTTCAGACTCTTTCTAATGAGCCATCATCAGGGGGTTCTTGACCTTTACGGAGCTAAGTAACGCACAGCACAGTCACTTACACAAACATCAAACTGAAAACATTTCTGTAAAAGATCAATAAAGATCAAAAACGGTATGGCATCGGATATGGCACCATGTATTGGTAGGCTGTAACATGCAAATGTTACAGCCCCCTGATGATGGCTCATTGGGAAGAGTCTGAAACGTTGGGTGTATTTTTAATGTGTATTTAATATAGTTTTTATATATGTTGTACGCTGGTGTGTATTGTAAGTGTTTTTAATCATTAAATTTGACAGCGTAAGTCCAAGTATTTATTAAAAACTATTTATTTTTATATGATCACACATTTGGAAGTGCCGTTAGTCAAAAATAAATAAGTAAGTAAACAATAAAGTAAATAAAATAAAAATAGACACCCCATGCATTTTAATCGTCAAATTTTTGCAGAGAAAAACAAAAGTAGCCATTCTATTGGTAATTAGGAATTTAAATATAACCTATTTTTCATAATCAAAATATTTGCAGCAATTACTTCCCTGCAATTTCTACCAACAGCAGCATCTGTTAGTCATTTAGGTCACAATTGAATGAAAATCCTTATGAGATGTTACAATGTTAGAAATTTTAAGGAAAAAAACTTAAAAATTATATAAAGATTTTTTTTTTTCAATTCTGAAAAGATAAGTTTCTGAAATGAAAAATTTTAAACAATAAAAGCAAAAATATTAGATTAGTCTCGATATGAAAATATTTGAAAAAGTTGTTTTCATGTTTCACTATTATACTTACACCTCCCCCCCCCCTCCCCATTTCCCCGTTCATTTTTTTGTAGCGCTCTATTATACGGGCAATTGAAAAATCCACAAACCAACGTGTCAAAAACCTGCCGGTTAGTTATTAAAGTTCTTACTGTACAGTAGGGTCCCGATTATCCGAGTTAATATGGACCAAGCTCACCTCGGATAAACCGGATTTACACAAATCCTCACCATCTACGGAGATGGAATATAAATTTTCACTTAATTCATTCATTTTCATGGTACTAGTAACATTTCTTTGATGAATATTTCCTTTACTTTTAAGAAAAACGGGAAATTAAATTGTTTATTTGAAAAAGTCCTTCACAGTTTTTTGTTTGTTGAATGCCAATTTTGCTGCAGTTTTTTTGCTGCAGTATTACGCTATTGCATAACTACCAATTTCTAAGATTTATTTCTTACCACTAAAACTTACCAGTAAATTTTGCCTAATTCAATCTCCGAAATCTAACAATTGTCAACGATTAAAAATGGCAAAATTTTTTATTAAATTTTAGAGGCATCAAAACTGTGCAAATTGGCAGCTATGTGATTCTATTAGTGTCATGAAAATTGAAGGTGTAGCCTCTTCTTTCTGCTCAATGTATTAAATAGTTTTTTCAATCGAACTTATACCTTTGCAGTGGATAATTTTCTTCTGATGGACTGATTGCTTCCATTATTAGGAAACATCCATTATAAATGAAGCGTTAGGTGAAGATGAAAGAGCAGTCGTAAAAAGTTAGAGTTCTAACTTTTTAGGACTGCTCTTTCATCTTCACCTAACACTTCATTTATGATGGGATTAAAAAAAAAATCCTATCATCAAACCACGGAATATTATCCCTAGATAAAACTGAACTATGGACAATGAATGCAACACAAAACTCTTCGAATTAAATTTAGAAAGGCCACCAAGAATTCGATCTTCCAGAAGCGAATTTATGACTGGGTACTTGAATTTATGGCTGAATGACAAAGAAATCTATGACACTATACCGATAAAAGGTGTTTCCCAGGGCACACGCTCGACGAAGGAAATAAAAATAAGGGAGCATAGTGAGTTGGGGGGGGGGGGGGGGGAGAGAATCACACGTAGTCACATGCTCCAATCACAGAACTTTAATGTATCTGATCTTACATAAATTCAAAAAGATCCACTCAAGGTAGAAGAAGGAAAGCAGGTTTGTTCTAACTGGACAGTAGAGAGAAGGAAAGAAGAAATGTCAAGAATAAATTATACAAATTAAAATATAAGAATCTCTACCGCAAAAAATTAAGGAGCTAGTCTTGTCTAAAAATGTCTTCAACGGAGCACTGTATAAAAAGGTTTTCCAGTTAGTTCTAAAAAATGCCTTCACGATTAGTGATATTTAAAATGAGATCCTAATACCGATCTTATAGTTTATGTATGCTCAGAGACTATTAGCTTATTCCTCAATACGATGTGGATTAAACGGCACTTATCTCTTGTGACTCTACAAAGCTGATTTTTCTGATAAAGGCATCTTTTTCTTATTCTCCTTTTCGCATATAGACAATTAGAATTATGCATTTTACTGTGATCAAACCCTTGCCAGCCACGGGGTCAAGTTGATTATTTAATTATGTATATATTGAAACAAATGAGAATAATTAAGTCAATTATGTGAGCAAGTTTAAATTAAGGTGTCATTCAAAGAAAATTATTGAGGTGTTTAGACATAGGGGTTTTTGAGAGCTAGCAAAATATTTACATTACTTTTAGGTGTGCAAAATTCCCCCAATCAATTTATAACGGCTGTCTCATAATAATAGAAGCCATCAGTTCATCAGAAGAAAATAAGTAGGTTAAAGAGGAAACTCGGTTAAGCGGAACTCGGATAATCAGGACTCTACTGTATTTCATTTTCTGTCAAAGTTATATGATTTTGATAAGTTTCATTAGAAAACTTACTTTTTAGTAGTTTTTTGCATTATGTACTAACATAAACTATGCTTGGTATTCGGTTTCAATCAGTACATAAAAACTTTTCTGCTTTTGAAAATCAATGATACGGGAACTAACAACAAAATGTTGGATGGATAAATATGTACTGGTTACTGGTGACCAGAGATTTCTTTTGCTGTGGGTATCAGAATGTTTTGAAATATCTATAGTCCTGGTCACGAATGTTATCTGCATGAGATATTTCTCTTTAAAATGAAATTTATCATGAAGAATAAATGTTTAGAATAAAAGACAGGGACAATATTAAAATCTTCTCCTATATATTTTATACCATCTGGAATGGGATCTAAAACTCTCTAAATACTTTTATTTCTCTTAGAAGAATAGCTAGCCCTTAGAGTGTTCTATGACCCATATGAAGAACTTGAATGGAATAATGATTGTTTCGCTTTTTGCTTTCGGAACGTGTCGGGTGTTTGAAAGAATAATGATAACTTGATCGGGTGTTATTATAGGCGATAATATTTTGTTCTTTATTCTGGCAACAGATGGCTTGTCATGAGGAATACAGGAAACGATATAGCAAAGATCCGACTATAGAAATATTTCTTAGAAATAAAAAAACTCAGTTGTTAAAATTTGACAACCTTTTCACCAGTTATTACTTTTAGACTAATACTTATCATTTATTTCTTTTTAAAATGCGTTGAGCGTTCGATGCATTCAAAATAATTTAAATAAGTATTATTATAAATAATATTATTCTGTTCTTTATTCTGGCAACATATAACTTGCGATTATGAATACAGGAAATGATACGGCATATATTCTATAAGGAAAATATTACCTAGAAACGAAAAACTCATTTATTAAAAGTGGATAACCTTTTCATTAGTTATAATTTTTAGACTAATGATTATTATTATTATTTTTCTTTTTAGAACGTGTTGGGCATTTAATGTAATAATAATAATAATTTAAATAGATATTATTATAGGCGGTATCATTTTGTTTTTTCTTCTGACAACACATAACTTGTCATGAGCAATACAGAAAATGATATAGTATTATGATGATATAGAAATATTTCCTAGAGACGAAAAAATCTGTTGCTAAAATTAGACAACCTTTTCATCAATTAATATTTTTGGACTAATGATTATTTTTGTCTTTGGAATGTGGTGGGTTTAGAGATAATAATGATAATTTGAAAAGGTATTATTATAAACGAAATTATTTAGTTCTTCCTTCTGGTAACATATGGATTGTCATGGGAAATACAGGAAATGATACAGCATATATTCTATAAGGGAAATATTACCTAGAAACGAAAAACTCATTTGTTAAAATTGGATAACTTTTTCATCAGTTATTATTTTTAGACTAATGATGATGATTATTATTTTTCTTTTTTGAACGTATTGGGTATTCAATGTAATAATAAAAATTTAAATAGATATTATTATAAGCGGTATTATTTTGTTCTTTCTTCTGGTAACACATAACTTGACATGAACAATACAGAAAATGATATAGTATCGATCCTGCAAGAGAAATATTTCCTAGAAACGTAAAAATCTGTTGCTAAAATTAGACAACCTTTTCATCAATTAATATTTTTGGACTAATGATTATTTTTGTCTTTGGAATGCGGTGGGTTTAGAGATAATAATGATAATTTAAAAAGGTATTATTATAAACGAAATTATTTTGTTTTTCATTCTGGTAACATATGGATTGTCATGGGAAATACAGGAAATGAATCTTTCATTTTATCTAGAAATGATCGTACCGGAGGAATTAGCGTTTAGAAATGAGAATTTCAATTTTAGATCAATTATTATTATTTTTTTAAATAATGTAACTGCATAGTTACTAATATGCAGAATTATAATTTTTTATTAAAAAAAATTCTACTTAAAAGTAAAAATTATTTAATAGTGAATTTAGTATTACACGCCTTGAATAATTATTATATTATTATAGATCTCGGTTAAGTTTCAATTTTATTAGAGGAATGTAGCTAATTTTTTTCTTTTAATAATATTTATTACATAATAGTAAAAATCTTTTTTTAATACAGCATATAAAATGATATAATGTTAATATAATGTAAAGTAAAGAATAAAAATAGGAATATATCCTAAAACTTCAGTTATAATTTACATAATAAAGAAAAGTACCGTTTTGGTTCACTTTTATTTTTATATAACTATATTTTATTTCTTTGGTAATGAATTCTTATACGAACATTAAATATAAAACTAACTTTTAAAAGCTTTACAAATACTTGTAATTTACTTACAGATTGAACTTCAGTATCTAAAAAATTTATAAATACTAATTTTTATCATTTTTAAATTAGTAACTCCTGAATATATTATTAAGAATTCAAAGATATTAACATTAATAAGAATTGTTTGCCTATTAATGCATAGATAAAAAATAATTTATTAACTTCATTAATAGTTTTATATGGTGCTTTGAAAAAATCCCCATACAAAGCTCGTATATATTTAAAATTATTATTCCTTAGTAGCAGATTAACTCGGCGTTGTCTGTCGAAATACTTTGAACTTCTCAGGTAAAGCAATTATAATAATTACATCACATAATCTAAACAAGAAATCAAATATTAATTTTATTAATGCACTAGCTAAGCCGCCCGACGCCGCCTGGGCCCGCTATAATATTCTTAAATGAACCTTAACTTATTTTAATATTACTTACATAAGCTGAAAATGTGAATATAATGTTAAAATGAAGGGTATATCGAGACAGGTAAACACCAACCTAAAATAATTATTACTAAGATGGTTTTTATAAGTCACGTCTATAATTTAGAAAAGGTGTTGTGTATTTATCTTAGAAATGACAAACTTTCAATCGTACAAAATTTTGAATTTAATTGTTGAATAAGATACTTAAATGGAAATTCAATGTATGCATAATGAAAGATTTCCGAAAATACATGTGAATATGAGAACGATAAATTTATATCTGACATGCCGATTATTGCTGTAATGTCACAGTCTTATTTTGACGGCGAGAGAAAATGGAACGACATCTGTCGAAGAATTTAGACAACTTGTTCCTCTTGTGGACCTTTTTAGGTTTGTCACTCAGTGAAGAATCTATATTCTGTGATAGGAATTCTTCTGTGTCAGCCTTTGATTTTAAATCTGAAACATCAAATGAATTCGAAGCGAAGGATTTGTCATTATCGACGTCTTTTGGATCCTTCAACGTTTCTTTCAGAACATCTCGAGCTTTTTTGATAATATTTTTCACTTGATTTTTAAGTTGAAGATTAAACTCGGCATTTAACATTCCCTGCATGTCATTGTATATTTCAGCTTGTTTTTGAACCCAGATCTTATCAGGTTGTAAAACTTTATCATTGTCATTCTTCTCAGTTAGCAATGGATGCTCTAGAATTCGGTGAACGTTTGGTCTATCTTCTGGTCTATATCGAAGTATGCCTTGTAAGAGATTCAGGGCTTGAAAATGATCTTTATTAGTCAACTTTACACATCGGTGGGCATCTTTCATTAGTGATTTGAAAAAAGGCATCTGCAAGCACTTGTGTACAAGTGGGTATATTTCATCCATCCATTTAGTTTTTCCCCACAAATGTCTTTCCATCCAACGATTTGAGAAAATATAAAAAACAACCATGCCTGCTGACCAAATATCAAAAGCAGCGCCATCCACAAACGGACACTCACCACCTACTTCTTCTGGCCATGCCTCAGGTGGACAGTAATACTAAGGAAGTACATATTTGTTTGTTGGCTTATTCAATTTATCTAGAGCGCTGAAGTCGCTCATTACTGCCATATTCTCAGATGTAATCAACAAGTTGTCTATCTTTAGATCTAAATGAGATACTCTGGACCGATGCAAGTAATCAAGACCCGTAAACATATCTTTCAACCATCCCACAGTAAGTTGAAAAAACTCTGGTTTGTAACGGGCTGCTCCAACGTGCCACTCATGAAGAATGTTTATCAGGCAATTAGGATGATGTGGCATCAAAAATATATCCACAGTTTTTCGTCGAATGATGTCTAAAACCGGAACAATGTTCTTGTGATTGAGTTGAGGCCATAATGATAATTCACCCGGTGAAGTCAGATCCGGATGTATCACTTTGGCAGCTGATATTTGTTTGTTTCTTTTCGACCTGACAGCCAAAACATCGCCAAATGATCCTCGTCCGATTTCATCAATAAATTTATATCCACTCTTTGATAGGATTTTGATGGCCTTTTTTTGAATGGTGTCTCTATTGTAGTGGACAACAGGCTTCTTTTTTGAAACTTTCATGACTTTAAATTTAATCACAATCTTTAAAATAGTCGAATGATGTTTATATTATTTGAATAAATGAATACGGAAGAAAGATGAGAAATACTTCCTTTTAACTGTAAAACAGTAACTTTTATTAAGATTTTTTTTTTCGATATAAATAATTAAAATGATTTTTTTTTACCAATATCAATATAAAGGTTTAAAAAACTTTTTTTACATCAAAATTACATGAAATATAAATCAAATTATAACTCTCAAATACTTTAATCGCTTTGATAAATCGCACAAAATTAATCGCTTGCAATTATCAATGATATTAAAGTTGAAATAATTATGAAATAGTGCATTGTCGTCCGGATTAAAATTACAATAGTTATTTGTTTAAAGCATTGTTAAGCTTTTTGTGCAAGTATTATGTTTAATTGTTTATTTCTGAATCCAACAACAATAAAAGAAAACAACAGACGCAAAAACATAAAGAAATTAGTTAAATAGCAAATTTTTATTGTTCAGTTTTCTGGTTTTAATCATTGTTGTAAATCTCAACTAGTTATATCTATATTGTTGCTGTTTTTAGCAATCGTGGGTTGGCGCAAGTTTAATTTTATAGTTGTAACCGATGTTTGTGACTATTTTTTACAAATATATTGATGTCAGCATCATTATTGTTTGATTTTTTTCTTTAATATTTTTCGCCCCTGCTAAGTGCAGGTTGTGTCCAAAGAACTTGTTCCTAATGCACTGTTAAAAATTTTGCAGCATTCTGGCAGGTCATTCGACCGTTTTTTGAAAAAACGGTTTCATAACCATAATTTAACAATATTCTGACCATAAAATGGCCAATAATATGGTCAGAATAGTGTTAAAATTACGGTTGTGTAACCGTTTTCGGAAAAAAACGGGCAAATGACCTGCCAGAATGCTGCAAATTTTTAACAGTGTGGGGTATAGATCTCAAAATACTTGAATATTGCGTTGTGCTCGAAATTTAATTTTATAGTTGTAACTGATGTTTGTGGCTCCAGTTTTTGCAAATCTATTGTAGTCAGTAATCACTCTTGTTTGATTATTTTGGAATATTTTTCGTCCGTGCAAAGAGCGGGTTGTATCCAAACAGCTTGCTTCTAATGGGGTATAAGTCTCAAAATACTTGAATATTCCATTGCGCTTGAAATTTAATTTTACATTTGTAATCGATGTTTGTCGCTCCACTTTTTGCAAATCTATTGTAGTCAGTATCACTCTTGGTTAATTTTTTGGAATATTTTTCGCCTGTGCAAAGAGCGGGTTGTGTCCAAACAGCTTTCTTCTAATGGGGTATAAGTCTCAAAATACTTGAATATTGCGTTGCGCTCGAAATTTAATTTTACAGTTGTAATCGATGTTTGTGGCCCCATTTTTTGCAAATCTATTGTAGTCAGTATCACTCTTGTTTGATTTTTTTTTTGGAATATTTTTCGTCCCTGCAAAGAGCGGGTGGTGTCCAAACAGCTTGCTTCCAATGGGGTGTAAGTCTCAAGATACTTGAGTACTACATTGTTCTTGAAATTTAATTTTACAGTTGTAATTGATTTTTGTGGCTCCATTTTTTGAAAATCTATTATAGTCAGTATCACGCTTGTTTGATATTTTTGGAATATTTTTCGCCTGTGCAAAGAGCGGGTTGTGTCCAAAGAGCTTGCTTCTAATGGGGTATAAGTCTCAAAATACTTGAATATTGCATTGTGCTCGAAATTTAATTTTACAGTTGTAATCGATGTTTGTGGCTCCATTTTTAGGTAGCTTTCATTACAAAAAGCTACCTATTGTAGCCGTTCGGAGGAAAGCGATTTCAAAAAATTTTGGTATATTTTCATCGATCATGACCCCCAGACCAAGAAAACCACTCTCCTTTCAAATTTTGATATATATATATATATATATATATATATATATATATATATACCCATATATATATATCTATATCTGATCTTTGTCACACTGTAACTCTCGTATTTATGAACCGATTTGGATGTAACTTGGGCTATACATAGTACATACCAATGTATCGACCAAGTCGTTGGCCAGCTTCCTCCGCCATCTTGTTTCAAAATGGCGGCCATTTAATTTTTTTTTTTAGATTAAAATTTGAAATGTGGTACCAAAAAAATTGAAACTTGAAAAATATTTTTTTTCTTATGTGTTTGAACTTGATACACAGATTCCGGAGCAGTTTTTGTTTCGTCTATATCTTAAAAAATGGCTGAGTGCACTTTGAATGGCACTTTGATTTTCTAGCGTGGCTGACATTTTGAAATGACCTGATTTTTGTCACGCGATAACTGGCGTATTTATGAACCGATTTGGATGTACCTTGGTGTATACATAGTACATACCAATGTCTCGACCGAGGTCGTTCGACAGCTTCCTCCGCCATCTTGTTTAAAAAAGGCGGCCATTTAAAAAAGTTAAAAAAAAATTAAAATTTAAAATGAGGTACCAAAAAATTAGAAAATGAAAAAGATTTTTCTCGTATGCGTTTGCCCTTGATACAAAGATTCCGGAGCAGTTTTTGTTTCGTCTATAGCTTAAAAAGTGGTTGAATTATAGCACTTTGAATTTCAAGCAGGTCTAACATTTTGAAACAATCTGATATTTGTCACGCGATAACACGCGTATTTATGTTTATTTCGATGTAAGAAGGCATGTGGATAGTATATAGAAATGTCTCGACCAAGTTCGCTGGGCAGCTTCATCAGCCATCTTGTTTCGAAATGGCGGCCATTAAATTAAAAAAAAATTATATTTAAAGTGAGGTGCAAAAAAATTAGAAATTGAAAAAGGTTTCTATCTTAAGTATTTGACCTTGATATAAGGATTCCGGAGAATTTTTTGCTTTGTCTTTATCTTAATAAAATGGCTCAGATATAGCAGTTTGAATTTCTAATGTGGGTGACATTTTGAAAAATCTGATTTTTTGCCTGTGACAGCACTCGTATATATCAACCGATTCCGATGTGAGTGAGCATGTACACAGGAATTACTAAGGCCTCGACCAAGTTCGTTGGTTATAGCCTCATCCACCATGTTGTCTTAAAATGGCAGGCACTTCAAGATATCGCCGAACTATGCAAAAAAATATAAGTTACTTTAAATAAAAGAAACTTAGATAAAGCTGACTAATTTCGCGAAATTCCTATTTATAATGATTTAATATTGATAAAAATTAGTATTCAATCTCCTATAATGAGTTTCCACCAAATTGACCATCGTTATTTTGAATAATATAAGCTGGCTTTTTAAAAATAAGGAATATGAAAGCTACCTCTTCCTCCCGGCACTGGCCGGAAGGATTTTTTGTAAATCTATTGTAGTCAGTATCACTCTTGTTTGATTTTTAAAAAAAATATTTTTCGCCCGTGCAAAGAGCGTGTTTTATCCAAACAGCTTGCTTCTAATGGGGTATAATTTTCAAAATATTTGAATATTGCATTGTGCTCGAAATTTAATTTTATAGTTGTAACCGATGTTTGCGGCTCTATTTTTTGAAAATCTATTGTTTTCAGTATCACACTTGTTTGATTTTTTTTGGAATATTTTTCGACCGTGTAAACAGCGGGCTGTGTCCAAACAGCTTGGTCCTATCGGGGTATAGGTCCCAAAATACTTGAATATTGCATTGAGCTCGAAATTTAATTTTATAGTTGTAACCGATGTTTGCGGCTGCATTTTTTGAAAATCTATTGTTTTCAGTATCACTCTTGTTTGATTATTTTGGAATATTTTTCGTCCGTGCAAAGAGCAGGTTTTGTCCAAACAGATTACTTCTAATGTGGTATAAGTCTCAAAATACTTGAATATTGCATTGTGCTTGAAATTTAATTTTACAGTTATAATCGATGTTTATGGCTCCACTTTTTGCAAATCTATTGTTTTCAGTATCACTCTTGTCTGATTTTTTTTTGGAATATTTTTTGACCGTGTAAACAGCAGGCTGTGTCCAAACAGCTTACGCCTAATGGGGTATAGGTCTCAAAATACTTGAATATTGCATTGTGCTTGAAAATGAAGTTGCGCGTAACATTTGAGGGGAAAAGGTTTAAAATTCTGCTGGGTTAGGATTACCCGAAATCGATAAAAATAATTTAACTAACCCGAATCCGACACACGTCAAGCTGAAACCGATCTGAACCAGATTCGAACCTGAAGTGAATCCAAATTTTAATACAATTATGGAAAAGTAGTCTACAATTACATCTTTAATCTCAATGTTATCTATTTTGTATTAAAATGGACATATATACACTCATTAAAATTCAAATACATAACTTCATTTAACTTACTTTATGTAATTTTGAAATTATTCAGGATTTTCTTTTGAAAAATAAAGTTACCCGACATTAACCGGTAACAGTGGAAACCAAATCCGAAAGCTACTCGAACCCGAAACCAAGTCAACCCAACCGGAACCTGAATGATAACGAAAAAAAATTATGGTGAATCCGACCCTATCCTAAATGTGTGTCGCTCGAATTTGTATAAAATCTGGTTACCCAACATGATGGAGGACTCTAAATCAACCCGAAACACTTCAAGTCAACCCAACCGGAACCGGATTGACAATGAAAATAATTATGGTGCACCCGATCCTATCCTAAATGCGGGTAGGTCGGATTTATATGAAATCTGGTTACCTAACTCGATGGAGGACTCTAAATCAATTCGATTGAAGTGGCTCAAAAAGGGATTTCAAGATTTGTCCTAGATAGGAAAATAACCAGTTAAATAAAAGCATGTAATTGAGGTAACGTATAGATTACAGCAATCACTATAACGGGATCCAGTGCTTATAATGCCCATAAACCGTTTATATGGTGAAAATGTTTAATGGGAGAGGTATCCCTAAGAAGGGGAACATTGCGCTACGCGCTTTGTTATTGTTAATAACGGCGAACAATGTAATGAGGCTTTGTGCACTTCGCGCCCTATTTGAAACTTTCATCGCTCAGCAGTAAATAATAATAATAATAATAATAATAATTAAATATGCATAACATTTTGAATTTTCTTAATTTAAAAATTAGTTATACTGTTTTATTTAAATAAATTAATCTTTGCTGAAATAATTAAAAGAATATGTTTTGATGTATAATGGGTTTTTTTACTTGTTAAAAATTATCACCCAATGTATAAACTAAAACAATTTCCTTAAACAATGCTGAGATTTTGGTTAAAAACAAAGAAGCAAAACAAAAACAAAAAACGCTGAGGAAACTATCGTTGAAAGAGATTAATAACCATGCTGTTAAAGTTAAATAATTGTATACAATGATGTAAAGAGACACGCACAAAGGAAAAATGCTCAATTATAACAAACTTGAGTGTAGAAATAGAAGTTTATAAACATTTAGTAAATATCTAGTTGATTTTATTTTTAAAATAAAAATAAAAAGCCAGATGAAATAAAAGGTGAAGTTTAACAAAGTTCTTGATAGCATTATGCAAAGTAGAATTCTACAAGTAAAAATTGAACAAAAACTACTATTATACTTTTATGGAGTTCATTAGAAACAATGACGTTATTTTAATAGAATGAGGAAATACAAATTAAACTAGTTGAAATAAAAATATTGCATTCGTAATACTTCCAGATTTATTCATAAATAAATCTTCCTATTGATACCTTTATTTATAGAGAACTGGATTATATGATAAATTAATGGGGAAGAACCATCTTCACCCAATATCTTGACATTTCCAGGCACTTTAGGGATTCATTAAAAAGCTGATGAAACACCTTCACTGCAACTTTGATATAGGAAAGTAAATTGGAAACGTGCCGAACACACCTCTATTCATTACAGAAGCTTTTGCAATTTTTGCTTAAAGCTAGCTTTACAGAAAGAGAAAAAATGAAAGTTTGTTAACATAATTAACTTATTAAAAAAATCAAAATCCGGTTCTCAGGGGCAGAATTTCAGACATTTAGGTAAATTTCTGTTCAAATCATTTATCTCGAGTTCAACGGTTACTTCTAAAAGCTGTACGCACACACAAATAAACACTTTATACTTCCCATAATAGAAAAGATTAATTAATAAGAATCAATGTAATTATTACAAATTTATTAATATAAATATATGCTGAATATTAACGTTAAAATAAAAAATCTCAAGTTTAGAAAATGATGTATAGAAGTTTCTCAGTTAAACACTAAATAAACATTAAAATAATTATGTTGTTTCAAACGTTCCACAAATTTTCTTTTCGTAACAGTAATGTAAAACTTTCTGGTACTATTTTTCAAAATAATATGTATCTCATAAACTTCGACACGTGCCGAAGTTAAAGAGATACATGGTTTATGAGATATAAATTTGTAGAACTTTTGAAAGAACATTAAAGAAATATTGTACAATATCAACAGACTGCAGCTCTAGCTAGGTTTTATTTTAAAAATCCTGACAGTAGCATAGATTTTGAAAATGCCAATATAAAAATTCCATGGAATAATGTTATTGAAGATCTACAGAAAGATCCATTGAAATTATGGTTAGAAGTAACGAAGTATGTAATGATAACATCACATTTATTATCCCTAAACTTCGGATGCGCATCTTAAAACAATCATATGCTACTGTATTTATATTTATCCTATCATTTTAACGTTTGGCAGTTTACAGTTATTTGCGTTTCGCAAAGTTCATCTCATTTTATTCTATTTTTTCTGTTCTTCATTTATTTTCATCTTTTTACACTGGATCTTACCACTGCATATTAGATTGTTTGTTCGATTTTTCTTATATTCTGTTTTTATCTGATAGATGTCACCATTGCATACTCCGTGGTCAATTCCTTTAAACTTTTATTCTGTTTTCGTCCGATAGATGATGCCATAGGATTTTCTGTTCTTCTGATTGTCTGAAGCGATAATCAATTAAGATCCTAACGAACATTTCAAATTCAAGACGGCTTAAAATTGTTCTTTAAAAATTTAAAAGTAACGTAACAACTCTTTCCTGAAGATGGTCATAGATGATGACCGAAACGTCGATTGTTATTATTTTATTTTAATGTTTGTTTAGTGTTTAATCTTACAACATTTTGTATTCACCATTTAGTAAACTTGTGATTTATTAATATTGAACTTTTTATGGCGTAAATGTCAAGCTTTTTTGTTAAATATATGCTTTTTGTTAACCAGTGCTATGTGGTCGAATACTTTTGACCCATTTTTTTTTCTCATTCTGGCCCATGCTAGTCACATTATAAATAAACTAGAAAGCAGGAATACTGCTTTTTCAGAATTTAGAGTCGCCCCGATGAAAAAAAAATTATATAAATATAAGATACTACAAAATATATTTCAGTTTTAAGAGTTAAAACACACATTTTATATAAAATGACGTCATCCGCATCCATCGACGAATTCTCCATTTGTGACCCAGTCTTAAACAACATATACAGTACTCATAGGACGTCACTATCGCTGAATAATACACAAATCCAAAAAAGGAGATGCCATCATTTAAGAAACTCGACAAAAAATCGGCTATTTAATGATTCATATGTCTTCATTTTTTTGTAATATTATTATACATATTTAAAATTTAATTTGGTTTATAATAGCTCCATGTTTTATCAGAAATCATTCATTTATATATTTTAAAAACAGCAGGTATTTTAATATCATTTTTTTCTGTTGTTATTGGAAAATGGCAACAAAAAGATATAATTACTATTTCCCAACTATTTTTCCTTTACTTTCTACAGAAATGGAGAACTTGTGTTGCCAAAATTAAACAAATGCCGCTAAAAACTACAAAAAAATTAATATCTCAAAAATAAATGGAAATGCAACTTTCATACTGATTTCATTTAAAAGTACTCCCCCCCCCCCCCCAATACGATGGTATAAAAAATGAAAATCTGCGATGCTTAGGAATTAAAAAAATCGCAGTAGCGTATTTAACAGTACAATGATACATCTGTTCTGTTTTACGGCTAGTTTATACAACGGAACTTTATTTTTTGGAGACGACATTTTAATACCTGCGAGAAAGAAATACCATACCGGTGGCTAATATGTAAAAATAGCAATGTTAAGAATTCATACAGTATGTTAAAATCGAAAATCCATTTACTGCGAATTTAGATATGATACACAATAGCAAACAATGATATTGTCTTGGTATTTGAACTTTACTCTGGGTAAGCAATAATAGTTATGCATTTAATCGAATAATTACATCAGCATTTTCGTTCGTCACTCATTTCGTTCGCAATGCGTTTCACAATACTGATACATTCTACAGGGGTGCCAGGCCTCGCTCCTCCCCCCCCCCCCCCGAATAATTTGCTCTCCTAGTCCCATTAATTTCCCTTGTTTTTATTTTTCACAATATAAATTTATATTTTGAAATCTCGGAAACAAAATTTCTTTTATTGACGTTCAAAACGTCATTTTGTCTTTTAAATAGTAGCGATAGCCATAGCAGATACAGAAGGGCACTAAAAGTTTCCCATATATTTAATCAGTGGGTATGAAGCAGTCAATGAACATTATCCATTTTAATGATATCCACAAAGCTCTTAAATGGTCGAAATATTTTTTTGCATTTTAAATTTGTAATCATATTTATGGTATAGTAAATATTAATCACAAGGATGAGAATTCTCCGTCCCAAATGACTACTTGCTACCACTAAATTTTATGGTATTTCTCGCCTTATTTAATGACAGAATTACTATCATTTAATAAAGCACGGAATACTATTAAAATTTAGTGATGGATATCAACCATTTGGGACGGAGAATTCTCATGCCTGTAATCATAATGATTTCATGAATAACATAATCAAATAATAAAACAGGCCGTGCCAATTTGCTTAAAAATTTTGGGGCTCACCCAATATTTTTCAAAAGTTGGCGCCACTGCATTCTACAAACATATTTTAGCGCATATTTAAAATATTTTCTTAAGATAGAGTATTAATTTATATTTAGTCTAAAGGAGGTGTGTGACAAATCAAATGAAATAAGAACAAGAAAGAAAAATCGCACGTCAAGCATAGTTTATGAAATACTTTCCAACACTTCTAATATACTACAACGGAACGTAATTGTTTAGAAAGGTGAAACCAAATTTCAGCAATTATCTATACTCCTATTATAAAGAGGAAAAAATTGTTTATTTGTAGGAGGTAAGCTCAGGAACTACCGAACCGATTCCAAAAGTGTTGGTATCAAAATGATGGTGTTAGTCCAACTTAGAACATAGGCTATATCTTATGTCGGTGCCACTATCCCAAAGGGGGTGCAGGAGCAAAAAACGTTCTAAAAATGCGATTTTTGCGTTACTGAAAGGCCTAGAAATATGAAATTTGGAATATTATTTACTTATAAGATATAAATGATGTCTAAGAACAGTTCTTAAACAATTCGAAATTTAAAAGGGGTGAAAATGCACAAAAAGCGTTCTAAAAAACGTTCTAAATGGTAGTTTCTACATAATCTAAGGAAATACCAAACCGATTTAAAAAATATTGGTGTCAAAATGATAGTGACAACGTTTGCTCGAAGATAGGCTATGTTTTATGTCGGTGCCACTACCCCAAAGGGGGTGTAGGAGCAAAAAACGTTCTAAAAATGCGATTTATGTGTTACTGAAGGGCCAAGAAATATGAAATTTGAAGTATCAGCTACTTATTAGGTATAAAGGATTTTTAAGATCAGTTCTTAAACAATTCGAAATTTAAAAGGGGGTGAAAATGTGCGAAAAGCGTTCTAAAAACGTTCTAAATGGTGATTTCTACACAATCTCAGGAAATACCAAACCGATTAAAAAAATAATGGCTTCAAAATGATGGTGAAAACCCTTGCTCGAACATAGGCTATGTTTTATGTCGGTGCCACTACCCCAAAGGGGGTGCAGGAGAAAAACGTTCTAAATTGCGGTTTTTGCGTGACGGAAGGGCCTTGAATCGTAAAATTTAGAATGGTAGTTAGTTAAAGGATATAAATGATCTTTAAGGACATTTCCTAAAAAAGTCGAAATTTAAAAGGGGGGTCAAAATGCGCAAAAAGCGTTGTAAAAAACGTTCTAAATTGCGATTTTTAGCAATCTCAGGAAATACTGAACCGATTTCAAATATAATGGTGTAAAAATGATAGGGACAGGTCTTGCTCCAAGATAGGCTATATTTTATGTTTGTTTACACTACCCCAGAGGAGATGCAGAAGCAAAATGAGCGAAAAGCGTTCTAAAAACGTTCTAAATGCCGATTTGTCACCAATATCTCAGGAAGAATCAAACTGATTTCAAAAGTAATGGTAAGAAATTGATGATGACAGCCTCTGCTCTAACATAGACGCTATTTTAAGTCGTTATCTCTATCACATAGACGTTGCAGGAGCAAAAAAGCGTTCCGAATTTCGATTTTTGTGATCGGTAGGGGCTAGCAACTTAAAATTAGGCAAGGTACATATTTATTACATATAAATGATATTTAAGAACAGTTTCGAAAAAATTGGAAATTTAAAAAGGGGTGAAAATGCGCGAAAAGCGTTCTAAAAACGTTCTAAATTGTGATTTCTACTCAATCGCAGGAAATTCCAAAGCTATTTCAAAAGTAATGGTTGCAAATCAATGGTGACAGTCCCTGCTATAACATAGGTTATATTTTATGTTGCTGTCACTACCATCTGAGGGTTGCAAAAGCAAAACATGTTCTAATTTGCGTTTTTTGCATCACTGAAGGGTCTAACACTTTGAAGTATGGCATGGTATTTACTTACAAAATGCAACTCCTTTCTAAGAACTGTCGAAAGGAAATTTCAAATTTAGAAAGATGAAGTGAGCGAAAAGCGTTATAAATTACAGTTTTTATGTAATCTTATCAAATACCAAACCGATTAAAAAAATAATGATGACAAATTGTTGGTAATAGAACCTGCTCAAACATAAGCTATATTTTATGTCTGTGCCACTACCACCAGAGGGTTGCAGTAGCTAAAAACTTTCTAAATTGCGATTTCTGTGATACTGAAATGGCTAAAATCTTTAAATATGGCATGGTAGTTACTTATAAAATATAAATGCCCTCGAAGGACTGTCGAAAATAAATTCGAATTAAAAAGGGGTGAAGTCCAGGGGAGGTGCGAAAAGCATTCTAAAAAAGTCCTAAATTACGATTTCTATGCAATTTCAGGGAATATAAACCAAATATAAAAGTAATAGTTGCGAATCAATGGTAACAGTCTCTGATCCTACACAGGCTATATTTTATGCCGATGATTCTACCACTTGGGGTTCACAGGAACAAAAAACGCTCTAAAAAAGGCCTTTAAAAGCTTTCTAAATTACATTTCTGTGGAATATTAGGAAATGAACAAACCAATTTCAAAATTAATGTTGGCAAATTAATGGTGACAGTTCCTATTTCAACATAGCCCTTTATGTTGAGAGAGGTGGTAGGACTTGGAATTTGACATGATGGTTAATTTTAAGATGTAAGAAGATGGTTTCTAAAAAATTCAAAACTTCAAATGAATACTGAAATAAGCGTATTTATTGAGCATAAAAGTTTCAAATTATTTTCTAAATTATTATTTATTTAGTTTTATTAATGTATGTCTCATTTCTGCCTTATGCAGTGTAACAATGATGTTTAATCAAACTGTGTTTTAAATAGTTATTTTTTTAATTATTCCTAAAAGTAATAAGTACCTTTTAATAAAATAAAATATTACCTTTTAATAAAATAAAAATTTAGTCAGTACCTTTTAATAAAAATTAGACATATAAATATCACTTGGCATATTTCAACTATTACGCGAGCAAAGCCGCGGGGTTTGCTAGTTCTCTATAACACTAAAAGTACTAGAATTCTTTTGGGAATTCCATGAATATGATCTATAGATCTGTATATACACTACATAGTGTGCTAAAATTTAGCTTTAGCTACAAAATGTTGGAAATTCACCTTCAGTAATTTCCACCAATAGACGAAAATGTACTGGAATAATTTTGTACTGCACAGTGTATTATCTGCAGATATTTTACACTCTTCATATTAAACAAAAATTTCATTGAGAAATTTTTTTTTTCAAAAATAAAATAAACAGCACAAAACAACTGAAAAAAACCTCCAGAAATTGCTATCCATAGACAACAATGTATCCATTTCTTTGCGTAGTCCTGTAAGAATTTATTTATATTTTATAAAAAATTCTTAGTCTACTAAACTTAGTTCTGTTGGAAAATGAATAACTCTATTAAAGACACTCTCAATCAATTCACGCTTACACACAGTAATGCTTACGAATTATTTATCTAGTCCTGCATATGATCTATAGATTTTATTGGTCTAACGTGTAGTATATAGTCTATAACAGTCAACTTAAAGCAGATAAAAAAAAATAAAATTTTATTATTTTTAAGAAATTTATCCTTAAAACTTTCAGAATAAAAAATGTAAATTATATTGGATAATTGTCGTTTTATCCAAATATTCATTCGAAAGTTCACTTTAGCATACATATTAATTGTACCTCTCCCCCCACCCCCCTAAAAAAAGGCCTAGTATTTGTTTTTTTTTTAATATCCTGGAAAACACATAGGGATTTCAACAGTTCAAGGCAAAAGCTTTCGGCTTTGTTGAAAATTTTGATAATAATGATCCAAAGCTATAAAGATTTGTTTTGGTAGTAAAATTTCTACTGTTTATTCATTTAAATTAACAAAAACAAACAACTGGATGCTTTATACGAATGTAAAAAATAAATGAAATTCGGTAATGTTGCGATCACTAAAACGTATGTATGGTCATTCATGCCCACGAAAGCAAAGAGGGAAATCGTCACTGGATGCAGCAACGTCGTTGTATAGCAATCTCAATCTCAAAACAGGTGAAATTTGGTAATGCCGCTGTCACAAAAATGCCTGTATGTGAACTTCGTGCACATGTAGAAAGAAAAGGTCACTAGATAGAGTAACCTTGTTGAATAAGAATCTCAAAAGCACATGAAATGCAGCAATAGCATGTTCAGCATTACGTTAACTATCACTATTTTTAAATTTCTAGTAATGAGAAAGGCTCGTTTTGATGTCCTACTCCGAGGTACCATTCCGAGGATTTCTCTGAATATCAAGAAAGCTGATCTATACCCCTAAAAAGCAACGTCTAGTCATTGCAGCCTGCGAAAGAAAGCTGATCTATACCCCTAAAAAGCAACGTCTAGTCATTGCAGCCTGCGAAAGAAAGCTGATCTATACCCCTAAAAAGCAACGTCTAGTCATTGCAGCCTGCGAAAGAAAGCTGATCTATACCCCTAAAAAGCAACGTCTAGTCATTGCAGCTGCGAAAAAATTCTGGACTCACTTAGTTTGGAGTTTGGCTGATAAAATTTTAACACAAACAAGATAGGTCGGGAGCTGACGGCATAGACTATCACCTCATCAAGTTCACGGATGAAATTCTAGAATTAGTTAAATCTTGATTCGCATGTTAAAACGCAATCGGTCTGCCAAGTCATATCTTGGTGGAAAACACCTAAAAACCCGATTTTAGCGGCTGACTCTTAAGTTTACCATTGTGTTTTCCTGCTCCCAGTCCTCCATGTTTTCATACCTTCTGGTGCAGGAAAACACAGTGGTAAACCTACGAGTTAGCCGCTAAAATTGCGTTTTTAGGGGTTTTCCACCAAGATATGACTTGGCAGACCGATTGCGTTTTAATATGCGAATCAAGGTATAACTAATCCTAGAATTTCCTCCGTGAACTCGATGAGGTGATTATCTGTGCTGCCGGCTCCCGGTCTTAGAGTAAATATTCAAAAGCCATTTCATTCACTTTCCACTCTGTTTAACTTAAAGAATGCACGGAAAGAAAAAAAATAATAATTCCCTTTAAAAGTTTCAGTTGCCAAAAACAGTTATTTTAACTGCAAACATAAGATTCCGAGATTTAAAAAAAATCATGCATTCAAAATTTAAAAGAAATCGCAAAAATTTCAAATTACTTATGCAGCAGTTTAAAATAGCGAATTAAGACTTTATATACCGTATTTTAATTTATTGGAAAGATCGAGAAAGATAATTTATTTGTATAAAAAATTGTAAGTAATTATAAATAAGAGTAAAATTTTGTCGTCTGAACAAACACAAACTGTGTATTTTTCTTACTTTTTAATTCCTTCTATCTTCAAGAGAAGAAATAATTGTAATCAAAATTTTTTTTCCATTTCCGGTTTTCGACGGATTTACACGTTTTAAGGGTCAAAGATACGAAAACACATGTTTATACAAAATGTCTGTCTACCCGTGTGTCCGCGTGTCTCCATTGTACCCTCGAAAAGTGTATGAAGTTATGCATAGAATTGAACAAATATTTTGTGTATGTTTTTGGCTATGGCCAGCAGGTACTCCTAGAATTTGGAAACATTCCGTCGCAGAGAATTGAACCAAATTTCCTATTTATCTTTTTGGCTATGGTAAGCAGGTTCTCCTTGAACTTCGAAATATTCTGCCAGAAGGGGTCGCTGTAATAGCGATTTTTGTGTCATTTTCATTATTGTACCATCGAAAAGTGGCTGAAGTTGTGTAAAGAATTGAACCAAATTTCATATTTTTGTCTTTTGCTATGGCAAGCAGGTTCTCCTCGAATTCCGAAATATTTCGCCGGAAGGAGACTCTGTGATAGCAATTTTTGTATAATTTTCTCGATTTTTCGTAGTTGTACATCGGCGGCTCTGGCAGCGACGGGCACTTCGCTTCCTGCTAAGTCGGCTATGCGCAAACAGCTGGTGTACAACAGAACAACGAAAAACTATTGATTTTAATAAATATTATGATGTAGATTAACTCTTTTTACTCCGATTAATTGACTGAAACAGAAATTTAAGTTGAAAATCAAAGTTGGTATAGAATTGAACTAATAATATTGAAGTATTAACAAGTGTAACTAGGTTTTGAAATATTAGGATGTATAAGATAGAAGAAAGTTTTGGGATTGGCTCATCCAATTATTTTATTTTGAATTAAATTACAAAAAGACAAACTTTCCTAATTAAAACTCTCTATATGTGCGTTTAATGTATAGGGTACTTCCGGTTCATATAGAACCTCTAAATTTAGCACAAAGGAGGGTCTTATAGCACATGTAAAGGAAAAAATTAGAGAACTATTAATTTATAAATCTGACGATTTATTACGTGGCAAACTACTGAATTCACATAATCAGGAATATTGTCATATATAATATTTATATATATATATATAAACATAATATTATAAATTAATGATTTTCGGATATTTTCCATTATACAGGCTGTTTCACTACCAGACCGACAAACTTGCAAAAGGTGTAGAGGGCACAGAGACGACTCGGTATCACATAGCAATGCAGGGTCGGAAATACAATCTTAACGGGATAGAGGAGCTGTTAGGGTCTGAATCATAGTGATAGCAAATTGAAATTTAAAGACCATAAGCTTAAAATAAGTCATGATTTCCCTGATAACGAAGTCCCCGAAGTTATCTGCCTACTTGCCTTGTTCTTCTCATCTACCGTTTTACACGTTTGATGTAGTAGGGGCGTTTTGAAATGGCGCATCTTCGTTGCTACTACAAACATCCGACACCCGCTCGGCGTATTTCAAAATATCCGAGATTCCAGGTTATGAATGTTTCATTCACACATTACGAAACATCGGACAACTTTATTATAAGGAAAGTCATGACTTATTTTAAGCTTATGGTCTTTAAATGTCAATTTTCTATCGTTATGATTCAGCCCCTAACAACCCCTCTATTTCATTAGGCTTGCATTTCCGACCCTGCATTGCTATGTGGTTCAGAGTCGTCTCTGTGCCTCCTACACCTCCTGTAAGCTTGTCGGTCTGGTAGTGAAACACCTTGTATATGCAATAAGATCTTCCTTCGTGACAAATTTCATGTTTCTAGGTCAACTGGAAGTATCCTATATGTTTTGAAAGTAAAACATATAGAATACATACAGTTGACTGGTTCATATCCACTGCTTATTATACTCTATGATTTTCATATGTTTGTCTAATGGCTGTACTCTATCAATATAGAAAGGCTTGCCCATTCTATGTTTCTAAACTAGAAGCTTCCATTTCGAAGCTATGTCAGTCTGCATGATGAAATATTTTTTTTTTTTTCAGTTCTATTTGCCTTTAATGCAATATCCCCCTTATATTAATAATTTATAAAATAATTATCATTCTTAGACTAAAATACGATATTTGTAAAGAAGTTCAGTAAATTTATAGAAAAAGGAGATTTCCTTTCGGTGTGTTTTGTGAAAAAAAAAGTCGTGTAGAACTTTTAAAGAAAGAACTATTAATAGGAAAAATCAAAACTAACAAAATATGGTAGTTAAATTTTTAATGTCTATTCACCGAAAACTCAAGATAATGGACTGGCCAGTAAAAATGTAAGAAAGAATTACAATTTCTTAAAAGCCACATGCAGCTGGAACCAACCCAAAAAGATTCTAGTCAGTGTTGTAATTAAGTGACACTTAAGGCTAGAAAAATTAAACTTACGAGACGCGACTCCAAAAATGCAATTAATGGTCTATATATCCCTTTCGAGAAAACCTCTCTTACGCGGGCTAATAGAATCTTGTTCTAGTTTGACCTATATCAGTCTAGTCTCGACTTAGTAATAATAGTCCGCTGATTAAAGTCGAGGCTATGTCAGTCTGTATATTGAAAAACAATTTTAAGGGGTCTCAAGACTCTTAAAATTGGAAAAAAAGGAAAACAAAAAGGCCATTTTCAGCATCTAATATCTTAAAATGTATTTGATTTTAAGACATAATTTTCATTGGGAATGAAAGGTATAAGTATGTTCTTTCATTTCAAATATTTAAAACACTGCAAGACGCAGAATTAATACTACAGGGGACCGCAAACTGTCAGGCATTTGACGAGCAGAAAATCGGCATAACGGATTACGCGCAGGGTTACGAAATAAATTTTGCAACTAGAATGAAAATTTTGGTGCTACTTATAATTAAGATTGTAATAATTACCTTGAACCTAAATAAATTTGTATTTAAAGCATTTTTATATTTTTAATACAAAGTTGTATTTAGCTAATGCAAAATTTAAAAAATTTCAACAATATAATCACAATTTTTTTTTTTTTAAACAATAAAAAGAAAATTTCAGGTTCAGTTTATGCAGACTAACATGAAACATGTGTTTTGAAAATTTTTACGAAAAAATATTCAGAAGTTTTTGAAATATCGTGCGCGTTATGTCCAAAAACGTCATTTGGAGACAAAATGACTTCAAAGTTTCGTAAACGCCACTTCAGCTATTGAGCGGGTATAATTCTATAAGCCGTAACTTCTGTTCTAATGGGAATTTCAAGGTAACAATTTTATCAAAATGTTCAGAAAATATAGAAGTTTAACATCTAAAAAAATTAAATGTTCGAAAATTTTAAAGCTTTAAGAGTCCTGAAACCCCTTAAATTCGGTATGCCAATAACGCGATACCGAGCTTTTATGGTAAAACACATGAAATAATTCTCATTGCCAGACAAAATATACGAACTCTTTAAGGGGACAGCGGACCTTTATTTGACGAAAAATCGACATTTATTTTTGTGTGTATTATTATTCTCAAATTTGTACTACGTCATTCGTAAAAACCGCATGCAGATGCGAATTTTACGCAAAGTTACAAATTTTTTAATTTTGTTCATAAAAATTTTTCTGAGCTTTTAATATACTTTAAATCTGTTTTTCTCAATATTGATGTTTCAGCTTTTTTTTTAAATTTTTTAAATGCTCCTTGCTGCTTAATTTTTGATCAAAATTCATGAAACTGATAAGGAAGAATTTTGATATTACTTCGTAGCGATCTCATCTCACGTGATCAGTATAAAGCGAGTTACTAGCTTAGAGTAACTGGCTTGACCTTTTGCTCGACGCTAACGTTCTCGCCTCCTGATCATGAGATCCCTGGTTCAAATCCCATCGGCGCCACTCTCTCACCAAAGTGGTGACCAGGACAAACACGCAAAACAACCTTCAGCAACAATCACCTCCTCTCATAACCAACAGATGGCAGCACTAAATTAATCACCCCTTTCAACCAAAAGCTTGTGAATCGTTCACAGCACAAAGCCTGTCCTCACACGCATCACATATGCGTCCGACAGCATTATTCACGAGTGCATATCGCTCGTCAGACGTCAGCAATACGTCTTTCTCACTGGGGATGGAGTGTGTAGTGATCTCATCTCACATGATCAGTATAAAGCGAGTTACTAGCTTAGAGTAACTGGCCTGGCCTTTTGCTCGACGCTAACGTTCTCGCCTCCTGATCCCTGGTTCAAATCCCATCGGCGCCACTCTCTCACCAAAACTTGAAAAGAAACTGTGTGGGCATTTTAAAATTCGACTTCATTAAGACAATTAAATTTAATTTTTAAGGTATTATATGGCAGACTTTTGATGAAAATCGATATGGAATTCCGAAAAATATCTCTAAAAATTTAACTATTTAAGGGATTAAAAAATCGATAGATAGATTTGTTTGCAATAGAATATTACGTGATTAAAACCCAAAATCGAGAAAATAATCTAAAAAATTAAGACGCAAGGAGCATTTTAAAATTTCGTTTTAAAATTTTAAATTGTTTAAAAGATCTTAAAATTATAATAAGATTGGAAATTTCTTTTAAGGTGTTCTATATACTTATGGTGAAATGTATATTTGCCCAATATTTCAAATCTCTATTATGAAAATTATAAGAAATATTTTTAAATGTCCACCATCCCCTTAATTAAAGCCAGCGTAACAGTAGCAGATTTAAAATTTAGGATATGGATCTACATGAGGACGTGAATTTCAAAACTCGCTTTATCCAGAAAATAAAATTTGGGGAAATCGCAAAAAAACTTTGACTGCGTCCATTGGTTTTCATTGTAAACCTAGATTTTACATTGCCAGAATACAAGATAATAGTTTTTTGCAGATTGTTGTGCCTTTTCCGTTGCAGGTTCAATAATAGAATAGACTGATAGACAAAACTTGATTTTTAGTTGCGTTCAGAGTTATATAAATGTTACAATATTAGATCTATCTCCGTGATTTCTCTGTACTATTCTAAATTACTACTCTATATTCACTAAATCCCTATTCTTAAATAATCTCCATCATTAATTCTGTTACATTCCCTTTAATTTAATGCCTCACTTGTCTAATTCACTTAATTATTACGCTTTTAGTATTCTTAAATTTAATGTTCTATTTCCGATCTTCCGCGTTTTAGAATGTTCTTTGGTAGCCATTTTTACTTTTATTCCAGCCGAGTTTTACCTTCCCTTGCTTAATTCCGGGTTTCTTTTCTTTATTATCTCCCCACTCGCTCTGCCAGTACTCTTTTATGGCGTGATTTCTTTGCATCTTAATTGGTTTAGAGCGCATACTACGTCAAAATTGTATTCCTATACGCTTGGAAAGTAAAAAGCAGTTATACCAGTTAAAAACCAGAAATACAAGATAATAGTTTTTTTTTTTTTTTTTTTTTTTTTTACTGATTGTTGCGTCTTTTTCGATGCAGGTTCGGTAAAGCTACTATCAGATTCACCAACTTTTCGAGCAATTTTCGAGCCAACTCTTGATTTCCTCCAACTTTTCGCGAAATATTGTCTCGACACCCGGTGTGATAGCAGCAAACAGCGATATCCCCAACTTTTCATCTGCATCTCAAAAAAGTCTGCTCTAGCCGCAACATTTCCTCCCACCTTTCAAAATTTCAGCGAATCAGAGATAAGCGATTGATACGAAAAGGCGATAAATATTGACGGCTGGTAATAGTACTACTAGTTTTCCTCCAACTTTAGCAACGACAATTGTAACCTTTTTCTCCCTTTGAACTGGAAAAAGTTGGGGTTAAAATCGGCTGAAAAGTTGGTTGCTCGGAAAGTTGGTGAATCTGATAGCAGCTTAATAGAATAGACTGATCGAGGAAACTTAACTTTTTAAATTTTGGATAAAGCGAATTTTGAAACTCACGTCCTCATGTGATTCATGTACAGGGTGGTCATAATTAAACGACCCTACTTTAAAGTTGCCTACAGACAAAACTATTGTTCATAAAGTTGTGAAATTCTATGAAAGACATAATAAAGATATGGGAATTTGTTTAAGCAAAGTAAACAAACAAAAACAATAGTTCAAAATTTCGCCACCAGAGGGCGATTTTTAATAAATTACACATTTAGCATTACGATAGTTTAGAAATTTCATCTATTAGCTTAACCTGGTTATAAAGACAGCATTTCACGACATGTTCCTAGCATTTCCCAGAACACACTGCCTTCAACTGTGGCAAGTGGCATGCTAGCTTACGATTCCAAATGGTATCTGAAAATGATGACCGTCATGCCGACATTTTTATCATAACAAAATTTGTTACACGTTCGTAAATGGTAAATGGTAAAATTCCTAAATGTGTAATTCGTTAAAAAACGGCCTCCTAATTTTTTTTCGCGCAAACAATTTCCCATACTTTTATAATGTCCTCCACAAAATTTCACAACATTCTGAACAATAGTTTCGTCTGTTTTAAAAATAGCCTTAAAAACATTTTACGAATATATTTTGAAAGACATGAGACTTATTTTATATTTTTTCTGGTCTCAATTCATGTAAATTTAAAATGCCATGACAGTTTTCCTTGTCAAATGAAAAAAAAAAAAAATCACGGTTTTGGTATACACCCATAGCGTTGCCTCGCTTTAAAAAACAATAATTTGTTTAAGACTTAGAGTTTCTTCAAATGGAGTATATACCTACTAGCCGTCCTTGGCGACCAGTTTGGTCTCCCTTAAAATTTATGTTTGGGAAAGCATGCTAAATATTGTATCGTGTTACTTTAATTCATAATTTAATTTACTTGGACTCCCTAAAATATAATTAATATAATCCCTTAAGCTAATATTAGTTTTTGTTGCATTAAAATACCTCAATTTGTTTATTTTCTGTAAACAAGTAAGTAGTAAGTTTTATTCTATTGGTTTACAATGGAAGTGCATGGGATTTCGGCGAAATATGAGAGATATCGTCAAGTTGGCGTCCCTTTTGGCGACTCATTTTGTTCTCAAAATTTGGCGATATATCGCCAAGTCGGGGATAAACGTGGCGGCATTTGATGACAGAACAGGTTACCCCCTATGGTAACCCCCTTATAGGTAAGGTTATGTATTAAATGCTGTTCAATAACCAATGAGATGCGTTTCATTCGGGCTTTGCCATTAAACAATTAACAAATATTTGTGATTTCTGTGCCACGTACGATAGTGTAATATATATATAGATATTTTGAAAGACAAACGTGCCTGTGCTTAAAGCATATGTCATTTTGCAAATTGCAATAGAAGACGATTAAACTTCGCTTTTAATGTAATTTTTTACACTTCTAAACACTGTATATTTTAAATTTGTCTATCTTCGAATAGTAAAAAAATGAACTTTCAATTTCAATTTGTTTTAAATCTGCATTACAATTCGTTCGTAAACTGTATCGCAAGTCACTCATTTATTACATTTAAACTAATTTCCATGCATGAACTGTTTTTAAATCTATCGCTATCGTGTGCAGACGATTACGAAATACAAATCTGTTTGCATTTAAATATAAAGTATTTTGTTTCCGGCTCATATTCTACAACGAAATTAAAATTTTATCAATAAATAAATAAAAGTATGAAATATAAATAAAACGGAAATTCAAGACATGTAATCGAACTACGCGCTTAAACCACTGAAATGATTAGAATAAAAAAGAATAGAAATCTTTGTGATTTTTTTGGTTGTTAACGCCTGGCACGAGGTCAGTATGAGAGTGTATAACTTTTAATAAACTTCAAAACTTTATTTGAACACATAATTTCTATTTTTCATATAAAAATGATTTTTGGTAATGTTAATATTCAATCTAAGAAAATATATTAAATGTAAAAAATCTATTACAGTTTTCAGCTGAAAAAAATGATTTTTATTTATATTCTGTAACCCGGGAAGCCCTGGTTGGATCTCCTAGTAATTAAAATGACAAATATATTGAATATTTTACTTTTTGATTTTATTTCAGTACTTTATTCTTCTTTTAAGAAGTTATAATAAAACAAATAACAAATTTAATTTTTATAGAAAAAAATAAGAACGAAATTTTCAGTAATAAGTTGTATACTTATATTTCTTAATTTGAATAGTGAAGATTTTTTAAAGCATTCACGATGAAATCCTGATTGTGCCGGTGTTATGTTTATATTATGTAATTAACTTTTCTAATCAACGCATTTGAAATATCGTTGATCTAATAAACGATTAGAAGCAAATTAAAAGTATTATTAAAAGATATTTATTGTGCATTGATTAAAAACATAAATTTTATGTTAATATGTAGTAGGATTTAACTTTAACGAATTTTTTCACAGAATGGACTTGGCTCATTTTCAAAAACAAATACTCATTCATATGTAGATGTTATACTTTAATTTATATAGTGAATACAGTTTTCTGATTTATTTCAAGGCTGTATCAGTCTGCATAATGAAATTTAAATTTCAGTTCTGTTTGCGTATAATGGAGTCTCTAGCTTATATAGCAATACTTTGTGAAATAAATCTCATTGTTCCACAAAATGTAAGAACGTCTTAACCGAAGACCGTATAATGGCACTAGCCTTCAGAATTTGAGTTTTGTCATGTTTTTTAGCTTTTGATAATTGATTCTTATGTATTTTGTAGCGCTGAATCCGAAAATGACCTTCATTTTTTAACATCACGTAAGGATTTTTTGGAAATCGTAAATTTTATAGCTAAAAAGTAAAAAAAAAAAAAATAGCGAAAATCGGATACAATAAAATAGATGTGATTGTTATGTTTTTTTAACTTTTGATAATTTATTTTATGTACTTTTTTATCGCTAAATCCGAAAATGACCCTCATTTTTAAGCATTACATTTATACTTTTCGCAAATCGTAAATTTCAAAGTTAAAAAGTTCCAAGTTAAAGGCGACTTCCTCCCCTCCCTCTCATCGAACCTCTGAGCTGTTTAGCTGCAAGAATCCCCAGTATAAGCCAAAAATTGAATAAATTATCAAATTAAATTCAATTAAATTGCATAAAAAGAGTCATGCATCTATTTTATAGTATCAGATCTTCGTTATTTTTTTTCTTTTTAACTTTGAAATTTACGATTTGCGAAATATTCTGAAGTGATGGCTAAAAATGAAGGTCATTTTCAAAATCAGTATTAAAATCATATAAAAATCAATTATCAAAATGTAAAAAACAAAAACATCGCATCTATTTTATAGTATCAGATTTTCGCTATTTTTTGACTTTTTAACTTTGAAATTTACGATTTGCGAAAATTCCTTGATGGTTAAAAATAAAGGTAATTTTCGGATTCAGCGCTAAAAAGTACATAAAAATAAATTATCAAAAGTTAAAAAACACAACCATCGCAGACATGTGTAATGATAAATTTAGGAGAAGTTGGGTAGATATGATTTATCTTAATTGTTTTTTTCCAATTGAAGCAATCGTGGCATTATCATAGTTTTTAATGTCTTTTTTTTTATTATCCACATATTAACCTATATAAAAACTACGATGTATCAGAGGGCTTCATAACAAAAGAAAGTAATTGATATAATTGCTAAAATTTGCAAATCTATGTTTTTTTCTTAATCTTGTATTATATATTTATGCAATCATTAAATAAAAATCAGAGAGACAGTAAACATAGATATTAAATTACATTAAAACAATTAAAACATCCGAGAAAAAAGAAAATGTTTGACCTTATCGCGGTTGATAACGAATAAATGGTTAACTTTACACTTCTTTTATGATTCATTTGAAGATTTATGTTTCTATGTCGAGGAAGATACTGTGTGGTATATGCTTAAATGTCTGCAAAAGACCGGAAAAGCTTCAGGCTAAGATAATATTTAAATAGAGTTTTGTGAAAAAGTTTCAGTTGAAGGTTTAGAGAACTTGGGAAAAAGAAAGAATATTAACTACTAATATCAAATGAACCTAATTTCTTATAAGGAAAATCATACATCAAACTATTTCTTAGAACAGAAATTGTCTTGCTTTTGCATTCATGGAGATAGCGTGTGACGTACTTTAATCTGAAGTCAGAGTAGCCATTCACGATACGTACACTGTAAATAAAGCAAGAAGACAGATGTTTCTTAATATAAGAGAATATAATATAATCACGAATGAAAATATAAAATAACTTTTTCCAAGATACTCACGATTCAGAAAAGCTTTATTCATCATTAGGAACCCCATTAACTAATATATTTTTGAAATTTAAAGATGCTTTTTTAAAAACAGAGCTTCTTTTGCTGTTACTAATTTTAGGAGGCGTATCGGAGTAGTATTAATCAGTTTCTTAAACCGGAATATCTTTTTTAGGATGCTATCAGTTATCAAGTAAACATTTTACAGACAGATATGATACATTAAGGGGTTACTTCAGTCAAGTTAAAACACCCGTTCGCTAATGTTAATCAAATGGGAGAAATTTTATTAAGATATCTCGTTTGCATTTTAATATTTTTAAATGATTTTTTTTTTCATTGGATAGCGGAGGTAGATACAACAGCCGTTTTTCACTTTAATTTTTTTTTTTTATGAGGACGCTTTCACTTTCGAAACGGGTTCCGAAAGTGAAAGTGTCCTAATTGAAAATATATCTAAGCAAAATCAAAAAAGTGCAAAACGGCCTTTGTGCAGATCAACCTCAACTATCCAAGGAAAAAAATCATTTAAAAATATTCAAATGCAAACGAGATATCTTTGCTAGATTATATTTTTCTCATTGGATTAACACTAGCGAATGGGTGCTTTCGACTGACTGAAGTAGCCTCTCAAAAACATGAACTCTATCATTAAAACTAATATTATTTCGTTACTTTTGCATGTATAAATTCAGTTGCGCAGTTTAAAATGTTTCATTGCGAATGGATAGCATTCTGAAAATTTATATTCCGGAATAACAAAACTGATTAATACACTATAAAAACTACTGGAAAACGTTTCCGAAAATCAATGGTAGCAGAAGAAACTTTGTTTTTATAAATGATATTTCATTACTCAAAAATTTATTAGTCTCTGAGGTTTCTAATAATAAAGAACACTTTTCGGCTGATTTAGGATAGCATGAGGAAGAATGTCTTAGAAATAACCCGAAATATTTGAGACTAGATCTAATGATCTTTATGTAGTATTTTTATTTTTTTTTCAATTAAATTTCGAAAAAATCAATACTGTTGCGTGTTACTTTTCGTTTCCAGTGCTTGCATTCATATTAAAAGAATAAATACTTTTACTTAAAAAATATATAAACCTCTAGTTCGTTCATTTACACATTATTGATTGAATAGAAATATTTTAGCGAACATATTAGAGAACGAAATTTAGAATTATCTTGATAACTAGCTAAATTGTAGTTGAATGCAGTTGATGAAGATGTTAAAAAAGGAAAATTCATACTTTGCATAAATTATGTAACAGTTTCAGTCTTTATGCTCATTACACAACTATTTTTCCTAATTAATTATGTTCAAGATAAACATATGACAAATAATAAGATAAAAGCATAGTATCAAAATTCTTGGCAATTACTTCAAACTTTCTTTTTTTTTTAAAAACAGATTAGTGGAAGTGTTTTTACTGCAAATTGTATAAAGGAAATACATCAGGTATAATACAATTTAATTTTTCAGTTGAAGTAGAATGCTTTCCTATTTTTACCCGACAGCCAAGAAGGGTTATGTGTTTGACGCGAATCTGGGTATGTGGATTTTTTACACTCTCGAACAATCCCAACGGCTGGATGGATTTTAATGAATGGGGTCTCCATCAATTCGTCTTCACCGTCCGATGGTTATAGGTTAGATTTTGTTCTTATAAATTCAAAATGGCGGCTGTAAAATACAAAATGGCGGTAGAGACGAAAAAAAATTACGCACCCTATTGAGTGGCATATCATTGGATAGGTCTTTCAAAATGAAGAAGATGTTTCATTGACTATTTTACAGTCAGAAGCTCCGTTTAAATATTACACAACCTGGAAGTTGTGTAGGTAGGATCTCTAGCTTTACTGCAACTCTAACCTTCATAGACATCTATAGGCCTCATCAAAACAGTGTTTATAGATAGGAACTAACAATTAAACACTACTTAAAAGTCACCCATACAAGTAAATAATATAAAAAATAGTTTCACATTGATGAGAAATAATTAATTAGTTCGCTTTTTACGCAGTCGGGTTTTTTGATTTTTTAAATTTAATTTTTAATTGTTAGCGAGGTTTTTTTACATTAAATTTCTGGCATATTTTTCGAAAAAACACTAGCTTCTATTGTAATGCGCATATACGAAACACCAGCATACAATGTGTTATAATGTACTCAAAGTATGAACAAAAATCACGAAAATCTTCGATTTTTTTTTTCATGTAGAATTACAATCTTCAGTATTTTTATGCATGTACATTTACTGTCTTGGGTGAAAATTCGCGCCGGTACTAGTTTGACATATTCCGTTATGATATTGGACAGTGCATTGGCAGGGTAGCAAAAAATGCTATTTCCGCGAAGTTGAATCTCGTTTTTGAAAAAAGTCATGGTCGGGTGTACTCTAAGGGATTTTTGTGATTTAACTTGAAAGACAAAGATTGGTATGAAAAATACTTTGATAACGAGTAGTAGAACAACACTAGCAAACTGATTGGTAAAATTATCATACGGATTGAATATTTCCAACTGAATGAAAAAATGCCAACCAATAAGGTTATCTGAGCGAAGTATGCTGGCTGGTTGTCGGCCCAGTTAGCTTAAACGGTAAAGAATTGGCCTTGTAAGCCAAGGATCAGCCTGGGCATTTTCCCGTTCAGTTAGAAATATTCAATTCGAACGAGTAGTAGGTCTTGAAGACTAGTCTATGGTACAGTATAGACTAATTGGAACAAAAACTAGCCTCTGTACTTTGAACGTAAGATTAACATCATTGCCAAGCATGTTCTGGAATTTCCGAAAAATATATAGGTGAGATTTAAAATGCGCTTTAACATATGTCCGCGAAAATCCGTCACATGCTTGGCAACAGTTTCAAAAATCTATCTGAGTGAGCTGCGCATGTTAGAGTTGTCCACGTAGCTCAGTTAAAAGAGATTTCGGTACGAGAAAACGCCGTGGTTCGACTTTTCGTCACTTTTGTACTGAGTTTGGAAATTTTCAACTGGTATGAATTTTTTTCAATCGGTTTGAGCGATGCAAACATAAAGATGTATAACTAAACTAAGTTTAAACTAGTATCGTCATACATGACTGCTCTTCTGGATAGCAGGGGGGCTGTGTAAATAAACCTGGTATCGTATATGGACTCTGTTAGGTGCAATAATCGTGCACCTAACACTATCGAAATGAGCGCTATCGAAAGGCCTTTTTAGGTGATTTTATGTAACTATATAAATACATAGGACCTATACTCGTCGTCTGGTCTGTTCGTCACATTCCGCATATATTGTTCGTATATAACAGCGAAAAAACTACCCAACCGAATGGTTTGAAGTTTAATATATATAATCATTGCAGAATTTTGTCGGGTCATTTCAAATGTTATGAAAATAGAATAAAAATTTAAAAATATATTAATAAAAACTTTTTTTCATTCTATTAAATCCTGCCATACGTCGTTAATTCAATGATATCCCATGATAGGTAATAATTCCATTTGCCACGGTGTTAACGTCCTATTTAAGATGAAGTCATATTATTTCCGCATTACTGAATTTAATATATACAATCGTAATAACTTTTGTATTCATGCATTTATGCATAAGAGTGAAACAGCTATTGCAAAAAGATATGAATATTTATAAAACTAGTTATAGAACAAACGAACGAACATTTGACACGTTTGACGTACAATTTCCGATTTGTTAATTCCTAATTAGGTTGATATATCTAACAAGGAGAGGGCCAATCTTGTTAATCACAGATTTTGATTATTTTAATATATGTTGTAGGGTAAAGACCCCCCAGTGTCAGGTTCAAGGGATTTCATCCAACGCTCCTTAGTTTTTGAGAAACCGGGGGGTCTAATAATAGTACACAATTTAAATTATTACTTTGCAACCGCAATGATATGTTGGTCGTAGCTCAGTTGGTATGACGTTTGCCAGCTGATCCGCGGGCCCGGGTTCAATACCTGAATACGCTACATTTGTTTTTCACATTTTTTGTTTTATAAATATACTTGTAAGTATAATTAATAATCTCATTGTCAATTAAAATTTATAATATTGTATATCAATTACAATTTTAACCTATTCATTTTTTTACTTTTAACTAAATAGTTGTATAAAACATCATAAAACTGTTAGTTTTTTAAAAATCACTTTTAAAATGTATTTCATATATTCTTTATCGATGCAATGATATTGAGCAATTGTGTCAATTCGTGATTTTAAAGAAACATCATTTACGCATTGCTTTAACAAAGGGAGTCAATGCGATAATACTATTATTCTGTTTTTAAAGTAACAAGCATAATTATATTAAAAATTAGCATCAGAATTAAATTACAACCTATTTTTTGCATAATAAAGATTTTTAAATTTATAATACGTATGCTTGCACTTTCAATTATTTTGCTTTCACCTTTATCTTCTTTCTGCTTTTATTTTCATTTTATTTGAATATTCTTTTATTTTATCATAACTAGATGGCACCACAACAGATTTTGTTACGATTTTGGAATTTTTATCATTCAATAATAGATCCAGTTTCTTTTTAAACCTCTTTAAAGGATGAGAAATAATAGTTTAAAAATAAAAAATGATCAATTTATGTTTGTTAACATTATAATTAATGTATGACATTAAAATTTGTAATTGAAATTATTAAATTATAATTACAAGTATATTTATAAAACAAAAAAGGAGAAAAACAAATGTATCGCGTTCGGGTACCGAACCCGGGCCCGCAAATTAGCCAGCGAACGCCGTGCCAACTGAGCTACGGCCAACCTATCACTGCTGTTGCAATGTAAGTATTTAGGTTGTGTACTATTATTAGACCCCCGGTTTCTCAAGAACTAAGGAGCGTTGGATAAAATCCGTTGAACCTGACACTAAGGGGTCTCTGCCCTACAACATATATTAAAATTACCAAAATCTGTGATTAACAAGGTTGGCCCTCTCCTTGTAAGTGTTTATTTCGTAAATGTTGAAGATAACGATTTGCGGTAAGAGGCAGATGTGATCAATATTGATGCATTTTATAAATATATTGTGGTCATTGGGGATTAGATCCGGGGCACATTTCATATTGATGTGCGTGATAGTCATTTACAGAATAGTTTCTCTGCTTTCTAGCACAATATCGATTTCGTGGTTTTCTTCGAATCTTGGATTGCGTACTCTGTACACATATACACTGCAAGAGCACATTGTTGATTTAACCCTTTTTAGGCCAAGCTTAGAAATTTTATAAAATGTGGTATTATTTTCATTGAAATTTGCTTAAATTACATTCATTAAAACAGAAAAAAGTTTCGTGCATGAAAATTAATATTTTATTTGAGAAATAAAATGCATTCGGTCAATGGTGCGCTAACGCACCATTAAATTTAAAATTAATATTTTTTAAAAAATTTTTATGACATTTATTTTATTATTATTTTATTTACAGAACTTACAACTTTAATCCATTATAAAAACATATGATTAATCTCCAGTGGATTAATTATGCATTTTCAAAAAATCGAATTTGTCAATAACCGTTTCAATTAAAAACAAACAAACAAACAAACAAACAAACAACAAAAAAAAAAACTAGCGTATTTTGAAAATTTCTCAACTGAAAGTGTTTATTCCAGTTGAATTACTGATATTTTATAGATATCTCCAGAACCCTTAAAAATAGCATAAAAATAAAATTAGTGAAAAAAATTCGTCACAGTGCTAATTAAAAAATATTTACTGAAATGGTGCGTTTACGCACCTTTGGCCAAAAGTGGGTTAAACAATAATTAGTCATATTTAGTATAAGAATACGACTATTTTCATGATCTTACGATGATCTTCAGACAATATTAAATATTTATCTTGATAATGATTTTAGTTCGTTTTTTTTTCTAGAAATAGAGGTCGCAGCACATTTCCTTTGTTTATATCTAAAAGTGGAAACCTCGTGTACTTTTGATTTTTATTACTACTTTTATTATATAAGATATTTTCTATTTTTGCTACAATGCTTTTATTTTCCGTGTAGGACTAGTCTATTCAATTCTGTTTTCTTGGCATATTCCCAAAGTGGTTATACACATAGAAATATGAAAAATTCTATTGAACCATTTGATTTCGATGTATGATATACGTGTAATCCTCAAATATGAAACTGTTATCTTTTAAAGAAGAAAAATACTCTTTTTAAAGGCACTTTATTCTGGTTTTCTGAAGAACAAGAAAATAATACAATAAATTTCAGTTATAATAATTATTTAATGTATGTATATATTTATATGTATCTTCAAGGATTGCGGGGTTGCCAGTTTGGCCTCCACTGTTAGTCAGAAAATCCGGATTCACACCAGAAAATACAATAAAAAAAAAAAAAAGTGCCCAGTTAAATTGATGGTATTGAGCTCACAGGCTATTCACACTAATCGTATATTATACTCTTATTTCAAAGAACAATGCCCCTCGAAAAATAAATTAAGGGGAAGATTAGCACCCCCACATTTCCCCTCTTTATACTTAACCAATGAGCCTCCAAATGTAATCAGGGAAGCGCCTTATCGAAATAAATCGGTATACCAAATTTGAAGCAAATCGGATAGAAATACCCATTTATCTAAATTAAGGGGGTATTAGCCCCACGTTCCCTCCCTTATATTTAACCTATGAACTTCCAAATCTAATCAGGGAAGCGCCTTATCGGAATAAACCGGTATACTAAATTGGAAGCCAATCGGATATAAAAATTTATTTATCTAAATTAAGGGGGTATTAGTTCCCCGTACCCCCCTTTAGACTTAAACAATGAACCTTCAAATCTAATCATTGAAGCGCCTTATCAGATTTAACCAGTATACCAAATTTGAATAAAATCTGATAATTCTGCATGAAAAACCCATTTATCTAAGTTAAGGGGGGGGGGGTAGATCCCCGTAACCCCTTTATACTTAACCAATTAACCCCCAAAACTAACCAGGGAAGCGTCTTACCAGAATGAACCTTGAAAAAAAAATTGAAACAAATCGGATGTTTCTATCAAGAGTTATCGCGTTACGTACATACGTACGTACATGCAAATAGAACAGACGGCAGGCACATTAGCTGTTAGGTTTTCATAGCCTGTGAGCTAAAAAGTATTTTCAAAATTTATTTAACGGCAGACTTTTCTTGATTACTTAAAGTAAAAATTCTTCTTCAGAAAGACCCGGTCTGAAGTCGAAATTTCGGGATATAAATGGAGGCCAAGCTCTGAAGGATGGAGTAGCACAGTTGAAGTTTATTCCAAATATATATATATATATGTCGTCTAGTTGCAAAACCGGCCATCTCCAAAAAATAAAATTTTGAGAAAAAGCTGATTTTTTACCACACTTAGCCAAATAAAGTTTGGAACCAAAACTCTTCAGTTTTATAGTCATTAGGGCAGTATATTTGAAAACACGAAATAAGGTGGCAGGGGCACATGAAGGGAAGGGGTTATTTAGGTCTTTGTTTTGGATTTGGCCGCCTTTGCAACTTACTTTGGAGTTGGCCGGTTTTGCAACAAACCAGAAATTAATTTTTGCTAAATTTAATATGATATTTGGTTTTTAGGGGTTGCAAATACACAAAAATGTTTTGTTCAGCTTAATGTTATTTAACAAAAAGAACTTTAGGAAGGTTATTAACGTAAAACGACTTTTACACAGTTACTGATTGTTAAAACTGACTAACAGTTAAAACTAACTGACTAGATGTTAAGACTGATTTGAATATCACTAAAAAATGCTTTAAATGACATGATATTATTTTTAATAAAATTATTAAATTTTAAAAACTTAAACAAAAATCATACTATGTACATGTGCATACAATTTCAAACTTTAGTGGTCTCATCGTTTTCGATAGTCTCACAAATTTCGTCATGATGGTCCATCCATGCGTCTTTTTCTTCATAATATTTCCTTTCTGCTTTTTAAGCAGTTGATGCCAATATATTTTTGTAAAAAAAATAACCGCTGGCCAGCACCCCAATTTGGTCCGAAAAGTTTCGTCAGTAAGTTTTGGACATCCCGAAGTTTTAGAGGCTTCACCACGATATCTGGAGCCACGTCCTCGAGCTTGCTGTTCATAATACTTCTCTTACTCTTGACAACAGACTTTCTGACTTCTACCTCAGATTTGTAGAAGACCTCCCATTGCACAAACGGCTTATTTTTATAGTCTGTTATGAAATTTTTTTGCGTAGGAGCAAATTTGAAATGTCACAGTGCAGGTGGTTTGGCTAAGAAATTGCTGGTGTTCTTCCAAACATGGTCGGTCTCTTCCCGACTTGAAAACTGTTCCATATTCAGATAAAATTTCTTCATACTTTGCGGGCTGAATGAGGGACTTGATTTTCTTCAATCTTCTTTCAATTTGAGCTGAAACACGGTTGGAGGGATAAAAGAATACTGAATCAACGTAGGCAAGTTATTAGATTAATAAAATATTATGGCATAATGTAATTAATTAATCAAAATATGCTAACTATGATGTTATTATGTCATCAATTAATTATGTATTATATTATCCCCAGAGTGGATTACCCATAAGACAACTTAGGCTATGGCCAAGGGGCGTACGTTAGGTAGGGTTCGCAAAATTAAGAACTTTAAAGTTTTTAAATTTAATGAAATAAGAACAATTTAAAATTTTAACGAAAAATGTTAAATAAAAAACGAATTTGTAATAATTACATTTAAAACAATTTTTCTACTTCTCGATATACCAACACAAAATTCTCTCAGATTTTAAATGTAACAAAAGCTCATTCATTTCCAATGTACAATCCTCAAAATACTAAAATTTATAAAGCAAAATTTAAATGCATTATTAATTAATTAAATAGATTAAAAAATTCTTAAATTTGAAAGCAAATTCACTTACTATGGGGGGGCGGAGGGCGCGGAAAAGTATTTTGGCCTAAGGCGTAAAAAAATGATAAATCACCCCTGGTTATCAAAAGGTGTACGTTACCTTTGAATTTTGGGGTTTCTCCTTTACCACGTCGTAGATCCACTTTGCCGCTTCCTTGGTTGATTCGTAGACACTTCTTCCAAAAACACTTAGAGAGAAAACAGAGATAGTTGGAGAAAACACGAAGCTAAATTATTAGAAAATTTGTATGCACCAAGGGGGAGCGGTCACAGGCGCGAGAAAACACGATAACGTTAATCTAATCAACAAGTGAGAAGTTATTGTGGGGTCGAGCAGAAGCGTCAGCTAGCGGATATGGAGATGGCCGGTTTTGAAACTCACCGGCTGATTGATTTGGCCGCTTTTGCACCACATCATGATTTTCAAACGCATATAACACAGGACTTGATAGGTTTTTGCATGGTTTAGCGTTTCCAGATGATAGAAGCCTTTACTTAGAACTAAAAAAACTGAAAAAACACATTTTGAATTTTTGAGGAGTTGGCCGGTTTTGCAACTAGACGACACATATAAACTGTATAAAATTCACACAACATCAAAACGTAAATGATTTAAGCTCTCCTAAGTCAACTTAGAGTCAGAACATACAATTAAAATTAGAAATCAACCACAAAAACAGATAGAACAAAACAACTATAACAAACTCGAAAAACAGAAAAGCAAGAAAAGCATAACGCTTAAAATAACCGAAGGCAGGCTGCATGACTAACATATAGCCAGTGGCGTGGCGTCCGGTCATCGCTGGATGCGGCGATGACCAAGCAATATTTTAAAACTCTTAATAAGCTTTTAAAACTCTACGATCCAGTTTTAGCAGAACATTTGGAGTTCATGTATAAGTGAAGGTAAGATTTAAAGTTTCTTTTTTGAACAGTCAACCTTTGAATTTTAGAGTTAACAATTTTTCACCACAAACATAAATAATTGCGATGACCACCGAAAATTTTCACGCCACGCCACTGCATATAGCATAATACATATATATATATATATTAATAATTTTTCCTAAACATTGCGAATTTCTCTTTTAAAAATAATACATTTTTTTATACATATTTTGGTTAGGGAAAGGCGGATTAAAAGAAAAAAGAAAAGTGCCCAGTTAAACAAATGGCATTGAGCTCACAGCCTATTCACACTAATTGTATATTATACTCATACTTCAAAGAATAATGCCTTTCGAAAAATAAATTAAGGGTGGGGATTAGCCCCCCCCCCCCTGTTTCACATCCTTATATTTTACCAATGAACTTCCAAATGTCATCAGGAAAGCACCTTATCAGAATAAACCGGTATACCAAATTTGAAGCAAATCGGATAGAAAACCCATTTATCTAAATGAATGTGGGGGGTTGCCCCCCGTTCCCCCTTATACTTAGCCAATGAACCTCCATATCTAATCAGGGTAGCGTCTTATCATAATAAACCGGTATACCAAATTTGAAGCAAATCGGATAAGAAAACCCAATTATCTAAATTAAGGGGGTACTAACGCCCCCCCTCCTATCCCCCCTTTATACATAAACAAAGAACCTCCAAATATAATCAGAAAAGCACCTTATCATAATAAACCGGTATCAAAATTTGAAGCAAATCGGAAAGAAAATCCATTTATCTAAATTAAGGGTGTAATAGCCCTCCCTTTATACTTAAAAAATGAACCTCCAAATCTGATCAGTGAAGCGCCTTATCAGAATTAACCGGTATACCAAAATTGAAACAAATCTGATAATTCTGCATGAAAAACCCATTTATCTGTGTTAAGGGAGGGGGGGGGGATACGCCTGTAACCCCCTTTATATTGAACCAATAAACACCAAAACTAATCAGGGAAGCATCTTATGAGAATGAACCTAGAAAAACAAATTGAAGCAAATCGGATATTTCTATCAAGAGTTATCGAGTACGTACATACAGAACCTGCGGGCACATAAGCAATCAGCTAAAAAGACAAAACGAATAATAATAATAATAGAAAATGTAAAATAAATAAATAAATAAATAAAAACTACAAAGTTAATAAAAACTCTTTTTTTTTTCGTAATGAGAAAAATGTCTTTCAAAAAAATACATTAATTGTAATGCTGTTTTTTTTTTCAATTTTATCTTCTGATTTTTATTTTTCGTAATTAGCAAAGTAAAAGTAAGAATTAACGTTTTATTATTCAAAGAGTGACGTATCAGTTATATCTACGATTTAACCTATTTTACACTATAAAATTTTAATTTCATTAAACTCTGCTTTAAAAAGATATTTAAAGCATGCATTTAACACACACACAGACTAAAGAAAAAAAAAGACAATTTTAGATACTTCTAATCAGAGGTCGGAACTAAAGCGCTACAGGTAGCGAAACTACAGTATAGTCGCTATTTTTTTCACTAGTTTGTACTGTAGTGCGTTACGTTTTGAAGAATTTAGTGTAGTGAGTAGCGCGACACAAAAAATCAATAGTTTGTAGCGAGAACCGACGCTACTTTTACGCTACTTCAGGAGGGAAATATGCCATGCTACAAATCATGTGGCCGTAATTTGCTTCTTTTTCGCAACAATTTGCTAATCTCAACAATAAATCTCTGGTGCAATGTATAGCAACGCATCGCATGAAGTCGTAGATTTTTCCTATTTACACTTGCTGCTAAATTCAAATAATAATCCACCAAAGTATGCTAAATTCAAATAATAATCCACCAAAGTATGCTAAATTCAAATAATAATCCACCAAAGTAATTTATTTTTTGGTTGGCACTTGCCTATTAACTCGTTATAACGAGTTAATAAATTACTTTGGTGGATTATTATTTGAATTTAGCAGCAAGTGTAAGTAGGAAAAATCTACGACTTCATGTGATGCGTTGCTATGCATTGCACCAGAGATTTATTGTTGAGATTAGCAAATTGTTGCGAAAAAGAAGCAAATTACAGCCACATGGTTTGTAGAATGGCATATTTCCCTCCTGAAGTAGCGTAAAAGTAGCGTCTTTTCTCGCTACAAACTACTGATTTTTTGTGTCGCGCTACTCACGACACTAAATTCTTCAAAACGTAGTGCACTACAGTACAAACTAGTGAAAAAAAAAATAGCGACTATACTGTAGTTTCGCTACCTGTAGCGCTTTAGTTTCGACCTCTGATTAGAAATATCTAAAATTGTCTTTTTTACATCTTGGAAAACATTCGCTATATCTTCGCAATCACTGTTACAAGCCTCGCGGCGGTCTGTTTTTCTGGAAATCACAATTTTCAAAAGACTATTTTCGTTTTAGACTTCTCTTGTAAAGTATGGTTGGAATCTACTTCGCGGTAGTTTCTCTCTGGGCAGTGGGGGATGCTGACACAGATTTCCTAATTTCTACGGATAGTCTGTCGAGCCTGATGACCTTGTCAAAATTTGATGTGGACAACTATCTCGTTCTAGAAATAATAGAATAATTGACACAATCCAATAAAAACTACTTTTTTAATTGGGTGAGGGGCCACTCGGGAATACAGGGAAATGAACTGGCCGAACAACTGGCTAGATCAGCAACAGAGGATGATACAATACCAACAAAATTTTTGCCTTTGCCACCATCTACACTGAAACGTGAATTACAGAGAGGACTACAAGAAAAGTGGCAGCAGCGTTGGATCACAGCAGTGGTGGGTCGCTATACAATAGACCTCGTCCCAGAAGTCTCATCCCACTTTATTATTCATAATAGATACTTGTACGTATTCTTGACAAACCACGGACCATTTCAAGAACCCTTATATACAATAAACAAAAGGGACTCACCATTATGCATCTGTGGTTCACTGGAAAATTCATTACATTACATATTAGACTGCACACTCACGTCACACTATCATGTTAAAAAGCCGCAAAACATGTCACGCTGGTCTGCCTGTTGGATAGGCCGGTACTACTAAATCGGATTTGCGAATGCATGAAGTTCCTAGAAAATAACGAACACTTTTTCTCAAATCCACTCCCCTACTGAGGGGAGGACTGCTCTCTGATGTACCAGGCAGGAACCTCATTCTAAATAAAATTGTATTGAGTCCTATAGTTTTTTTTTCAAACTGTAATTATTAGGGCATAATTGAAAATAAGTGTAACCCAATTCATATGTGTGTTTCTTTCCCTAGCGTTGTGGATATGGGTGCCATCTGTGGATGTTCACATGGCTTATGTATCTTTGGATGTTTAAATATTGGTGCATTTATTGTCATACATCATTCATCATTTATATTTTATTATTTCATTATTGTGTTTCGTTCTGGATCTGGGTGCCATCTGTGGATGTTCACATGGCTTATGTATCTTTGGATGTTTAAATATTGGTGCATTTATTGTCATATATCATTCATCATTTATATTTTATTATTTCATTATTGTGTTTTGTTGTGGATCTGGGTGCCATCTGTGGATGTTCACATGGCTTATGTATCTATGGATGTTTAAATATTGGTGCATTTATTGTCATACATCATTCATCATTTATATTTTATTATTCCATTATTGTTTAAGTATTAAAAGTGTAAAAACCCGGTTCGCCCAGAAAAATTGGGTAACCAATTGTGATTGGAAATGTACATAATGTTAAATGAAAAAAAATTTTCGGCATCGGAAAGCGGGACGGTTCGGTTCTGGTGTCTTTCCCCAGGGACTGCACTAAAACTCAGAAGCATTTGCTGGGTTTCCCTGGGCGGCCATCCTCGCGGTAGTTTCTTGCGTTCAGATGTTATATAAAACGATCACAAATATAATATTTTCGAAATAGTGTTAGTCCAAACAGAAAACTCTGGTTCTTGATATTAGCAACATTGCCAAGCACTGGGTGTTTACATTTTGCCTATACTGTGCCAATATTAGCCAGAAACATTATTTCATTTCATGGCCGATGCAAAGTCCATATGTTGCAATATTGAAATTTTCTTTTAAATATTCTCAATTTAAATGTAATATTTCTGCATTAGTAGTATTTCATTGCAAATGTTTCCAATGTAAAGCCAACATTTAACCAATATTGGTATTTAATTGGAAGTATTTCCGTTGGATGAAGAATTGGCATAATATTGGACCCCAATATCACCGCAGTGCCTAGCTATTATCCTTTTGAGGGTAGTTTATGTTATGAACGTGTTCTCCGTCTTAACACTTGTGCGTGAAAGTACCACCTTTCTACCGTTCCTCTTACTTTCGTAAATAGTATTAAGTCTCCCTGAATCTGATCGTAGAGGTTATTTTGTGCGGTATTATGCTAATTGACTTTCTGTGGTCAACTGCCGAGTATAAATAAGCTGATTGTCGTTGATCGAGGGGATTTACCGAGTCTCGCTCTAGTTGTTCTACAAGGCAGTTTACCTGAGCTATTATTTCAATCTTTGTGCCATTTTGTTGTTACGACTGACGTGAATTAAAAGAGGCAGTTAATTTCTACAGTCTAGAAGCAAATTTTGGTAAGAACTTAGTTTTAGTAAATAAAGTCCGAATAAAGTAAATTTCGGAGTCCAGTGGGATTCTAGCTGTTTAATGAAGTTTTTTCCATGCGCTATTATTCATATTATTTTCACGCAATTAGTGATCTTCGACGTATCAGTTTTCTTAAGTATGATTACAGCAGGCATTTTGTTTACTTAAATTGAGTTTTGGATTTAGTAAATTGCATTTACTTTGTTTACGAGTTAGATGAGCATCGTTAGTTTTAGTTTCTCCTATTGTTTTTAATATTGTATTTTATCTTAAATACATGTCATGATTAACTTTTTGTGTGACAACGGGTACAGCACAGTATAATTAATATTGCTTCTAAGATATTTTTAGGGATAAGTTCCAACTGAATAAAAGTATATGAAATATAAAATATAGTAATGTGATATGAAACATGTAGATAACATAAACTATTTGATATAGCATTTATCTATACTCTTAAATTGTAATTATTTCTTTTGGCTAAAAGTACAAATAAACGTAATAATTTCCATAAATTGCTTTAAATTTAACTTGGCTCTTTAATTTGGGAATAATTTTAATGTCTAAACTCTATCTTCTATAATTTCAATAAACTGTTGTTTACAAGTGGATAAGTTCTAAATACATTGTCAATAAATAATTTGAATTCCGCTGTATTTTTATTCACGCTATTTTTCAGTAAATAAGTTTTCGCTCTATATCATTGAGTTTGTATAGCGGCGGAAAATTAAATTGAAAAGAAGGAGAAATGTCATGATAGAATATGAAAACAAACATTATTGGGCCAATTTCGCAGAATGTTCTAACAGTCGACAAACAGAACACAGTAATGTCAATAGAAGTACAAATGACAACACTTCCTGATCGAGAAACATTAACTTGAATATAAGGTAAACAGTAATACTGAATAAGGATATGGGCATTACGTTAAAGAATAGTTTTGGAAGAAAATAAATGAATATGTGTTTTATGGCTCTATAGTAACTTAAGGTATGTGGGGTGAAATTATACAAAATATATGTAAGTAAAATTAAAACATATCTTTTCTATGAATCTGTAAGACTGTTTATTTAAAAAGAAAACATTAGATTTTTCATTTAATGCAGATGATTTTAAGTCAAACACTATTATTTTATCTGTAAAATCTCGTTTTAATGTAGGAGTTTATGAAGTTAAATTTGTTATTGGCCCACCGTGCGTACTTTTTCTGAGCAGTGAATATGCCTGATACATTTAGCTTTAAGGAGAAAAACCTCGTTCAGACTTGAAAAACACAAGTTAAGATTCTTCTACGCCCTAGTCTGAGTAGGATATAAAACAAATTCTGGTAAACTCGGGTTGAAGAGCCGAGTTTATCCAAGCAGGGGAGAAAGAGTCAGCTGTCCCCGGTTGTGTTTTGTTTCGTTATTGCCACAGAATGTTTCAATTGTCTTTTAATAATACTATTTTATTTCCAATGAAAATTTAATACTGTATAGCATTAATATATAGTATTATAGTATAATAGTCTATAATTTAATATTATGAGTGTGTGTACTGTCGTTCAAAAGGTGCAAGATGTTGTTTTATTGAAGGAGATTTTCTAGGAAAAGCTTCTTTAGTTCACCGTGAATGCTTTTTCCCGGGCAGTGAATAAGCCTGGTCCCTCAGGCTCCGTGGTGTAAACCCTCGTTCAGACTAGAGAATATAAAGTTACTTAAATTTAAATCACTTGAGTGAATATTATGAAAATCATAGTAATGCATGGAGAAGTCAAGCCTATTTCCGGGTGGTCGACCACTCTAAAAACGTAAGTTAAGACTCTTAAGGGGGACGGGAAAGCCCTATCTCCGCCATGTTAAATTCACCAACTTTATGTACCTTTTTCTCAGAAAGGGTGAAAGATAGAAGTCTAGATTTTTTTAGAGTAGTTTGAATAACATTCTTTACGTATTTTAAAATACCATTTTCTTTCTAAGAGAAACTGAAAATTAATTATTAATTATTTATTGAAAGACGTTTTTAAATTAGCATTTTTGGTATTTTTAGATTTCACTGCCTAAAATAAATAATTCTCAACAAATCATCAAATCCCTTTTTTAAAGTATACAATATAACATAATATAAGTATTAAAAAGAATCTGAGTTCCTAAGTGTTATAGATATTGAGAAACGGAAAACAAACATGAAAAATCCAAGTTTGAGAAAAAGTCATTTAAAGATTTAAATGGCCATTAAGCTGTGAAGTACTCTAAAGAATGAATAATTCCAACACTTCTTTTTTTTATATATAAACATGTGTGACACATCGTTGTAAAGATAAAAGTTTAAACTATTTAATGATATAAAAAAGTAAAAATCAATTTTTTCCCAAATTTCGCTTACCTGGTCCCCTTAAATGCCCTAAGACTGAGCATGATATAACTTTCTGTCTGGAAAACTGGGGTTGAGGAGCCGAGTTTAGCCTATACTCAATGTAATTTCAGTTGGCTTGTTAAGGATATCCATCCTCCCCGCTTCATGCGTTCCTTGTCAGAGGACTAGAAGACTCGAACCCCTGTCCCGTTTTTCCCATTGCTATAATCGAGCAAAAGACTGAATTTTCTATTAATCTAGATTGGAAAAAATGAGCGGTCAGACAGCCAAATGTTACGCCAGCCACCATAGTTATACTTATATAGATGACTGGGAAGCTGATCTTGTGAAGTTAATTGGATTTATGTATGGTATAGTGGAGGCGGGGTGGGGGGAGAACAGCCGGCAGTGTTTTGTTTTTTATTATCGCGGAATATTTCTGATACTTTTTTAATAATTATACTCTATTTTCAATAATAAACCATATGTTTATCGGCTGTAATTTAATATTACGAGTGTGTTTATTTGTGAACATAATATATACATACTGCGTACTTATGCATCTATAAATATTAGAAAATTGCTTTTTACAGATTGAAATACTGAAGATGGATAAAAATAGCAAGTTCGACGATTAATTGAATCACTAATAAGAATTAGCTAATACGCCGCTTTAAAAAAATCAAAACGGTAGAAAATCGATTACGATTCTCCGTAGAAGTTTTCACATTTACCATGAAATCTTAAGCACATATATAAAAACTCCGTTTATAGCCTTAATTTTACACTTTTCGAGCGAATCAAACAAATTAAACCTCCCCAGCAAAGAGGAAATTGCTGGCCAGCAGCAGAATAAGTGCTGGCTAATGATCTACCACTGCATGACCACTGCTGGACAGCTTCAGTCAACTTTGCTGTTGGAAATCATCAGATAAAATTCTGATCAGCCTCTCTTTTATCTCATGCGCTGACCAAACATACCATGGAAGTGCACAAGGAAAAGTGCCGGATAGTAATGTGATGGCATACCAATGCTGGCCTGCTGTTGACCATCATCACGGATGGGTCAGCTGCATTCCGCACAGAAACTTTTGTACTGGTTTAAGTAATGGGACATTGCACTTTACTGCTGATGGCAGTGCTGGCTGCCATCTTTTTTCCAGCTGATGGCTCACTGTTTCTTTCTTTGCTGGGTCACTCTTAAAAACTAAAAAAAAAAAAAAAAAAAAAAAAAAAAAAATGGTGATCTCATAGTTTTGATGCATGCTTTCAGTGATAAAACATTTATTTTTGATGGGGAATTATATTAAAGGTAGCAGAACTGACAAAGTTAATAAATGCTATAAAAAGTGATAGAAAATCTTTATTAAGATTGACGATCGTTTCGTTGCACAAACGGCAACATTTTCAAAATCATTCAGAACCACAGCTTTGGCCAGATTATACAGCGAAGAACCTTTACAGATCGATTTTAAAAATAGCAAGTTAATTTATACATCAAGATTTTATTTACCATCCATAATCCGAGAATCAATAGAGATATTTTTACGCAACAAGAATATTTGCAATGATTCAGTGTCCATAGAATTACCTAAAATTTGTAAAGAGATGCTATGTAATTTTAGTTAACAATAGTAGACATTAATCCACGCTCGCAAATAGCCAAGATAATTTTATTTTTATTTTATATTTTGCAATGCTTTTCATTATGCATGCTGTATCGTGACATTGTTTACCATGTTATTGTTTCGAAAATTAATCCACGCTCACCAATAGCTAATCTAATCTTTTAAATGAATTCTATGTTTACAATGTTTTTCAGTATGCATCATGTCGCGTGACATTGTTTACTATGTTTATTGTTTTTAAATTATGTGAAAATATTTTCTATCGTTGAATGATTTTGAAAATGTTGCCGTTTGTGGAACGAAACGATCGTCAATCTTAATAAAGATTTTCTATAACTTTTTATAGCATTTTTTAACTTTATCTGTTTATAAGTGATTATTATACATGTGTTTGGTAGCAGAACTTTTGGGATTCTGTGCATTATTCTTTTAATTTATGTTTAATCAGGATATTTTCGTGAAGTATAGGTTGAATAGGATTTTGAGATTAGCTGTTGGGCAGAAAGTCTCAAAAAATTTAGTAATTCAATATGAAAAGCCGTATTATTTTTACGATAAAAAATATCCATTGTAGATAGATTTTCCAAGTACACAGGATCTGTTTTAAGAAGTTTTATTATAATTACTCCTCGATATGCATACGAGAGCATGCCCGATGCAGGGTCTTCCTTCACCCTTTTCTTTCCAGAGTCCAAATCTTTAATTTTCCGCTATAAATGGGAATTGTAATTGCAAATCAACATTTCACCAAAAATATTTTCGTGTGGTACAGTATGGCTTTGCTATATCGCACCTAGTTATATTGCTCATTCGGATATATCGCTCTTTTTTCATGTCTCCGTAACAAAAAAAAATCTATTTATGTTCAATTTCAACTGTAAATCTGTACCATTAGTTTTATTAGGAAAACTATAATGTGGTTAAACCTAACGTTTTTTAGACAAGTATAAAACATCTACTAGTGCATACCAGTTACCGTGGTATCAGGACCGAGCAAAAAACTTTTCCAGGCTCTTTCTTGTCCGAACCAAACAGTAGTAGATGGTATGCACACAGATCGCTAAACCATCTAAGCGCTGTTTCTGATTTATAGATTAATATCAAAATATTTTTCTTTTTATGTCATTTATTCCCATTGTCTGAATTTGTTTAGCATACAAGAATTCCAAATACTGCTCTATGCAGTGAAACCTTTGAATTATTGTAATTATATGGTTTTTCAAAAAGATAAACCAAAATCCTTTCGCAAGCATGTAGCATACCCGGCAAGGCCGCCACTTGCAAATTCAGTTATAGTCAAAAATAAAGTTTAAAAACACCTTTATTTGAACTAATTAAGCAAGGGGTTGATAAAATAACTTCCAGGTTTATCCTAGAGTATTTGGAGATTATGTAGGGTAAATCACTAACTCAATAATTAAGAAATATTCAAACTTCATCTTATACAGAACACTTCGATACTTCACCTCGACTTCAACTTCCTTAAAACAATACGCTAATTTCAGCTGCAAATTTAAAAATTAGTCGAATCTTCAATGCAATCACGTTGGCAACCCGTGGTTGCCAAGAAACCTTTATTTATTCAAATGATACTGTAAAAGCTTCTTACCAACAGGAAAGCGCTTTTAACACACGCTCTAATTTTCACTGCACGTGCCGGAAACTCCTTCAATAATCCTCCGACGCAGGTATAAAGCTCCTCTGAGTTAGGACTCGACCCAAATCCGAAGACACGCACTTTCACTTCACGTTTTTCCATATAGCATGAACATTAGCAGCAAGTTTGATTTTTTCTGATATCATCTTGCCGTGACAAATTTGAATTGAGAAATTCGCAGCAAATCTCCCGCAAGGTATATCATCACCCAAATGCATGAGTAGTTTGTTGTGAAACTGGTGGCAAGATTGTCTTTAACCCACGAAAGTGATGAAAGCAAAAAATCTCTCTATTGAGAGAATAGAAAATCAACTGATGCGCAGAAATTGCAGAAATTTTATTCGGTTGGCACCGCTTTTTTTAAATGCTATACTTATCAAATACCGAAAAAGGCTCGAATTGAAAAGTACAAATATTACCCTAACTTGTTTCTGGTGGTAAAAACGATGCATGCACCTTAACGGTGCGTATGCATCAATAGACCAGATCAGGTTATAGACCACTTCGATGGGGTTAAACTTATAGTGTAACAGTTAATGTGGCATGGAAAGATTACAACTTTGCAGTAAGTTTGCAGTATTTTTGATTACTTGTTTGCCGTTAATTTGCAATAAATTTGATAAAGCTTGAATTTAACTTACACGAAAAGTTAGCTGCAAGTTCTATGTTGTGCAAACAGTTTAAATGTTTGACGTCACGTTCACATTCAAAACACTACAGACTCTATATAAATGAGTTGCTAGTCCGCTACCATCTGAGAGAATTGAAATGGAATCAGTCATTTCGTATTATAAGTTTAATATCAAAACGAGAATCATAATGCTAATTTTTGTTGCGCATTGGAGCCAGTCCTTAATTGAATAAAATACTGGTTCGAAAAGGATATTTATATGATCAGCACCAAATATTTTATTTTAAGTGTAAACCAGAATGATTTCACGAACTACTGAATGAAATAACTTGATAAAGCTGGTATTTACTTAGCATAAAAGTATTCTTAAATCGTAAACCAATGTTCTATAAAACATGATAATTTAAAGATTCGAGAAAGGTGGGCATAATAAAAGACAGGGGTAAAAGAAGAAGGTTAACAAAAAACCACCCTAAAAATATAGAATTAAAAATATAAAAAAATTGCTGCAATATATATTTTACCTTTAAATTATTATTAATTTTCCATTAAAAAATTATCATGTTATTTTTATTTTTGAAGAGTACCTTCACTTTGAACAACTCATAACTATTTAAGACCGTTTCACGATAGCAACGTTAGTTATGGACACCCCTAAAATATTCTCTATTATTTGTAATTCCCAATTAAGTTCGACCTACAAAAATATTTATTTATACTAAGTCTGTTTACGCTTGCCAAGTTCACTTTGGAAAAGTTGCTAATTGACAAATAGAGACATGATTCTATTAGGTAGTATAGATTCCCTCAAATAATGAGTTCTCAATATTAATTTTGCCGTTGATTATTCATATAATCTCAGCAACTGGATGAATTTAAATAGATTTATATTCATTTTGTCAAATAATGTCGTGATTTGTCATAATTGTTCTGTGACGTGTATAACATAAATTGGTGTCGAGACAGAAAATTATGTTTAATTCTATTAATAATGAATTCTGTCTACATTTGACATGAAATTTGACTATTTGGGTTTACTATGTAAAGTGACAGTTTGATAGCAGTATAAATTTGAAACTATTTGTAAATCTGCATTTATCTGACTATCCATTTTTATGTACAGTCCTGGAAAAAAAAGTAAACATCCCCTACTAACTCCTCAACAAATTATCGTAGACAAAAGTTATTCGTACCGAACGATTGGAAATAAAGTCTACTTTTAAACGATGTATATAAAATTTGCTTAAGGGGTCATATACATATTAAAACAAATCCAAACTTCATTTTTTTCAATGGCAATACCCAATTTTAACGAGATTTTTCAAATCTTCGGTCCAAACTATGCCTAGCCACCAAATTTCAAGTCATTTGAATGATAAGTTTTTGAATTATAAACATTCTACATTTTCATATTTTTATTTATAACTCCTGAAATTATGCTCCTAATTTGCTAATTTTTTGTGTAGCAATAATACTGAAATACCCAAACATAAGTACGCTGAATTTGCAATTTTTATAATTTTATGATATGAATTATGAATTATGAAATTAATATTCGAAAAAATTATGAATTGCAACCTACAATTTTTTTGATGGATTTAGATTTATTAAGTCCTGCTTTATGGAAATCCAAAATTTCACATTTTTCTTCCAAGTAGTTTTCAAATTATGCTTAAAAAACGGCAAAATGATGGTTTAAGGGGCCGTCTATGATAGAAGTGACTAGATATTTTGAAATTTATTCTTACACTGTCAGAATTGTGTACTGCTATTGAAAAAAGCAAAGTTATGGTTCGTTTTAATATGTAGATGGCCCTCTAAGCAAATTTTATTTACATCATTTAAAAGTAGATTTTATTTCCAATCGTTTGGTACCAGTAACTTTCTTCTATGATAATTTGTTGAGGAGTTAGTACGGGTGTTTACTTTTTTTTTTTTTTTTCCACGACTGTACATATATGTTTGAACAATTTCTTATAAAGTCCAATTGATGTCGGTTTGAATTGTATTTGATTTTATGATGTTGTTAATTTAATCCGATAGCAAAAAGGTTTTTTTTAAGTAAAATTTTGATAACACAAGACTGCGAGGGTTGTGTTTTTTAACTTTTGATAATTGAATCTTATGTATTTTTTAGCACTGAATTCCAAAATGAGCTTCCCTTTTTTACCATTATGTCAGGGTTTTTCTCAAATCACAATTTTCAAAATTTTTCAAATGTCTAAATCTGATACTTTAAAATGGTTGTATTTTTTTTTCATAATATTTTACTCACTTTTATGGTTTATACAGGGAATGCTTATAGCTAAACTGTTGAAAAACCTGATGAGGGAAGGGGGGGGAGGGAGGAGTGTTCATTGGCCGCATAATAAATAACCTAGAACGTGGCATAAAGTGAAAGTGAACCTACGCTATGCATAGTATATGACAACAAAAATGAATAAATTATTATGAAAAAACGTTTTACTTCTATGTTATAGTATTACTTTTTCGCACAATATTTCGACTTTTTAAAAATTTAAAAATTTTCGATTTGCAAAAAATCTTGACGTGATAATAAAAAGTGAAGGTCATTTTCGGATTCAGCGCTAAAAAATCATAAGAATCAATTATCAAAAGTTAAAAAACATGACACAACCCAAATTTTGCAGGCTTGCGTAGTTATCATTTCCTAGATGTACTTTCATTTTGCTTGTAAATATTAATGAGATGTTGTTTTTAGTCAGATGATTATAAAAATTGCTGAAGTTGTTAAAAACTATTAAAAAGAGGTTTTTTTGAACAACAAAATCATTCCTTTACGTTTTATTTGCGTGTTACGTTGCGTGTTATTTGACATTTTTTAGAAAATAATAACAATGTAAATAATGAGCAGCAAATATGGAGCTTAATTAATGTAAATTATAGAAAATAAAGTATATGCATATCAATAGATATACTTGAATTAAAAGGTATTCCATTTTATAATTATCTGTAACCTATACTCTAAAAAAGAAAAAAAAAAAAAGTGAAAATTATCGAAGATACAGGTAGTTAGTTGCCCGAACGCTCCTCTAATTGGAAGAGATTTTTTTGTTATTTGAAGAGAATTTCATCTTTTGGTAGTACAATCTTGAAAAAAAAGACATATTTTCATATGAATTGAATATTTCCAACTGAGCGAAAAAATGCCCAGGTCGGGAATCGAACCCGGAACCTTGGCTTACACGGCCAATGCTCTACCATTTTTAAGCTAACTGGGCTGACAACCGGTGAGCACATTTCGCTCAGATAACCTTATTGGTAATAACATGTTTTGTCGTGCATTTCTGGCATTGGGAAATATTGGTTGCTTTTAAAACTCACTTTATGTACTAGGAAATTGTGAAAGAAATTTGGGCTATCAAAATTTTCTTTCTTGGACGTTTTCAATTAGTGTCACTATGAATGTTTAGGCATTCGATTTTACAATGTTGTTAATTTATTTTAATTGAAAAAGTGCTTTCCTGTAGTAAAATTTTTATAATTATCACTTTCTAGAATCATTTTTATTTTGCTTGTACTTATTAAAAACACTCTGTTTCTAAAGAGATGAATGTAAAAAACGATTAAAGTGATTAAACACTTTTTAATTAATTTATTTTTTAATTTTGAAAACAAACGTATTATTTCATGTTTCTTTACGTTTTCAATTGCGTATTATTTGGACATTTTAAAAAATAATAACAATGTAACTAAAGAAGCAGCAATATGTTGCTTTTGTTATTATTTGGTCGGGCATCGAAGTTTGTGATAAAATGCAATTTTTTGAGTGTAGTAAAACCTAGGGTAAACCGCATACCTCATTATTAGTTACTTTCTGAAGCCAGAATTTTCAACTGAACTTACCTAACTTTGCGTACACAGTCAGTCATAACAGCATTTTAAGGGGACCAGGTAAGCGAAATTTGGGTGAAAAAATCGATTTTTACTTTTTTATATCATAAAACAGTTTAAACTTTTATCTTTCCAACGATGTGTCACACATGTTGATATACATAAAAAAGAAGTGTTGGAATTATTCATTCTCTTTAAGAGTACTTCACAGCTTAATGGCTATTAAAATCTTTAATTGACTTTTTCTCAAAACTTGGATTTTTCATGTTTGTGTTCCCTTTTTTAAATATCTATTAAACTTACGAACTCAGATTTTTTAAAATACTTATATTATATTGTATATTGATACTTTAACACAAGGATTTAATGATTTGCTGGAAATTATTTATTTTAGGCTGTTAAATCTTACCATAAATGTTAATTTAAAAATGTGTTTCAATAAATAATTAATAATTAATTTTCATTTTCTTATAGAAAGAAAATGGTGTGTTAAAATACGTAAAGCGTGTTATTCAAACTAGTTCAAAATCTAGACCTCTATCTTTCACCATTTTTGAGAAAAAGGTACATAAAGTTGGTGAATTTAACATGGCGAAGATAGGGCTTTTACGGCACCCTTAAATATATGACTTTCGCATTATATTTTTATTAATAAATGATTATTTATTAAAAGTCAAATCACCTAGTCTTCTGCCAATCGTGTGGAAGAAACAAATGGATATGCTGATAAAGTTCAGATTTTCTTTTAGGAAGAATGAATATACAGTAATATCTCGACTTACGTCTGAAATTCGTTCCAAGGCTAGCGACGTAAGTCGAGGTACATTTAGGTAAGGAAAAAAGGATAAGTAATAAAAATTCTCCAAAATCTAATGAACATTTTCTATGTAAATAAGTGCGAATAGTAAGTCAAAATTACGTACACTACTAAACATATCACAATATTAAAATATTTATTTGCTTAAAAGACGTTATAAAAACACATTAAAAGTAAATTAAAAATCTATATTTACATGTTTCAACTCTTTTACTGAATCGTCATCAGAATGTATAACAGAAAATTAGAAATGCATATGAAAAAATCCCTGCCGGCCCGGCCTACAGGCAGAGGTAGATTTGAAGTTAAGAATGCTACTTTCACCAACTAAATCATGATTAGAGATAAACCCACTTTAATAATTTTATTTTACCGCTTTTGACGAGTTTTTATTTCATTTTTATATAATAGCTGGTTTTATCAGAATCATGTTAAGGCGGTATTAAAAAAAAAATACATTTCCATGCTGAACAACTTGAAATTTTCCTTTTAATAGAAAAATATGAAACTCGCTGACGTGATTTTTGAAGAGATTTATAAGCGACCTGTGTTTTTATTTTTCGTTCAATTAATTAAAACTTGATTTATAAACAATTATTTTCTCAGTAGAACAGTATTTTTGGTTTCTAACACAATCGCTTCGGTAAATTCTGTTCAAAATGTCCATTTTGACATCATTTTTTGAAATATATTCTGCCTCTATCTAAAAATCGATCATTACGGTACATTATATAGTTTCTGAATAACAGAATCTACCAATTGGATGCGTTTGAGAGCAAAAATGAATTTAAAAATGAGTCAGAAAATAAGCAGTTTGGACAATATTTTTCGTTTCTAACTCAATCGCTTCGGGAAATTCTGTTCAAAATGCCCACTTTGACATCATTTTTTGAAATATATTCTACCTCTATCAAAAAATCGATCATTACGGTGCATTATATAGTTTCTGAATAAGAGAATCTACCAATTGGATGCGTTTGAGAGCAAAAATGAATTTAAAAATGAGTCAGAAAATAAGCAGTTTGATCAATATTTTTCGTTCCTAAAATAATCGCTTCGGAAAATTCTGTTCAAAATGCCCACTTTGACATCCTTTTTTGACTGTAGATTATTACTATAGAAACTGTAGAATATTTTACTCTCGTTAAAAAGTATGTTAATATTCTCTATTTGATTTAGCCGGGATAAAGCAGTATTACCTCTATTATATTTTATGTCAGCTATATGTTCTTTACATCTGATATTGAATTTTCGTCGGGTTATACCTATATAATGATTTAATTTCGGAGGCGGCTTCCTGATCAAACATAAACCAAAATTTCTTAAATCATTTTCTATAAGTTCAAACGTTTTTAACGAGAGTAAAATAATCTACAGGTCTAATTTTTATTTACAATTATTTATAAGACAGTCCATTGAAATTTATTTAAGAGGTTCAGGAGTTTGTAACGATATATTATTTTTTCGTATCCCGAATTTATGGGTTGAATGGTTGGACAACTTACGGCGTCGCGACATAGAGGGAACACGAGCAATCGCGAAAATGTAGGGCGCATTATTTGATTACTTGTTTACATTCGATGATTTTTTTCATTTTTCATATGCATTTGTAATTTTCTGTTTTACATTCTGATGACGACTCAGTGAAAGAGTTGAAACATGTAAATATATATTTTTAATTTACTTTTAATGTGTTTTTATAACGTCTTTTAAACAAATAAATATTTTAATATTGTGATATGAACATTTTCTATTGTATTTAGGAATTATGTTATATACATTTAACATTAGCAGAAAAATGCGTTTTCACTACAGGAATTTGGAACAAATAAAAAAGTTGTCAACTTGCAATTAATTGTTCTTCTAGGGGCCCCGTTCGAGTCTTTTAGGATGTAAAAAAAATCTTGCAATGAAGTTTGAACCGACAAATTTTTTTATTTTTTCCTTTTAGAGACTCTTTGCAGAGTGTGTTTTCTAAGCTTTTTCTAACGATTTTTCTTATTTGTTTGTTACTATCATGTGACTGTTGCGGGAAAGTTTCCCTTCATAGAACCAAAAGTCTTCGAAAAAGTTCAAAGACCGTCTTAATGAAGAAAATTGGGCACTTTGCACATATGCAAACAACAGTGTTTTGAATTCGATAGATTTTAGGTAGATTTCGTATGAAATACTACCTATTGGGATCGTTCCTATGTTGGAATTTCTGAAAAATTTTTGCAGATCTACACCGATCATGACCCCTAGAACGCAAAACCACCTTCAGTAAAAAACTTTATCTATCTATCTATCTGTCTATCTATATATATCACTTTCTTCTGGACACGATAACTTTCGTAATTCTGCACCAATCTCTTCCAAACTGATACATAAAATCAATGGCCATAAAATCTCGGTCAAGTTCGTTAATGGGCAAAATCGGACCAAGGGGATGGAAATAGGGAGGGGTTTTGTGAAAACGGAAAACCCCACATAACTTGTTAATTTTTGTACATATCAAATCAGTTTAAAGTTTTTATTACTTCTAAAAATAGGGCCAAAATTTTATGTATCACAGATTTTTGATAAAGTTAAAAATGGGCACAAGGGGCGCAAAAAATAGGGTTTTTGGGAGAAAAAAAATTCATAACCTCGTAAATTCCCAAGATATCAATTCCAATTAATTTTATTATAAATCTCCTTAATATTATCTACAACTTCTATATTCACAAGTTTTTGATAGGACCAATTCGTACCGCAAAAAAAAAATAAAATAAAAACGAAAACAAAAAGAGGGTTTGAAGAAGTAAAAAATCCATAACTCCGTCAATTCAAAAGATATAAAATCCCCATGAATTTATCACATATCTTCTTAATATTGTCTACAACATCTATATAGACAAGTTTTGGATAGGACCAATTCTTACAGCAAAAACAAATTAAAAATGTATAGCGGTTGAAGAAAAAAATCATCTAAGTAATGGTGTATTAAAATCCAAACTGCTTATTTTCTGACTCATTTTACAATTCATTTTTGCTCTCAAAGGCTTCCAATTGGTACGTTTTATTACTCAGAAACTATATAATGTACCGTAATAGTCGATTTTTTGATAGAGGCAGAATATATTTAAAAAAATGCTGTTAAAGTGGGCATTTTGAACCGAATTTCCCGAAGCGGATTGTGTTAGAAAAATCATTGCATTAAGGATGCACTCAAATCCAAACTGCTTATTTTCTGACTCATTTTTTAAATTCATTTTTGCTCTCAAACGCATTTTAATGGTAGATTCGCTTATTCAGAAACTATATAATGTACCGCAATGATCGATTTTTTGGTAGAGGCAGAATATATTTCAAATAAAAAAGAAAAGTGCCCAGCTAAACTGATGGCATTGAGCTCACAGACTATTCACACAAATTGTATATTATACTCTTATTTTAAAGAATAATGCCACTCAAAAAAAAATAAGTGAAGGGGAATTAGTCCCCGTTTCCCCCTTTATACTTAACCAGTGAACCTCCAAATCTAATCAGGGAAGCTCCTTATCATAATAAACCGGTATACGAAATTTGGAGCAAATCAAATAATCTTGCAAAAAAAAAAAAAAAAAAAAAAAAAAAAAAAAAATTATCTAAATTAAGGGGTGGACTTACCCCCCTTTATCCTTAACCGATGAATCGCCAAAACGAATCATGGAAGCTCCTTAACATAATAAACCGGTATACCGAATTCGGAGCAAATCGAATCATTCTGCATGAAAAACCCATTTATCTAAATTAAGAGCTTTGATAATCTCAGGCTTTGATAGCCTGTGAGCTAAAAATGATCTCAAAGTGGGCATTTTGAACGGAATTTCCCGAAGCAATTGTGTTATCACTTTCTTCTGGACACGATAACTTCCGCAATTCTGCACAAATCTCTTCCAAATTGATACATAAAATCAAGGGACATAAAATCTCGGTCAAGTTCGTTAATGGGCAAAAGCGGACAAAGGGGATGGAAATAGGGAGGGGTTTTGTGAAAACCGAAAAAACCCCATAACTTCTTAATTTTTGTACATATCAAATCAGTTTAAAGTTTTTATTACTTCTAAAAATAGCCCCAAAATTCATGCATCACAGATTTTTGATAAAATTTAAAATAGGCTCAAGGGACGCAAAAATAGCGTTTTTGGGAGAAAAAAATTCCTTACTTCGTCAATTCTCAAGATATCAAATCCAATTAATTTTGCTATACATCTCCTTAATATTATCTACAACTTTTATATTCACAAGTTCTTGATAGGACCAATTCGTACCGAAAAAAAAAAAAAAAAAAAAAAAACGAAAACAAAAACAAAAAAAAAGGGGGGGGGGTTGAAGAAGAAAAATTTTCATTACTCCGTCAATTTACAAGATATTAAATCTCCATGAATTTATCATATATCTTCTTAATATTGTCTTCAACATTTATATAGACAAGTTTTTGATAGGGCCAATTCTTACAGCAAAAACAAATTAAAAATACATAGCGGTTGAAGAAAAAAAATCATCTTTTTAAGGGTTCATTCAAATCCAAACTGTCTATTTTCTTACTAATTTTTAAATTCTTTTTGCTCTCAAACGCATCCAATTGCTAGATTCTCTTATTCAGAAACTATATAATGTACAGTAATGATCGATTTTTTGATAGAGGCAGAATATATTTCAAAAAATGATGTCAAAGTGGGCATTTTGAACAGAATTTCCCGAAGCGATTGTGTTAGAAACGAAGAATATTGCCCTACTGAGAAAATAATTGTTTATTAATCAAGTTTTAATTAATTGAAAGAAAAATAAAAACACAGGTCGCTTATAGATCTTTTAAAAAATCACGTCAGCATGTTTCATATTTTTATTATTTTTTTATTAAAAATGAATCTGAAAATCTGCCAGAAAATTTCGAGTTGTTGAGCATGGAAAAAAGTATTTTTTTTAGTACCGCCTTAACATGATTCTGATAAAACCAGATATTATATAAAAAGGAAATAAAAACTCGTCAATAGCAGATAGACAAAAGTGTTAAAGTGGATTTATATCTAATAATGATTTAGTTTTTTTTGGTGAAATTAGAATACTTAACTTCGAAATCTACCTCTGCCTGTAGGCCGGGCCGGCAGGGATTTTTTTTTATTCGTATATACCTACATCACACCAGAAAATTAAAACAGCAATATTTTCTTTAAATAATAACATACTTTCCGTATTTAGACAAAGCAAATTTAACCATTGAAATTTTCTGGTGTGAAGCCAGATTTTCTGGATTACGTAATTTCTAAAACGTATTCTATGATGGGAATTAAAGGGTTAATTTTTTCCCAGGCCAGATGACCCAAATTCGGGGTGACGTATGTCGACGTACTACTATATTTTATTATCTAATTTTAACTAAGGAACTTAACTAATACTATTTCTATTATAAGCCTATTGATCTAATACAGTAAAGTCTCTGTAAGGCGGACTCTGTGTAAGACGGAAATCTGTCTAGCTCAGAAACATTTTCAAAACCCTGCGAAGCCATAGACATAGAGTAAAATTTGTCTAAGGCGTAATATTGTCTACTACGAAAAATTTTCTCGTTCCTGATCGAATCCGCCTCAGACAGAGTTTACTGTATTTAAAGACAAAAACAAAATTATCTTCATTACTATGTTAGAAACTGCAGAAAATATGTTCACTTTTTTTATAGGCTTTATAAAAATAATAATCACTTTTGTCCATGTAATTTTGGCTGCCTTCTCTTAAAACATTGTTTACGAGCTCATATATTACTATTTTCCAATATATCTCACTTGGGATATCGGGATTTACTCCAACAGGATGTGGATCGGAAAGCTAGCCATAAAATTCTAGCAACAGTGTCATTGTCAGAAACAATTCCTTATTAAATATGGTATCAGTAATAATATAAAAAGTTTCAGTAACTTCAAATGTATTCATATTTAAAAATTTTAATAACAAGAAAAAATAAAGTTTTAAACACAGTCATTGGTTCAACATTAGTTTGCGAGTATCTTCGCTTGACTAGCATTGGATCTTAATTTCGCCATAGATTATTCATATAATCTCAGAAACTGGATGAATTTAGATAGTTTACATTCAGTTTGTCGAATAACGTCATGATTCCCGACAGAAATTCATGTTTAATTCCAATAATAACAAATTCCGCAAAGCCATTGATATGTATTTGGACTATTTTGGTTTGAAGTGTCAGTTTGATAACCCTACTTAATCTGATCCTGTTTGTAAATCTGCATTTAGCCGATTATCTAAGAATGCACGCATATTTTTGAGTACTGTAATATAAAGTCTAATTGAGTACGTGATTTTCAAAACTCGCCTTATCCAGAAAATCAAATTTTGGGAAATCGTGAAAACCGTTGACTGCCTCCATTGGCTTACATTGTAAACGAAGATTTTACAATTCCACAAATACATGATAAAACTTGTTTTTTTGCAGATCATCGTGCTTTTTTCGGTGCAGGTTTACCAATAGAATAGATTGATAGAGAAAACACGATTTTTTAAATTTTAGATAAGGCGAGTTTTAAAACTCACGTCCTCAATTCATAACAGTATGAATGCTTAAGTGTTTGATCTTACGACGTTTTTAATTCAAATGGATGTGAAGATGAGTGTTTTTCGGCAGTAGCATTTCGATAATAATCAGTTTCTAGATTCATATTCCATTTTACTTGTAAATATATAGTTTTATACCAACGATAGCAGTAAACGAGTGTGGTTAGAAAATTTAAAAAAGAAATACGATAAGATTAACCAGGCTTTGTTATTATACATTATTTTTATGAAAAAAAAACCTTTGTAATTTTTTACATGCATTGTAAATATATAACAGACTGCATTTCCATCGTAATATATTTTCAATTACAATTACTGTTCCTTTGTCATGCTGCTAACTGCTACGGTTTTTGGTCACCATAAACTTCGAATAGAAATCTCATTTAGTTGCAGAAATTTTCAATTAAATAGAGAGAAGGTTGCCATTAAAAATTACTGGTTATCAAAATTTGTGGCAGTTGGTAGCTATGGTGTAAAATATGTTTCTTTAAAACAGAAAAGGCCTCAAACATACTATAACGTTAAACAGGAAATGCGCATTTAATTGAAAATTTTGATTTAAAAATAATTATAACATTTTCTATTATTGAGTATAATTCTAGATTTACAGAATTTCCTTTAATAGGGTGTGATTTGTGATACTTTTAATAATTCTATATCGGATTTTATCGATATATTTTCTAAATATTTTCAGGTTTACTTTGTTAGGATATAATGATCGTTCTTTTATCCCTCTGTCTATCTCTATACGCTCGTTAATAAATGAACTTGATTCAAAATTAGAACATAAAACTGAAAAATAACACATTTATAAAACAAAAGGCTACTGCAATTGCCATTATTACATTACATGATCCAATGAAGAACTCAAATATTAATTTTATTAATGTATCTTCGTTATTCATGCATAGTATTTAAACCTCTTTTAATAATATTAATCAGATTAACTCAAATGTAAATATATAATGTTGGAATGAAGTATAATATATCGTGACAGATAAAAACCAACTGAAAGTAAAGTTTATTGAGATGTTTTCTACAAGCCACGTCTGTATTGTTAGAAAAGGTTTTCTGTATGGATCTTAGAAAAAACAAAATTTCAATCTTTACAACTTTTAATTTATTTTTTGTATATGATAATTAAACAAAAATTCAATTTATACTTAATGAAAGATATTCTGAAATACGCGTGAATATGAAAAATGATAAATTTATATGTTACGTGTATCGTGACAGGTAAAAAACAACCTAAAATAGATTTCATTAAGATGGTTTTTCCAAGTCACGTTTGTATTGTAAGAAAAGTGTTGTGTATTCATCTTAAAAATGACAAAATTTCAATCGTACCAATTTTTAATTTGTTTGTTTAATAAGATTCTTAAATAACAATTCAATTTTTGCATAATGAAAGATTTTCTAAAATACATGTGAATATGAGAAACAATAAATTTTTATATCACATGCCGATTATTGACGCAATTTCTCTTTCTTAATTTGACGACGAGAGAAAATGGAACAACATCTGTCGAAGAATTTAGACAATTTGTTCTTCTTGCGGGCTTGTGAAGTTTTTTCTTTAAGTGAAGAATCTATATTCTGTGATTGGATTTCTTCGACATCAGAATTTGCTTTTAAATCTGCAACATGAATTGTATTCTGAGACAAGGAGTTGTAAGTATCGACGTCTTGTGAATTCTTCAATGTTTCTTTCACAACATCTCGAGCTTTTTGGATAATATTTTTTACTTGATTTCTAAGTCGAACATTAAACTCCGCAATTAACGTGCTCTGCATATCATGATATATTTCAGTTTGCTTTTGAATCCAAATCTTATCAGGTTGTAGAATATTGCCATTGACTTCCTTCTCAGCCAGTAGTGGATGCTCTAAAATTTGGTGAACATTTGGTCTGTCTTCTGGTCTGTGTCGAAGTACACCCTGTAAGAGATTCAAGGCTTGAAAATGATCTTTATTACTGAATATCACACAACGATGAGCCTCTTTCATCAGTGATTTGAAAAAAGGCCTCTGCAAGCACTTGTGCACAAGTGGGTATATTTCATTCATCCATTTAGTTTTTCCCCACAAATGTCTTTCCATCCAACGATTTGAGAAAATGTAAAACATAACCATGCCTGCTGACCAAACATCAAATGCAGCACCATCCACAAACGGACGTTCACCACCTACTTCTTCAGGCCATGCCTCAGGTGGACAATAATACTGGGGAAGTGCATATTTGTTTGTTGGTGAATTCAACTTATCCAAAGCGCTGAAGTCGCAGATTACTGCAATATTATCAGATGTAATCAATAAGTTGTCTACTTTTAGATCTAAATGACATACACCTGAACGATGCAGGTAATCAAGACCCGTGAACATATCTCTTAACCATCCGACAGTAAGTTGAAAAAACTCAGGTTTGTAACGGGCTGCACCAACGTGCCACTCATGAAGAATATTTATCAGACAATTAGGATGATGTGGCATCAAAAATATATCCGCAGTTTTTCGGCGAATGATATCGAGGACAGGAACAATGTTCTTGTGCTTAAGTTCAGGCCATAATGATATTTCACCAGGTGAAGTCAGATCTGGATGTATCACTTTGGCAGTTAATATTTTTTTGCTTGTTTTCGACTTGACAGCCAAAACATCACCAAAAGATCCTCGGCCAATTTCTTCAACAAATTTGTATTTGCTCTTTGATAGGATCTTGATGGCCTTTTTCTGAATATTATCTCTATCATAGTTAACAGGCCCCTTATTAGGAATATTCATGACTTTAAACTCATCCATAATCGTTAAAACAGTAAAACTATGTTTATATTTTTTCAATGAATGAATATAGAATAAAGCCCAAGGCTATTTGCTTTTACCTTAGTAAACGATAACTTTTTTAAGATACTTTTTATAAATATAAATTAAGTTGATTTTTTTTTAATCAATATCAAAATAAAAGGTTAAGAAACTTGTTTCAATAAAAATTATACGAAAGTTTAAGAAAATTATAACTCTCAAATACTTTAATCACTTTGATAAATCACACAAACTTATTCGCTTGAAATTATCAATGATAATAAAGTTTAAATAGTTCATTATTGTCCGAATTAAAATTGCAACAATTAATTTTTTAAAGCATTGTTAAGTTTTATTTGAGAGTATAAATTTTAGTTGTTTGAGTCAAACAACAATAAAAATTGAGACATAACAAAAAAAAATTAAATTAATAAATAACAGGTTTTTTATTGCTGAATTTTCTTCTTTTAACTATTGTTGTAAATCTCTTGCAGTTACATCTACATTGTTGCTGTATTTAGCAAGCGTGGCTTGGTTCAAAATTAATTTCATTGCTGTTACCGCTGTTTGAGACTCCATTTTTGGAAATCGATTGTTGTTAGCATTACACTTGTTTGAACCCCACCAGTGGCCGAGAGATTCTGCTCTCGAAGCTAGTAGACGGGAGGTGCTAGGTTCGAACCCAATCACATCCGTTGGCCTAATCGTTCAGAGTTTTCCGTGGTTTTCTTTGAACTTTGGATTTCCTTGCTTAAATACGGGTTAGGTTCCTTTAGAAAGATCGATACGGAGGACACTACCCCCTTCGGGCTTATATCCCTCGTGTTGATAATTGGTCGTCATAAAACAACACAACACATACTTTTTGACTGCCTAAGAGGAGCTGTTTAGACGTGGAAACCACGTATGTAGAGCATAGTTGTTTCGTCCGGACACGTTTATTAAGGTCTTAAAAAAAAAAAAGGTTACATCATGATTTAAACTCTGTTTAAACATAGAGTTAAATATAATTCCAGATCTAAACGCAACACTAAACTTTGAATAACATCTTTATGCACCTCTACCTCCCACTAAAGCTAAATTGATAAAGTAAGTTAAAGATAAATGAGATTATACATGTATATATATATATCTGTGTGACGGGGAAAAGGAGACTCATACTCGAATAATAACACTTGCTAACTTTAAGAATTAAATATATTAAATGAACTATTTACACTATATACAATTACAATTAATTAGAAAATTAATGAAATTAAACACTCATTCGTCTTAATGCGTCTTAATGAAACGTCGTTGAGAGCTCGGTGTTTTGCAACCACCTCTTTTACCTTCTTTTCCCGCGTCTGTCGAATGTTCAAAAAAGGTATTCTTCTACGCCGACTCGTGGCGCTGCCGTCGTCTCTTACAGACTGTTGCCACAGGTCACACTCGTCCATCCTGATACGCACGACCTCGTGCGCACCATACACTTAAACACAAACTTAAAAAAAAATACCATATCTTAAAAAAAAAAAAATTACACAGAATAAAACAGAAAAAAAAATAAAGAGAGAAAAAATGAAAATCGTCGTCAATGCCGGTTGGCATTTCGTCTTCCATCTCGTCCTAAATGGTACTCGTCTTAAATCGTACCCGTCTTAAATGGTACTCGTCTTAAATCGTACCCGTCTTAAATGGTACTCGTCTTAAATCGTACCCGTCTTTACTTCGTACTCGTCTTTAATAAAAAAAAGATATACCCACCTATATACGTCTTAAAGTGGTACGTCTGAAAAACAGAAAGAAAAAAAAATACAAATCGGCATCTTCTAATCGTCTTCTTCCCTTTAAAAAAAAAAAATTGAAACTTCATGCAGAAAAAAAAAAAATTAGAGTCTGTAATCAAATAAAGTCACAGAATGTTCATATAACACAAAAAAATGGAGCTGTCCACAGTTCTAAAGTTCTTTATGCAAAGCACAAAAAAGTAAAAAAAAAAAAATGTCTTTGTAGTTCACACAAAAAAAACCCCACAATACTTTACGGAACACACTTTTCAGCAGCAGCATTGAAGAAAACAAAAAAAATGACATCTCGGGGATAGTTGAATCACAATATTTCACAAACAAAATTTTAACTTTTTGTTAAAATTATTCTTGATGTAAATACAGGTGATGAAAAAAAGAAGAAACACACAAAAGAAAATATTTTGTAGAAAGACGAATTCTTGAATTTTTTTTTCTCATATTCTTGAAGCACCACACAATATGTACAATAACGGAAAGGAAGAAAAGAAGAAGAAAAACACTTTGAATGTCAAATTTTACATGGTTGACCACGGCTTCATTATATCGACTGCAGTGGATGTTCTGTTTGGACCCTCATGATGTCCAACTTTTTCCACTTCCTATCTGTCGTTAGCTTTGACAGATATAACCTTGTAAGGGCCAAAATATTTTATTCTAAGTTTCAGTCCAGGTCCGAATTGAGTACGCTGGATCGCGACCAAATCACCAATTTGATATTTTCTTGGTGGTTTTCGACGTTTATCATATTGGCGCTTACTTTGTTGTTGGTGTTGGAGAATGTTATTTTTAGCAATCTCTCGCAGCTCGTTTTTGTCATGCATTACTAAATTGGTATGTTCTTCTTCTAACAGTTGTTTTATGCGAATGTCATCCTTAGTTTTCATTTTAACACCAACCATTAATTCAAAAGGGGAAAATTTAGTGGTATCTGATTTGGTACTGTTGATGATTTTTTGAACAGCGGGGACATGTTTGTACCATTTGTTAGGATCGTCTAAGGATAGTTTTGTGAGAACCGGAATTAAAGTGGAATGAAATCTTTCAATTTGCCCATTTCCACGTGGCACCCCAGTAGCAATTGGAACATGCTCTATTTGTTCTTGTTCACAAAAGGTTTGAAAATCAGCTGATGTAAAAGGGTAATAATAGGGCTTTATCGGAAATAATGCGGCGTGGATTGCCGAACACCGTCTGTTGGAGTTTTAACTTGTCTAAAGCATCACGGGCAGACGTTGATTTAACAGGATAAATCCACACAAACTTTGTGAATGCGTCTATAACGGTAAGAAGATGATTATAGTTTTTATTCGTGGAAGGTAGTGGTCCTAGAAAATCGACGTGATACGTGTCAAGGGGAGTATCGCCTTTAGGGATTGGATGAAGGAATCCTTCGGGCTTTCCTGACTTCTTAGAGGACAAAATGCATGGTACACAATTCGCAATGACAGTCTGTACTAACTTATGGAGATTGGGAATGAAATAATCTCTTTTAATGAGATCCTCAGTTTTTTGTACCGAAAAATGGCCTTTGGAATGCGCGTCTTGAATTATTTGAGTATACATGGCTTGAGGGACAACTAATAATTCATGGCCCTGGAGAAGCTTATATAATACACTATTTTTTAAGAAAAAATCATCAATTGGGGAATGTTCAACCGCTTGTTTCATGCTATTTATAAAATCATCAGTTGCTTGGGCTGCGATAATTTTTTGCGTAATTTCATTATGTGTTATTAACATTACTGGATATCGACTGAGAGCATCAACGTGTTGCATTTGTTTAGAAGGTCTATGAGTGACAATAAAATCAAAATCTTGGAGAAAAAGAGCCCACCTTGCAATTTTTGCGCTAAGTTCAGCTTTATCCATAGTTTTTTGAAAGGCCTCACAATCAGTGACAAGTTTAAATTTAGTTCCATGCAAATAAACTCTAAATTATTTTAGTGCCTCAATGACCGCGAGAACTTCCAATTCATAACTGTGTAATTTCTCTTCTTGGGGAGATGTTTTCTTACTAATATGACTTAAATCTACATCAAGAGGATCTTCAATTGAATTAACTAAGTATACAAACAAATTATCATCAGATGTTGGTTTACTAAGGGAAATACCATTTTTATTATAAAGCAAAGTACCTTGCGTAATTATATCAGTACCAATAATAAGAGGAACATTCATGTGATGTTTACTAATTATATAAATATTTGTTGAAAAAATGTTATCATCTATATTTATATCACCCTGAAACGAGCCAAGTGGTGTGGTACTACCACTACCAAAACCAGTTAATGTTAAACCGACCGGTGTTAACGTAGGCAAATTCATCTGTGAATATTTATCTTCACGAAGCAAAGTAAGATTACTACCTGTATCGATAAGAGCATCAATTTCGACACCCGAAATTTTAACTAATTTATGCATTTCTTGTCGAGAATTTTTCTCGGAATCCAAATTATTCACTTGTATTTTAGGGTTACGTGCCTCAGTAGAACACTTATTATCAGAGGCTTTATGCCCAAAAGAATTACATCTAAAACATCTAAATCCCTTGTTCTTGTGAGAACAATACTTAGAAATGTGGTCTTTTTCCCCACAATTAAAACAGACTTTAGTGTTCTGATTTCTTGAATTATTAGAATGAAATGCTGGCTTTTCAGCATCCGCATTTTTTGGTTTAAATTTAGGAACATTCTCGTGAACAAATTTGTCAAAGCTCTGTTTCGATTTCATATTTTGACAATGATTTATAGTTTTACCAGAATCATTTTTTGAGTGGTGTGTAATCTCTTCGTAAATTTTCAATTTTTGTTTAAATTCATGCAAATCAGAACAATCGTAAAGTATGCACTTATTTTGAGGAGAATCAGGAATGCCATTGATTATGTAACGTATAAGTGACTGATCATCAATATTGGCCCGTCCAGCCATTTCTTTCATAATTAAGAAATACTCAAAAAAAGATTCCTTTTGTCTAATATGCCGATGACTAAGCATTTCGTGTATTTCAGCCGAATTAATCTGCGAACCAAATTCGGTAACTAAGGCATGTTTCAATTCAGGAAAAGAACGAATGTTGCTTTCACTCTTAGCGAATAAAGAAGCAATGCCTCCGAGCGCTCTTTGCGCAAAAATGAATTTTTGCATTTCGCCTAAATTAAAAGAGGAAGAAAAGGATTCGAATTTTTGCAACCATAAATGAAAATTTCCATACTTCTCTCCATTGAATGTAGGTACCAGCGATTCAACATCGCGAAAATTTACTGATGGCATAAACATAGAATCCTGAGCAATGTTTGAAGCATTAATAGCACATTTATTAGTAAATTCAGAAATTTTAATATTAGACTTATCGTTTGGCACTGGCGAATTGTTGAAAATTTCTTCCGATTCGCCATCTGTATCGACATTAGTTTCAATATGTTTTTGGAGGGATTCAATATTAGTTAAAAATGAAATTATGTGTTTAGATAACTCAGTTTCTGTGCCATCTATTTCGATGCGTAAAATAGTGGCAATAGTTATAAGTTCAAGTAAAGAAAAATTTTTAGCGGTTTCCTTTACTTTACTCGTAAATTCATCATCGGTTTCACAGAATGGAAATCCCGTAAATGCTCTTATTCGCGATCGATTTAAACGATCGCCTTCAGATGAAAACAAAAGTTTATGTAATAATTTTATTCGATTCGTCTTTTCGTTTTTCAATGCAATAGCGATGACTGGAATGTCATTTAAAATCATGATGAAAAGAAAAAAACAAACAGTAAACAGTACTCACCCACTAATTTCTGTCGTTGAAAAAAGATGAATCAATTTATTTCCAGTTTGGAATAACATATTGCTGCAGTTATTTCAAAATAACTGAAGAGTTGGCCAGTCGCCAAGGCTGTAGAAAAAAAATTATATTCTTCACACACGACATGATCTTTATAAATTTACATCTCCGGCTTACTTTCTGAAAGAATTTTGGCGTCGTTATAAAAATGATACTTGTCTTGTCTAGGGTAGAGAATTAAAAACAAAAATAATCCAATCCCGGGTCAAGCCCTCATGTGACGGGGAAAAGGAGACTCATACTCGAATAATAACACTTGCTAACTTTAAGAATTAAATATATTAAATGAACTATTTACACTATATACAATTAAAATTAAGTAGAACATTAGTGAAATTAAACACTCATTCGTCTTAATGCGTCTTAATGAAACGTCGTTGAGAGCTCGGTGTTTTGCAACCACCTCTTTTACCTTCTTTTCCCGCGTCTGTCGAATGTTCTAAAAAGGTATTCTTCTACGCCGACTCGTGGCGCTGCCGTCGTCTCTTACAGACTGTTGCCACAGGTCACACACACACACACACACACACACATATATATATATATTATTATTATTATTATTAAATAAAAGTTTAATAAGTTAAGTTTTGAAATATGAAGATTAATTTTGAAAGGTAAAAACTAAAAGGGAAGCTCTGTGATAGGCTTACATAAAACATAGCTAATTTTACACACAGTACTAAACACTGCAGAATATAAGTGAAAAAATAAAATGATTATAATAAACAGTTTTAGATGGTTACAGATGACAATTATATTAGGTATTAGAAATTAGGTGAGTTCGTGGTAGGAGAATATCTTTATAATGATTATAATAAACACAAATTTGGATTATTAACGTTGACATTTACAGTAGGTACAGTGGTGGTCAGAATTATAAGAACAATTGAAAATTGCACAGAAAAAATTTATTTCTGAACTAAATAAAGTGAAATTTATACATAAAATGCTTTTTTATGCTAGAAATCATTATAGAATGCAAAACATTGTAAAATGCAAAATATGAATGTTTTGCCATAATTAACAAAATATGCCATTGTAAAAATTGGACAAAATTATAAGGAAAATGAATGTTTTTGCCTGAAAAACACTAATAACACTGGTCAACAAATTTGAACTTTTGCTCTGTTGTAAAACAGAAATTAGTTGTTTTTTAGGCGTTTTTTTGTGCTGATTCCGAATCTGGTTTTAGATTTACTCCAGCACGTCAAGTTTGAGAGATATTTGCATATTTCAATTTATGCAAATTTAGTAAATTTTATACAATTATTTGCAAATTTAAGGTATAAAGCAATGTCAAACAGGGTTTTTTGTTTCATGTTATGATTACTACCTAATTTACTTCACAAAAACGTTGTTTCTGAGATTGTACTGACATGAGACTGTGAAATATTGTACCTAATTTGCATATTTTTCATGTTTTTCTAATAATGTTTCTTGACGTTCAAATATTTCTACCGCACGAGTACGCTAATATGTTTCTAAACCAGTATTTTGAGCTGATTTCAAATCTTGAATCTGTTTTCTTCTATCACGTCTTGTTTTTGAAAAAAGTGAAATTTTAGTTTTTGGTCAAAAAAGCCAGAAATAGCTTTTTATGATACTTTGTATGATAAACTTCAACTAGTTAGGATAGATTCTACTACTTATTTTATTTTTTTCGATTATATAAATTTTTGTTTATGTCTCTGATATGAATCTGACCCTGTTCACCTTCTTGTCAATCAATTACATACCCCTAAAAAGCATCTTATATCAAATCTGTGTTAATGCCGTGCAAAAGTAGAAATTCATCTTACTCAAAATCTAGACATGACATAAGAAAACAGACTGCAGATTTGAAATCAGCATACAAATCTAGTCTAGAAAAACATTACGTCGATTCTGTGTCAACTATTTTAAAGTTGATAATGATGTAAAAATTACACCATTGAAAACTATGCAAAATAGGCTTAATAACTCATAAATAAATGTTAAGAATATGCAAATCGTGACATTTATCTGAAGCAAATAGTCAAGTAGTCATTATCTAGAAAACGTAATTAGATGTGACATATATTGTATCTAAAATTTGCATAAAATAGCACAAAAAAGCTTAAATTTGCATAAATTTAAATATGCAAATTTCTCAAAACCTGGACCCCCTAGAGATAAATGGAAAGCATATTCGGAATCAGCACTAAAAACTCATCTACAATCAACTAATTTTAGTTCTACAACAAAACCACTGTTGACCAGTGTAATTAATAATCTCTCCCTTCTTCTCAATCACTTTGATCAGTCTTGACGTCATGGAATTTGACAGTTCCTTAAGAACTTTCTTGGAAATTTTTGACCAGGCTTTTTCGATGGAGGACATGAGTTCTTGCTTGTTTTCATATTGTATACCATTTTTGTATACTTCGTGTGCCAGAATACCCCACAAATTTTCCAGTGGATTCAGATCAAGGATTCTGGCCGGCCAATGAAGTAGTTTCACGAAATTAGCATCAAACCACGATTTTGAAGTTTGGGAAACATGTACTGAGGCATTGTCCTGTTGGAAAAAATAGTCTCCACTCGTTATTAACGGTGCTTCCGGTAAAAGATTATGGCCCAATACATCAACATAATTCTCAGAATTCATTCTACCCTGCACAAAACCAATTGGAGTAGTTCCACTAGTTGCGAAACCTCCCCAGACTATTATTGAGCCACCTGCAAATGCACACTTGGAGAAAATTTCTTTTTCTCTACGGAGATCATACCAGAAGTAGCGAAAACCATCTGGCCCATCCAAATTAAACTTTTTCTCGTCTGAAAGGACAACATCATCCCACTTTTTGCCCACAGTAATGCATTTTTTGGCAAACTCCATTCTCAGTCTCTTATGAACTTTTGTAAGAGGCGGTCGCGACATATATTTACCATAGCGAACCTTTTTTTCTTTTTGTAAAACACGTCGAACAGTTCGAGCACTGCATTCTAAGTTCAATTCACGTTTTATTTCTGTTGACGTTTGTTTTTTGGAGCAAGCTCGCCTTATTATCATTCTTTTCTCCCGTACAGAAACAGAAGATAGTCTACTTGTATGTCTTTGCCGTCCATATTTACCAGGATTTTTAAGATAATTGCAAATAACCATTCTTGATCTATTACGTTTTGTCGCAATTTGGCATACAGAAAGTCCTGAACTTTTAAATGCATCCACTTTCCCTTTTTTTAAACTCCGAAAGCTTTGTACCTAGCGGCATGACTGAAAAACAGAATATGACGATCCCTACGCATTTATATCGTCGCTGAGTTCCGTGTGCAGAGCAAAAAACATGCAAATTTTACTTTTTAGAACATACAAATACAATTGTTCTTAAATTTTGTCCATATCAGATGGCTGTATAAATCCATAATACATTTTATGAATATGCATTTTCCACATATTTCCATAAAAACTTATGAAAATATTCTTCATTTTTCTTTTAGTTTCTATCCATTAAATTTGCATAAGTTTCCGGCCAAATGTAGCCAAGATTTGGCGATTTTTCCCCTGTCCTTATAATTTTGACCACCACTGTATTAGAAATTAGATGAGTTCTTGGTAGATTAACAGTTCTATTTACAAAGTCAGATAATAAGATGCTTTTGTGATAAGGCTAGCCACTGCTAGACCTCGGTTCGATATTTCTATACCGTAGTTGAAGTTCATGAGACGGGCAGACGCTCGAGTCTGTTCTATGAGGGAAGTTATTGTTTAGATGCAGACAGTTCGTGCAGCAGTATTGTGAAGGGTCGCTTCTTGATGGGCATACCGAAGTTAGATGGTCACGTGCGCATTTCCCACAAATTGGTTTCCTTGTGCTTTATGCCTGTGAATGGCCATAAAGCTGGCACGCGCTACATCTAATTACTGGGCGATAATAATATAATCTGCACTTGTTAAAACCTAATAAGATATTTTTCTGTGATGTGATATTATTCGCTGTTGTGACATCTGTTTCCAAGATTAGTTGGAAGTTATATGATTTTTCTTTTTGTGAGATTTTTGAGATCATAATATTAGTATCAGAGTTCTGTTGATATTTTTCTCCCGTGCAATAGAGCGGGTTGTGTCTCAATGTATAGTTGAATATTAATTTGTTCTCGAAAATGATCTTGCGTGTAACATTTGAGGGAAAAAAAGTTTAGAATTCTGCAGAGAAAAGATTATCCGATCCGAAACCGATAAAAATAATTCATTAACCCGAACCAGACACACATCAAGCTGAAACCGATCCAATCCTGAAACGAAAGAAAATAAATCTATATTTTAATACAATTATGGAAAAGTAGTCTACCGTTAAAAAAAAAAAAAAAAAAAAAAAAAAAAAAATCAAGAAAACAGGGATGGGAACTGTAGGCCCTGATCCATCATGGATCGTATAGCCACTGGTTTAGTTTAGTTTTAGCCCACAATTTCACCTCCAATATCTATGTTATCTACTTTGCTTAAAAATAAACAACTATACACTAATTAATGTTCAAATATATAACTTTATACTTTGAAAAATATTCAGGATTTTCTTTTAAAAAATCGTCTCTACCCGACATTATTGGAAAAGAGTGAAAACCTAATCTGAAAACGACTGGAACCCGAAACATACTGTGCAGGAACCAGACCCACGGCGAAAAAATTTAGCGTCAACCAGACTTTATCCGAAATACGGGTTGGTAGGTATCGGGTAAGTGTAAAATCCGGTTAATTAATATGATGGAGGGCTGTAATTCGATTTGATTGAAGTGGTTTTAATATCGATTACAAGACTGGACATAGAGAAACAAAAAACAAAGTTCAGTAAAAGTATATAATTGAAATAACCTAAAAATTACAGCATCCACTATAACGGCACACAGTCCACCTAACACCCATAAACCGTTTATACTGTAAAAAATATAATGGGAGAGGAGTCCCTAAGACGGGGCACCATTGAGCTACGAGCTTAGTTATTGTTAATACGGCGAATAATGTAATGAATTTGTTCATTTCGTGCCCTATATTAAACTTTCAACCCTCAGTAGTAATTAATAATAATAATTAATTGAATATAGCACTTTAAGTTTTCTTTATTTGAAATTTAATTAAAATAAGTTTTTGTTTTATTTAGAAAAATTAATCTCTTCTGAAATAATTAAAAGAATATATTCTGATTTATAATGGGGGGTTTTACTTGGTAAATATTACCACCCAATGTATAAACTAAAACAGTTTACTTAAGCAATGCAGAGATTTTGGTTAAACTAAAAAAAAAAAAAAAAAAAATTCTTGGAAAACAACCGTTTAAACAGATTAATGACCATGTTGTTGAGAAGGTAAATAATATTTAATCAGTGAAGTAAAAGTGACTCACATAAAGGACAGATGCTCAATTTTTAACAAACTTTTGAGTGTGCATGTATGAATGTGCGGAAAGAGAAACTCATAAACATTTGATAAAAATCTAGTTAATTTTATTTTCGAAATGAAAATAAAATGTCAGCTGAAATAAAAGATGAACTCCATCAAACTTCTTGACACCATTATGCAAAGTAGAATTCTTCAGCTAAAACTTAAACAATAACAACTACAGTAAACTCCGTCTAAGGCGGAATCGGTTGGGACTGAGAAAATTTTCCGTGGTAGACAACATTCCGGCTTATGCAAAAAAACTCCCGCCTCCCCCTCCAAAAAAAAAAAAAAAAAAAAATCTCGATTTTTGATTATTTTTTATTGATTTTCCTGACTCGAAAATCGATTGAAAACCGAAGTTCTGAAAGATCCTTTGTCTTTACAGGTAAATGAGAAACGCTATTCAACTTCTTAGTACTGCTGTAATACATGCGAATTGGAGGTTTACACACGCAAAAAGTAATAAATTTCGAGAATGAGACAGAATGCTATAATTTTGAATTTCAGTACAACCTTAAAATATAATATATTGTACTTTAAAAAATATGTACTATTTTCATAAATTTGCATTCTACTAGAAATAATAACTTTTAAATGCAATTTTGTATAGGAAAAAATGTCATAAGCAAGAATTCCTTAAAATTTAAACAGTTTCCGTTCTTTTGAATTAACTATTTCAAAGTGCTACGGAATTTAACTGACATCCCCGACATTGAGTACTTGACTTAACACTTTTAAAGTTTGATAAACGAAATGCCTTTCATTTTTAAAATATCCTTTTTTCCGCTTTATGCAAAATTTTGGTTTCGGTGGGACCTTAAAATTCTTTCCGTCTCCGCGTTAGACAGATTCCGCCTTATGCAGCAAGAATAAATGTAATTTTCTATGGATTCGCCGGGACTTGAAGAATTTTCCGCGGTAGACAGATTTCCGGCTTACACAGAGTCCGCCTTAGGCAGAATTTACTGTATATACTTCTATGGTTTTCTTCGAAACAAAAAAGTCATTTTATCATGATTAGGAAACACAAATTAAACTAGTTACAATGAAAAACTACATGCTCTAAAACTCCCAGATATATTCATAAACTCAACTTCCTATTGATAATTCAATAGGAAGTTGATTTTACCCGAGTTGATGAAAAACCCTATCATTAATGACGAACTGGATGGTACGATTAATTTATGGGAGAGAACCAACTTCACTAAATTTCTTGACATTTCCCAACACTTTAGAGATCCATTAAAAAGCCAACGAAACATCGTCGCTACAATCTTAAATTGGAAAATTAAAAATTTGAACGTGTCGATCACACCTCTCTTGCAGAATGTTCCCTAGTTAGGTCATCCCTGCTTGTAAGTAAATATTTAAAAATCGCATCATTAAAAATATCTACATTGTGTTAAGATCCGAAATCCATTTACTGCGAATTTAGATATGATAAACAATAGCAAACAATGATATTTTCTTGGATTTTTAGATGGATATTTACTCTGGATAAACTATAATAGTTATATAGTTATTGTAATAATTACACCATAATTTTTGTTTAAAATTCGTTTCTCAATAAAACTATTTTAGCTCATATTTAAAATATTTTTTAAAATAGAGTAGTAATTTATATTATACCCTTTATACAACTGGAAGGAACACACCTGCTTTGTTTGAGATTAACAACTATATCCGCCGTAAAAATTGATTGTTAAAATTTCTCTGGAAGTATCTCTAAAAATGATAAAACTGCAGTATGGAAAGAATAATAGAAAAGTATGTGAAATAAGTGATTTATTCCATGACAACTGGCCTAGGGGTCCTGCACGTGTGTCCCTGGACGAATACAAAAAAATGTCCCGGTACACTGAAATATTTCTTCAAAGGATAAAGTTGGAAGTGTGAAACAAGTGTCTATATATAGTAAAATGGCTATGCGCTATCATATGAGAATGGCTTTAACACCCCTAGTGGCTAATATGAAAATTCTCGACCTTATCTCAAAGAATATGAGAAATGACAAAAAAATAATACAAAAGTTTTGAGCATCCTTTATCAAGTATTAAATGTCGTCTTACATGTAAAAATAACTTTATTTGAAGCTCTGAAAGATTCGTTTTTCGATAACCAATCACTGGCTTAAATACACCACAAATAGCTTCGATATTTTCAGATCTCTTAATAAAGTTATTTTTACATGTAAGACATCATTTAATACTAAATCGATGAAGTTCCAAATTTTTATAATTGAAATTTTTTCTCTAGCTCAGATATCGTTAGAGATAAAGTCAACATTTCTCAAAGTTCGTCACTAGAGGGAGCTTAAATAACTCTCAGGTGGTAGCGCAATGTCATATTACTATAGGTAGACACTTGTTTCACTATTACAGCGTTATTCGTTTAAGATATAATTCAGGGATCCGGGACATTACTTTGCACACGTCCATGGATAACCGTATAGGATCCCTTAGGCCAGTTGACAAGGAATGACCTACTTATTTATTTCATATACTTTTGTGTTATTCTTTCCCTACTGCAGTGTTCTCAGCCATCTAGAGACTTTCAGAGATATTTTCAGAATCATTTTCCACGAAGGATATAGTTGCAAATCTTCACAAAGTAGATGTTTTGAACCTTGCTTTATACACCTCATTCCAAAGAAGTCCATAATGAAGCAAAAATGTTCTTGTCAATTATGGTGATTTTTTTTTCCAGTGGTACAAACGGTCATCAAATCAGAAGTGTCCATTTTGAAATATAGGCTTCTGAAAATGGGGTAATACTTAAGAATTTTTTTTTGAAGGGATTTCAAAGGTGAATAACTTAAGGAATATTTAAACAAAAGAGAAACAACTTCAGCAGCTCTATGATACGAGGGGGAGTCGGAAAATTAGTTTCCCCTGGTGACTGTGGACAGAGGTGTGTATGAAAGGCAAAACATGTAATGAGATATTAATGATAAAACATAACTTTATTTTTCCACATAAGTACCAAGTACATTGAGGCATTTGACATACCGCTATATAAGCTTCAAAAAGCTCTCCAGCAAAAAATCAGGGCTTTGCATACGGACGAAGTGCTGAACGGCTATGGGCGAAAGATAACACAGCAGGTGAACTCGAACGTGCAAGACACCGATACACCATTAGGTAAAGGTCGACCGCGATCAAGCAGATGGTGTACCCAGTGGTGTTTCGGTGTCTTGCACGTTCGAGTTCACCTGCTGTGTCGTCTTTCGCCCATAGTCGTAAACTCGAACGTGCAAGACACCGATACACCATTGAGTAGAGGTCGACCGCGATCAAGCAGATGGTGACCCAGTGGTGTATCGGTGTCTTGCACGTTCAAGTTCACCTGCTGTGTCGTCTTTCGCCCATAGTCGTAAACTCGAACGTGCAAGACACCGATACACCATTGAGTAGAGGTCGACCGCGATCAAGCAGATGGTGACCCAGTGGTGTATCGGTGTCTTGCACGTTCGAGTTCCCCTGCTGTGTCGTCTTTCGCCCATAGTCGTAAACGCGAACGTGCAAGACACCGATACACTATTGAGTAGAGGTCGACCGCGATCAAGCAGATGGTGACCCAGTGGTGTATCGGTGTCTTGCACGTTCAAGTTCACCTGCTGTGTCGTCTTTCGCCCATAGCCGTTCAACGCTTCGTCCGTATGCAAAACCCTGATTTTTTCCTGGGGGGCTTTTTGAACCTTATAAAGCGATATGACAAATGTTTCAATGTACTTGGTACTTATGTGGAAAAATAAAGTTATGTTTTATCTTTAATGTTTCATTACATTTTTTGTCTTTCATACACACCTCTGTCCGCAGTCGCCAGGGGAAACTTATTTTCCGACTGCTCCTCGTATATCCATAGGTAATTAATAGGAAAATTGACAAACATTTAAAGCGATTTGTTTTGTTGTTACAGCTTGTAAAAGTAAGTGTAAGATTCATAGCGACAAGGTCAAGTAAAGATGAATGTGTTGATTTCTCATCTTTAATACTTCATTTATATCTTTCAGTGCAAGAAAATTGTACTAGATCCCATAATTTCAAAAAGTCTAAGGATTATTATATCATGAGCACTAATAAGACAAACTTGGTGATTTGATCGTTTTCCTGACATGGAGAACATTACAGACGGATCACTGGTGAAACAACTATACTACTTCTGAAACTAGCACTTTTCAGATGCCCATATGTGTGCCCTGTATCAATAACATCGAAACTGAAGGAGTTGAGCAGGACCTCTAGGACAGTTTAGATGGAATGAATAAATATTTTCATTTAATATATCAATTCACGATTTTTTTTTAGAGTGAGCCAACATTTACTTGATAGTTTCTTCTTTCGTACAGAGTTTTCTAACAGTTTTAATTAATATTAGGATTCTAATAAATTTTCGACAATTATTCGCGTTTTGTCTGCTCTGATATAGTTTTTTTTATTATTATTTGTTCGGGAAACAAATATTTGTGATAAGATGAAATCTTTTGAGTGTAGTAAAAACTAGGGTAAATCCGCATACCTCATTATTAGCATAGCTGCCGGAAACCCCGCATGTTTGGAAGAGATTTTTCTGTTATTTGAAGAAATTTTCCTCTTTCGACTGAAGAATTTTATGAAATTCTGAGCTTCGTTCCTCGAATTTTTCGTGTTTTGATGGACAGGACATACGTAAATATTCCATTTCTAATAAGAAAAAGTACTATGGAGCATAGTTGCCGGAAACCCCTGTGTTTTAACGAATATGCAGTCTTAGTTTAGCACATTTCAGGTAATTTTTATGTTAGATTGAGGAATTTCTGTATTTTGAGCTGAAATGAGTAATTTAAAGCGCTGAAATTTTTCGGTTTCAATGAAATCTAATGAAAAATACGTTCAATTTATCGGATTTGCTTGACAACGTAGCCAATAGTCACTTGATTATTTTCTTCTTTTGTAGTGATTTTTCATTCATATTAGGTTTCTAACGAGTTTTCGATAATTATTCTGCAATTTGTCTGTTCTGATATAGTTTTTTATATTATTACTTGGTCGGGCATCGAAGGTTGTGATAAATGCAATCCTTTGAGTGGAGGAAAAAGTAGGGTAAACCGCATGCCACATTATTAATTACTTTCTGAAGCCAGAATTTTCTACTGAACTTACCTAACTTTGCGTACATAGTCAGACATAATAATATTTTAAATATATGTCAAATATATCTCATCACATTTTTATTAATAAATGATTATTTATTAAAAGTCAAATCACCCAGTCTTCTCCAAATGGTGGGGTAGAAACAAATTGATATGCTGATAAAGTTTAGATTTTCTTTTAAGAAGAATGAATATTCAATAATACCTCGATTTACGTCAGAAATTCGTTCCCAGAATAGCGATGTAAGTCGTGATACATTTAGGTAATACTAAAAAAAATGTAATAAAAACTGTCCAAAATCTAATGAACATATTCTATTGTATTTAGGAATTATGTTATATACATTTAGCATAGCTGCCAACTCTTCCGCTTTTTCAGACCACAAAAAATTAATAGAGATTTTTGCTTTATTTAATCGGCTGATTATGGCGATTTTAAAAGGTAAAATTTACTATAAAATTTTTGTGGTACAAAAAAGCGTAAGATGTTGGCAGCTATGCATTTAGCATTAGCAAAAAATGCGTTTGCAATAGAGTAATTTGGAACAAATTAATAAGTTGTTAACTTGCGATTGATTGTTCTTCTAGGTTCCCCGTTCGAGTCTTTTAGGATGTAAAAAATATCTTGCAATGAAGTTTGAACCGACAAATTTTTCTTATTTTTTGCTTTTAGAGACTCTTTGCGCAGTGAGTTTTCTAAGTTTTTTCTAACGATTTTTCTTATTTGCTTGTCACTATCACGTGATTGCTGCGGGAAAGTTTCCCTTCATAGAACCAAAAGTCTTCAATAAAGTTCAAAGACCGTCTTAATGAAGGAAATTGGGTTGTTTGGGTTTTCTCGTCTTAACCCATTAGCGCGCAGCTTTGCACATATGCAAACAACAATATTTTGAATCCAGTATCCAATTCTTTACATCAGTTAATAAATAAATAGAAATGCTTAATTCATCTTTAAAAAGTTAAACTTACACTATGTGCAAAACTACTTAAAAGATGAGACAATATTCAAAAAGTTGTTAAATTATTTTAATACCTTAGTACTTTTAACTATAAAAACATAGTCTTCGTCAGAGAAATATAAGAAATACAATTATTATTGACGTCTAATTTTCTAAATTCACGTAGATGGTAACGAAAGGAGTGAAAGTGGAAGTCAGTTTTTAGATCCGGAAAACATTGGGAAAATAAAACATGGATATAGGGAAGTGGAATATTACTCGTTTTATGATTCTTTAAGCAAACTGACATAAAACGAGTAATATTCCACTTCCCTATATCCATGTTTTATTTTCCCAATGTTTTCCGGATCTAAAAATTGACTTCCACTTTCACTCCTTTCGTCACCATCTACGTGAATTTTGAAAATTAGACGTCAATAACAATTGTATTTCTTATATTTCTCTGACGAAGACTATGTTTTTATAGTTGAAAGTACTAAGGTATTAAAATAATTTAACATCTTTTTGAATATTGTCTCATCTTTTAAGTAGTTTTGCACATAGTGTAAGTTTAAGTTTAACAGTGTTTTGAATTCAATAGATTTTTTTATTCGCATATACCTAAATCACACCAGAAAATTAAAATAGCAATATTTGCTTTAAATAATAACAGACTTTCCGTATTTAGATAAAGCAAATTTAACCATTGAAACTTTCTGGTGTGAAGCCAGATTTTCTGGACTACGTAATTTCTAGAACGTATTCTATGATGGGAATTAAAGGGTTAATTTTTTTTTCCAGGCCAGACGACTCAAATGCGGGGTGACGTAAGTCGAGGTACTACTGTGTTTTATTTTACAATTTTAACTAAGGAACTAAAATAATATTATTTCTATTATAAGTCTATTGATCTAATATTTAAAGACAAAAAGCAAATTATCTTCATTACTGTGTTGGAAACTGCAGAAAATAAGTTCACTTTTTTTTATAGGCTTTATAAAAATAATAATCACTTTTGTCCACGTAATTTTGGCTGCCTTCTATTAAAACATTGTTTACGGGCTCATGTATTACTATGTTCCAATATATCTCACGTGGGATATCGAGATTTACTCCAAAAGGATGTGGATCGGAAAGCTAGACATAAAATTCTAGTAACTCAGTAACTTCAAAAGTATTCATATTTAAAAATTTTAAGATCAAGAAAAAAAAATCAAATAAAGTTTTAAACACGGGTCATTGGTTCAACATTAGCTTGCGAGTTTCTTCCCTCGACTAGCATTGGATCTTAATTTCGCCATTGATTCATATAATCTCAGAAACTGGATGAATTTAGATAGTTTACATTCAGTTTGTCGAACAACGTCATGATTACCGACAGAAATTCATGTTCAATTCCAATAATAATAAATTCCGGTACTTCTTAGTTATCCCGTCGACCAAATTACTATCGCCAAATTGTAAGATTAATTGCTAATAATGGTTGCCATTAATTAATTAATTGTAAGATTAAGTGCCAATAATGGCCAATAAAACCATTAATTCGACATGTTATTTGTATTTTTATTAATGTTTTACTAATTTATTTATTCTTTCGTAATTTAAAACAAAAAATTACGTCAATGTGTATAATTTGACGAGTGGTTTGGCGATTTATATAATTTGGCGAAATTGCTCGAAGGGATAACTAAGAAGTACCTAAATTCCGCAAAGCCATTTATATGTATTTGGACTATTTTGGTTTACTGTTTGAAGTGTCAGTTTGATAATTCTGCTTAATCTGATCCTGTTTATAAATCTGCATTTAGCCGGTTATCTGAGTATACACGCATATATTTGAGTACTGTAATATAAAGTCTATTTGAGTACGCGAGTTTCAAAACTCGCCTTATCCAGAAAATCAAATTTTAGGAAATCGTGAAAAACCCTTGACTGCGTCCATTGGCTTACATTGTAAACGAAGATTTTACAATTCCAGAAATACAGGATAAAACTTGTTATTTTGCAGATCATCGTGTTTTTTTTCGGTGCAGCTTTACCAATAGAACAGATTGATAGAGAAAACATGATTTTTTAAATTTTAGATAAGACGAGTTTTGAAACCCACGTCCTCAATTCATAACAGTATGAATGTTTAATTATTTGATCTTACGACGTTTTTAATTCAATTGGATGTGAAAATGAGTGTTTTCCGGCAGTAGCATTTTGATAATATTCAGTTTCTAGATTCATATTCCATTTTACTTGTAAATATATAGTTTTAGACCAACGATAGCAGTAAACGAATGTGGTTAGAAATTTTTAAAAAGAAATACTGTAAGATTAGTCAGGCTTTGTTATTACATTATTTTTATGAAAAAAAAAACTTTTTAATTTTTTACATGCATTGTAAATATATAACAGACTGCATTTCCATCGTAATATATTTTCGATTACAATTACTGTTCCTTTGTCATGCTGCTAACTGCTGCGATTTTTGGACACCATAAACTTCGAATAGAAATCTCATTTAGTTGCAGAAATTTTCAATTAAATAAAGAGAAGGTTGCCATTAAAAATTACTGGTGTCAAAAATTGTGGCAGTTGGCAGCTATGGTGTAAAAAATGTTTCTTTAAAACAGAAAAAGGCCTAAAAAATACTATAACTTTGAATACGAAATGCGCATTTAATTGAAAATTTTTATTAAAAAATAATTATAACATTTTCCATTATTGGGTAAAATTCTAGATTTTCAGAATTTCCTTTAATAGGGTGTAATTTGAGTTTTATGGTACTTTTAATAATTCTCTATCGGATTTTATCGATATATTTTCTAAATACTTTCAGGTTTTCTTCGTTAGGATATAATGATCGTTCTTCTATTCGCCTGTCTATCTCAATACGCTCTTTAATGTTCGTCAATAAATGAACTTGACTCAAAATTTGAACATAAATCTGAAAAATAACACATCTATAAAAACAAAAGGCTACTGTAATTGCTATAATCACATTACATGATCCAATGAAGAAATCAAATATTAATTTTACTAATGTATGTTCGTTATTAATGCATAGTATTTAAACTTGTTTTAATAATATTACTCAGATTAACTCAAAATGTAAATATATAATGTTGGAATAAAATATAATATATCGTGACACATAACAACCAACTTAAAGTAAAGTTCATTGAGATGGTTTGTACAAGTCATGTCTGTATTGTAAGAAAAGGTGTTCTGTATGGATCTTAGGAAAAAAAAATTCAATCTTTATAAGTTTTAATTTGTTTTTTGAATAAGATAATTAAATAAAAATTCAATTTATACATAATGAAAGATATTCTGAAATACGTGTGAATATGAAAAATGATAAATTTATATGTTACATGTACCGTGACAGGTAAAAAACAACCTAAAATAGATTTCATTAAGATGGTTTTTACAAGTCACGTTTGTATTGTAAGAAAAGTGCTGTGTATTTATCTTAAAAATGACAAAAATTCAACTATACCAATTTTTAATTTGTTTATTAAGATACTTAAAAAACAATTCAATTTATGCATGATGAAAGATTATCTAAAATACATGTGAATATGAAAAACAATAAATTTATATATCACATGTCGATTATTGCCGCAATTTCACAGTCTTAATTTGACGACGAGAGAAAATGGAACAACATCTGTCGAGGAATTTAGAAAACTTGTTCTTCTTGCGGACTTTTGGAGTTTTTTCTTTAAGCGAAGAATCTATATTCTGTGTTCGGATTTCTTCGACGTCAGAATTTGCTTTTAAATCTGCAACATCAATTGTATTCTGAGACAAGGAGTTGTCATTATCGACCTCTTTTGAATTCTTCAATGTTTCTTTCACAACATCTCGAGCTTTTTGGATAATATTTTTTACTTGATTTCTAAGTCGAACATTAAACTCCGCAATTAACGTGCTCTGCATATCATGATATATTTCAGTTTGCTTTTGAATCCAAATCTTATCAGGTTGTAGAATATTGCCATTGACTTCCTTCTCAGCCAGTAGTGGATGCTCTAAAATTTGGTGAACATTTGGTCTATCTTCTGGTCTGTGTCGAAGTACACCCTGTAAGAGATTCAGGGATTGAAAATGATCTTTATTACTCAATATCACACAACGATGAGCCTCTTTCATCAGTGATTTGAAAAAAGGCATCTGCAAGCACTTGTGCACGAGTGGGTATATTTCATTCATCCATTTAGTTTTCCCCCACAAATGTCTTTCCATCCAACGATTTGAGAAAATGTAAAACATAACCATGCCTGCTGACCAAACATCAAATGCAACACCATCCACAAACGGACGTTCGCCACCTACTTCTTCTGGCCATGCCTCAGGTGGACAATAATACTGGGGAAGTGCATATTTGTTTGTTGGTGAATTCAACTTATCCAAAGCGCTGAAGTCGCAGATTACTGCAATATTATCAGATGTAATCAATAAGTTGTCTACTTTTAGATCTAAATGACATACACCTGAACGATGCAGGTAATCAAGACCCGTGAACATATCTCTTAACCATCCGACAGTAAGTTGAAAAAACTCAGGTTTGTAACGGGCTGCTCCAACGTGCCACTCATGAAGAATATTTATAAGACAATTAGGATAATGTGGCATCAAAAATATATCCGCAGTTTTTCGGCGAATGATATCGAGGACAGGAACAATGTTCTTGTGCTTAAGTTCAGGCCATAATGATATTTCACCAGGTGAAGTCAGATCTGGATGTATCACTTTGGCAGCTAATATTTTTTTGCTTCTTTTCGACTTGACAGCCAAAACATCACCAAAAGATCCTCGGCCAGTTTCTTCAACAAATTTGTATTTGCTCTTTGATAGGATCTTGATGGCCTTTTTCTGAATATTATCTCTATCATAGTTAACAAGCTTCTTATTAGGAATATTCATGACTTTAAACTCATCCATAATCGTTAAAACAGTAAAATTATGTTTATATTTTTTCAATGAATGAATATAGAATAAAGCCCAAGGCTATTTGCTTTTACCTTAGTAAACGATAACTTTTTTAAGATACTTTTTATAAATATAAATTAAGTTGATTTTTTTTAATCAATATCAAAATAAAAGGTTCAGAAACTTGTTTCAATAAAAATTATACGAAAGTTTAAGAAAATTATAACTCTCAAATACTTTAACCACTTTGATAAATCACTCAAACTTATTCGCTTGAAATTATCAATGATAATAAAGTTTAAATAGTTCATTGTTGTCCGAATTAAAATTGCAACATTTAACTTTTTAAAGCATTGTTAAGTTTTATTTGAGAGTATAGATTTTAGTTGTTTGAGGCAAACAACAATAAAAATTGAGGCGTAACAAAAACAAATTAAATTATTAAATAACAGGTTTTTTATTGCTGAATTTTCTTTTTTAACTATTGTTGTAAATCTCTTACAGGTACATCTACATTGTTGCTGTATTTAGCAAGCGTGGATTGGTTCAAAATTAATTTCATTGTTGTTACCGATGTTGTTAGCATTACACTTGTTTGAGGCCCACCAGTGGCCGAGAGGCTCTGCTCTCGAAGCTGGTAGACGGGAGGTGCTGGGTTCGAACCCAATCACACCCGTTGACCTCATCGTTCGGAGTTTTCCGTGGTTTTCTTCGAACCTTGGATTTCCTTGCGCAAATTTGGGTTAGGCTCATTTAGAAAGATCCCCACGGAGGGCATTACACCCTTCGGGCTTATATCCCTCGTGTTGATAATTGGTCGTCATAAAACAACACAACACATACTTTTTGACTGCCTAATAGGAACTGCTTAGACGTGGAAACCACGTATGTAGAGCATAGATGTTTGTAGAGATAGAAAAAAAAGGTTACATCATGATTTATACTCAGTTTAAACTTAGAGTTAAATATAATTCCTGATCTACACACAGCACTAAACTTCGAATAACATCTTTATGCACCTCTTCCTCCCACAAAAGCTTCTTTGATAAAGTAAGTTAAAGATAAATGAGATCATATATATATATATATATATATATATATATATATATATATTATTATTATTATTATTAAATGAAAGTTTAATAAGTTAAGTTTTGAAATGTGAAGATTAATTTTGAAAGGTAAAAACTAAAAGGAAAGTTCTCTGAGAGGCTTGCATAAAATATAGCTAATTTTACACACAATACTATAAACACTGAAGAATATAAATGAAAAATTAAAATGATTATAATAAACAGTTTTAGATGGTTTACAGATGACAATTATATTAGGTATTAGAAATTAGGTGAGTTCGTGGTAGGAGAATATCTTTATAATGATTATAATAAACACAAATTTGGATTATTAACGTTGACATTTACAGTAGGTATTAGAAATTAGATGAGTTCTTGGTAGTGGAATGTCTCAGAGTAGATTAACAGTTCTATTTACAAAGTCAGATAATAAGATGTTTTTGTAATAAGGCTAGCCACTGCTAGACCTCGGTTCGATATTTCTATACCGTAGTTGAAGTTCATAAGTTGGGCAGACGCTCGAGTCTGCTCTATGTGGGAAGTTATTGTTTAGATGCAGACAGTTTGTGCAGCAGTATTGTGATGGGTCGCTTCTTGATGGGCATACCGAAGATAGATGGTTACGTGGCATTTCCCACAAATTGGTTTCCTTGTGCTTTATGCCTGTGAATGGCCATACAGCTGGCACGTGCTACATCTAATTACTGGGCGATAAAAATATAATCTGAACTTGTTAAAATTTATTAAGATACTTTTCTGTGATGTGATATTATTCGCTGTTGTGACATCTGTTTCGAAGATTAGTTGGTAGTTATATGATTTTTCCTTGTGCTTTATGCCTGTGAATGGCCATACAGCTGGCACGCGCTACATCTAATTACTGGGCGATAAAAATATAATCTGCACTTGTTAAAATTTATTAAGATACTTTTCTGTGATGTGATATTATTCGCTGTTGTGACATCTGTTTGCAAGATTAGTTGGTAGTTATATGATTTTTCCTTGTGCTTTATGCCTGCGAATGGCCATACAGCTGGCACGCGCTACATCTAATTACTGGGCGATAAAAATATAATCTGCACTTGTTAAAATTTATTAAGATACTTTTCTGTGATGTGATATTATTCGCTGTTGTGACATCTGTTTCCAAGATTAGTTGGTAGTTATATGATTTTTCTTTTTGCGAGATTTTTGAGATCGTAATATTAGCATAGTTGCCAACTTGTACGGATTTTTTCTACCACTAAAATTTAATAGTAAATTTTAGTTAATTGAATCATCGAATTTGAAGAAATTTTAACGTTCAAATAAGTCAGAAATTTCTATTAAATTTTATTGGTATGAAAAATCCGTACAAGTTGGCAGCTATGTATTAGTATCAGAGTTCTGTTGATATTTTTATTCCGTGCAAAGAGCGGGTTGTGTCTCAAAGTATAGTTGAATATTAAATTGTGCTCGAAAATGATCTTGCGTGTAACATTTGAGGGAAAAAAGTTTAGAATTCTGCACAGAAAAGATTACTCGATCCGAAACTGATAAAAATAATTCATTAACCCGAACCAGACATACGTCAAGCTGAAACCTATCCAAACCTGAAACGAAAGAAAGTAAATCTATATTTTAATGCAATTATGGAAAAGTAGTCTACAGTTAAATCAAGAAAACAGGGATGGGAACTGTATACCCTGATCCATCATGGATCGTACAGCCACATGTTTAGCTTAGTTTTAGCCCACAATTTCATCTCGAATATCAATGTTATCTACTTTGCATAAAAATTGCCAACTATACACTCATTAATGTTCAAATATATAACTTTATAATTTGAAAAATATTCAGGATTTGCTTTTGAAAAAATCGGCTCAACCCGACATTGTTGGAAAAGAGTGAAAACCTAATCTGAAAACGACTGGAACCCGAAACACCGTGCAGGAACCAGACCCGCGGCGAAAACAATTGGCACTGGGGAGAAACAATTAGCACTTGTAGCTCTGAGAGAGCTATCCCAAGGATTCCGTGTTCGATTTCCGGCTTGGACATTTTTCTTTCTGTTGGTTCCACGCTTAGTTAGCAATGTGATAAACCACGTATTTATTCAATATATTGCATAGTCGAAAACTTTCCCCGATTTTGTTTTCCCATTCTGACCTTTTATAATCACATTATAAGTAAATATTTAAAAATCGCATCGTTAAAAATCTCTGTCTGCATTGTGTTAAAATCGGATAGCCATTTACTGTGAATTTAGATATGATAAACAATATGATAAACTTTTGTAATTGAAATTGTTTCTCTATCTCAGATATCGTTTGAGAGTGTATTAACATTTTTCAAATTTCGTCCCTATGTGGCGCTTCAAATATTCTCATATGGTAGCACAAAGTCATTTAGCTCTTGCTAGACACTTGTTTTACTAGTCTAGCTTTATTTGTTTAAGATATAATAGAGAGTTCCGGGACATTACTTTGTACACGTCTAGGGACACCCGAATAGGATCTCTTAGGACAATTGAAAAGCAGAGACCCACTTATTTCAGATACTTTTGTGTTGTCCTTTCCCTACTGTAGTGTTTTCAGTATTCAGAAATATGATGGAAATATTTATAAATTTCAATAGCTTGGATTGTATAGACATGATGGATAGACATGATGGATAGTTGCAAATCTTCACAAAATAGATGTTTTGAACCTTGCTTTATATACCTCATACTGAAGAAGCCCAAAAGGAAGAAAACATTTTCATGTCAATTAAGCTAATTATTTTTCCAGTGGTACAAACGTTCATCAAATCAGAAGTGTCAATTTTGAGATATGGCGTTCTAAAAATGGGGTTGAATTTAGGAAATATTTTTTGAAGGTATTTCAAAGATGAATAAATTAAAGAATATTTAAGTAGAACAGAAACAACTTCTGCAGCTCATATCCATATCAGCGACATATCCATAAGTAATTAACTAGTAAATTGATATACATTTAAAATAATTTGTTTTCTAGTTACAGCATGTTAAAGTGAGTGTTAAATTCATAGCGACAAGGCCAAGTAACGATGAATGTGTTGCTTTTCATCTTTAATACTGCATTTATGTTTTTCAACGCAAGAAAATTGTACTAGATCACATATTTTCAAAAGTATAAGGTTTCTTATATCATGAGCAATAAGAAGACAAACTTGGTGATTTGATCGTTTTCCTGACATGGAGAACTTTACAGACGGACCGCTAGTGACAAAACTATAGGGTAGACCGGGGCATGTTTATGTGGTCTTTTTTTCAATGAATTTTCTAATTTTTATGTTTTAACTTAGGAAATTTTAGATATTCTGGTTTTATACAGCATTTAATAAAGTCAAAGTTGTTGTATTCAATTGTTGCCCTTTTTGTGTTTTTAACAGTAAAGAAAATTTGTTTTAAGTCAAAGTCTTTTGACGCATCAAAGTGGGGCACGTTTATGCATATTATAGGTGATACCAAGGAGTAAGTAAAATAAATATTTACTCAAATTGAAATGTTTTATTTATAACTTAAAACACTGTTTAAAAATATAAAAAAAAATTAAAGAGAATTAATTAAAGAACATTTTATAGGCTAAACTGAAAACATAGGGATTATTGCTAATTAGAAACAGAAACTATTTAGTCATCTTCATCATCACTGTTACAGTTTTTACAAACAAAAAAATAAAGTATTTCCTTTTGCACACTTGTCATGGAACCACAATTTGCATCTAAGACATTGAACGCATAAGACGTTTACGCAGTAAGAACGTGCGTAAAGGTGCCCCAATATTAATGCGTAAACGTATCCCGTCGCCATGTTTGGATTTATTTTTAATGTGCAACGAAAAGTAATAACATTTCTGTTCATACAAATACAGTTCTAAAAAAAAATAAAATAAAATTCTGCTAATGTTCATACATTTGTTTATCCTTAACTAAGTATTATTAGTTCACAATAAGTTTTAATAAGTTCAACACAAAATTTACTCACCTTGACAGAAAACAGGTTATCCTTTCCGCATGCTAGACCGAAGCTCGATTGACGCTCAAAAACGTGTGAGAATACCCGCTAGGGAGCAGCATCAATCTGTCATGACTGGTGGCGCGCCAGTTATTACTTGTTTCGGAAAAAGTGCACTGCGAAACATACCTCGGTCTGTCCTACTACTTCTGACTCTAGCAGTTTTTAGATGCCCATATGTACACTATATATATGGCCATTAATGATCGGCAACTTATGTCTTGTATCAATAACATCGAAACTGAAGGGGTTGAGCAAGACCTTTAGCGCAGTTTACATGGGGTGATCCCAAATAAATATTTTTATGTCCAACAAACATGTTTTACAGACAAAAATGATCCATCAACAGCATGAACACTAAAATTAAAATTAAAAATATTTTGTTACTCTTGCATGGGTAATTTCAATTATGCAGTTGAGAATGTATAATTTGGAATTGATAGCATCCTGAAAATCTATATTCTTGGATAACAAAACTGATTAATACACTCAAGAAACGACACGGAAACCTTTCCAAATATCAGTGACAGCAAACAGACTTTGATTTTAGAAAGGATTCTTTAAATCTCGAAAATATATTAGTTTCTGAGGTTTATAATGGTAAAGAACACAGCATTTATGATTGCCTCAAGTGGAATGTCTTACCAATACTCTGAAATATATGAGAATATATTTAATAATATTTATTTAGTATTTATTCTTTTTCAACTAAATTGCGAAATAATCAATATTCTTGCGTGTTAATTTTCGTTTGCAGTGCTTGTATTTATATCAAACGGAAAATGTTAAAAAGAAAATTTCTAGTGCTTTTATTTACACATTATTGATTGAATAGAAAGATTTTAGGAAATAAAATCTGAAAACGAAATTTAGAATTACCTTGATGACTTGCTGGAGAATAGTTGAAAGAAATTGATGAAGATATTTAAAAAAGAATAATTCATAATTTGCATAAATCATGAAACAGTTTCAGTGTTCATGCTCATTACATAGAGGTTTTTCCTTATTATTTATATTCAAGAGAAACTTATGTCAAACAGTAAGAAAATATGTTAATTTTCGTTCTATACTGTTTCTGTTTAAAGTTTGCACAAAAACACACATAAGAAATAATTTACACCGGTACTCAAATAAGAGCATTGTATCTCAAGATTTTCGAGAATTATTTCAGACTTTTATTTTTACTGATTGTGCTTGTACCGGAAAGTTTGTAAATAGAAAGGCATCAAGTGAAATACAGTTTAATTTACAGTTAAAATACAATAGTTTTTTTTTATGTTGTTGTTATGGGAAGGGGGAGATTTTTTGACAATAAGTTTCTCGCATACTTTTCAAAAAATCGCTTGCTTCTGCTTATTATGCTCACTTACGAAACATCCACATACGACGTATTAAAATGTACTCACAGTATGAACAATAATCACAACCACCTTCGGAATTAATTTTCATGTAAAATTATGGTATTCAGTATTTTTATGCACCTAAATTTTCCGGGTTTTGTATATTTTTATAAACGTGACTGTATGGAGCATATGGTAAACATCATGTGTTTCTATAAAAAAATTGCCCGTTTCTAGTTTGACTTACTCCGTATAACATTGGGTAGCATACCAACATTGTAGCAAAAATTATCATTAGCGTAAAGTTATATCTTGTGTTTGAAAAAAGTTATGTTCGGGCATAACCTAAGAGATTTTTTCAGTTTAACTTGAAAGATAACGATAGTTGTGAAAAATACTTTGATAATGAGTGCTAGGCCTTGAAGAAGCAGAAGCTTGTCTAAGGTATAGACTATTTGGAGCAAAACTGACTTCGCTATGTCAGGAAAATTCCTAATTAGGTTAATACATCAGCGGGTTTATTTACGTAAAGTACTATTAAAGTTAACGAGTTGCAGTAGGAGGCAGATGTGATTAACTATTGATGTAGTTCCTAAAAATATAAGGCAAAAGTTTCGTGGAGGGTTAGATCCGGAGCAGATTTATATTGAAATGCGTGATAGTCTTTTTAAAATAGTTTTTTTGATTTTCAACAGAACATGGATTTTGAACTTGTTGCAAATTTACATAAGTGTTATGATAAATGATTACTAATAGATTACAGTCTCATTCCACAGAAAAACTTTTAACAGTGTTTCTACCTATAGAAATCAAAACGCAAACAAAGGCAATTAATTAAAAAATATATAAATAACTATTATAGTAATAATAATACCTTTATCAAGGACACTGCAAGATAACAGAAATCCCCATACAGATTATTCGTCAAATTATCACAAATAAAAACTAAAACAGCTATTCGATTGGAAATTAGTATTTCTTTTAAATTATGGTAAATAATATTTTAACGGGCTGTCTCCATGTTAAACACTAACAAAATTTATTATTACTTTTTTTTATCTTTACAAAAAGAAAATATTGGATTCGTGAAAAATTTCGACTTCCGGTTTTCGATAGATTTATACGTTTTAAAAAGTCCTGGACACGATTTGATGATTTTTAGAAAATGTCTGTCTGTCACTCTGTGAGTCTGTGTGTATGTGATAAAATTTTGTGGGCGCTCTATCTCAAGAACTAATGCATGGATTTTCACAAAACTTTAGATTCAGTTAGACCTTGATATAATCTGGTGCCGATTTAGTTTTTGGTGTATATCGCCTAAAAGGTGCCGCTGCTATGTTGCATTTTTCACGATTTCTGCAACAACTCTATCTCAAGAGTTAATGCACAGATTTTTTTTCAAACTTTAGATTCCGTTAGTCCGTGGTATGAATTGGTGCTGATTTTGTTTTGGTATAAATCGCCCAACAGGTTGCGCTGTTATGCTGCATTTTCCCGATTCCCGCATCATCTCTATCTCAAGAACTAATGCACGAATTTTCTTCTAATTTCAGATTCAGTTAGACGCTGACACAAGTTGTTGCTGATTATGTTTTCTTGTCGATCGCCCGATAAGTGGTGCTGCTATGCTGGATCTTTCACGATTTTTGCAATAGCCCTATCTCAAAAACTAATGTACGGATTTTCATCAAGCTCCAAGTTCCGTTCGATGTTGACATAAGTTGTTGCTGATTAGGTTTTGGTGTAAACCACCAAAAGGTGGCGTTGCTATGCTGCATTTTGCCTGATTTACACGATTTTAGCGATAGTCATTTCTCAAGAACTAACGCACGGAATTTCATATCTTTAGAATCCTCATGTTGGGCATAGATTGCCATTTAATTCCGGCACTGTGCTAGCGATCTATGTAGTATTAACATGTGTAAGATAGAAGATAGTTTTGGGATTGGCATATCCGACTAGTTTTTAACACCAACAATAGAATTAGATTTCATATTTTGGTTTTAGTGCAAATTTAACTGTAGGTACGAAATTTGAAGTAATTTGTCAGAGAGGTTCAGAAACTATAAATGTGAAAAGTTTAAGCTTCCCAATGTTAAATCAATTTTGAATATTTTCATCAATATATCTCCTGCAATAATTATATTTTCGCTCTGATTTTTTTCTGTAGTATTAGTATTAAGTACCTCAAACATAGTTATGGGATTTTAATGCATTAAAAAATATGTGTGAAAGATGAAATATATAAGTAATATTTGAAAAACATAATGGATAGTAACCAAGCCACTGAAAAGGACAAAAATATTTTTAGCGCCGAAAGTTCCGAAATATCATGAAATTAAAAGCTACATAACATGTTGAATTTTGGTCATAGTTGAATGGAATTTTTACTGTTGAACTTTCAGAACATGAGGATTTAAAAAAATAATAACTTATAGGTCCCATGGACCATATAAAAATTTAAAAAGTGTAGCTTTTGTTAAACTTAATGGCAGTTCTATTTCATCAACATAATATTAATTCCTTCTTTATTTTGAACGGTTTTACAATTTACATTGTCTACTTTTCTCGAACAGGTAAAAAAAAAAAATAATAAAGGCCGTTACAATCTTTTTGTTACACTTTGTGTAAAGAAAAAAAACGAAAAATCACGCGTCTAGCATGGATTATGAAACGCTTTCCAGCGCATTCAGAATACTGTATATCAGTAGTTGGAAAAAACATCAGAATTCTTCTGTTCATCACTGTATGTGATCTATAGATTGGTATTTATACTACATCGCATGATAAAAGTTAGTTCAATTAAACGCATAGCACATTTCATATTTCCATTCAGCAATTTCCGTTAATAAACAGAAATGTATTATATATCCTTTGTGTATCCTTGTTAGTCCAAGAGCCGACAGCACAAAAACCTATTTTATCAAGCACAAGAAAAAACCTTTATTTTGTTGGAGAGTAGAAATAGGGGAATCTAATGATCTGTGTCTGTCGGAAATGAATTGGTGCATAAGCTAAAAATTAATACCACCAGTGATTCACCCGTAGGTTTATCATTATGTTTTCCAACTCCCAGTCCACCATGTTTTCATACCTTTGTTTGTAGGACAAACACAATGATAAAGCTACGAGTGAATCACTGGTGGTATTAATTTTTGGCTTATGCACCACTTCGCTTCCGGCAGATATGGATCATAAGATTCCCCTACTTCTACTCTTCCATAAAATAAAGGTTTTTTTTTCTTATGCTTGATAACATAGGCTTTTGTGCTGTCGGGTCTTGGACTAGTATATGATCTATAAAATTTATACACAACAAGTAATATATAAAAGAGTGATTTAATTTCAAAACACGTACCACAACTGAAAAGCACTTCCAGCAATTATTCTTCTTAGGAGTACTGTAGAAAAATACTTTTGTGCGTCCGTGTAAATGAACAATAAACTATGTGCACACCAGATTCTACAATAAGCACTTGTAGTACACCTCAGTGATATATATAATTTTCAGTATGCTTAATGTAGTGTAATATCTTTAAAATACACTGCGAAAGATTTTCTCCCATAGGCCGTAATGTAATGGAATTCTTTTGCTTGTTTCTGTAAATGAACCGTAAAGGCTACACACTTAATTTTCAATATAGAAAATACCATAGCAAACTCCAATAACATATATCAATTTCATGGTAATCGCACTATATTTATGCGAGTTAGAACACGGGCAGACGGACAGAAAAACCAAATTCATAAACACTTTTCAACTTTGTTGGAAAGTGTTAAAAAAAAGCACAGAAGTTGGAAAAATATAATTTATTTAAAACAGACTAGATCAAAGAATGTTTTAAAAAGCTGAATTCTAAATTCTGTAGTGTTATCAAGCTTACTGTATTTGTACTCACTGTACACATATACTGCAGCAACACAGTGTTACTTTACACAAAAGTTAGTCCTATTAAGAATAAGAGTACGACTATTTCCATGATCTTAGGATGATCTTCAGGCATTATTAAATATTTATCCTGATAATGATTTTAGTTCGTTTTCTCAGAAATAGAAGCCGCAGCGCAGTTCTTTTGTTTATATCTAAAAGCGGAAACTTCGTGAACTTTTGATCTTTATGACTAGTTTTATTATATTAGACACGTTCAATTTTTGCAATAAATCGTTTTATTTTCCCAGTAGGATTAGACTATTCAATTCTATTTCCTTGGCTTACACCCAAAGTGGATATAGACATAGAAATATGAAAAATTGTATTGAATGGTTTCATTTTGACGTACGATATACACGTATTCTTCAAATAATAAAAAGGTATGTTTTAAAGAAGAAAAATACCCTTTTAAAATGCAGTTTATTCTAGTCTTCAGATAAACAAGAAAATAATGATATAAATTTCAGTTATAATATATATATATGTAATAATAAAAAATTTTCGCCCTTTTATCTTAGTAAAACTATTCCAAATTCTTAATATTTACCCTTTTTTACCTATCTTTAATAATACCTTAAATATCTTTTGTCGTTTATTTCATGCCTTTAAAACTGCGTATTCTTTAATTATTATTCTAAAAACCTTAATTCATTCGTAACTTACTTCTTATAAAACCACTAAATTACTTTCTTTCATTTTATTCTGAGACAATTCTTTTTCTTTCAATGTTTTTAATATTTTTGGTCGATGATGTTCCATATCCCATAATTCCTTGCCAGCTTCCCGCCAACATTTGTTTACGTTATAAAGCTGACGCCAATAATAAAGAGTTCATCATCAAAGTCAGGCGTACTTCCCCCTCCCCCAGTAGCTAAATCCTATCGTAGCCTGCCTCTCGTCCCGTCCTTCCGGCGGTTGATTTTTTACTTGTAATGTATTCGTTCGCGCTCTGTGTCTTTGAGTATTTATAGTGTTGCATCGACTAGGAGCCCAGAAATTTTACACTTTTCGTTTGTTTAATAAATCCCCGTCACTTGGCGGTTCGATTTTTAATGTGTAGATTCTAATACCATGTAACATCATATAGTTATTATGAAGTGATCCAGCGATATTCTGAGAGCCGATGGATAACTTACTGGAGTTGTTTCCGAAATGTGTTTACAAATAAACTAGTTAAGTTTATACTACCCCTATTAATTATTGAAAGGGAAACTCTTCCAATGTTTTTCGAGTCTGCCTTCTATTCGCCACCACGACTGCATCCAGTTGTCTCATGATACCGGAGGGTTGGCAAAACTTTTGGCATTGATTACTGTACTACATTTTCGTCGATATATAAGAGTGTCGCCGGGATGTAACAGAAGTCGGCAGTAATTTGTCACACACACACACACACACACATATATATATGTTATATAAAAAATTTTACTTCGCGATATTTCTTTAAATTATTCTTTTTTTCTGGCATGTTCACTATTTCCCTATTTCTTAATAATATCTGTTATTTATTCCTATTTAATTTCCCTTTAATTTTAAAATGCGTATATTAATCAATCTTATTCAAAATCTGAATCTAAAGCTTTTAGTCCCTTCATAAATTATATCAGCTATCCAATCCATAACATCTGAGAGAAGCTAGTTTTTTTTATATTTTCGAATGTATTAAAAAGCCATTTGTTATTTTTATTTCTAATCTTTATTTCACGAATCTGGTTTACCGCGCTTTTTGACGCTAGGCATTTTACTTCAAAAACATTACTGTACTACGTAAGGAATTCTTTCGCCTTAGGCCACTCCCCTGTCGCGTCATTATCTTAGCTACTCATCTCCTGGCGTGCGATTTTCGCTGATTGGTTCGTTTCCGTGCTACGTTGGTATTTGTTTTCTTCCGCGAATTTAACAAAAAGCAGATGCACTGAACTCGGAGCTCATATTCTGTTTGTTTTTCAAGTGCTCAAGAAATTGCTATTTGGTGTCTCTTCAATCTCCTAGTTTTTTAAATTGCTACTTAAGATCTTACAGCATGAAATAGAGCCTTATGCCAAAGCCTGAAGGCTTCACGGAACTTTCACTAGAATGTGGGATTTGTTTAAGTTTTTATGTCTGATGAATAAACATATTCGAACGACAAGTTGACTTCGTTCTCTTTTCACGATTTCACTACTAAAATGCTCTACCTGATATTAGCTGTTACCAGCAAGCTTCACACACACACACACACACATATATATATATATGTATCATTTATCCCATCGGAAATTTCGCTTTTAAACACAATAAAAATTACTTAGCCAATATTGGTATTTAATTAGAAGTATTTCTGATGAATGAAAAACTGTCGCAATTTTGGACTTAAATATGAAGGCAGTGCCTAGTTATTTTATTATGGGGGTAGTCTATGTTTTTATCGTGAACATAATATTATCCGACTTAACATTTATGCATGAGAGTACCCCCTATCTACTTTTTCTTACATTCTCATGTATAATTAAGCTACTTGAATCTGATCGTCGCGATTATTTTTTGCGGCATTATGTATGCTATTTAGTTTGCTGTGGCCAACTGGCGAGTATAAATACGCCAGTTGGAGTTAGATCGAGCGGTTTTGCCTAGTTTCGACCATGTACATTCTACAAGGCACATCTTAAACGTTTAAATTTCAAGCCCCGTGCCATTTTGTTGTGACAGCTGACATGGATTAAGAGAGACAATTAGTATCTACAGCCTAGAAGCATGCATCTAAGCTGTATCTAGGTAATAAACTAGTTTCAGTACTTCCTATAAAGTTAATTTTGGATTCCACGGAATTGCAGTTAATTAGTGACATTTCACGTATTTTCCAAGTGCTATTATTCATATTTTTTTTCAGTGCTATTAGTGATGTTCGACGTAGCAATTTTCTTAAATACAATTAGACGAGATATTCTCTTTACCTAAATTGAATTTTGGATTTAGTAAATTGTATTTAGTTTGTTTATGAGTTAGCTGAGCATCTTTAGTTTCAGTTTCTCATCTCCCGACATTTCTCATATTGTTTTTAATAAAATTAGATTTTATCATAAATACAGGTCCTGAGTACCCTTTTATGTGACATGCTTAACGGGTACAGCACAATTTAAATAATATTGCTAGAAACATATTTTTCGGAATGATTTACAACTGAATAAAAGTGTATAAACTATAAAAAATAGTAATGGGATATAAAATATGGGGATAAGATAAACTATTTGATATAGGATTTATTTTTACTTGTTAAATTGTAATAATATATGTTGTTTCTTTTGATTAAAAGTACAAATAAACGCAATATTTTCCCAAATTTCTTTAAATTTGTCTCTTTAATTTGGGGATAATTTTAATGTCTAAATTGCATCTTCTATAATTTCAAGAAACACATTGTTCACAAATGCCCAACTTATAAATACATTAAATGCAAAGTAAATAAATATTTCAAAATCTGCTGTATTTTTATTAGCACTATTTTACAGTAAATAATTTTTCTTTCTATATCATCGAGTTTGCATAGCGGAGGAAAATTAAATTGAAAAGAAGGAGAAATATCAAGTTAGAATATGAAAACAAACATTCTTGGGCCAATTTCGCAGAATGTTCTAACAGCCAACAAATGGAACACAGTAATGTCAATAGAAATACAAATGACAACACTTCCTGATTGGCAAACATTAACTTGAATAAAAGGTAAATAGTAATACTGAATAAGGATATGGGCTTTATGTTAAAGAATAGTTTAAGAAGAAAATAAATGAATACATATTTTATATGTACTTCTACAGCATTATGTTAAGGTATGTAAGCGCGTGGAAATTATGCAGAAATTATTTAAGTAAAATAAAAACAAATATTTACTATGAATCTGAATGATTCCTTATTTAAAAATAAAAAATTAAATTGCCAATTTAATGTAGATGATTTTAAATCAAACACTACGATTTTATCTGCAAAATGTCGTTTTAAACCTTTATCCACTGACGGTATTAAAATAATTCATTTAACCCCTTCACGGTCGATTAATATTTGGAAAAAACATCAAAAAAGTACCTATTTATTTATTACAGACATTGAATAATTATAAGGTTTCTAATTAAAATATGCAATTAGTTTTTATTTAAGGCGAAAAAAAAAAGATGTTATAGAACAAATTCATATTTGTAGAAAAGTCATCATGCGAGAGTTATGTGTCTTAATGTTTGTTTTACACCGCACAAATTAATGCGAATAAAACCTTTATTTTTCACATCTTAGATCTTTATTTATCATCATCACACACATTTTTACAAACAATATTTGAAATAATATATATACATTAAATTTTGATTATTAATATTTTTTTGAGTGTTACATATTTAGAAACATGCAATACAAAGTCCAACATCACAGTCAGCTCGAAAGCCAAACCCAAGCGGAAATATTCAAAGACTTCACACCAAAATGCCAGTTAAATTTTTCTGGTTTCAGAAGTTTTTTCCAGAAATAAATCTCCAGCCCGGAAATATGACGGGAGCGAGAAATAACGACCTCAGCCCGTGATATTGACGGAAACGAGAATTAAGGGGTTAATACATCGATTAGTTTTAATACTGGTTAGAATGTGTTATAGATACTCTTCTTTATCTTGTTCCAAAAGCATTATGGGGTACACAAAACAAAAAACAAAAATATTTTTAAAAGGGTTTCTTTTACCTTTGCATCTTTTCAGCTTTCTTGCCGTTAGAGGAGGGGGGGGGGGGGTTCAATTCGGAAATATTTTTATATTTCTATTCTAAAAACATTATATTTGTACATTTCCTAATTCTACAAAGTACTAAGAAAAACATTTAAAATAAAAGACTTGAGTGGGGTTATAAATATTGCTCAGAATCCCTATACATTCAAATTTAATTAATCCTTCTAAAATCCTTCTAAATCCTTCAATCCTTCTAAAATCCTTCTAAAATTTATTAAATGATTATGTAAATCTTCTAATGTAGTTTAAACAATTCACAAAAAATGCTTTAGAAGATAAAATTTTCGTAAATTCATAATTCAGTACACAAAGGGTTAATCAAGGATATTTTAAAGTGACAACTTCTGTAGGTGATACATGCAGGATTATTCATAATTCCCTCCGAGGTTTCGAAGTGCTCTAGCAAAAATAAAACTAATACGAATACAGCAAAAAAGAACATTTTAAAGAATACAGAAACAAATCAATTTTTATTGTAAGCAGTTGATGGTAGGCAGTTAGTAAATAAAAATGGCCTTTACAGACGAACAGTAAAGCATTTTGTGTCTTAGAATTTTCAAAATATGAATCAGTGGTGTTGATTCAGCGGGTTTTTCGTACGAAATATCGAACACAGGGACCCACTGACAATTCATGTGTGGTACAATAAGTTCAAAGAACGTTGATAGTACCATGTTGAACAGAGTGTGGCTAGAACTGGACTATCGCATTGATATATACCGTGTGACCAAGGGTTCACACATAGAACAACTGTGAGTGAGTCAGGCATCCCCGGACTTAATGTCCCCCGTAAGTAATGCGTTCCGTAAACTTTTGCGTAAGTCGAATTTGTAACTTCCTTAGGTAAATTTTCGTCAGAAACTGCAATATTCATTATATATATGTATAATATATATGTATTATTTACACAGTATTGTATTATAAATAAAGCAGCATGCAGCAGTATTTACTTGGATATAAACAATAAAAGTATGAAAAAGTATAAAAAACAAACTAAAAGAACACTTTTCAAAGAAAAAGTATCTTTCGGAATATGGGATTTATAAATTTAACATTCATGAATTAATTTATATCAATTTTGAATCTAAATCAAACGAACAGCTCTGAAGCTGGAAGAAAAAATACACTCGTTCCTCTTCACCGAAACTTTAAAATTAGGTTTCGTTATGGTTTAAATTCAGCTAAGAAAATTGTAACTGTTAAACAGAGTATTTTTTGGCTCCTTTTAATCAGATTTGTGTTTGTTTTGTTAAAGATTTGATTGTATACTGATGTCCAAAATTAAGGACCAGTCACAAAATGCTAATTTTTAAGTAAGCGACTACTCAAAAGGAAATAATATAATTCAAATAATTACTATCTCTAGAGCACAGCTAGTCCATATAGCATCTCATTGATTTCACATATAGTAACAAGTGTCACAGTCACTACGGTGAGACAAAAAATAGGAAATTTCACACGTCTCATTGTGAGCCTCAAATGATCACTAATATGTGACTCCATTGAGACATCAATGTGACTGCTGCTTTGTGACGAGTTACCAGGTGACTTTACAATGTAGTTACATTGCGACTCTCATGTGACTGTCATTTTTAGACTCAATTTCAAAGTCATCATGAACGTTGCATTATGATAAGTCACCAAATAATATCACATTAGTCACATGGTGACTTTTTACAAAAGACCATAATGGTGACTTCGCAGTAGTGTCTCTGTCACCTGAAAGTCATCATGTGACTTTAATGTGACATTATTTTGTAACTTATCACAATGCAGTGTTCACGATGAATTTGAAATTGAGTTTGCAGATGACATTCACATGAAAGTCACAATGTAACTACATTGTAAAGTCACCTGGTGACTCGTCACAAAGCAGCAGTCACAGTGACGTCTCAGTGAAGTCACATATAGTAATCATTTGAGACTCATAACGAGATGTATGGAATTTCCTATTTTTTTGCTTCACCGTAGTGACTGTGAGACTTGTGACCATGTGTGATATGAATGAGATGTTATATGGACTAGCTGTGCTGTAGAGATAGTAATTATTCGAATCATATTATTTCCTTTTGAGTATTCGCGTACTTGAATATTAGCATTTTGTGATTGGTCCTTAATTTTGGACACCAGTGTATATCAAAATAAAAGTATATCTAATATATAAAACTGTGTTATTGTTGTGGTTTTTATCTGCATATTTTATTTATAAAACAATTATCAAAAGTATGCAAATGCGTATCAAACGCACTAGTATGTTCATAAATGTAATTTTAGAAATTTCTTACGTAAGTGCGAATTTACGTAAGTCGAGTATTACGCAAGTCGAGAGATGACTGTATAAGTAAATCTTGATTTGTTTCTGTATTCTTTTAAATGTTCTTTTAAATGCCTGTATTAGTCTTAGTTTTTTTACTACAGCGCTTCGAAACCTTGGAGGGAATTATGAATAACCCTGTATAATTCACTTACTTCAGGCAAATATAATACTCTTAGTGGTACAATGTCATCTTAATATCCTCGGTTATATCGTGCATTGGATACTTCGGGCTTTTTTCTGGCCTCCTGACAGGCGTTATATAACGAGTGGCTACTATATATACGCGATAATGTATGTATATACAATAGATCAGCGATACTCAACCTTTTATCTTCGCGGGCCGCAAACACATATTCGCTACTTTCAACGAGCCGCAATACAGTACACTTATATAATATGTTAAAAAAGAGTAAATAAACCAGTAAGATAGTAAAAATAGTTTAACAACACATTGTAACAAAGTTAATGTCATTAGCAGCATTAAATGTTTGTCGCAGAAGAAATGCTACCAAAAATTTTAACACCTCTATTTCCGAACACTATAATACTTCATGGGAGATTTGTATTGAAAATGTTGTACAAATATTCTACGAAAGACTGCTGTTTGGAAATAGTGATGCATAATGATTTAAGTGCAATTTTTTCTCACGACAAAGTTTCAGCTCCAGTAAACAGTATTAGCTATATAATAATTATAAAACGTAACAATATGACAATACAGAATTTGCAAGTTCTAAAGGAAAAAAAGGTTCGCTAACAGATCAGTCTTTTGATCAATGAAAAACATTATTGTTTTAATGTAAAAATATGTAATGCAAATTTTATTAATTTGGAATAATGTTTGATTATTGTTGAAGATTAATAAATTTATACGCCATTGTAGCACAAATAAGACTACATATACAAAGAACTTTTGATTAAGCAAACGGCATTGAAGATGTATTACTGTAATTTTATATTACAGTAGAATCTCTTTTATCCGAAACTCTTTTAACCGAAACTCTCGGTTAACCGAAATCCATTATATTGAAAGTTTTTTTCTTTAACTATAATATTCCTCGTGTGAAAGCGGTCCTTTACGAACTACAAATACATATAAATAATTTCGATTCCCCTTCTTAGAGTTCCTTTGAATTTAACTAGAGCTCCTGTAAGCTGCGAAGTGGAACGAAGAAAGCGAACAAATTAGCAATTCTGAAGCTTTTGAATATCTTGCAAAAGGTTTGGCATGGCTGGAGCAGTAGAAAAACTGTGATACTAGGGAACTAATAATATTAAAAAACTCCGTGATAGAGCTTCAAAGAAAAGGCAATCGAAACTGTGACAAACAAAACATTTTTTCAAACCCTTGTGATATATGTAGATAATTAATTTCAAAATTAAAATTCAGGTAATTTATTCTTGTTTCTATTTTGCTATTGCTTTATTTTTATTAAGCACTTGTTACCATAATAAGAAATATTGCATATATTTCTCCAAAATATTAAATTTTAAGCATTCTCGATTATCCGAAAGATGGTCGGTCCCAATTACTCCGGTTAATCGAGGGTTCTACTGTAATTATGAATATCAGGACAAATTTTGTTTTTCAATGAATATGTATGAAACAATAGTGAACGTCGTAATTACCTTTTATGCATATCTCAATAAATTTTAAAAAATTGCGATTAATGATTGCAGGCCGCAGGTTGAATATGGCTGTTGTGGATGGTATGTATTGGAATCGCTCAACCATCTAAGGGCGGTTTCTAATTAATAGATTAATATCAAAATATTTTGCTATTTATGTTATTTATTCCAGTTGTTTGAATTGGTTAAATATGTAAGAATTTCAAATACTGCTCTGTGCAATAGAACCTTGCAGTATTGTAATTATATGATTTTTTAACCGTTTATCTACTGACGGTACTTATAAGCACGATTAAAATAACTTGTTATTCACCTTAATTTGCATTAAATATCAAAACTCATACCATGTGCATTTTTTTTTTTAAATATTGGGAAAGAATAATCAGCATGTGGAAAAATATGGTATATAAAATTGACGAATCATTCTTGTTGGCAAGGTGAAAATGCAAATATTTTTGCACATAAACAAGTTTCCCTGATTTTCAAGCTTTTTTACAAAGTTCCTTGCCTTTTCCAGATTGATAAACCTCCCTGATTTTTCCATGATTCCCAGATTCTGTAGACACCCTTAAGGAAAAAAGTGCCCACAAGTTTAATTCTTTATCTACTGAGGGTACTTATAAGCAGCATTAAAATAACTTGTTATAAAATTCATTTAATACATCGATTAGTAGTAATAAAGTTTAGAATGAGTTATAGAAGCAATACTTTATCTTGTTCCAAAAGCATTATGGGTTACAAAAAAAAAAAAAAAAAAATATATATATATTTTTAAAAGGATGATTTCCTCTGCCTTTTCATCTTTTCAGATTTCTTGGCGTTGGGGATTTTCAATTCAGAAATATTTCTGTATTTCTATTGTAAGAACATTACATTTGTACATTTACCAATTCTACAAAATACCAATAAAAATATTTAAAATAAAAGATTTGAGTGGGTTTATAAATATTGCACAAAATCCCTATAAATTCAAATTTAATTAATCTTTCTAAATCCTTCAATCCTTCTAAAGTCCTTCTAAAATTTATTAAATGATGATGTAAATCTTCTAATGTCGTTTCAAAAATTCACAAAAAATGCTTTAGAAGATAAAATTTTCATGAATTCATAATTCAGTACATAAAGGGTTAAACAGATAAGCCAAAATTTTCTCACAAGCCGAGAGAGTTTAAGGGACTACGCCATCTTGGCACTCGAAAATATGGGAAAAAACAACTAAATAAATAAAAAAAATTTTAAGCAGCTGTTAAGTATATATAATAATTTTTATTTTGCAAATGTGCATAGAAGTGTTATGAACAATTAAAAATAACTAATAAAAAGTTTAAAAATGGAGGAGATGCGAGCCGCCAAGTAGGAACCTCTTTTTGAAAATCCTTGCTGATGGTGTAATTTTTTTTCTCTGTAAGGTTTCGTCTTAAAAAAAAATAAAAATAAAGGTTTTTCTTACTTAGAAAACTAATATCTAGCATACGAAAAGAAATTACAAATTTTTTGTAGAAATGTCAGTTGTTCGAAAAAAAAAAAAAAAAAAAAGAAAACTTTTGATCTTTATCAAAATTTTGAGTTTTAAAAATTTATTAAAAATGAACGCGGCGTTCAATAAAAAAAACCTATTCTACATTTTAAATAATATTATAAAGAATTATGTGGTTTAAATTTCATCAAAATCGGTAACTTCATCAAAACTAGATCTAGATATCTTGTACACCAGTTTGAAAAAAGTAGCTTCGAGAAAAACGCAAAATAAAAATAAAAAGAAAAGTGCCCAGTTAAACTGATGGCATTGAGATCACAGGCTATTCACTCTAATTGTATGTTATACTCTTATTTCAAAGAATAATGCCCCTCGAAAATAAAAAAAATCGACAACCCCACCCTAACCACACACACACATTTAGCTAAATTAAGGGCGGGGGATTAGCTCCCCCATTTTCCCCCTTTATACTTAACCAATGAACCTCCAAATCTAATCAGGGAAGTGATTTATCAAAATAAACCGGTATACCAAATTTGAAACAAATCGGATAATTCTGCATGAAAAACCCATTTATCTAAATTAAGGGATTACCCATTTTATACTTAACCAATGAACCCCCAAAACCAATCAGGGAAGCGCCTTATCAGAATGAACCTATATCCAAAATTTGAAGATAATCGGATAATTCTGCATGAAAAACCCATCTAAATTAAGGGAGGGTGGAGTCCTCCGTTCCCCCCTTTATACTATACCCACGAACCTTTAAAACTAATCAGGGAAGCGCCTTATCAGAATGAACCTATATCCAAAATTTGAAATAAATCGGATAGCTATGCATGAAAAACCCATTTATCTAAATTAAGGGGGAATAGCTGCACGTTCCCCCTTTTATACTTAACCAATGAACCCCCAAAACTAATCAGGGAAAAGCTTTATCAGAATGAAGCTATATCCAAAATTTGAAGCAAATCGTATAATTCTGCATGAAAAAACCATCTAAATTAAGGGAGGGGGAAGCCCTCCGTCCTCTCTTTGTACTTGACCAACGAACCTCCAAAACTAATCAGGGAAGAGTCTTATCACAATGAAGCTATATCCAAAATTTGAAGCAAATCGGATATTTCTATCAAGAGTTATCGCATTACGTACATACATATGTACATACAGAACATGCGGGCACATTAGCTCTCAGCTTTTGATAGCCTGTGAGCTAAACAGCTCGCGTTATGATCTTCAAATCAAATATTTTTTTTAATTACTTTCAATCTGCGATTTGTGGACCGCAATGATGTCTTCAGTGATGTCGGAAAGACCTCCGACTTCTTTTGAGCAGCTTTTTTAGGTCACAGGCTATCAAAGCCTGAGAGCTAATGTGCCCGCAAGTTCTGTATGTATGCATGTAGGTATGTATATACGTAATGCGATAACACTTGATAGAAATATCCGATTACTTTCAATTTTTTTTCTAGGTTCATTTTGATAAGGCGCTTCCCTGATTAGTTTTGGGAGTTTATTATAGTTAAGTATGAAGGGGGGAGGTAGAGGGGGCAAACCCCCCCTTCATTTAGATAAATTATTTTTCATGCAGAATTATACGATTTGCTTCAAATGTAGAAAATAGGTTTATTCTGATAAGGCGCATCCCTGAGTAGATTTGGATGTTCATTTATTAAGTATAAAGGGGGCGAGGGGGGGGGGGGGAATTTCCCCCTTAATTTATTTTTCGAGGGGTATTATTCTTTAAAAAAAGAGTATAATGCACTATTAGTGTGAATAGCCTGTGAGCTCAATGCCATCAGTTTAACTGGGCACTTTCGTTTAATTTAATTTCCTGGACTGCTTAGTCTCATGTGGGCTGTAGTAGTAGTATACTCGCTGAGAATCCAAGTTCTCGGATAATCACAGCGGGATAGCTCTTGAAATAATTTGAATTTTTAAATGGTTAAAACCTTAAAATATTCTTAAAAGCATAAAAAAATTTAGTCATTTTTTTTCGATTTTTACAAAATCGCAATGTGGTGTAACCCCTTAAACGGTATCAGTCATTTCTTATTATAATTTTAAGGTCCAAACGAGAATCATAATATTAATTTTTGACGTGCATTGTATCATCCCTTTAATTGAGTAAAAAACGGGTTCAAAAATGTTATTTATATGAATAGCATCTAATATGTTTGTTTAAAGTGCATATCAGAATAATTTCAGCAACTGTGAATGAAATAAGTTGATAGATGGCTATTTACTTACTATAAAAATATTCCTAATTCATTGCATATCGGGGTATTGGAATCCAGTGTTCTATGTAACATGATAATTTAAACTAGTCAGATGTGGTATTCCTCAAACTTTCTTCTATCTCATACATGTTAATACTTCCTGAAAAATGCAGCATATCAGCTCCACCTGTTAGATGATTTACAACAAAATCTAATTATCAACAACTTTGACAACTTCTAACTGAATCTGAAGTTTGATGAAAATCCGTGCATTAGTTTTTTAGATAGAGCTATTGAGAAATTGTGAAAAATTCTGCATAACAGCGCCACCTGTTGGGCGATTTACACCAAAAACTAATTAGGACCAATTTATACCAGGAAGTAACTGAATCTGAAGTTTGATGAAAATTCATGCATTTTTTCTTGAGTTAGAGCTATTGCGATAAACATGGATAATGCAGCGTAGCAGCGCCACCTGTTGGGCGATTTTAACCAAATTGTAATCATCACCTAACTATACCCTGGACTAACTGAATCTGAAATTTTATGAAAATCCATGCAGTAATTCCTGAGATATAGCTATTGCAGAAATCGTTAAAAATGCCGCATGGCAGCGCCACCTGTTGGGCGATTTTCACCAAAAACTAATCAGGACCAGTCTATATCAAGGTCTAACTGAATCCAAAGTTTTGTGAAATTCCGTGCATTAGTTCTTGTGATAGAGTGCCCACAAATTTTTTGTCACATACAGACTCACAGAGTGACAGAGTGACTGACAGACTCACAGACAGACATTTTCTAAAAACCATCAAATCATGTTCAGGATATTCTAAAACGTTTAAATCCGTCGAAAACCGGAAGACGAAAATTTTCACGAATCCAATACTTTCTTCTTGTAAAGATAGAAGAAAGTAAAAACGGAAAAATATGAGGTAATAACACAAAATTAAAAAGATAAAGCCAAAAAAAAAAAAAAAAAACTCTAAATATATACATTTAAAAATGTAAGAAAACATGGGCCAAAATATGGTTTTTATCCTTAAATTATTTTTAGCTAGCCAACAAAAAGTTACCGTTATCATTATTCTTATTTTTATTTTCATTTTTGTTTTAGAGTATTTTCACTTTGAGCTTCTCATAACAACTCACGACCTTTTCACTAGTTATAGACACTACTAATATATTCTCTGCTATTTGCAATTTCAAAGTTACTTTAATCAGTAAAAGTACTACTGTTTATTTATACCAAATCTATTTACGTATATCAAATTCATTTTGGAAAAAATGCTATTTGTCAAATGGAGACATGCTTGAATTAGGTAACATAGATTGCCTCAAATAACGAATTCTCGATATTAATTTTGCCGTTGATAATTCATATAATCTCAGCACCTAGATGAATTTAAATAGATTTATATTCAGTTTGTCAAATAATGTCGTAATTTGTCATAATTGTTCTACGACGCGTACTATAGCATAAATTGGTATCGAGACAGAAAATAATATTTAATTCTAATAATAATGAATTCTGTGTACCTTTTGTCATGTATTTTGACTATTTTAGTTGACTGTTTAAAACGCCAGATTGATAACAGTATTTGAACCTATTTGTAAATCTGCATTTATCGGGCTATCTATCTATGCATATATACGTTTGTGCACTTTCCTGTAAAGTCTAATTAATATCGGCATAAATGTTTTTGACATTTTATTTTATGATGTTCTTATTCTAATCGGATTACAAAAAAGAGTTTTTCTGTAGTAAAATTTTGATAATTATCATTTTCTAGATTCATTTTCATTTTGCTTGTAAATATTTAGAGACATTGTATTTAGATAGATGATTAAAAAATGGCTCAAGTGGTTAAAAATAATTTTTAAAAGTTTGTTTTGAACAAACAAGCTCATTCCTTCCTCTTTTCTCTGCGTGTTATATTGCGTATTATTTGACATTTTTAGAAAATAACAACAATGTAACTAATGAGAAGCAAATATGTCTCTTAATACTGGATAATGCAGAAATTAAAGTATGTGTATATCAATAGATATATTTTAATTAAATGATATTCTCTTTTATAATTTTCTGCATCATGCACTAACTCTCTCTAAAAAAAAATGCATATATATAATATAAAACAAATAATAATAAAGGTAAAAGGTCCAGACTGTATGTTGCCTGAACTCTCCTGCTTGGAAGAGATTTTTCTGTTATTTGAAGAAATTTCCATGTTTTGACTGAAGGATTTTATGAAATTTTGAATTTAGTTTCGCGATTTTTTTGTGTTTCGTGGGAAAAAGAACATACGTAAAAATTCCGTTTCTAATGCGAAAAAGTGCTACTCCACATAGTTCACGGAAAACCAATGTGATTTAACGAAAATGCATTTTTAGTTTAGAGCATCTCAGTTAATTTTTATGTTAGATTAAAGAATTTTCTCTATTTTGGGATAAAACGGATGATTCAAAAATCTAAAATAATTGAATTTCAACTAAATAAATAAATAAAACACGTTCAATTCACGGATTTCATTTGACAGTGTAGCCAATATTCCCTTTATGTTTTCTTCTTTCGTAGAGAGTGTTTTAATGGTTTTCATTCATATTAGATTTCTAACGAATTTTCGACGGTTACTCGGTTTTTATCTGTTCTGACATTTTTTTTAATTTTATTATTATTTAGTCAGGCGCCGAAGGTTGTGCTTAATTTTTTTATTGTAGGAACAAATATAGTAAAACCACATACCTCATTATTAGTGACTTCTTTGACTTCAGAATTTTCAACAGAACTTACTGTGATTTTGCATGCACACTCTGCCATAATCACATTTTAAATGTATGTTTATCTCATCACATTTTTATTAATAAATGATTATTTATAAAAAGTTAAATCATACGGTCTTATCCTCGGCGAGGCAGAAACGTATGTATTGCATATGCTAATAAAGTTGAGATTTTCTTGAAGAAGCAATATATTTTATTTTACAACTTTAACTAAAGAACTAAATTAATAATATTTCAATTATGTCTATTGATTTAATATTTAAAGGGATATTTATCTTCATTACAGTTTGAGAAACTGTAGAAAAGAAATTCATTTTTTAATCGGCCTTATGAAAATTATAATCACTCATGTCCAAGTAGTTTTGGCTACATTATCTTAAAACATTGTTTATAAGCTCATCAATTGTTATTTTCGAATATCTCTCATAAAGTTTCCTTAACATTAAGAGCCTAAGCTAGTTACGCGAAGATACTGTTAAGATGTCGCAAGTTAATGTTAAGCCAATGACAGAGTTCTTTTCAAATTTATCCCTTGGATTTCAATATTTATAATTTTTTTTTTTTCATGCAGAGGATATGCCGATGTTTGACGTTGTACTTTTGTATTTTTTCAATTTTTCTGTAGGTTTTTTATGAGGACTTTAATTTTCGGAACCAGTTTCAAAATGAAAAATATTCTCGGAAAACAACAACAACAACAATAGAAATCAAAACAAGCAAACACTGAAACAAAAATAAAAATAAGCAAAAAATAAAATAAAATAAAATAAAACCAAAGTCAGAAATTGGTCTAGATATTCTAAGCAAAGAACTAAATGTTTAAAAATATTGAAATGCAAGTCAGAAATTTGAAAAGAAAGTTTCTATTGGTTTAACATTAGCTTACGAGTGTCTTCGTGTAACTAGAGTAAGATCTTAATTCTGGCATTCATTTCATATAATCTCAGAAACTAGATGAATTTAAATAGATTTACATTTAGTTTGTCAAATAATGTCATGTTTTGTCATGATTGTTCTAGAATGTGTATTACACAAATCAGTGTCCTGATAGAAATCATGTTTAATTCTAATAATAATAAACTCTTCATAGCCATTGATATGTATTTGGAGCATGTCGATTTACTGTTTGAAGTGTCAGTTTGATAATACTACTTAATTTGAACCTATTTGTAAATCTGCATTTAATCGTTTATCTAAGTGTATACGAATATGTTTGAATACTTTAATATAAAGTTTCATTAATATTAGTACGAACGTTTAGGTATTTGGTCTTACGACGTTGTTAATTCAATCGGACAGAAAGAGGAATGTTTTTCGGCTGCAAAATTTTGATAGTAATCAGTTTCTAGATTTATATTTCGTTTTACTTGTAAATATATAGTTTTGAGACTAACGATAGCAGTAAACAAATGTGGCTAAACATTTTTAAAAGGAAATATTATGTGCGTGGTTAAAATTTAAATAGCAAGAATTTGTTCCTAAAAAAATAAAAATAAATAAATAAATACCTACATAAATGATGCACATTCTTTTTCTTTTTAGCCATGCATTACTCAGTAAAGGTAGATGAAAACATTAATTACTTTACGAAGATCAATATTCTTAATAAATATTTATTTATTAAACTGGGCTAACGACTAATTATTTGCAAACGATAATTTGAAAGCATTTACAAAAGTGAAATGCTTTAAATGCTTAAAAATATATATACTAAATTCTTCTTAAAAAAAAAATCATTTAAAAAAGGAATCTTAACTGCATTTTTTCATATAATTTTCATAATAATATCTTTTCACAATAATATATCTTTTCAGAATAATATGTAGACTTGATATGAGCTCGACATTTTAATAAAAAACATAACTACTAGAAAAGAAAAATCTTTACTAAATGAACCAAAAGTTACATCGAAGTTGTTCTAAATAATTTTAAAAGTATCTAACATCTTTAAAAGTATAAAATCCGTCGTGGGTGCAAAGTCCTCCAAGTTACCTGTGAATTATATCTCTGGAGGTGCCTTGCCAGGTAAAGGTCTTGTTACCTGACAAATGTCCCAAATTACGAGATCAAAATAAGTAGCAATGTGCCGATTCGAAACAACAGGATCTAAATGTTAAGCAACTAACATAACACCGTTCACAATTAAGCAAAAGGCACTGCCGGTACGTTCTAGGCGCTCGTTAGGTTTATTGCCGCTACGCGGCGATTAGGCGTCACCCGCTCCGATACCAGGAATCAAACCCGTTCAGCTGGGGCTTCCCGGCAGGTAGGGGACCTGGGCATCGGTTAGCAAGAAAGAAAAGTATCTAACAAATTACAAATAGGGATGTAAATATCCATTTAGAGTATTCCACTATTTTTCCAGACAATGCAAAGCAAACATATGCATATATTTAATTAAAACAAACAGAATAAAAACATCGCAATAGTCTGATATCCACTACGTATTGATACTTTAGTATCACAATTTCCACTATTTTTCTGCTACTCTAATTGATATTGCCACCGAGCCGCTGTAGAATCAAGAAGTAATGGGAGAATAACATTGCGGGCTTAACACTACCGCGAATTGTCAAATGACCCTTTTTGAATTTCTTAAACTAAAACATTACGAAATTTCTTTATATTTCACGACTTTTATTAAAATATATTATCATATTATTCCTTAAAATGCCTCATTTCCGAACTACTTTTTTTGCATAGAAAAAAATATTTTAGGCTTAACTTCCGTAAGGGGTCATCTGACCCTTGAATAAATTTATGTGAAATCATACAGATATAAACGTTTTATTTTATAAGAACATTAGTAAATTGCGTATTTTTGCTATTACATCATTTATTCTACTGTATTGCATCCTATCTGTTAACCCTTTCCGGCGCGGAGTAATTCTGTTTATAAACTGATGAAGTAATGGACTGACACCAGAATTTATAAACGAATTTGTTAGAAAATACGAACTTGCTTATTTTGACGTACATTATAAAAGGAAAATTTTAATTAAATGTTCTTGGTGTCGATTGTCAATTTTGGAATTCAAATTAGGTGTCCTTTTTTAAGGACACCGCCCTCGAAAGGGTTAATGTGTGATGTTATAATTAGAAATTGACTTTACTCCGAGTGAGACTCTAGTTTGAACATTTCAGGTTACATCGAGAACGAAATAATCTTAAAAATATGAGGTGGACATAAAATCCATTTGCACAATATTTGTTTATCAAATTTTAGAATTTCTTGCAATAATAATTTTTTTTTTAAATTTTTGCTGAATTATATATTTTTTTTTACTTTAATATATAAACAATTTGTAATAATTATTTGAAAAAAAAAATGTTTTATTCATACACGAAAGTGTATCAACTGATATATTTTTCGAAAAACATCGTAAAATAGATAACTTTTTATATAGGGGTCATTTGACCCTTTCCGGTAGGAATAGGTAATAAAAAAATATCGGTACGTTTAATGTTAATATAGTTATTTTATTATATCTATGGGTTGAACAAACAAAAGCATTTCTTCGATTTTTATTGCATATTATATTGTGTACTACTCCACACTTTTAAAAAATAAGACTAATCATATTTTATAATACGAGCAAATCTTGTTTGTGTCTATGTATGTGTGTAGAAATTTTATCTAAAAAACGGCTGTAACGATTTTGACTAAAATTTGTGTCTTAGCATTTTGGAGTACAAGAAGACCATTCGGATAAGTCATATGTCCGAGTAAATTCGATTAGTGGGTCATTTTGGGATCAAAACGGACCAATGCGTTTAAAAAGGAATGAAGGTTGAGACAGTTATTAAGGGGTCTCAGGACTCTTAAAATTGGAAAAAAGAAAAAAACAAAAGACCATTTTCAACATTTAATATCTTAAAATGCATTTGATTTAAAGACACAATTTTACTTTGTATGAAAGATATAAGGATGTTCTTTCATTTCAAATATTTAAAAAAATTGCAAGATGCAGAATTAGCATTTACAGGGGGGTCCAAACTGTCAGACATTTGATGAACAGAAAATAGGCATAACAGATTACGCGCAAGATTACAAAATAAATTTTGCAACTAGAATGAAAATTTTGGTGACTACTTATACTTCAGATTGTAATAATTACCCTGAACCTAAATTAATTTGTATTTAAAGCATTTTTATATTTTCATTACAAAGTTGTATTTAGCCATTGTAAAATTTAGAAAATTTCATCAACCACCTAAAAAATGCTTTTTTTAGCAATAAAAAGGAAATTTTAGGTCCAGTTTATACAGACTAACATGAAACATATGCTTTGAAAACTTCATGAAAAAATATTGAGAATTTTCTGAGATATCGTGCGCGTTTATGCCCAAAAACGTAATTTGGAGAAAAATGACTTCAAAGTTTCGGAAACGCCGCTTCAGCTATTGAGCGGGTATAATTCTTAACACCATAACTTCTGTTCTAATATGAATTTTTAGGAGACAATTATAGCATTGATTGAAGCCCGGGTTCTAAATGCTAAAAAAAAACTCCAACTATAACTTTACTGGAAATTGCTCTTTATTTAAAAAGGTCATTTAAAAGGTGGTTCAGTTAAAAATGGGAGAGAGAGACCCATATACATGGGACGCCGAAGCGCCTTTTCTTTTAGACAACTTTACATCTCGAAAGCTGAAACAGGAGTGAAGTTTTTGCAAGAAGTCAAGAAATCTTGGCGTTGCACAGAATCGCCAATTTACAACTTTTGGTGACTGCGCGAAAGTGTACAAAGGCTTTTGGCGATAAACATTACCGCAAAAATGTGGTGACACAATCGGACGGGGGAGGCCGAGATTGCAAGCAAGCGCTTCTAATACGATGAGAAATGCGTCAGAAAAGCGAAACTTGTTTATACAACAGATTTTACAAAGTAGACCACTGCCTGAGAAAAATGCTGGAAATCACAGGCATCTGGCTTTTAGCTCGACCACAAAGCACGATAAATACATGCTTCCCATAAGATCTGTTCATTTTTAATTTTTTATTGTTAATACATATTCAACGTTCACGTATTAGTAGAGATAAAAAATTTCTTATCAATGTGGCGCGCAAAAATCCGATGGAATTAAATGCAGACCTTGATAATAGCAGATGTGCCATTTAATTCTTATTTATTTCTTTTCACTGGAAGCGGTAACTGACAGATAAGGAAAAGGGAAAAAGCAATGAATCTTTGCGGCTGGAAATAAAGATGTTTTTAGAAGGACGAAAGAAAGCCCTTTTAATAAAAGCTGGATGGTTTTGAGAAATGAATTTAATTACATATTTCAGCATAAGAAAGAGGGGGGGGGATAATGTGATGTAAAAGTAAAAATTATGTTTTACATTAATTTTGAATAAAAATTATAGCTATGGGACAGAAACGCTGTCACATAACTCACCCCGACCACAGAAGAAAGCTGAAACGTGTACGTTGCAGCTTTATATCTACTTAAAATCCTTTGTCCCCCTTCCCACATACAGAGTATACAATCTACATAGAAATATAAAAATTTTGTATCCAATAACAGAAAAATGTTTGAACCTGTTTCTCTAAAATGCTATCAGAGCATCATTTCCAGTAATTTAAGTAATAAAATAGAAAGGTAGTATATAAACATATTTGCTTGCTTTCAAATAATTCAAAATAATAATATTTATTCATGACTGAGCGCTCATATTTAAAACAAATCTTATTTATCAATTCAATATGCCACAAGAGAAAAAAAAAATATGCCACATTTGACGAAAAGTTAGGATCCTATGCTTTTTATGTGGTTCAATGTTTGTGGCGCTGGTACCAGCTTTTTTGTTGTGTCATGATTCCAAAGAGTATTTACATTAGACATATTTTATAACTTCTCACAATGTGATCTTACAATGAGATCATAATTTCATACGAAATGCAAGCAAATTAAAACAAAACACACCAATAAGAACTTTTTTTTAAAAATTGAACACAGAAAAGTATTGTATGTATATATATAAAATAAAAGTTAAAATGTACTGTATTACACTAAAGATGAATCGTATATGAAAAGAAAAATTTGTGCACAAGGCACAGGACTACCAAAAAGGGGTGCATGTAGCACGCTGGCAAACAGGTGTAGCCCTAAATCTTGTGGAGACCACAAGTATTATGGCGTCAGCTTAGGGCTTCTGCCTTAAATAACAAGAGTATATATATATTTTTTAGATACCTGCACTATAACTAAGTTCCCGCTGTAACAAGAAGTCAAAGTGTAATATGATTTAGCATTTGATAAATTTACACACTGCCGTCCTGTATTTCTGTGTAATAATTAAAATTTCCCATCTTGTGTTCAAGATTCTGCATGATATGAAGTGCCTGTGTACTCACTAGAGTAATTCCCCCCCCCCCCCTTTTTTTTTTACTCCTGGCAAGAATATGAAAAAAAGTAAGCAAAATGTATCTAAATGTTATATAATGTAACAAGATACCTTACTCGATCTGCCACTTTCAAGTAAGAAGTATCCAAGCAAAGTGTTAAAATGTAACATGTTAAAAATAAACAAATTCGAAATGTATGTGTAGTTTAGTATGTCATGTGACGGATAACTCGTTGTAACTTTAAAATCTTTGTACATAGACAAAGTGATGTTGTCATTGATATATTATGACATTATGCAAACACAAAAAAAAAAAAAAAAACTGCTAAAAAGAAGTATTTTAATATTGAAACATGGTGTAAAATTTAAAAGCTATGAAAGTAAAGGAGAAACTGTATGTGTGTGGAAGGCGGGGGAGCAAACTCCCAAACTCATGAACTACTTGTAATGCAACACCTGAACAAAAGTGTACGCAAGCATACACAACGTGTAAGTAAACACATGAACAAATTGTATAATATCACATGAACTCTATGTATTAATGTCTCAATGAACTAAAATTGTAATGTAATTGCCAACAAAATAAACAGACAGTATATGTGTAATAACCCAAGGCACTTACAACGAGTGAGATTCAATTACATAATTAATGAGTTATCATCAAAATGTAGTGAATAAGGGTTAAAAACAAATGAACAACTTGTAATGTGTGTGTAAACCCTGGTTAAACTCTAAACCAGCCAGTGTGTATTACTCAATGAACTACTTGTAAGAAAAAAAAACAAAAAGAAATACTGCCGAATAAATCGTTAGCAAAGTACAATGTGTAAAATCAAATGAACAAAATATGTAAATCAATACATGAACTAGTGTAATGTATGTATATGGATGCACAAAATGTATTCTAAATAAGCAAATGTTGTGCAACATAAACAAATATGCAACTCATGAACTGCTTGGAAAAATGACTTAATGGTTAACTAAGGGTTAAAATTAAAATAAAGTTGTATCTGCGCAAGTTATTACTGTATTAAGGTAACAAAAGTGTGTATAAAATGCAGAAGTGCCCAGTAGATTGCATAATTCTACGCTGAAAATGTAGAAGTTATGCCAAACCAAACATGTTCCAAGAAAAAGAATGAAAGAGAAAGTAAAAATGCATAGAAAAAAAAGCTATATTCTTCATGTCAAATGAGTGTATGTATCCGTCACAAGACAACGTGAGACTTTCACTCACTAATTAAAAAAATTTCAAATGTGAGAAAATGCCAAAGATTTAGTTTAATGACTCTATATGAATAGCGTTAAAAAAAAATAGCTAAAGTGTACATAACAGCTAACATTATGCCTTTGAATAAATTTTTCGAAAAAAACAACATGTAAGGATATCAAATGCCATGTCAGATAAAATAAAATTACCTTAAGTTATAAATAAAATAGCAACAAGTCACCAGCTTTGCGTAAACAATGAAATTAAACTGTAGATTAACTGTATGTGTAAAAATGTACAGCCAATTAGTTATCTCCTGCATAAAAATTTTAGATGCATGTGCAAACCCTGTACAATAGTTAAATTGTGTCATAATTTCTGAAAAACTTTTAAACACATCAACCAAAAACATCCTACCAAGTATATTAAAAAAAATACTTATAAACTGTATTTTACTGTGTGTAGTGTAAAAAGAGACCTTACTTTATATGCCACTTACAAGCAAGGAGTCTATAACAAAAGTGTTAAAAAGGAACTGTTACAGGTTAATTGCCACAAAATGAATGTGTCAAGTAAAAATGTCATGTGAAGGATAATTTCATGTAAATCTAAAAATAAAATGTAATTAAGAAAGTGATGGTATCATTAGTAAGTTATGACATTACCCAAACTGAAAAAAAATTAGTATATAGAGGGTAAGAGAGAAAAACAAAAAAAAATCTGTAGTGTAAAACGAAAACCTGACATAAGATGTAGAAGTAAAAAAAATAACGGTACTTGTGTACAAACACAAAACTCCAAAATCATTCTTGTGAATGTGATTTCAATTACATAATTAATGAATTAATATCACTAGATTATATAATGATACAGAGTTTTGCTTGACACCATGAACTAAGTGTATAAACATATGAACAAAGTGTGAAAGTTTTAGATTATCCCAATGAACAAAGTGTGACAAACTCATGAACAATGTATGATAATATCTTAATGAACAAAGTGTATTCTCACATGAACTAAAATTGTGTAAATATACCCATGAACTAAAATAAACTCACATGAACTAAATGTAATCTCACATGAACAAAATTGTGTAATTATTCTCATGAACTAATGTGTGTTTTCACATGAACTAAATTGTGTAACTAATCTCATGAACTAATGTGTAATTTCACATGAACTAAATTGTGTAACTAATCTCATGAACTAATGTGTGATTTCACATGAACTAATTGTGTATCTATCTAAAACTTTAGTGCAGCACATGAACTAATGTTGTCAAAAAAAAAATTAAAAAAAAGTACCGTCAATTTTTAAAATAAATGTTAAGTAAGAGACAAAATAGAAAATGTTATTAAATTATATTGTGAAAATGTAAATTGCAAAACCAAAACTGAATGTAAAGAGTGCAATGTGATGTTTCCATCACTTGTATCTATCAAATTACCAAAGTAGAAAAAAAATATCTAAAATCGTTTAAGTGTAACTGGTGCAAAAAAAAAGACACATCTGTACAGTGTTTGTGTGTACACCTGTACTACCAAAACCTTTACAAGCGAAAATAAAAAAACTGATGACCTGCATCAATGTATTTTACTCTCTCATACAATCTTTTAATCATCCGACCATTCCTGCAGTAATAATCGAATGAAAAAAAAGGTATACCTAACAGTACACACATAATTTCTAAAAAAAAAATAAATTTAAATTTGCAGTTAAGTGTTAACTGCGAAATAAATTATCACTAATGCCATATGGTGAAGTATTAAGATGTACATAACTGTCTAACACAGTGAAATGTTTTTTTTTTTTTTTTTTTTAAATGAACTTTCTTTTTAAAGAATCCTTCACAATACAAAATGCAGCAAGAGAAAAAAAATAATTTATCTTGTAAAGAGGTCTTTTTTTTTTATATCTATATAAAAAAAGAAGTGTGTTCAATGAAATGAATTGCAGCTGTCTAAGGTTTCTCGTTGCTCTTTTATATACTCTTAACGGTAGGACATCTATGTGAGAAAGCTGTATGGAAAACGTTAAACTTTGTGTTGTTTACCTCATTACATCTAATGCAATTAATGCATTTTGGGCTGTTTGAACAATGAGGATCTTTATGTGATAAGGCACATACAGGACACCTAATTTTATCTGCGCATGATTTTGACTGATGAAGAAGATTTTGACATGTAAAACATCTTTTTACCGAAACGTATCTTTTTACAGGGTAACCAGTAGACTGAATTTTGATTTCGCCATGAATAATTAACCTTTTAGCTATCTTTGGGGGCATTAGAAATATCCAATTAAATAACTCAACATACTTCATCTTATATTTTTGTTGAAATTGAATAGAAGGTGTGGATATACCAGTTAAGTCAGAAATTGCCAAAAGAATATCAGGAATATTAAAATTTTCTGGCAACTGACAAATTATAACTGAAATTGGCTTCAAATCATGCCTAAAAGGGGACGAAAAGTTACTATTTATAGGAGCAGTGGTAACATCTTGTTGTGGACATTTCAAATCAGAAATAATATTTGAGTTATGCTGCAAGGAATTTTCAGTCAGACTGTTGGTTTCACAATTATCTATTTGTGTTGTTTCAATCCGCTTAGGTGATAGTATTTCGCTGTATGCCTCGGATGTGCTTTGATTTTGATAAGATGTCTCATTAATTTCAACTTTATGCTTCTCTTTCATTGTGAGTGCGTGCAATCTTTCCAAAATTTTTGTATTAACAATTTGTAAACATTTGTTCTTATTTTGCAACCTAACATAATCATCTTTTATAACCTGAAAAAAGTTACCCAAAATTTGAAATTCCCATAAAAATTTCTTATGCATAGAAGATATATTTTCAACTAAAGTGTCATTATTTTTACTACCAATTTGTTCCTGTAGTATAGGGAATTCTGTGTTTACCCTTTCCGCAAATCTGTTAAGTGCTTCCTCAAACATGTACGGCAGAGAACATTTTAATTCAGCCATAGATACTTCTAATTCTGGATGGCTATCGGCCTGTGACATTTTTCAAAAATGTTGGAAAAAGTAGCCAAAGAAGAATTAAAAAAAAATATAAAAGATGGCACAATAATTTAAAATTTAGTTACTGTATTAGAGCAAGACAGCAAGAAAAAGAAAAATCAAAACAAATATTTTCTCTCCCTTTCTCTTTTTTTTTTTGAATGAGCAGATTAAAAGAGAAGAAAAAAATTGGAAGTTATCAAAAAAAAATTCTGTCTATTTTAAAAGTATGCAGTATCTGAAATATTCATACAGTAAGAAAAATTTATAAACCCTTAGATATTATATAGAAAACAGCACAAAATCACTGCAACATCTTCCAATAATATGCATGCAAAAAATAATATTCACTTGTAAATGCTGAGTACAAGCAAAAAAAATCAATAACTAACTATCAAATAATAGCCAAGAAAATTTTATAAGGCACCTTTGGAAACGAGGGCAATAAATGTTAATATGCCTAGCCTATCACAAACACATTTTAACTAAATGACATTTTATTTTCTGTATGGAAAATAATTAATCACCTAAATATCAATATAAAATAAATATGCACTGCAGTACTGAATTAAAAAAAAACTTACCTTTCAAAATAAAGCAAGAAAAGAGAAGACAAAAAAAATTATAAGTGCCGAATAAAATCATTTAAAATATACATCGTCAATTTTGTAAACTTCTCTGTTCATGCTAACAAATATACTGAATAGTAAGAAGTCATCATTTTATATCTATATTTTTTTTTACCCAAACAGCATGAAAAGGGAAATTGATAAATCATAACGAATACCTACAGATAAAAATAAAGCAAAATAATAATAACTAATTTACTGTATTTATTACAATTAAAGTTTAAAAGAACCACTTGAATTTTCCGTGTTCATGCTTATGCAGTGAAAACTAGACACTTTTATTATTTAATTTCTATTCCTAGCCGTAGAATTTTTTTGTTGTATTATTCGCAGACATACGATGGTACATTTCTGTACGTTTGCACTTTTTTTTAATATAACTTCACGTTTTCCTTTTTTTATCAGGTGTACCACTTTTACTATTGCGAACATATTGGCACTGATTTTTTTACAAGCAAAGATGGGAGAAACCAGCAACAAACAAAAATCAATCTGATGCAAATTTGATGATGAAAACTGAAGCAAATCTTTTTTTTTTATCTCATTTATGTACCAGAAGCGAATAGTTATTTTGTTGATAGGTGAAGCACAGATTAAAAGAAAATTGTTCACATAATTTGAAATATATTCGGACGCACTAATTCTGTTGATATGCACTTTCTTTTCCTTTACAAAAAATTTACACCTGATTAGAGCGTTTATGTGACATCTGTCAACACATATTTTTTTTTTATTAATTTTCACTTGAAGACAACACATACATGACGTAACACACGTAAATCATTGACGCAACACTTGGAAAAAAGAAAACTTTTTGAAGGCACTTTCCTAAAAAAATTGCAGCATGAGATTTTACGTACACCTTTGCCGCAATTCACGCGAACCTTTTTACTTTTTCACATTCCACACGATAAATCTCCAGGCACCGTTGAATGCACACGCACATAACTGATAACACACTAGGTCACAATATTCTGTCGAAAGGGGAAAGCAAAACGTCGACACAAACACACACAAGGCGAACCGCTGAAGTCACGTTTTTTTTTTCTATGATTAGTGACGATACAAGATCCATTCGCCGACTAATTCTGATCATCTGGGGGAGGTGATGGTGAGCAGAAACGAAGAAACAACCGCACCAACATCAGAGGAGGGGAGGAGGCATACAGGCGAAACAAGAGTGGCTCGAAGATGTCCAGCTGGTGAGCGAAGAAACACTAGAATGGGTTCCATCACTGTCCGTCGGAGAAAATCGCATCCATCCATCGAGCACAATGTTATGAGTGCAGGATATCACGGCACACCAAGAAGGCACACTGTCCGGCATGGTTGAAAAACAATATCCAGTCCAAGAATTTGAAGAAAAGTACTGCAAGAGTACTTGAATGGGGTACTTGAATGATTTTAAGGGGGGGGGGGTGAAATTTTCTCTCTAACGTGCATTTTTTTTTCTTAACTAAGTTGGAGATAAAATATAGGCGATGCGCCAAAATTATATAGCATTGATTGAAGCCCGGGTTCTAAATGCTAAAAAAAAACTCCAACTATAACTTTACTGGAAATTACTCTTTATTTAAAAAGGTCATTTAAAAGGTGGTTCAGTTAAAAATGGGAGAGAGAGACCCCATATACATGGGACGCCGAAGCGCCTTTTCTTTTAGACAACTTTACATCTCGAAAGCTGAAACAGGAGTGAAGTTTTTGCAAGAAGTCAAGAAATCTTGGCGTTGCACAGAATCGCCAATTTACAACTTTTGGTGACTGCGCGAAAGTGTACAAAGGCTTTTGGCGATAAACATTACCGCAAAAATGTGGTGACACAATCGGACGGGGGAGGCCGAGATTGCAAGCAAGCTCTTCTAATACGATGAGAAATGCGTCAGAAAAGCGAAACTTGTTTATACAACAGATTTTACAAAGTAGACCGCTGCCTGAGAAAAATGCTGGAAATCACAGGCATCTGGCTTTTAGCTCGACCACAAAGCACGATAAATACATGCTTCCCATAAGATCTGTTCATTTTTAATTTTTTATTGTTAATACATATTCAACGTCCACGTATTAGTAGAGATAAAAAATTTCTTATCAATGTGGCGCGCAAAATTCCGATGGAATTAAATGCAGACCTTGATACTAGCAGATGTTCCATTTAATTCTTATTTATTTCTTTGCACTGGAAGCGGTAACTGACAGATAAGGAAAAGGGAAAACGCAATGAATCTTTGCGGTTGGAAATAAAGATGTTTTTAGAAGGACGAAAGAAAGCCCTTTTAATAAAAGCTGGATGGTTTTGAGAAATGAATTTAATTACATATTTCAGCATAAGAAAGAGGGGGGTGGGGGGGGAGGATAATGTGATGTAAAAGTAAAAATTATGTTTTAAATTAATTTTGAATAAAAATTATAGCTATGGGACAGAAACGCTGTCACAACAATTATATCAAAACGTTCATGAAAGACAGGAGTTTAACATCTAAAAAAAAATTAAAATTGCGAAAATTTTAAAACTTTAAGAGTCCAGAGACCCTAAAGTTGTTCAACAGTTGGCAGTAAAAGAACTCACAAAATGGATAACATTTTCGCCAAATTTGGCAATATTTGACAGATATTGGCGACATTGGAGAAATTTGTGCGGGGAAATTGACTTTCAAGATTACCAATTCCAAAACACAAGCCTCCTGCCAAATGAAGGAATATTACCAAATTTGGTGATTTTGGCAGCCTTTTTGGCGATATCTAACGAAAAAAAAAAAAATGGATTTTGCAATTTGCAGGAATTTCCTGGAACTTTCCCATAAGAGCCGAGATGCATGATTTAACCAGAGTCCGTAGAATGTTTTTAATTTTAACCGAGCATAGCTCGATCTTCCCCAGCTGGTAGAACTAATGAGAAACAAATATTTGACATAATAAGAGAAAATCATAGAAATTAGTGTATCTATAACAGCGGATATTTTATAAATTAAAATTTTCCTCTCTATAATCTTGCTAGCATTATAGTCAATATTTACTTGAATTTTTCTTCTTTCCCTACAGAGTTTTGTATTAGCATAGCGGCCAATCTTCCGCTTTTGTCGATTGAAATAAACGTTGAAAAGAAATTAATAAATGAAATCAAATTAGAACCATATAATATCATTCAGTTTACTAGATAATTTTTTTAATTTAAAAATATCTCTATTTATCTTAATAGAAATCGAAAGGTTAGCAACTATTTACTGTATCAAGTTCACAATGGAAAAGATGTTATCATTTGCCAAATGGCGATGCTTCTCTATTAACATAGATTTCCTTGAATAACGAGTTCCTGATATTAATTTCGCCCTGATTATTCATATAATCTCAGTAACTGGATATAAATTAAATAGATTTATACTAAATTTGTCAAATAATGTCATGTTTTGTCATATTTGTTCCGCAACGTGTAATACACAAATTGGAATCTAGAGAGAAAATCGTATTTAATTTCAATAATAACGAAACTTTGTGTACTGTGTAGTGTAGCCTTTGGAATGTATTTGGACTATTTTGATTTACTGTATGAAGTGTCAATTTGATAAAAGTATTTAATTTGAATCTATTTGTAAGTCTGAACTTATTCGACTATCTATCTATGTTTGAGCAATTTCCTGTAAAGTGTAATTAATATCAAAGTTTGTGGTTAGGTATTTGATTTTACAACGTTGTTAATTCAATCAGATGGCAGAATTCTTATTTTGTTTTCAATGAAATTTTGACAGTAAGCAGTTTATAAATTTGTATTTAGATTTACTGATAAATATTAAGAGAAAGTAAAGCAATGTTTAAAAGTATTTCTATAAAAAGCCTATTAAGTAAAAGTTTAATAAATATACAGTACATCACTGTAATCAACCGTAATCGAAATGTCCTATAATTTCTAATAAAAACACTTTTTTTACAAAGAAACAAAATTATAACTTTTCTAAAATAAAATCGTTATATTCTTGAGACCCAAGCTCGATTTTTTAAGGGGGCACATGAGCTTTGAGTTTGTCGAAACAATAAAAAATATCGCCTTTTTCAAAGTACCAAAACACAAACAATATGCAATTAAGATCTTTTTTTCCCATTTCTGCCTAAAATAACTACATTATGCAGAAAAATAAATTTTGTATGTACAAAATTTATATTTAAATTTTAAATTTAAAGATTCATCTTACTAATGCGTGATTAAGTGCAGCGCGCATGATAAAACTCTAAATTATGCATATAGAAAACAACTTTTGAACAAGATAGAATTATAACACAAATACTTAAAGCCAAAATATACGCAAAAATATTTGTTTAAAATTTAATTTTAGCACAAAATAAAAAAAGTTCAAAAGTTTCGAGACATTTTTCTAGTTTTTCCAAGTGAAAACCCCCCCCCAAAATATGTGAATTTGTTTGATTTTAGCATGTAGACTATTAAAAAAACGCATATTTGGTTAATTTGTTTAAGCTGTAGCTTACATAGTTTAAAAGTAACATTGCGCACAAACTCCAAATTTATTAATCTGAGAAAACGCTTTTTAAAGTTTCAAGATCTGACGGACATTCAATTATACTCACAATCTATATATGATTATAACTCAAGAAATAATGCAGATTTTTGAATAGTACTTTTTTTTTTTTTTTTCTTTTTGCATAATGTTGAGAAATTTTAAAACATCCAGAATAAACCAAAAACCGAAAATTGATTTTTTTAAAGTTTAAAGGTCCTGTGGCCCCTTTAACAAATTTTACGTTATTTGAGATTTCTGTTTCTTTTGAGTTTAGAAAGTAATAAAAATTTTCATTTATTTAAAAATTAAAAATGCTTTGTTTTTTTAGCGTGTCCAATAACATGGACATTGGGCCTTAGTCCTGTAATAACATGTTATTGAATTACATGAATCTGAATGTAAAATTCTTAATATTTAACAAAAAATAATGACACAAAATTCAATTCGTCATAAAATAATAATACAAAATTTAATTAGACACAAACTAATAATAATAAGAGTTTTGAAAAGTTCATTACCCGTAAAAAATAAATAGATGAACCTTAAATTCAGTAGTTTATGAATGTGCTTCTCCAAGTCAATTATTTTTTATAGTTAGACGGATACACAAGCTGCATTTCACGCACACAGCCTTATTTTATTTTATACTTATCAAGTAAGTAAGATCGCTACATAGGGTTCTAAAAGTTTTAGCGTCAAGTTCCTATTTCTTTCGCTACAAACTTTGCTGTCATCAGAAGTATGTTTTTATCGTTTATACGTCGCTTCCAAATATCGCATAAATTCAGTTTTTGCATCATCAAATAGAAAAAGTGTACTTTAAATAAGAAACGCATTGATCAATTTAGTAATTTTCGGAGAAATTTATATAACATTATGCTTTGTTTTTAACTCTTCTCAACACCAGTCATATGTTTGTTAGAATAATGATAACAATTACACAGCTACCACAATTGGCAAGTAAGTGCCAAGAAGAAATGTAAAAGAAATCAAAAGGAGTTTATTTATAATATTATACTCTATTATCTTTAATTATATTTTCTTTAAAATTTTGTTACTAATTAAATATGATTAAATTTATTAATTCAATCATAAAGATAATACCAAAAATATTTACAATGAATAAGAATAAAACATAATAAAAGCTTAATTATAAATATCTATATTTACCAAATGCTGAAAAAAAAATCACTGAAATAAAAAATTTAACAATGTATTGATTTAGAACAAGAATTTTATCAGAAAATGATACATTTTTAGGGTAATATTTAAATATTTTTTTATTTATTTAAGAAAATATATTATCTACTTCTGTATCTAGTATTTGTTTCAATACTGTGCTTAATTTTTAAGTACAAACTAATACCTCTCTTCAGTACACAAAAAGAGTCTAATATGAATAAAAACAACTGATGAAGACCCAACGTCCAATAGAATGGACAAGAAATTTCTTTTTTGTTTATTCTCTAAAATGTACATTAGATTACTTGATGTAATTTCATTGATACAACATTTGAAATTAGATGTGTGTAGCATTAATATGAAAATACTTTTTAAAAAAATATAAAATTAGCATTACAACTGTCTGCTTACCTTCAACAGTCTTTATCTTGTTCGCTGTCACTTTCAAATGATTAAAATACATATTTAGGTGCAATTGTTTTATTATTTAGGTGTACAGGTAGCAGCACTAGACTATCTAGTAAAACGGTCAGCAAGTATTTACAATTTCCAACTGAAATTAAGTATTTCAAATGAAAATCAAATTTCAAATTATTTTTGCTTAAAAGGCGCAAGGCCAACCTAGTGAAAAAGATTCCATGCCGGGACTCGAACCCGGGCCATCAGTATAGCGCACTGACGTTCTACCGACTAAATCACATGGAACGATACCCAGCCTGGAACTTCTCACTATTACAGGTTGGCAAGGCTACAAACGCAGCACAAGATGGAATATTTTCCGTGAGCCACCGACATGGGACAAACACAGACAATTAAATCCAGCATCGATTGAATCTATATTAATGTTTGGATTTTTTTTTTCCAGAGAGAAACATTCGCCTTGTATACAATATTTCAAATGAAAATCAGTTTCTCTCTCGAAAAATTTCCAAATATGAAATTAAGTATTTCATATAAAAAATAAAAATGTCCAATAGAGTGAACTCGGGGTCTCAGGAGGTTTTATACGATTAACGTTTGTTTAACTCAGGATGCGATGTGTCAAGGTACAATACAGCGACACTCATAAATTAAGGATAGTGACCGGAAATTTACAATTTTAGGCTTTTTGTAAAATATCTAAGGAAATGCTTAGCGAATCATTCTTGAAATTCAGAAATGTAAAGAACATGTTTGATCTTATATATTCACTGGAAAGTCAGACACAAACAAACTGCAATAAACAATTGATTGGGGATTGTGCATATATAACATTATTAACTTTTTGGTAATTTCTGACCCCCTCCCCCCCCTTACGATATCATTCATTATCATCCCCCGAACTCTCCCTCATCCCCGTAATGATATCGTTATCAATGTATAAAAATACTTTAGATTTTCTGGAATTTTTTCTTTTGTTTGGAGTGATATACAAATATGGTTACATTTATTTTTCACATACTTTCTTGATTCAAATGAAGAGAAGTCAATAAAATATCACTAATATATATGAAATAACTTTATATCAAATAATACTTAAAAGAAATAGTTTTTAAAAGTATTTAATAATAGCTTTTTGTTACATAATGCATTCATATGCATTGGCCGAATAATAATGTATTTTTCCACTTGTCCCCGCCCGGGGTGGGGCAGACAGAACATCTTATCAACAAAACAAGTGGATAACATTCTTTCTCCTTTATTTACTAATAAATACAAGTATCATTTCAAACATTTTTCGAATATGGTTTCTAGAAAAGTGGATTATATATACATACAAGCATGACAGAATAATAGGAATGCCTAACGTTGGGGTATTCCATATTTTGGAATTAAATAATTTTATAATCATTTAATGATTTTAATAATAACTTTTGTGTTTTCATAAAAATAGATAACATACTATAAATATATAACATACTATTTTGATGTAAAGACTAGGTTACAAAATCAAACGAAAAAATTTTGGTTGGATCAAAAGTGATAACGATATCAAAAAACACCCCCCCCCTTTCCCCCAGAGATATCTTACACTATCATGCGCCAGACCCCCCGCTCCCCCTAAAATGATAATGTTATATATGCATAGCTCCTTATGTGAGGTTCAAAACTCGCCTTATCCAGAAAATCAAATGTTGGAAAATCGCGAAAAACGTCTGACTGCATCGACCGGTTTTCATTATAAACCAAGATTTTACAATACTAAAAATGCACGATAAAACTAGTTTTTTTGTATATTGTATTATTGTTTAGGTGCAGGTTTACCTATAGATTGGTAGATTGGTAGAGAAAACACAATTTCTTTAATTTTGGATAAAGCGAGTTTTGAAACTCACGTCCTCAAATAAAGTACTTGGACATTTTTGAAAAACCATCTAACAAACTCATTGCTTCTATTGTTGTTTTAGTTTTCATCTATATTAAATTTGCAACGAAGTTTTGGGTAGATATTCGGTACTTGCGTCTGTTTGGATAATGCTTCGTAACTCCCCGAACATCAAATAGCAATACTCTATTGGCCGAATACTGAAATATTTAAGATTTTTTAAATAGTCTGAAAATATATATTTTTTAATTTTATAATAAAATTAAATCATTTGTAAATATCTTTAATCATGCTTTATAAATATTACAGCAAACATAATCAAGAAAAAGTATGAATTGCATATTAGAACCATTGAGATTATTACTCATTTCCTTTTTTTCTCAAAAAATAAATTAAAGACAAATTTGAGTAAACAGAAAAAAAATAATAAACGGTCAAGTGCGAGTATTACTCATCCACAGAGGGTTCCATGCAATAAATATATTAATTAGTAACTGTATTTAGAAAAAATCGTTGCTAAAAGAATAATAAGGCTTTGTAAAAAGCTATACAATGTAGGATTGGGTATATGGGTATAGCTGTATGCACAAGAAAAGTTATGAAAATTCAGAGCGATAGGAATCCTAAATACTATTAAATATTGCTGTTCTGTACAAATGTTTTTTTAATCTTATCCTAATCTGTTTATGATAAACTTAATTTGGTTCGGACAATAAAAGTAGTGCATATTTAAACTTTATTTGGCATTTCATAAACCCAAATTCAGCGTAGTAATATATATATATATATTAGAGTGCACCTAAAACAAAACTCTTCTTCAAAGTTTAAACTTGGCATTGTGCTAAGCGCGCTTCGAAAGGAGGTCGCAAACTTGCAACGCCACCTTGGTCCGTGCCGTGTTTTTCCAGATAGGTTTTTAATTAACCTTTAAAGAATCGGGTGGCGCATTGAGAGAGCCACTCAATGCACATTAGTTGCTATTCCCATAGTAATTATGTGATTAATTCTAATTAAATTAGTCTGTTTTTAACAGTTTGACGTTTATTGCTTTTATGCTTCTACTGGGCATTGCATTACACAAATATATTATTAAAAGTTGTTATCTAGGCTTTAAAAGCCAATGGCGCATAGAATACGCCGCCCGTGTCTTTATATATCTTCAAACCGTCCGTGTCTTTAAAGATTAATATTTCAGCTAATTACCGACAATGTTTTTCGAAAATCATTATGAACAATCCTTTTATATTTCTGCGACGATAGGTACCTCCAGCGTTCCTCAACTCCTTTGCTGAACGGCCGCTAATCGAAATTTGTGCGTAACAGAAAAAGGCGATTTTCTCAAAATCGCTGTGATCCAGGATAATCACTATAGTTTCCCTGCAACGTTTAAATTAACTTTTACTACCGATAATTTTTTCATAATTTTAGTTTCAGTAGATTCGGAAATAGAAGTGAGGAGGGAACATATTTTTGCGCCACATTTCCGACGGTATCTCTGAAAATATAATATCTAAAATTTAAAAAAAAATGTATTTTTGAGTTCGGCGTTACAAAAGCTTTCATACGGTACCACACACGATAAACAAAGAAAAGATTTTTTAAAGTAATTTATTTAGCCTCTCTAAATTTTTCCTATATATATTTGTAAGTGATTAATATTCTATAAATAAGTGGGTCAATGGTTTTTATTACATCAGCCAATTTGAACATTCCACGTTCCATAGTTTACGAGTAAACCGGCTGTGATAGACAGACACACACAGGAGTGATCTTATAATGGTTTCGTTTTTACTTTTTAAGTACGCAATCCCAAAAATTATAAAATCATAATTAAAACCAAAATTCACAAAAATGCAAATCGTCCATAAGACATCATTGCACGTTCGCGCATGCCATGCATCTCATGCATCTGCCGTTCTGTCCAATATTCGACTTTTTGGTGTTGGAGCCAGTCCAACATATTATCCGATAAAAATAAAATTAAAATGTCAATTTATATTTTATGGCTTAAATATTTTTTTTACCTAATTCAAGGTTACTTACAGTTTGCCAGTATGTAAATCTTAAATGCAGTAGAACCTCGATTATCCGAAGAAATTGGGACCGACCCTCTTTCAGAAAATCGAAATTTTCAGATAATCGAGAGTGCTACAATTTTAAGATTAAGGAGAAATATATGCGTTATTTCTTATTAACAAATGCTTAATAAAAATAAAGCAATAACAAAATCGAAACAAGAATAAATTACCTGAATTTTAATTTTGAATTAAGTACCTTTTACATATTTCACAAGAGTTTGAAACAATGTTAGGTAGCTTTCATTACAAAAAGCTACCTATTGCAGCCGTTCGGAGGAAAGCGATTAAAAAAAAATTTGGTATATTTTCATCGATCATGACACCCAGACACCGAAACCACCCTCCGTTCAAATGTTGATATATATATATATATATATATATATATATATATATATATATATATATATAACCATTAATTAAACATAACCTACCAACGTCAAATATTATGAATTAAAGCTGTAAGTATTAAAAAAAAAATAATAATAATATAAGAATTATTATGGAAGAAAAAGAAAAAAGTGGACACCGACAAAAATTGAAAAGCTTATACATTGAATTACGTTATCAAGGGCACAGAATTCAATGATATAAGCAAAATGGTTGTTTTCTGTGGGAAAAATAAGCTAAAGCTAAAAGTTATTTTCCCCTGTGCCCAAACAACCATAAAATCAAGTGAATTGATTAAAAATGAAAGCAGAATAGAAACAAATAATATGAAATGGAAGAATCAATAAAACGTATTTAAATATTTATAGGATATAAAACATAAATAATAAACACCATACCGATTAATATTTCAGTATTTTACAAAAATCCACGCGCACATGGCTGCCATTATATCAAAAAGATTAAGGTGAATAAAACAGTTAAGAAATCACAGTAAATGATACCAAAGGATGCAGTTAATACATTTTGAAATAAAATTTGAAATACCTTGTTAAACACATTTAATCTAATATAAAATAAATAGATATTAATTACATTATTTAAAATGCACTATTAAATTAATTAATAACAGTTTAACAATATCGTCAAAATTTAGCTAAAAATACCCCCTGGTGTATTAAATTATAACTGAAATGGAGCTAGAAAAATTAACAATTAGAGCTATCTTAAAGAGACAAATTTAGTGCTGCCATCTAGTATTACTTCTATTAAACAACTAACGCAAGATAAATATTTGTAAGCATTTGAATGTAAATAACTGTATAAATAATTGTAAGCATTTGAATGTAAATAACTGTATAAACATCAAAACCAAACATATCCTTATATATAGAGAATTATAAACCGAATATAAACCACACAATGTATTTAAAAACTGTTGTAAATAAAATTTAAAAGCATACAATATATTCTATTAGCTTACTTATTTAAACTAAACTAAGAAATAAATAATTCTAGAACATTGATAATATATAGCATATAGCTATATGCTACAAAACAAAATAAAAATTCAGCAATAATTAATATAAATAATTATTAAATATAAAAATTATTTTTTATGAATTATATATCAGATATTTATAAAATGAATAGGAAATAAAAAACATGTGGAAGTAAATAGAAGGTTAAATGATACTTAAATACCCATTACTTAAAAAGCACAAGATGTGTGGATTATCTTCAGACATCCATAAAAAACCATAAAGTATGAATGTGGGACATTCAAAAACATTAAACCGATAATAAATATTAAAAAGAATATAGTAATAATAATAAAAATAATTACCCAATTTTAATGCATACAGTATAACTATATTTATATTATACATACTTATATGTATATTATTCACTATAAGAATGGCATACTATTAGTAATTAATATGATATTGTCCTTAGTAAATTTAAAATTTAATAACAAATAATTGTAAATTAGATTAATCAATAATTAGGCTAATTATAATATTAATGAAATTCTCCAATTACATATAAAATATCAAATCAACATCCATATAAAATACGTAACAAAAATATAGTAATAATACAAGAATATATATATATATATATATATATATATATGATCCTTGTAACACTGTAACTCTCGTATTTATGAACCGATTTGGATTAAACTCGGTGTGTACATAGTACATACCAATGTCTCGACCGAGTTCGTTGGCCAGCTTCATCCGCCGTCTTGTTTCAAAATGGCAGCCATTTAATTTTTTTTTTAATTTGAAATTTGAAATGTGGTATCACAAAACAGAAAATTGAAAAATATTTTTTCTTATGTGTTTGACCTTGATACAAAAATTCCGGAGCAGTTTTTGTTTCGTCTATATCTTAATAAATGGCTGAGTTATAGCACTTTGAATTTCTACCCATTTTGAAACGTCCTGATTTTTGTCACGTGATAACAGGCGTGTTCATGAACCGATCTGGATGTACCTTTGTGTGTACAAAGTACATATCAATGTCTCGATCGAGTTCGTTGGCCAGCTTCATTCGCCATCTTGTTTCAAAATGGTGGCCATTTAAAAAATTTTTAAAAATTTAAAATTTAAAATGAGGTAATGAGGTATCAAAAAATTGGAAAATGAAAAAGATTTTTTTCTTATGTGTTTGACCTTAATACAAAGATTCCGGAACAGTTTTTGTTTCGTCTATAAAAAAATGGCTGAGTTATAGCATTTTGAATTTCTATTGTGGCTGATATTTTGAAACGACCTGATTTTTGTCACGCGACAACAGGCGTATTTATCGACCGATTTGGATGAAACTAGGTGTGAACATAGTACATACAAATGTCTCGACCGAGATCGTTGGCTAGCTTCATCCGCTATCTTGTTTCAAAATGGCGGCCATTAAATTTTTTTAAAAAAATTTAAAATTTGAAACGTGATATCAAAAAGTTGAAAATTGAAAAATATTTTTTTCTTATGTGTTTGACCTTGATACAAAGATTCCGCAGCAGTTTTTGTTTTGTCTATATCTTAAAAAATGGTTAAGTTATAGCTCTTTGAATTTCTAGCATGGCTGACATTTTGAAACTATCTGATATTTGTCACGCGATAACACACGTATTTATTAACCTATTTGGATGTAAGAAGGCATGTGGATAGTATATAGCAATGTCTCGACCAAATTCACTGGCCAGCTTCATCCGCCATGTTGTTTCCAAATGGCGGCCATTAAATAAAAAAAAATTGAATATAAGTGAGGTGCAAAAACATTAGAGATTGAAAAAAGTTTCTTTCTTAAGTATTTGACTTTGATATAAGGATTTCGGAGCTTTTTTTTTTTTTTTTTTTTTTTGTCTTTATCTTAAAAAATGGCTCAGATATAGCAGTCTGAATTTCTTTATGTGGGTGACATTTTGAAAAATCTGATTTTTTGCCTGCGACAGCACTCGTATATATCAATCGATTCTGATGTGAGTGAGAATGTGCACAGGAATTACTAAGGTCTCGACCAAGTTCACTGGTTAGCCTCATCCACCATGTTGTCTTAAAAGGGATATTCTTCACTTCAAGATATAGCCGAGATTGGAAAACAAATATAAGTTACTTTAAATAAAATCAGCTTGACTAATTTCGAAAAATTCTCATTCATAATGATTTAGTATTGATAGAAATTATTATTGAATCTTCTATAATCGGTTTCCACTAAATTGAGCTTCGTGTGTTTGAAAAATATTAGTTAGCTTTTAAAAAATAAGGAATATGAAAGCTACCTCTTCCTCCCGGCACTGGCCGGAAGGACTTTTTTGTTTGTCGCAGTTTCGATTGCCTTTGCTTTGAAACTATATCACAATTTTTTTAAATATTATTAGTTCACGAGTATCACAGTCTTTCTGCTGCTCCAGCTATGCCAAACCTTTTGCGAAACATTCAAAAGCTTCCGAATTGCTAATTTGTTCGTTTACTTCGTTCGTTCCACTCCGCTGCTTAGGGGAGCTCAAGTTAAATTCAAAGGAACTCTAAGAAAGGGGATCGGAAATATTTATATGTACTCCTAGTTCGGAATGGACCGCTTGCACACAAGGAATATGATAGTTAAAAAAGTCCTTCCGGCCAGTTCCGGGAGGAAGAGGTAGCTTTCATAATCCTTATTTTAAAAAAGCCAACTTATATCATGCAAACACACGAAGCTCAATTTAGTGGAAACCGAATATAGGAGATTCAATACTAATTTTTATCAATATAATGAATGAGAATTTCGCGAAATTAGTCAGCTTTATCCAAGCTGCTTTTCTTTAAAGTAACTTATATTTGGCTGCCAAATTCGGCAATTTCTTAAAGTGCCTGTCATTTTAATACAACATGGTGGATGAGGCTAAGCAGTGAACTTGGTCGAGACCTTAGTAATTGCTGTGCACATGCTCACTCACATCGGAATCGGTTAATATATAGGAGTGCTGTCGCATGCAAAAATTCAGATTTTTCAAAATGTCACCCACAATAGAAATTGAAACTGCTATATCTGAGCCATTTTTTAAGGTAAAGACAAACAAAAAATGCTCCCGAATCCTTATATCAAGATCAAATACTTAAGAAAGAAACCTTTTTCAATTTCTAATTTTTTTGCACCTCACTTTAAATATATATATATATATTTTAATTTAATGGTCGCCATTTTGAAACAAGATGGCTGATGAATCTGGCCAGAGAATTTGGTCGAGGTGTTGATGTATACTATCCACATGCCTTCTTACATCGAAATAGGCGAATACGTGTGTTATCGCATGACAAATACAAGATCGTTTCAAAATGTTAGCCATGCTAGAAATTCAAAGTGCTATAAATCAACCATTTTTTAAGATATCAACAAAAGAACAAATTTTCAGAAACAAAAACTGCTCCGGAATCTTTGTATCAAGGCCAAACACATAAACAAAAATCTTTTTCATTTTCCAATTTTTTAATACCTCATTTTGAATTTTAAATTTAATTTTTTTAAATGACAACCCTTTTGAAACAAGATGGCGAATGAAGCTGGCCAACGAACTCGGTCGAGACATTGGTATGTACTATGTACTGACCAAGTTACATGCAAATAGGTTCATAAATACGCCTGTTATCGCGTGACAAACATCAGGTCGTTTTAAAATGTCAGCCACAAGAGAAATTCAAAATGCTATTACTCAGCCATTTTTTTTTTAGATATAGACGAAAGAAAAACTGTTCCGGAATCTTTGTATTAAGGTCAAACACATACAAAAAAAATCTTTTTCATTTTCCAATTTTTTGGTATCTCATTTAAATTTTTAATTTTTTTAAATGGCCGCCATTTTGAAACAAGATGGCGGATGAAGCTGGCCAACGAACTCGGTCGAGATATTTGTATGTACTATGTACACACCAAGGTACATCCAAATCGGTTCATAAATACGCCTGTTATTATGTGAGAAAAATCAGGACGTTTCAAAATGTCAGCCACGCTAGAAATTCAAAATGCTATAACTCAGCCATTTCTTAAGATATAGACGAAACAAAAACTGCTCCCGAATCTTTTTATCAAGGTTAAACACATAAGAAGAAAATATTTTTTCAATTTTCAATTTTTGGTACTACATTTCAAATTTAAATTTTTCTTAAAAATTTAAATGGCCGCCATTTTGAAACAAAATGGCGGATGAAGCTGGTCAACGAACTCGGTCGAGAGATTGGTATGTACTATGTACACACCGAATTACATCCAAATCGGTTCATAAATACGCCTTTTATCGCGTGACAAAATTCAGGACGTTTCAAAATGTCAGCCACGCTAGAAATTCAAAATGCTATAACTCAGCCATTTTTTAAGATATAGACGAAACAAAAACTGCTCCGAAATCTTTGTATAAAGGTCAAATACATAAGAAAAAATATTTTTCCATTTTCAATTTTTTGGTACCACATTTCAAATTTAAAATTTTTTAAAAAATTTTAAATGGCCGCCATTTTGAAACAAAATGGCGGATGAAGCTGGCCAACGAACTCGGTCGAGAGATTGGTATGTACTATGTACATACCGAATTACATCCAAATCGGTTCATAAATACGCCTTTTATCGCGTGACAAAATTCAGGACGTTTCAAAATGTCAGCCACGCTAGAAATTCAAAATGCTATAACTCAGCCATTTTTTAAGATATAGACGAAACAAAAACTGCTCCGGAATCTTTGTATAAAGGTCAAATACATAAGAAAAAAATATTTTTCCATTTTTAATTTTTTGTTACCACATTTCAAGTTTTAAATTTTTTTAAAAATTTTAAATGGCCGCCATTTTGAAACAAAACGGCGGATGAAGCTGGCCAACGAACTCGGTCGAGACATTGGTATGTACTATGTACACACCGAATTACATCGAAATCGGTTCATAATTACGGGAGTTACAGTGTGACATAGGTCAGATATATATATATATATATATATATATATATATATATATCAATTTTGAACGGAGGGTGGTTTCGGGGTCTGGGGGTCATGATCGATGAAAATATACCAAAATTTTTTGAAATCGCTTTCCTCCGAACGGCTGCAATAGGTAGCTTTTTTGTAAAGAAAGCTACCTAAAAGAAAGAAAAAAAAGGCTTTGAAAATGGATTTTGCGCACAAACAATGTGATACACACACACACAAATAAATAAATAAATAAATAAAAATTTAGTTCGATTAATTGTGAGTTTCAGTTAAAAGAGTTTCGGATAAAATAAGTTCTACTGTATATAAATTCTGCAATTAACTAAAAAATGAAATAATAATGATAAGAGTTTTACTATTTTGGCTGATTCAAAAGTTTGTATGGTAAGGCCAGGGCCGTAGCAAGGTCTTCAGAGGGCCCCCCCCGCCCCAAACACATTTTTCGGGCCCCCCCCCCCTCTAAGATTTTAGAGAAATATCTATATTTAATTTGCCACCCGAGTTCCATTTTATAACAACACTAGCGGAGTTTCGCTGGTTGGATTTTCCAAAACGAATTTCAAATTGAACGAATTTGTAGTTGGGCTGCACTGCTTTCGGCAACGTACACACATAGGGGCTATGTCCGCTCCGATCTCGAATCATACGAACCTTGAATTACTGTATTTTTTTTATTTCGATCCAGATTAAATTCAAATTTGCAAAATTTCGTTCACGTTGCTACAGGAACAGATTTCATATTCTTACAACGTGAATTTAATCAAAGGACTTGCAAAATTTAACTTGAGTATTCTTCCATTTAGGGGAAAAAAAATGTCAAAAAAATAGCCGAAGAACGCGAAAGAACGCCAAAAATTGCATTAAAAAAATTAGAACTTCATAGTGATCAAACTTTACTTATATTGGGCTAAAAGATTGTAACTGGGTTTATTTTTTTTACGAATATTAAAAAAACTACCAGAAAAGTGAAAAAAAGCTAAAAATCACATAAAATTCTCGAAAATTTTAAAAACAGCAGAGGACAAAATTTGGCAAAAAAGTTTGAAACTGAATTCCTTTTACAAATGTTATAAATCGCTAAGTATTGCTCATAAACAAAATAAATAAATAAAAAATATGGAAGTCATTTTCGTATTTTCAATTTCCTCTTTAGTTTGACAATGCCATCCGCGTGGACCAGACAGATTTTCTTTAAGCAGAAAATATTCACTTATAACAATTGTTTTCCTGCTCGGATTGGTGCCTTTTATTAAATACATATATATATATACATATTTATTAATTTAAAAAAATTACTTTTGGGATGTTGTTTTCATACATTCCGGTTTTCTCCAGTTTAAAATTGTCACCCAAGTTGAAATTTAAGAAGAAAAAAAAATACCTTCGGATAGAAGGTACCTTTCTTTGGGCAACGAAGACGGGTTTCCTAGTAGATAATAAAAAAGACAGATGTTTGTCTGACCAGAGTTTTTCTTTGTCTGACCAGATGTTTTTCTGTTCAGGACAAAATTTGACGGGAAGGTTACCTGTATGCCTGAAGTTATGCACCTCGAAACAGGTTTTTAAATTTTTTGATTCGAATTTTTTTCATTTAATTTTTTACGCTATTTTTTGTATTTTTTCGAGTTTCGTACTTTTTTCTCCACATTCATAAAAAGGAATCTATTTTCAATCCACCTGTCCATTTTAGCCAAATATAGTAAAGTAGTTTTTTATGTGATTTTTAACTTTTTTTCGCGTTCCGACGTGATTTTATGACATTAGTAAAAGGAATCAGGTTCCAGTCTCTTAACCCGATGTACTAAATTTCGTCCTTTACGATTTTTAGATTTTTCACGAACGTTTTTTTTTTTTTTTTTTTTTTCATTTTTTAAGACCCCTGTGATTAGAAGAGATTTTATCTCACATTTGAAGAAATTTTCGTCTTTAGAAAGAAAATTTCTAGAAATTTTGATCATTGATTCGCGACTTCTTCGTGTTATGAAGGAAAAAAGTCATGTGTAAAAGTTCAGTTTCTAATAGAGAAAAGTACAAGCTGGCGGAACATTCCTGTGATTTGATTTGACGAAAATGCATCTTTATATTTAGTAAGGATGTTAGGTAATTTTTACGTTAGATTAGTGAGTTTTCTATATTTTCGCGAAAAATGAGCAAATCAAATCAAAGCTTTTTTGTGCGTGTGTTTGAACGAAAAAAATGTTACGGAATAAATCCTTCAATTCACTGATTTTTAAGAGAGAGTGTGTAAAAGGAACCCAGTTTCAATCTTTATCCCAATGTAGTAAAAATTTTGTCATCTGCGGCACGGATTTTTGACATCCCTAAAAGGGATCAGGTTTCAGTCTTTTAGCTCAATATAGAAAATATATCCACAGAAATTTCTGAATTTTTTACGAGCATTTTATGTGATTTTTAGCGTACTTTTGTCTTTCACGGCGATTTTTTAACATTCCAGTTTCAATCTTTTGGCTCGATATAATCAATTTTCTCTCAGCGATTCTTGAATTTTTGTCCAATTTTTTATAAGATTTTTACACTTTTTTTTTCGCGTTTTGCGGAGTTTTTTTGAATTTTTTTTTTTTTTCTGAAACCGAAGAATTATCCAGTAGATTTTGCTGCTGTCATAATTAAGCTGAAGTGGAAAAATAACAAATTTGTTCCTGTAGCAACGTGAGCTACGATGCTGGAAAAGTTCACTTTTATCTGGACACTATCACTTTTATCGAAAACAAAAAATAAATTCAGTGATTGTTTGATTCAAGATCGGAGCGGGAATATCCGGAACAGGTTTACGTTGCGGAAGGCAGTGAAGGCCCCCAATGGAGAACTCCAAGAAATAGGTTCTTTTTTTAAAAAAATCAATCAGCGAAGCGGGCGAAGCTTTACTAGTAGATTAAATAAATACACAATATAATTTATGTATAGTTAACATAAGTAATTTATCAAGACAAGAGAAATGAAATGTTAAAAACGAAACAGGTCGAACATAAGGGGTAGGCGGCATATGCAATACACATAGATGCCCGCTTCTCCAACGAGATTATATATTTTTTGAACATTTGAAAAAAAAAATGAGGCTTAAAAGTTTTGAATCTTGAGTTCCGAATTTTGCTCACTTTTAAGAGCGGCCCCCAGAAAGAAAATTTATGAAGTATTTGGAGCCTGCAAAATTTTTTTCATCTGGGCATCTTTAAAAAGAATGGTAGATATAGAAAAAAAGGGCATGCCTGTTTTGGTTAAAAGAAGTAATAGTATTAAGAAAGTTTTTAACCTTATTGGGTCCCCCAACGAGATTAAAAAGCATATTTTTAAAACATTTGAATAATAAAAATTGGGCCTAAAAATTTTGAATCTTGAGTTCAACTTTTCCTCACTTCTATAGGGGCCCTCAAAAAAGTCAATTAAAAAAGTATTTAGAGCCTGCAAATTTTCTTTCATCTGTGCACCTTTAAAAAGAATCGTGACTATACAAAGAAAGCACATTTGCTTGAAAGAAGTAATAGTATTAAGGAAGTTTTGAAACATATTGGGGCCCTCAACGAGATTAAAAAGCATATTTTTAAAACATTTGAATAATAAAAATGAGGCCTAAAAGTTTTGAATCTTGGGCTCCAACTTTTCCTCACGTTTATAGGGGGGCCTTAAAAAAGACAACTCAAAAAGAATTTAGAGCCTGCAAAATTTCTTTCATCTGGGAACCTTTAAAAAGACTGCTGGCTATAGAAAGAAAGTGCATATCTGTTTTGGTCAAAATAAGTAATAGTATTAAGAAAGCTTTGAACCTTATTGGGGCCCCCAACAAGATTAAAAATCATATTTTTAAAACATTTGAATAAAAAGATGGGGCCTAAAAGTTTTGAATCTTGGGACTCCAACTTTTCCTCACGTTTATAGGGGGCCTTAAAAAAGACAACTCAATTCAAAAAGAATTTAGAGCCTGCAAAATTTCTTTCATCTGGGAACCTTTAAAGAGAATGCTGGCTATAGAAAGAAAGTGCATATCTGTTTTGGTCAAAAGAAGTAATAGTATTGAGAAAGCTTAGAACCTTATTGGGGCCCCCAACAAGATTAAAAAGCATATTTTAAAAACATTTGAATAAAAAAATGAGGCCTAAAGTTTTGAATCTTGGGCTCCAACTTTTCCTCGCGTTTATAGAGGCCCCTAAAAAAGACAATTCAAAAAGAATTTAGAGCCTGCAAAATTTCTTTCATCTGGGCACCTTTAAAGAGACTACTGGCTATAGAAAGAAAGCGCATATCTGTTTTGGTCAAAAGAAGTAACAGTATTAAGGAAGCTTTGAACCTTATTGGGGCCCCCAACGAGATTAAAAAGCATATTTTTAAAACATTTTAATCAAAAGATGGGGCCTAAAAGTTTTGAATCTTAGGCTCCAAATTTTCCTCACGTTTATAGGGGGCCCTAAAAAAGACAATTCAAAAAGAATTTAGAGTCTGCAAAATTTCTTTCATCTAAGAACCTTTAAAGAGAATACTAGCTATAGAAAGAAAGCGCAAATCTGTTTTGGTCAAAAGAAGTAATAGTATTAAGAAAGTTTTGAACCTGGTTGGGGCCCCCAACGAGATTAAAAAGCATATTTTTAAAACATTTGAATAATAAAAATGGGGCCTAAAAGTTTTGAATCTTGAGTTGCAACTTTTTTTCACTTTTATTGGGGCCCCCAAAAAAGACAATTTAAAAAGTATTAAGAGCGTGCAAAATTTCTTTCATCTGGGCACCTTTAAAAAGAATAATGACTATAGAAAGGAAGCACATTTGGTTGAAGGAAGTAATAGTATAACGAAGTTTTGAAACTTATTGGGTCCCTCAGTGAGATTAAAAAACATATTTTTTAAAAATTTGAATAAAAAATGGGCTTAAAAGTTTTGAATCTTGGGCTTCAACTTTTCTTCACTTTTATAGGGGGCCCTAAAAAAGACAATTCAAAAAGAATTTAGAGCCTGCAAAATTTCTTTCATCTGGGCCCCTTTAAAAAGAATGGTTGTTGTAGAAAAAAAGTGTATATCTGTTTTGGTTAGAGGAAGTAAAATAGTATTAAAGAAGTTTTGAATCATTGGTTTCACCTTTTTCGCCCATTGATAGGCGCACCCGAAAAATACTAAAATGCCATTTTATTTTTTAAGTAGAACTATAAAGAATGGTGGATATAGAAGAAAAGCACATATTTGTTCTCTATTTCTAAATCTAATCAAGATCTTTGACAAAAAAAAAAATGAATTTCGATAAAACAAAATAAAATGTTATTAAAAATACATAAAAAAATGATTTAAAAAATAAAAAAAAAGTCATTTTTTGGAAATTTGGAAAATAGCCATTGCAAATCGAAAACGAAAAGAGATAAGAGTAAAATTTTCAATTAGAAAGCTTTAGAGCATCAATTAATTAGTATGAAACGACATTTGGTTCACATGGATAAGATAAACCGTCACCTGTATACCCAAAAATGTTCGAAATCGATGAGTGACGATTCTACTTTGCATATTCGTATTTCGGAAATGTAGCAGTGCGCAATTGTAAATTGTGACGTCTTACTGTACTTTAATGTCTGTAAAAATTTAATTTCCAATGCATTTAAAATTTTAGTTTAATCCTTTCAGGGGCAAAAAAATTTCTGTTCGTAAAAGGATAATTGACTGACACCAGAAAATTTAAACGAATTTCTTAGAAAATAAAACCCCGCTAATTTGCATTTTCATTACAAAAGCAAAATTTTATTAAGATATTCTTCGTGTCATTTGTCAGTTTTGGAATTAAAATTAGGTGGCTAGACCGTCTAGCCACCGCCCTTGAAAGGGTTAAATCTATGTCGTTGCAGTGAAGAGGCTCACAATAGACGTTACATGCTGAGAAATGTGCATGCAGATTTATTCTCACGAATACAAACGTGCATCGTGAGCAATGGCGAACTTTTCGAACCTACTGAATATTAACTTTTTATCACTATGAGACTGTTTGCCTTTTTTTGTTTTTTTATGTGATGTTATCAAAATTAATTGAGATAAGTACGTATTTATACAATAAATTGTGGTATTTCTTCATACTTCTGGCTATTCCATTCAAACATTTACACAAAATAGAGTGCATCGATTTTGGACATTTCTGTGTATATAGGCGAAGATTTACCTTATCCATGTAAACCAAATGTCGTTTCGTACTAATTAATTGATGCTCTAAAACTTTAATTGGAAATTTTGCTCTATCTGTTTTCGCTTTCGATTTGCAATGGCTATCTTCCAAATTTCGCCACTAGTGGCGCTGCTGTCGTTTGCATTAAATCGGGCGTAGTCGCTTTACTATACTGTTACTTCACTTGCATAGCTGTAGCTCTCTTCGTTCGCAAGTATTTTCAGGTTAAAAGGGACTTTCCTTTGCACCCTGTATATTGAATTTTCTGGAAGCAGTGCCACTGGAAGACCATAAAGAATCTAAACTTGTTGAACCACAGAACACTGAAAATGAGGGGGAAAGATAATTACTTTCAACAGAAAATGATATTTCAGAAAAGGCAGAAAAGCTATGTACGGAAAAGATTCACGCTCAATGTGAAATAAACCCAGTTTCGATTTCCCAAGGTATAGCTTCGACTTCACAACTTCATCTCACGTGAAATTAACAGAGATTTCACCGTATACAGAATCATCTGTGCTGCGATACTATGATAAAAAGAGCAGAAAGTATAAAATTTTAAGTAGTTTATCACACAAAGGTAGTTTGAAGATAACGCTGCGGAAAAAATACAAAAACCTTTACCAAACAAGAGTAAAAGTAAACCCACGAAGACAAAAACTACACCAAAGAAAAACTGTGTGTCCAGGCTGATCAGAAATCTATAGAGAACCAATTGTAGAGGATTAGATCAAGAGCATTTCTTGCAGAGACTGGCGGCACGAAGAGTGCACAGGCTACGCAGGTCATGGTCACTACAAATGTGACCACTTGACAGCACACTCTTGCCATGATTGGTTGTACAAGAGTGCGCATTTAGAAGGATAATCTTTTTGCAAATAATACCGAAGATGTTTGTTATAAGTTGATGAATGCATTTTTTCCGTTAGCTTAATAATCTAAGATTGTAAATAAAGTATAAAATCGTCACTTAAACCTCTTTATTTATTGTTCTTTGATGAAATAGCTAAAGTGCGCACTTCTGTACCACCTTGCCCTGTAGAATTTTCTGTCGCGATAAAATTTCAGTTATATAGCATGTGGGAATTAGTCCACTCTCACCGCGATCTATGACCGATCTATATTAAAGCTCGATGATCTTTTTGAACGTAGTAAACCGGTCACGTCGAAATGTTCATTCATGAAAAAGACAGAACTATTTTCTTTGCTGTGTTTTTTTAAAGGAATTCTCTCTGTATACGCCACAAATATTTCGAGCCGCGTCAGTTGCTTTGTTCCTCTAATAAGCCCATGTTTAGTTATAATATTTTGAAAAGAAAAGTGTTTTGTATATTTTTGAGCCATATAAATGTGTTGAATGTACTACTAAAAGGGTTTTTGAACCCACTCATTATTTACATTGCTACATACTGCTGAAAGTATTGGCATTCCGGCCGAAATAGGGGCAGCGAGGTAGAAAGTTTGCTAATCGTTACGTCTACAGATTCAAATGTATTTAACGAAGGAAGATTTTCTTTATTGAGAACAGTCGAGTTTGGAGGGAATTTCGGTTAGGTTGCGAGATATGCTCTCATGGCTAAATGACAACAAAAAGTTGCTGATCTGCAAAATTATGAGACAGAAAAAGTACTCTTGTATGGCCAAGAAATAGCTGACTAAGTGTAAGTTATTTAATCATGGAAGACGGTAGTATTTCGAGTGACGCAGCCTTAAGCCTAAAATCGTATCGTATCGTTAAAATCGTATCGTATCGTATCATAGAATTCGTAGGTGGCGGAACTCATATATACAGCTAACTCGACATCAAAGAAAACGCGAAAAGCCGCCTTTTAATAACTCAGCAGATATATGTCTTATTGTTCTGACTTTTCTAGAACAGTCTTATATCTGCAGTCTAATCGTATACTGAAATTTTTGCATTTCTATGTGCAGTATATTTTGAGATCTAAATAGCCATTTTTAAAGTGAAAACGTTGGTATAATATCGAGGAAGTTCCTAATTTGAAAATCTCGAAAACGGTTCTAACGATTATTTTTAAATTGATACATAATATAAATGTGATTAAGGCGAGGTGAATAACACTTTTCTTTTTTCTGGGAAAACTCTCGTTCGTTAAATAATTCGATTTTTTTTTCTCTCGAAAATGACACGGGCGATTTTTTAAAAATCAAATAAATATGTTTCAGATGAACCAAATAACAATTTACTTGTTTCCAGCAAGACTCTTGTTCGTTTTATAATGCGCACGAAAAATCGGACTATATTTCTTCGCCATTCTATGGAAATTTCACCGAAAATGCATGACACTGTATTCATACACACGCTTTCTTTTTAACCACTTTTGGGGAGAAAAATTTTGTCTTCCCACTGGCTGAGTGGCTAAGGGCCATCGTTTACTTACCTTAAGATAGTCAGTTCGATACTATCTGGTACGTGTTTTCACATGTGAATGTTTTTTTTTGTGTGTGTGTTTTTTTAAGTCTGCTAGTTGACCATTATTCTCAGTTCCTTTGTAATTTTTTTAATTGCTATTAAGTTAAATAAAATTACAATTATAATGACGCCAATTTGATGATGATTATTTCTTGGCAATTTTTCAACAATAAAAATATTACCATAAATTTTATAAATATATTTAATTTCAATCACTTTACAAAAAATATACATTAATAATTATTATTTGAATATAAATCACACGATCAGAAACGTAAAAAAATAATTCATTTCAGCTCTTCTTTTTATAATATCATTTTTTATTATTATGACGGTCAATCAATATATAATCACTGACATCCATAATATTATTATTATTATAATTATTATTTTCCTTGCATAAAAGCTATTGTGATGTAATAATTCTTTTATAATAAATAATTTAGTTGAAATGTTTTATTTATAAATATCAATGAAGTTTGATAACCCCGAGACAATTCTTTGCAATATTTACAGTTTACATAATAAGCATATCAGAATTCTGGTGTCGCCATCTTTTGACGCAATTGCGTAGTATTATAGAGAAATGTTTGATAAAAATGTTGACGTAGACAGTTTTTAAATCGAAGAATTATTTTAAGAGATATTTAATGTTAAATCTGGATTAAATTGTCTCATTAAAAAAGTCTCATAGGAAAAAAATATATACATGGGAATTTAATCATTTTCATTCAATTTAATCATTCAATAGAAACTCGAAGTTTGCAGAGTGCATTTATTATTCTTAACTTGCCTATTTTTTTGACGGTTTATTTCAATTTTAAATTAAAATTTTCAGAATTTCCAGAGATATTTTTTACATATTTTAGAAAAGGTTCTTTTAAATTGTTGCCAAATGTTAAAACAGCGCAAAGAATAATATATCATTTAAATTAAAAATTTATTCACACATGACTATTATAAACAGAAAAAAATCCTTTTAAATTAGAATTAAATGATAACGTGTTAAAAGCAGGGAAATATTAAACATTACGTCATAAAAATTGTTTTTACACATGCTTACTTAAAATGAAAGAAAATTATAAAATAATCAATTATTTTCAAATTAGAATTAAATGATTACGCATTGAAAGAAGGAAAACATTGAAAATTACGTCATAAAAATTATATTTACACGTGAATATTAAAAGAAAAAGAAAATTTTTAAATAATAAATTCATTGATATGTGTTAAAAGTCGTAAATGGAGGAAATTACGTCATATTGGCCAAAGTGGCCAAAACAGTTTACAAAACACATTGCAAAACATATTGCAAAACAGTGTAAATTAAAAAATATATTTATATGAGAGATTTATTTCAAATTTCGAGATGATATTTTTAACTATAGTTGCTAATTTTAAGGTAGCGCAAATAATAATATTATCTTTCTAATAATAAAAATATTTTCAGTTGAATGTTACAAAGAGAAAGGAAAGTTTGGTGAAAATTATGTCAGATTTAAAACGTTACATTTAAAATCTCTTATTTAAAATCATTTTCTTATAGCGTTGTTAAAAAATACCATAAAGCAAAGACTCTGTTGACTTAGTTCCTTTTATATTTGGTAATTTTCAAATGTTTAACTAATCTTATTTAATCAAGCAGGGAAACAGCAACTAACATCAGTTGATTCGGTTTTGAAATCCCTCAGTAAAAGGGAAACCCGTTTACAGTAAGATCGCCATTGATTTTTTTAATTATACAGAGCAGCCTCGATTATCCGAGCTAATTGGGACTGTTAGTAAATCGGAATCGGAAATCTCGGTTAATAGAAACTGTGTGTAAAAACTCGCCGTGCTTGCGAATTTAACATCTCTTTTAAAAAAATATATAGAACGTTTTTTAAATAATAAAAGTAAATATATGTAAAGTTCTGTTTCACAGCTTAACAAATTTAAAAAGAAAATCAACTACCAGTAGTAAATTTTAAAATACAAATTGAAAAATTTACGAAAGTTCACACAGCCACTGGAAACAAAGCATTGTTCGCTATTGACTTCTCAGGGTCCAATGTTTCTTTGGAGTTGAGGGCTTTTGGGGGCAGAAGGGCCTGTATAGCACGGACAGTGAGCTAAAGAGTGTGGTTATTTATAAGGCTCATTCAAAAGGAAAAAAAAAATCAGACTTTGTTATCGGCTCGGTTAACAGAAACCTCGATTAATCGAAGCTCGGTTAATCCAGGTTCTACTATAATTCAATCTTCCGTAATCTTTTTAAAGCAGATCAAATTAATGGACTTTAGCACAAAGTCACATAGCTGATAACTGCCATGCTTGTTGGCCACCTTTTTTTCAAAAAGTTTGCTTCACCTTATTCAATTAATGAGATATCTCCGATAAAATAAGTCACATTTTCCCGTTCTAAAATACTGGTATCCAAAAATCGTAGCATGTAACTGACACTACAAGTACTCATGGAACTAGACTATTTTAAGTCTGATTTTTATTATAGACTATATAAAATTATTAAAAATATATATTATGATAGGAACTAGCGGGCTTCGTCCGCTACTTACGTTACGGATATAAAAATCATGTTTTTTTTTAGGGAAAAAGAAATAAAAACCTATTTGACGATAGGTTTATAAAGACACATTTTGTATTTGTTATATTTCCGGGGATGAGGAGGGGGGGGGCTATTTTGATTAAATATCGCAATTAGTCTACATGGCAGATATAATTATGATAGACACTAGCGGGCTTCGCCCCTCTATGGCACCTTATGGGTCCAGCTTCCATAACTCAGAAACTACCTTTCGGACATCAATGCAACAGATTCCAAACGTTATAATTAACTTAATAATCACCCTATATAGCATTAAAGTAAATTTATGAGTACTGCATACTATTTTTTTATCGTAATTTCTGAAGAGAAAAAATTATTTCGGTTTCATTCTTAGGTACTGGTCTGAAAAATTTTGAAAAAGGGGGGAAGGAGGGGACATGAGACTGCTGTTTGTCAAACAACACAACGGGATCTAGTTTATTCAACTTGGTTTTTGATGACTTCAATTGGTAGGTGGTTTGTTTAAAAGAGTGCGTTCCCTGCCTCATGAAAATTCGAACTATTGGTGCTACATCTATGTAAGGATTTAATAATTATAAATTAACATTTTGGATTTATTAATTTAAGGATAAAGTGTTTTTAAAGGAATATCAAATGAAACCCTCTGTGCGATCTGCGATTATACTTACCCAGTTGTTTTTATATACAAACTGCTATAAGGAAAATTGTAATAAAATAGTAAAAATTAAATCTGCATTAAATTCCATAAGTATCTTTTTTTTAATCATTTTATCACTAACCTCAAAAAAGTAATGATATCAATGCAAAAACCCTTGACGGGTTAAAAGTTTCTGACGCAGCACTTTATCTTATGCTCTAAGAATTTTAAATATGGAACTTAAAAATACTGATATCAAATTTTGAGTGACGTTATGCTATTTCTTAAAAAATATATTTGTATTTATTTCACCATTTTATTTTTGTTTTATTTATAATAGCATGTGCAAAAGTTATGTTCAACATGAAAAGCTGCATAAATTTTTATTCGCTGTTGCTTTATCATTTACATTTCTCATAAATTCAAAATATGTGTTTTAAAAGATATGATATAAAATTTAAGTGACGCCTTGATGTGACTTTAAAAGGTTTGTTTTTTAAAATTCAATTTAAATTATTTTTGACTTGGTTAAAATATTTTTTTTACATCTACACAATACTTTTAATTTTCCAATTCACTGTTAAATATATCACTTTCATTGAATCTATACTATGCATTGAAATGTATTTATTTCAATAAATTGATTTATCTTTTGTGTCACGCTATTCAAAATTGTGAGTAAGATTTATGTAAATGGTTTCTTTGCGTCATTGTGTCCAAACTACATGAAATGTATGAAAAAGGATAGTTTGACGCAAATAAACCATTTACATAAATCTTACTCACAATTTTGAATAGCGTGACACAAAAGATAAATCAATTTATTGAAATAAATACATTTCAATGCATAGTATAGATTCAATGAAAGTGATATATTTAACAGTGAATTGGAAAATTAAAAGTATTGTGTAGATGTAAAAAAAATATTTTAACCAAGTCAAAAATAATTTAAATTGAATTTTAAAAAACAAACCTTTTAAAGTCACATCAAGGCGTCACTTAAATTTTATATCATATCTTTTAAAACACATATTTTGAATTTATGAGAGATGTAAATGATAAAGCAACAGCGAATAAAATTTTATGCAGCTTTTCATGTTGAACATAACTTTTGCACATGCGATTATAAATAAAACAAAAATAAAATGGTGAAATAAATACAAATATATTTTTTAAGAAATAGCATAACGTCACTCAAAATTTGATATCAGTATTTTTAAGTTCCATATTTAAAATTCTTAGAGCATAAGATAAAGTGCTGCGTCAGAAACTTTTAACCCGTCAAGGGTTTTTGCATTGATATATATATATATATTAATTTTTTACTCCTCTTGAATTTTGAAAATCTGACCGAAAATTCATGTTATGCGACCCCAAAAAATCCCCAAACATATTTTCTTATTGTAACACGGACTAATGAGGAATTTTTTATGAGCCATAGTTTATGAAACGTTTTCTCGAAAAGAGATTTTCAAATATGCGTAGGCTATAGCAAGTCAACCGTTAAAGCAATGGACTTGAAAATTTTTCTCAGCAAAGTAAATACTTTTGACCATGGAGTAAACCTATAATATGTTAGATATGTATATATTAAATATTTTTCACAGCCTATCAAATGTGAAAAAATCTTCAAGTGTCCACCATTTTGTAATTTTTAAACTTCTTAAATTGTTTTTTAGGTTTATTACATAAGAAATTATTTTAACTAATATAAAGAAATGCATTTTTGATTTCAGACCATGTTTTTAATAAGCTGAAACTTACGCAGATAGGACACGTTTTTCAAACCCAAGATTCTTCAGATCACCCTATCGGACTCCATCTTGAATTGTTTTTGGCAAAAAAAATATGTGATTCAATTCTTAAAAGATTTATAACTGTTTGTGAAAAAACTGAATGTCCACAAATATTGTCTATTGTTTAAAAAAAAAAAAAAGGAAAAAATAAATCCTTCTAAAGTTTACCTATTTTTCAAGTAATTAGTATAAATGAATGTGGACTTAAACTAAAAAAAAAAAAAAAAAATGTAATACATCGAATGCATTTTTGTTTTTATTTTCAATTTTCTTTAGCTAAAAAGTAGTACAAATGTTTTTAGTCAAACGACAATCAAACTTATAACATCCCAGTGTTGCTATATCAAAGAAAATGTTATAAACTATGCATCAACCGAATAATACATATTATTAATTATTTACTTTAGTTTCAAAAGTTTATAAACGTTACGCTACAAGTTGTAATTCTGCATTTCAGAACTTAAAATTAATTATAATATGTTACAATATCCATTATTCCAAGTTACGTCAGAAAAAAGATGACTTTCAAAACACCCTCGTGATGTAAAATGTAACTTCGACAATTTTCGTAAATACCTAAGATAAAATTACATATATTATTGAACTTAAACATTATAGGCTGGATTTAAATTTATCAACATTCTATTTGTTCGCTTATATTAATCAATTGCTTGAATTATTCTGCGTTGTTTCAGCATAAATTGCCATAACCATTCAAGCGAGGAAACAATAATTGTTTCTAATGATGATTAACTATGTTTTACTGTTGCATTGTAATTCGTTTTAGTTTCCTGTTTAAACAGTCACATTGGCAGTTAATCTAAAACGAAGACCGGTTGTAAATATATATGTAAATCTGCCAAAATATTTGTTATCATCACCTTCGAATATTTGTTAAAGATGAATAATTACTATTAACTAGCAGTATACTCTATTTCGTAGATTTATTATCTGAGTTTGCTGCCCTGAAAAGTCTTTGATGCAAATAAATTTTGATAGAAATATTTGCATATATATATATACGTTTTTATTCTGCTTGTAAACGTTTAAAAGTGTATTGTATTTACTAAAGTTCAAATAATGCTTTCAGGTGAGCAAACAAATTCGAGTCTTAGGGATTTTTTTTCCCCCTGATAATGATGTTTTATTAATTCATATTTACTCATATATTTTGCGAATTCTGATTAATTAGAAGTGATAGTTTTGCAATAAATTGAAAATATATTATTTGTTTTTCATCTTAAAATTATTAAATCAAGATTAAAAAACTTTTTAAAAGGAAAATAAAGTATGTGCTCGAGCATGTGTTGTTGTTATCATTTTTCCTGTCTTCTATTTTATTTTACATTGAAGAACAGGTTCTATTATGAAGCCTTGAAGGAACTTTATGGTAAGTTTATTCAATAAGCCTATCCCTTTCCCTAAGTCGGTTTAAAAGGTCACATATAAAACAAAAATATATTTTTATATTGGTACTTAGCAGATCCGCCCAGTGTTTCTTGGGTCAGACCCCACCCGAGTCTGACAAGAAAAATTAAGCCCGGTCCCACAGTCTAATGAGAGAAAATTGGTAAAGACAAGCCTGCGAGCCACTCCGGGTTCAAACTTCGGGCCAGGATAGAGCCCGTGGAGACATCGTAACTAGCGCAGCAACAAAAATAAAACTACGTTTTAATTGAAAAAAAAAAAAACAGGAAAATATAACAAATCACTTACTAGAAGATAGAAACGTAGCGTGACAAACGAATTACACTGTTCTAAAAGTAGACCTCACTTCTCAAGAAACCCCGCAGTTGCAACAATAAGCTGTACAAGGCGACAAAAGGTTAATGTAACAAGTCAGCCTGGTAAAATTAACTCGCTGTACCTTCATTTCCACGGTCAGAAACTTCTAATTTTCTTAATATCTCATAAAATTCATATTAGTTCACGTATTAATATATATATAGTTTTTTTTAAAATGATTTTTGAAGAATTCCTCGGTACAAGAAAATAAAATATAACATTGGATGGCTAAGGTATCAAACAGAAAGCAATTAATAAAAAAAAAAGTCCTCATTTTTCCGGAAGAAGAAGCTTTTTTAAATTTTCAAACATTTTAAGATTAGAATTTTGAATAAACTTTATTACGAGCAAGATAGAATTTAGTACGTTGGACTGAAAGATTGAATTTGGATTGCTTTTAGGAGTGACTCAAAATCACCTGCAAACTTAGAAAAATTCGCAGAAAAGTGCGAATTTTTCCATTTATTGCAATATAACAAAAAATCTAATCGAAAAATTCTGAGTCGGTATCCTGTCAGTACCTGTTTTTGCCTATCTGACTTCTTAAATGCTTTAAATTTCTAGGAACTATGAAAACGTGAAACTATATATTGAAACATCTTTTTTTTATTAATATATATATAAATCAAGGAAATTGGGTCATTTTTTGTATTTACGAATATCAATGATTTAAAACCTCTCCCAGAAAAATATTTATGATTTCTTGAAACTATGAAAGCTTAAAACTATAGTATGTAATACCCTTTTTTTTTTGTTAATATAGATAAATCAAGGAAATTGTGCTTAAACTTAAAACTACAGCTTGAAACATCTTTTTTATTAATATTGATAAATTAAGGAAATTGTGTCATTTTTTCCTGTTTTTGAATACCAATGATTTTAAACCTCATTTCAAATGAAAATCAAATTTCAAAGTGATTGCTTAAAAGGCGCGAAGGCCAACATAGTGAAAAAGATTCCAAGCCGGGACATCAGTATAGCGCACTGACGTTCTACCGACTAAACCACTTGGAACGATACCTAGCTCGGAAAATTTCTCACTATTATATGTTGGCAAGGCTACAAACGTGTGCTACGTTTGTAGCCTTGCCAACATATAATAGTGAGAAATTTTCCGAGCTAGGTATCGTTCCAAGTGGTTTAGTCGGTAGAACGTCAATTTCCATGTATTAATATTTAAAACCTCTCCCAGAAAAAGATTCTGATTTCTTGAAAATATGAAAACTTGGCACTATAGTATGAGCAGAGTTACCAAGTATCCGGCTTTTGGCACACCAATATTATGATACAGAAAATTTGATTCTTTTAAATCGCCCAAATGTTCCGATTAAATGAAACAATATTTTTTGTATTAAAATACTGGTATCCAAAAAGTCGGAGACTTGGCAGCTCCGCATGAGACATCTCTTTTTAATTAATATTGATAAATCAAGTAAATTGTGTAATTTTTTGTATTTATGAAAACCAATGATTTAAAAGCTCTCCCAGAAAAAGATTCTGATTTCTTGAAACTATAGCATGAAACATTTTTTTTATATTAATATAGATAAATCAAGGAAATTGTGTAATTTTTTTGTAATTACGAATAGTATCAGTGATTTAAAAACTCTTCTACAAAAAGATTCAGATTTCTTGAAAATCTGAAAATTTGTAACTATAGCATGAAACATTTAAAAAAAGTTATTCATATAGACAAATCAAAGAAATTGTGTCATTTCTACTATTTACGAATATCAATGATTTAAAACCTCTCCCAAAAGGCTATTCTGAATATGCCACTGGGTATATTGAAGTAAATGATGAATACATGTTTAAGTTAGCCCATTCTGGCTAAAATTTGACATTTTAAACAACGAAAAATGTCTTAAATTGCACACCATCGTCTCCTATTTTGTTGAGTGGTAAATTAGTCTTTAAGATTTCATTTGGTTTCACGGATCACAGAAATACCAATTTCATCTGAAGAACTTCTTGCTTATTCTTCTGAAAAAAAAAATCGAAAGTTTTGAGATGAAATTGATCCTCCAATTCGTGAGGTTGAGTTCTTTTCTGAATAGTTTTTAGTAATAATAAAAAAAAAAAAAAAAACTGAGGTACCAAAGTTTTCCTTGTCCCGTTAAATATTATGCTAATATGAGTAGAAAAATTGCAGTAGCAATTGAATATAAATTCTTATAAACTATATATAAAAATCACTTCAAAACATCAAAGTACTCAATAATTGTTATAAGTGATAAAAATAAATTTTAAAGGCAATAAAAACACTTTCATATATTTACATTCCGACAGGTTTCATTGCATCAGACGGCAACATTCCCAAGAAAATAAAATGATAAAAATATTTTTGCAAAAAAATTCAAATTGAAAAACTAGTAAACGAAAACAAAAACATGCGAACACAAGTATAATGAAATTAACTAGTTGGATGTGCCAATCCCAAAATCTTTCTTCTATCTCATATATCTTAATATTTCAAAATGTTGTTACAAATGTCAATATTTAATTTTTATTAGTTTAGTGCTATATCAACTTTGACTTTCATCCTAAATTTCTGCTTCAGTAAATTAATCGGAGAAAAAACGAATTAATCTCGATCCTGCTATTTAAGAAATTCAATAGTTTTCTGTTATTCTGTTGTATATCAGCTGTTCACGAATAGCCGGCTTATCAGGGTGCGAAGTTCCCGTCGCTTCACGAACTACGAAAAATCTAGAAAATTACACGAAATTCGCTATTATAGTGCCCCCTTTTGGCGGAATATTTCCAAATTCAAGAGAACTTTCTTGCCATGGCCACATAAGCAAAACATACACAGAAAATTTGGTTCAATTTTATGCATAACTTCATACACTTTTTGATTGTAAAATATTGAAAATGGCACAAAAATCGCTGTTACAGTCCCCCCTCCCCTTCCGGCGGATTTTTTCGAAGTTAAGGGACAACATGCTTGCCATTGCCAAAATCTGTAAAAAAAAATTTGTCCAATTCTATGCATAACTTTATACACTTTTCAATGGTACAATATTGAAAATGGCACAAAAATCGCTATTACAGCACCCCCTTCCGGTGGAATTTTCCCAAATTAAGGGAGGACCTGCTTGCCATAGTCAAAAACCATAGTTCAATTCTATGCATAACTTCATACACTTTTTGATGGTACAGGCGTGAAAAAAAAGTAAACATCCCTCATAGCATGCATGGTCACAGTGACGTCATTGTGACGTCACTGTAAGTCACTGTGGTCACGTCACATCTGTGACCAAAATGCCACCACTCAGTGATGTCACATTGTGACTGAGATGTGAACTTCTTAGAAAACTTTAAAAAATTACAAAAATTATTAAAAACATGTTATTTACTGTAAAATATATTTTTCTGCCGGATTAACAAATTTTTTAAACCGTGGTCCAAGTTGCATCTGTGCCTCTAACAAAAACTTTTTATTTTCATATAACATAAAATGTAATTAATTCATCAGCAACACAAAACGATTTCTAATTATGAGAATTTCATATTATTAAAAAAATGTTTTAGGTAAGCAGACCTCGACTTATCTTTTATAAAGATTTTTGTAAATGATCATCTGTTATACTAGAAGTTTCTCAAAGAGTAGTCGAAACATTTCTGTCGTTTCAAACTAAAAACTTTCTATTACAGTTAAGGCTGCAGCTTTTAATGAGCACGCAGAAAGCGTCTTCAAAGTTCAGTCATATATGCATTTCTTGCTTTATAATTTGCATTCAAGTCATTTTTTTTCCTCTTAGTGTTTCACTATTTTAAGTATTTTTTTTTTAATTCTACTTCTTTCAAACGTTTAAAATAGAATTGACATTTCCCGAATATAAAATTAATGTACAAAATTTAGGCAAAGCCCACGACATAATTAATTATTCATGTTTTATTTTTTGTTTTCAAAATATATCTTTAAAAATTATTTTACAAGTTTTATTCTACAGAAAATTAATATTAAGAGAATGACAGATTGACAAAGAAAAACTCATCTCTTCTCGATAATCTTGTTGTATTTTTTAAGAAGATATTTTGTATATATTACCTGTGATACAAATTTTACTTTTAAAAACAAGGAGGGAGTCATCATTATTACCATTAAATTAATTTGTATACATTTTGAAAATTTAAGCAATGTTTTATCTAGTAAACTCTAATTATGGATAATATTATTATTATAATTTACGTAAATGAAACTTTACAATTCAATAAAACTGATAAAAATAAAAGATGAAATACAATAAAACATTTTCAAACAGGAAATTGAATTAGAGACAATTTGACAAAATTATTACGCATTTAATTTCCTTCCGAAACTGTGGTATAGAAAAACAAATAAAACCAAAAAACATCTGCTTCGAACTTCGAAACTTAAAAATCGTCTGCATCTGCACTATTTCAGTTGTTACCACTCGACCGCAGAATAACGGATAAAAGTAACAGTGAAACTTTTTAGAATAAACGCGGGACACTGGACAGTTCTGTGGACACTGAAGTTCTGTGGACACTGGACAGCATAGATGTGTTGACACGGATTTAAAAACTGAAACAAGAACGTTCTCAGGATCCAAGTTAGTTCAGCTAACAAAATATAAACCCGAGAAAATTACGGTAGCTTTGACTTGTTGAAGATGATTCAAGTCATTGCTATCGTACTTATAATCGGATTTAATTGGTTCCCCAAAATCAAAGTATCACGTACAACGTCAATGAAATTAGGTATGTAAAAATATTATTTTCCCTGTTTGCTTTTTTTTTTTATATTACAACAATTTTAGTTAGTTTCTCATTAACATGCTGTAGAACATAAATATTTCATTACATTTATTTTTTATTTTGCTGAAATATCTAAAATATTATTTTCCTTGTTTGCTTTTTTTTTTTTTTTTTTTTTTTTTTTAATTACAATGATTTCAGTTATCTTCTAATAAACATGTTATAGAACACAAATATTTCATTACATTTATTTTTTATTTTGTTAAAATATCTAACTTCCTTTTCAACAGCTTTGATCAGATTATTAAAATTAGTGATTTAAATTGCATTTTAATCTGGTTTATTTTCTTATTTAAATATTGGGTTAAAACCACACGGTGGCATAAATATAAAAGTATATGGACAAGTATTATCATCAATCATTAACATAATTAATAGACATTTAAAGATAATTAAATTATTTAAAATTTTTGGATGTTATTAACGTTTACCATAGCAAGACCCCTATTTGTAATGAAGTTTGTAGCATGTTATTTCATTTACAGGGACAGTCAATTGTATTCCATTACATTACGGCTTGTGGGAAAAAAATCGTTTCAAATGATTTTTAATGATTTTACACGCTTTCAAACAGAATAAAATTGATATGCATTTATGAAGCGCACTAAAATGTGCATTCCATAGAATATGCGATGCAAAGAATAGTTATTGTTCATTTAAAGGGCTAAAAAAGGAATTCCAATACATAATGATATAGGGGTGGAGGGAATTGTTTGCGGCGTACTTTATTTATGTTAATCTATTTGATATGTAATGAAATTGATATACGTCGTTGAGGTTTACATACTATGAATTATTTCATGTATAATACGAAGTGTATATAGCATTTACAGGGACACACAAAATATTTCAGATACTATATTGTATCCGAAGTACTGTTCATTAGCGATGATTGCTGGAAATACATTTTTAATTATGATATACACTTTTATGATTCACTACATTTATGCATAGTATATGGTGTATATATATGCTATAATTCATATACAGGAATATACAAAAGTATTCGAAAGTGTTACTGGGTATTGCTTAAAGGAGGTTTTTAAATAAGTTATGCATTTTAACGCTGCACTGTATTTAATTTACTAAGAAATGTTTGTAGTATATAGATAAAATGATATACAGGGTCACGCAAAGAATTGGATACGTTGCCATCTATGAATTATAATTTCTGGAAATGTAATTTCAGCAGTTTTAAGAGTGTTTTAGCTTGAATAAAATTTTAACTAAATAGTGGCGTGTAATAAAGGTTCTAGGTAAACTACAGTGTTGTACAAAATTATTTAAGTATGTTTCCATATATTAGTATAAATTGCTGAAAGAGAATTTCAACCTGTTATGCGTTTCCTTGATAAACTAAATTTTTCCATTATATAGTATATATATATCAATCTACAGATCAAATACAGGACTGTTTAAAAGAATTAGAAAACATATTTGGCTGTGGATGGTAGGGTGTCAACGATTTTAATCGGTTGATTTAAATCAGCGATTAAATCATGATTTTAATCAACCGATTTTTTAAAAAAAATCATTGATTAAAATCAAAAATTTTCTAAATGTTTAAAATGTCAAAAAAAAAAAGTATTAAAATCTAACATGAACATAATTTGAAAGTTTCTACAGGTATTTTGACTTATTAATAAACAAAAAAAGAGCTTTAAATAATTGTTTCTAAGCTTAATTCATTAGTATTGTAAAAAAATTAAAAACAGTTGAGTTTGTAAAAAGCATTGTTTTTTAATTTTTATCCAAATTAAAACAGTTTCATTTAAAAATGATATTTAAATCTAACATAATTTGCAATGTCATAATTTCCTTTAGGTAATCAATTTATGCATTATGTTATATAAAATACACATAGCAAGTATAATTACATTTCTACAAGTAAAAGAATAAATAGTAATTAATAGCAATCTCAAGTTAAAGAAGAATGAAAGAATGACATCTGCTCAGCAGCTAAATTGTAAATGAATGCATAAGAGAAAAAGAAATAATTGGTATAAAAATGCTAAGCACAGCAAGAGCTTCTTTGGCATAGGTTGAATGAATGTTTATTATTATTATTATTATTATTATTATTTTATTTTTTTTTTTTTTTTTGTAACTCATATATATTAAAAAATTGAACCATTGAAAGCTAATAGAGGTAATAATGCTGTTACTTAAATATTTTGAGATTTCAGATATTAGTGGCTAACTTATATTTATTCTATATGAATGGGTTTAACTCATTTTCATTTTTTTCTTTTCTTTTTTTTTTTTTTTTTGGTTAGCGTACACGTACATGTGTGTAAGTATAGATTTTGGTGGTTTACAGAAATTTTCCTAAATACAAATGCAAAATTAACTGCAAATAATATTTGTTAGTTTTGTTATTTGTGCTACTAACTAATGAATTTTATTTATTTGCAGTTTTTATTAATTCTGTAATTACTTATACTGCTTCTTCTAGGCCATTTTGTTTAATGGTGCACACCATGCCCCTTTTGAAATTGGCAAAATGCACCCTGCCTTAAAAAAAGAAAAAAAAAAGTTGAAATTTACCTGTAGTTGTAGCCAGAGATTTCTTGTAAAAAACTTCCCCATTCAACAGTATTCTAAATTCATGTGGAAAAAATCTTGCAAAAATATAGAACTTTATTTCTTTAGAAAAAACAGGATATTATTAAAATATGTTATTTAATTGTATTTTTCAATTTGTTATTCATAAAATTATTAAAAATTAAGGACACTTTACTTATAATGCTAAAAAATATTCTTTTTTTTTTTCTTACATCATTACTAAACACATTACTAATATATTTCCTCATGAAATAGTGCCCGTTTTTTGAACTAGCATCCTGTCCCTTTTTCTTTCTAAAATGAATTATTATCATTTTAATAATTAAGGCTTAAAAATGTATAATATGTTCCTAATTAGAGAGTTGATTGTTTAATAATTAATTTGAAGTAATGTTAGCTATTTAGTATAAAATGCAGTTAATAATTTTCATAAATGTTAAGTATCTCTAGTATTTATAAAGTTTTACATAATTATTACAATATTAATGTATATAACATTATTGTATAATACTACCTAATGAAACTACTAATTTGCAGTTTTTATTTCTGTAATTACAAACTAACAATTATAATTTTATTAATTAAAGTGTAAAAACATAGATTATGTTAGCAATTAGTGGTGTAATTGTTTTGGAAACCTAAAACTCATGATAGCTATTCAGTACTTGAACGCTGGGAAAAAAATCATACAAATCTGATTTAAATAAAAAAAATCTGATTTAAATAAAAAAAACCGATTTTATTATTATTTTTTTTTAATTATGATTTTTTTTTACACCTTAGTGGATGGTAACTGCGTAAATCAGTTTTTAAATGTTTTACGCGTTTTCATGTTTACTTAGTTATCTTATTTACGTTATTTCCCCCGATGTCTTGATAAAACATTTAGGAAGAGTTGGAAAGTGTTTTATAATCTATGCCTAACGCATGATATATCTTACTTGTTGTTTCTATTTCCCAGATCAGTCTTTTCATATAAAACATACCAAATCTAATTAGCTCATATTCACAAAATACAATATATACGGGAATAAAAAATTTAAATAAATAGGGCTTATCATGTAGTTCTATAAGTAACAGTTGTATTAATGTCCGTTAGACTCCATGTTCGTATTTAAAAAAGCAATGACAAATCATAACACATTAAAAAGCTTACGCATTCTTAATATTAAGCTTGAATTCAAGATCAAGCTAACTTAATAAAAAAAGATGTCAGGTAATAAGCATTGTTTTTTAAATGGAAAATTAAAAATATTTTAGAAGAATAGGACTCCAAAATAGCGATATCTTGCTAAAAAGTACGGTAAAAAGATAAAATTTTATATTTCAAACAAAACTTTACTTTAAAATTATCGTAGTTTTTATGACAAGAATCATCACAGTATTAATACTTGGACATTTTTCCAGAGAGAAACATTCGCCTTGCATACAATATTTCAAATGAAAATCAAATTTCAAATAAATTGCTTAAAAGGCGCAAAGGCCAACATAGTGAAAAATATCCACGCCGGGTCTCGATCCCGGCTCATCAGTATAGCGCACTGACATTCTACCGACTAAACCACATGGAACGATACCCAGCCTGGAAATTTTCTCCTTATTACATGTTGGCAAGGTTACAAACGCCGCACAAGATGGAATATTTATCGTGAGCCACCGTCATGGGGCAAACACGAAACTTAATTAAAGCAGCATCGATTAAATCTATATTAATACTTGGAAATTTTTCCAGAGAGAAACATTCGCCTTGCATACAGTATTTCAAATGAAAATCAAATTTCAAATTAAAATTGCCTTTTAAGCTATTAATTTGAAATTTGATTTTCATTTGAAATATTGTATGCAAGGCGAATGGTTCTCTCTGAAAAAATTTCCAAGTATTAATATAGTTTCAATCGATGCTAGATTTAATTAAGTTTCGTGCTTGCGCCATGTCGGTGGCTGACGATAAATATTGCATCTTGTGCTGCGTTTGTAGCCTTGCCAACATGTAATAGTGAGAAATTTTCCAGGCTGGGTATCGTTCCATATGGTTTAGTCGGTAGAACGTAAGTGCGCTATACTGATGGCCCGGGTTCGAGTTCCAGCATGGAATCTTTTTCACTAGTTCGCCTTTGCGCCTTTTAAGCAATTAATTTGAAATTTGATTTTCATTTGAAATCATCACAGAGTTTATGACAAGTTCGTCACAAATGACACATATTTCACAAATTGGTCACAGTGTGACTTCAAAACATTGTCACTTTCGTCACAGGTTCGTCACAAAGTTAATGCCAAAATAGTCACAAATGACACACTTTTCACAAATTAGTCACACCGTGACTTCACAGAGTGGTCACAATGTGACGTCACAAACGACCTCTAAAACGGCCATAACGACCTCACATTCTAGTCACTGTGACGTCACATCCACGTCACGTGACGTCACATCGACGGTCACAAAATCACAGTGTGACTTCACAACGACGTCGCCGTGACGTCACCATGCCTTACGGGATCCCTTACTAACTCCTCAACAAATTATCATAGAAGAAAGTTAGTAATACCGAACGATTGGAAATAAAGTCTACTTTTAAATGGTGTATATAAATTTGCTTTAGGAGGCCATCTAAATATTAAAACGAACCCAAACTTATTTTTTTTCAATGGCAATACCCAATTTTAACAAGACATTTCAAATCTTCGGTTCAAACTATGCCTAGACACCAAAAATTTCAAGTCATTTGAATGATAAGTTTTTGAATTATAAACATTCAAAATTGAGTGCTTCTAATGTTAAATTACATTTTCATATTTTTATTAATATCTCCTGAAATTGTTCTCCTAATGTGCTAATTTTTGTGTAAATACTAAAATATCAAAACGTTGATATTTTAGATACGTTCATAGATACGTTGAATTTGCAATTTTTATAATTTTATGATATGAGTTATGAATTATGAAATTAATATTCGAAAAAAATATTAATCGCAACCTACAATTTTTTTAATGGATTTATATTTATTAAGTCCTGCTTTATGAAAATCCAAAATTTCGCATTTTTCTTCCAAGTTGTTTTCAAATTATGCTTAAAAAACGGCAAAATGATGGTTTAAAGGGCCGCCTATGATAGAAGTGACTAGATATTTTGAAATTTCTTATGCTATCCTGTAATCTACACTGCTAAAAATATCGTGAAAAATTACTTCTGATTTTAAAGGCTATCTATTTTCTGACAAATGAGAACGCTCTATAGGTGTTTATGAAGCATTCTCATTTGTCAGAAAATAGATCGCCTTTAAAAACAGAGGTATGTCTTCACCATATTTTCAACAGTGTAGCATTCTTCACTGACTGCTTGAGTGGCACTTAAGATGCCTTGATCAAGAAGGGGGCTCTCTCGGTCAAGAATCGAGTACCGAACTTCAATTTGGATACAGTCCCTGAAATACGCTAGTTTTAAAATAATTAATTTCTGGGAAACTTATCGTACGATTTGCATAAAATTTGTTTTTAGGCTAATTGAAGGGTGTAGAGTTATTTATACTGTCAGAATTGTGTACTGCTATTGAAAAAAAAAACAAAGTTATGGTTCGTTTTAATATGTAGATGGCCCCCTACGCAAATTTTATGTACATAATTTAAAAGCAGGCTTTATTACCAATCGTGTCGTACCAGTAACTTTTTAACCAGTAACTTCTACGATAATTTTTTTGCAGAGTTAGTAAGGGGTGTTTACTTTTTTTTTCGATGAATGTACAATGGCGAACAACGGACATAGGGACAGACAGACATTTTGTATAAACATGTTTTTTGTGATCTCTGGTCCATAAAACGTGTAAATCCGTCGGAAAACCGGAAGTTGAAAAAAATTTCGATTACAATACTTTCTTCTATTGAAGATTGAAGAAAGTAAAAATTTGATGTTTGATTAAATGAACATACATTATCTTTTTTTTCTAAATGGAAATTTTATTTTTAATTTGATGGAGGTCTGTAATTTTAAAGTAGAATACTTAAAAAAAAAAAAAAGTTCCGAAAAATTAAAAATATATAGAAAAACTTCGATTGATTGTAGAAGTTTAGAAACGGAATTTTTTACAAATTGTCAATTGAAAATGTTAAAAATCTGCTTCATTTACAGATTTAACTTTCGCACCAGAAAGAGAGAAATATATGTTTTTAAAAATAAAATCTATAAAGTAATTATTTATATTTGTTATGCTGGTGTACACATGGAATTGGGAAGAAGACAACTTATTCTCCTTCTATCCCTCTCTCTCTCGCTTTCTTTTTTTTTAAGTGATCGTTTTAAATGTACCGGGCATTGTGCTACTTAGTACTCAGGATACATACGAATCTTGGTTTTGAGTACCATTTTTCCGGAAAATATTACTGGCCTCATTTAATGGCATAACTTATGCGACTAAAAAAGGTGTTTTTTAAATTCAGTAATCGTACAAAGCCTATGAAACTAACCAATGAAACAAAGTGGATTTATAATACAGTAGAGCCTCTTTCATCCGAAACACCTTTAACCGAATCTCTCGGTTAACCGAAATCCATTTTTGAAGCTTTATTTTTTACTATCACATTCCTTGTGTGCAAAATCAATTTCGAAAGCTTTTTTTTTTTAACTATCATATTCCTTGTGTGCAAGCGGTCCTTTCCGAACTACGAATACATATAAATATTTTCGATCCCCTTTCTTAGAGTTCCTTTGAATTTAACTTGAGCTCCATAAGCTGCCGAGTGGAACGAAGGAGACGAACAAATTAGCAATTCTGAAGCTTTTGAACGTTTTTGCAAAAGATTCGGTATGGCTGGAGCAGCAAAAAACTGTGATACTGGTGAACTAATAATATTAAAACACTCCGGAATAGAGCTTCAAAGCAAAGGCAGTCGAAGCTGCGACAAACAAAACATTTTTTTAAATTCTTCTGATCTATGTAAAAGGTACTTAATTTCAAAATTAAAATTCAGGTATTTTATTCTTGTTTCTATTTTGCTATTGCTTTATTTTTATTAAGCACTTGTTACCATAATAAGATATTGCATATATTTCTCCTTAATATTAAAATTGAAGCATTCTCGATTATCCGAAAATTTCGATTTTCCGAAAGAGGGTCGATCCCAATTATTTCGGATAATTGAGGCTCTACTGTACTAAAGAAAACTATTTGTTAAAACCAAAAGCAATTGTTCTTTAAAAAAAATTCAAGATGTAGACCAGGATAAACATTATTCTTTTTAAACCTGCTCTTTCGATCCTAATATTTCTTCCTTGGTTTAACTTTTTTCTTCTTTGTTTACACTTTGTTAGATTTGTTGAACTGCCAAGAATTATGTTAGTTTAAATAAATGGCAGTAATAAGTTTCATCTATGCGGATAAATTTCCTTTGTAGTATTATTACGTTCTAAATTTGTACGGTGTTATTTTGTGTATCCTAGTCAGTTTTTTCGTAATGTGAATTTTTTTTCTTTTCTAGGTAAGTAAAGATATTCTATAGATTAATTGGATTATACTGAGTGAGTATAAGTTTGCAAGATTAGCGAAAGATAAGTATTTTTGTAATGTTTTTCTATTTACACTTACTTATTTTTACGATATATATAAAAATTTGTATAAAAAAATCTTTAGTCAACTGTTTCGATATTTTTAACGAAGAAAGCATTTTGTCTATGTAAAGAGCAAAATATATGAAGTGCGATTATATGGTACTAACCCATTTGTTAATTAAGACTTGTCCGTAACTTGTAGTAAATAGAAATTAGAAAAATTGATTTTTAAAAGGTATGTTCTTAACATAGTAAATTTAAATATTTTTCTGATAGTCTTTGGGTGCAAGATATTTCAAAAGCATTATTATGCACGTTGAAGGGTGATAATACACACCTGGACAAACTACAGAGGCTGTTCCCCCATTTTTTAGACGATGTATATTGTATTCACAAAACTAAATTACATTAAATTCTTGTGTTTTAAATGTTCTATTTGACGGCTCTTATTCTGAACTATCTCTCGACACCGCAATTTCTAGGATAATAATGCCTTTTGTAGTGTCAGAAGAGGTACTCTATCCCATTTCTCCTGAACAGCTTTCCAGAGTCCTGTAAGGGTTGTGGGACAACGTTTGGATATTGCAGATTTTAAAAGTCCGAAAGCACAAAAATCCATAGGTGATACACCGAGAGATTTAGTAGGGATATCAGTGAAGGGTATGGCCGTGATACCAGTTTTTTGTTCCATTTCTTTTAGGAAATTTACAGTGGATTTTGATGTGTGACTGCTAGCTTTGTCGTGATGGAGTTTCACAGATTGATGGCACTGTGGATAAAGTGATGGTATTTTATTCAGAATAATTGGCGATAAAATATCATAGCTGCCAACTTGTACGGATTTTTCTTACCACTAAAATTTAGTAGAAAATTTAGTCTTGTTTAAACGTTAAAAATTCTTGAAATTCGTGATTCAATTAGTTAAAATTTACTATAAAATTTTTGTGGTATGTAAAATCCGTACAAATTGGCAGCTATGAAATATGGTCCTGATAGTATTTGGAGTAAATCTTGATATTTTTTCCCACTCTCTTTATTTTTAACTTGCCATTATATCAAAAACCAGCAGCAATCATGAATCCCTTAAAAAAACTTTCTTTCGATTCTTTGAACCATGTACTTACATTTTTTTCTCCCCCTTTTATGATAATAAATGGCTTATTTTTTGCTGCAATTATTTTACACCCATGATTCATCTATTGTGACAATTGTTTTCCATTTTTGTTCATTATCATCGTTTTTGGATAACGGAATATGAATATTTCTCTTCGGAAAGAGCGTAAATATAGCCTTCGAACCACTGCTTCGTTAAAAACATCATTTTGAATAAACAAAAATCTCAAGCCGCAAACGATAATTTTCACTTTTAAAAACATAGTACAACTGCAATTATTTCTTTTGCATCAAACGATTTTTCATTACCGCTAACCAAAATCGTCTAAAAAATGTGCGAAGAGCCTCTGTATTTTTGTATAGAAAACTATAATCAAAATCCAATTATTTAATTGCAAATACAGGGTATCTGACCGTAAACTCCAGCTCGGATTTTCATTCATAACTGTAACAATTATAAAGATATTTTAGCGAGATTATTTACAGATTATTTTTGTTTTCTGTAAAATAGGATATTGCAGGTAATGTTAGAAGTGCACTCTAATTCGATCAGTGACACACCATGCACTGTGAGCTACATTCTGATTTGCGTCTATATTAGTGTTGCTTAGAAGGTAATACGGGACATTTCTAGCACTTCTCGTGTCGTCATTACATTTGAAAGAAAGCAAAATAAGTCAAATGAAAAAATTGTTACAATATCATTAGTAAATGTAAAGTTAGGTTACTTTTCGATGGTACATTGGTGACACACGGACATATGGACACACGGGACCTAGGGCAGACAGACATTTTGTATAAACATGTTTTTTGTGATCTCTGAAACCTTAAAACGTGTAAATCTGCCGGAAACCGGAAGTCGAAAAAAAATCGATTACAATACTTTCTTCTATTGAAGATAGAAGAAAGTAAAAATGGAAATTTGTGAACGTGAATTATTTTATATTATTGTTTTATTATTCTGCATAACATTTCTGTCCAAATTTTAGGAAGCTCCATGGATACTGAATCCTTGCAAATATTCTCATTGCGTAAGACGATCTCTATTGATTATCTGATGATGGATAGCAAACAATATCTTGATGGATAAATTATTCTACTATTTTTTAAATCTATTTGTAAAGGTTCTCTGTTATATAATCTGGCTAGACTATTACACTATCATTTTTAGGGTTCCGTACTTAAGGGAACCAGGTAAACGAAATTTGGGGAAAAAATCGATTTTTACTTTTTTATATCATTAAATAGTTTAAACTTTTATCTTTCCAACGATGTGTCACACATGTTTATATATTAAAAAAAGATGTGTTGGAATCATTCATTCTTTCTAAGAGTACTTCACAGCTTAATGGCTATTTAAATCTTTAATTGACTTTTTCTCAAAACTTGGATTTTTTATGTTTGTGTTCCTTTTTTTCAATATCTATTTAACTTAAGAACTCAATTTTTTTAAATACTTTTATTACGTTACATTGTATACTTTAACACAGGGATTTAATGATTTGTTGAGAATTATTTATTTTAGGCAGTGAAATCTTACCAAAAATACTAATTTAAAAATGCCTTTCAATAAATAATGAATAATTAATTTTCAGGTTCACTTAAAAAGAAAATTGTCTCTTAAAATACGTAAAGCGTGTTACTCAAACTACTCTAAAAATTCTAGACCTCTATCTTTCACCATTTCTGAGAAAAAGGTACATAAAGTTGGTGTATTTTAACATGGTGGAGATAGAGCTTACCCGGTTGCTTTTTCAAGAAGGCTCATGTTTTGAGCACCTTATCGCCAGAGTAACAGTTGGCGCGGAGATGAATTCAACACTACGCACCCTTTCTTGTTCGTGACGTCATACGCGTAGCGAACAGCAGCCCCCATTTTTTTGCTGAGAGCAAAGAGATGTTTTTTTTTTTTTTTTTCATTTGTTTTTCCGCAAATGTAAAACGCTATAAAGCAGAGAATAAAGTATGGCGAAATGTTATTTCACCGTGGTTTACAATTAAAACCTTGACAAAACAACAAAGAGCTTTTTCGGATTGAAATGCTTTTAATTTCACAATATATATAATTGAAACATAAGTTATTTTTTTCAGTTCAATATTATTCATTTATTTGATTAATTCGCTATGTTCGAAGAAATTGAGAACGTATTTTATTTTTTAGAAAAAATAAAATCACACGTAAAGATTTTCTTGTAATAAATATAACTCTATTCATGTTTTTATGACACAATTGAACTTAGTTTTATTAGCATTACTACAGAATTAATTTAGTTTATTATTATTATTATTAAGCGGCATAATTGTGTGACGTGTTTATTGCATTAATAAAACAATTTTACTGAAATAATTCATTTAAAATTAATTAATTTAATTGCGATTAGAAGTTAATAGGAAGTTGAAACTAAAATCAATTCGATTATAATTAGATTGAACGATAAATCATAAATTATTTAGCTGTATTCTGCAGTTAAATCAATCAGCTAAAATAATTCCAAGTTGATGCATGCAATTAAATCAATTACTATTATATTTTAATGCTGTTAAATTTTTATCATTATTTGAGTTTTTACGTTTGGTCTGCCCTTAATGCACAAAATTAAAAATCTTTAAAATTCTTCAGTTTATTTAAAAATTTTTGCCATATTTTTAAATATTATTTCATCCAAGTTGTTTTATTTGCTATTTTAAAATAGTAATTCATCATATTTGAATAAATCATCTAAATTCTTCTCTTGAATGAAATCCCCCCCCCCCCGTCTCCTCCTATTTTTTGACCATTTAAAATTCATTGTTGCCTTGCAGAAAAGATCAGTTAAAATTGTGTCTGAAATGTTAACTATCCCTTCGCTTATCGCTTATCAATAACAGTGCATAAAGTTTATTGTTTTGCTCTATCTGTTGATTTTCAAATGACAAATAAATAATTTACCATAAAAAAAGAAAAGGAAAGAAATAGAATGAAAGGTAAGAAAAAAATCAGGATTAACCTTTGTGCACACGCAATTCTTTACATAAAAAAAAAAAAAAAATTCTGTTTTATTTATTACTTTGAAGTAACTATAAGTAAAGGATCAAATATTCAAATTCTACCCCCCCCCCCACCCCCGAAAAAAAAGAAAAGCTTGTTTTTGTTTCATCACCACAAAAGTTTAATTTTTTGGTTTGTTTTTTTCTATTTGTTAACTGATAAATTTAACTATTTAAATCTACAGCCCTCACACAGTTTGAAAATTTCCCTAGTGATTTTATTTGTTACTTTGAAGTAACAAAAGATAGTCATTCAATATTCCTTCTCCCCCACCTCCTCTTAAGAATTTCATCTCGCATTAAAAAGGCAATTTCGAAACATCCTGGTTGGGGGTGTAATAGGTTTTTTTTTCCCCTCTGGTTTGACCTATTTTCACTCGACTTTGGGGACTGTTTCTGCAGAATGATTTGGTATTAAATTAATTATATAAGTTCATGGCAGAAAATATAGTAATTTTCTGCCACAGGTATTTTTTAAAAATCTGTGTTTATATACATCAAAATGCACTGAAACTGCATTAATTCATCATCCCCATAAATTCATCTTTATATGTAATCAAATATCTAGATTTATGAAGGTAACGAGTTTTTGTTTAACAGGTATGTAACGAATAATACTCAATTGAATGAAAATGTAGATTTTTGAGGGAATCAAATAATCAAAATTTTAGTCTATATCATCAAAAGTAATAAAGACCTTTGATAAAACACACTATGAGAGTTCGTAATACAATTTCTTTTGAAAAGATTTCTTTTCATTTAGAACACATAATTGAAAATATTGCTTTAATTTAGGTAGGACTTATTCTAAAATATGCTAGTTTGTCTTTCGCCATTTCGGTTCAAAACGAAACACAAGACGATGTTTGGCGTTAGAGCTGGCTGAACGTTCTCGCTTTCGCCAACTCGCCAAGGCTGGTGCTGAAAACGTGAGCTTTCCTGAAAAAGCTACCCAGTCCTCTTAAAAGGTAAAAACGGAACCATTACAAAATCACCCGTGTTTCTGTCTGTCTGTCCGTCTGTCACAGCCGTTTTTCTCGTAAACTATGGAACATGGATATTTCAAATTTGTCAGAAGTAATAAAGTTTATTGACCCACACATTTATTGATTATTAACTACAAATATATTTAGAAAAAATGTAGGGGGGGGGGGGGGAGTAATTAATTAACTTGAATTTTTTTTTATATATCTTGTGAAAGCTTTTGTAGCGCCGAATTAAAAATACATTTATTTTAATTTCAGGTATTATATTTTCAAAGATATCGTCGAAAAAGTAATGCAAAAATAAGTATCCCCATCTATTTCTGAATTCACTGAAACTAAAACTATGAAAAAATTAGGAGTAGTAGAAGTTCATTTAAACCTTGCAGGAAAACTATAGCGATTACCCTAAGGCAGATAGTTTTTGAGAAAAGCGCATTTTTCCGTTACACACAAATTTCATTTTTCGGGGGCCAGGGAGTTGAGGGGTGCTCGAGGTACCAACCGTCGCGGAAGTATGAAACGAATGTTGATAATGATTTTAGAAAATAAATTGTCATTTAATTAGCCGAGATATTAATCTTTAACCCCTTAATTCTCGCTCTCTATATCACGGGCTGAGGTGTCGTTTGTTTATTCTCGTGCCCGTCATATTTCCGGGCTGGAGATTTATTGCTGGAAAAAAAACTTCTGAAACCAGAAATATTTAACTGGCATTTCGGTTTGAAGTCTTTGAATATTCGCGTTTGGGTTTGGTTTTTGGCGCTGATTGTGATGCTGGACTTTGTATTGCATGTTTCGAAATATACCACACTCAAAAAAATTATTAATATTCAAAATTTAAAGTATATTATATTATTTCAAATATTATTTGTAAAAATTTGTTTGATGATGATAAATAAAAATCTAAGATGTGAAAAATGAAGGTCTTATTCGCATTAATTTGTATGGTGTAAAACAAACATTGAAACACAGAATTCTCGCATGATGGCTTTTCCACAAATGTGAATTTGTTCTATAACATCTTTTTTTTTTTTTCGTCTTAAAAAAAACTAATTTCATGTTTTATATCGAAATCTTATAATTATTCAATTTCTGCAATAAAAAAATAGGTACTTTTTTTTTTATAGTTTTTCGAAATATTAAGCGACCGTTAAGGGGTTAAGGACACGGACGGTTTGGGCATACATAATGACAGGGCCGGTGTGCTCTATGGGCCACGGAATTTTAAATAGATAAAAGTTTAATGATATATAATTATACGGAACACTCTGTGCGCGAGTAGTACTCGTTTCTCTAACAACGAATTATATGCGCATATGGCAGAAGAGTAGGAATGGCGAATGTTGGGATATTCCATATTTTGGAATGAAATGATTGTATAATCATTTAATGGGTTTAATAACGACTTTGTATTTTCAAAATATAATACTAAATTTCCTAAAGTATTTCTAAAGTAAACAATTTCAAAAGCAATAATAATATAAAAAGATAACAGACGAAAAAAAGAACATTTTGGTTGGATGGAAATTGATAACGATATCAAAAGGCAACCCCGCCCCCCAGAGATATCTTACGATATTAAGAGCCAGATTCTACTCCCCCTCCCCTAAAGATATAACATTATATACGCTATATGGCCAAAGGTGACCAGTCGCGATTTTAGACGTTTTGTTAAATATATAGAAAAATACATGAGGAGTTAACCTGAAACTGCATGTGTGTAAACAGTATAGTATAGGTCATATATTTTCGCGAAGATTTTCCCCGAAACCCCAAAGGGGACCGTCAACAAATTGAAAAATGACGAATATCTTTTGGATAACCCTGTAAAAACTAATGTAGAAAAGCGTTCAAACTCGAGATTATTAATAAGTGGTTAATTGTAAAATACCGTGTTCATTTTTATGAGGATAGCATGTATACGCGTAGAGAAATTAAGGTTTTTATAAAAACAGTCCCAAATTTCGCCAAGTTTTTTGCTTATTATTTGCAGGGTTCTTAATATATAAAAAAGTTCTTTTCAGAAAATATGACAAACAACATTATACATAACACCCTGCAATCAAAATTAAAATATAATAAAAATTTTATGAAAAATGAGCAGGTTTACTAAAAAATTTTTCACTGCGCATGCAATCAAAATATAATATGCATAACTACTACATCTGTATACAACCCCCCATATTTTTGCTTCCTTTTGGGAACAACAGGTTTCGAGATTATTCTATCGACGATAATTTTCAGAATTTTCAATCTATGATTTTGAGACTTTCACAAAAATTGCTCTGTATACTTACCTAATACATTATGCAGATTATATTTTAATTGCATTCGCGCATACGCAGTGAAACATTTTTTAGTAACCCTGCTCATTTTTCATCTAATTTTTATTATTCTTTAATTCTTATTGCAGAGTATTGTGTACAATGTCGTTTGTCATATTTTCTGAAAAGAACTTTTTTTTATATTAAGAACTCTGCAAATTATAAGCAAAAAACTTGGCGAAATTTGGGACTGTTTTTTTAAAAACCTTAATTTCTCTACGAGTATACATGCTATCATAAAAATGAACAAGATTTATTAGAATAAGCCAAATAATCATAATCTCGAGTTTGAACGCTTTTGCTACGTTAGTTTTTACAGGATTATCGAAAAGATATTCGTTTTTTTTCAATTTGTTGACTGTCGCCTATGGGGTTTCGGGAAAAAATCTTCGTGGAAATATATGACCTATACTATACTGCTTACACACCTGGAGTTTCAGGTTAATTCCTCATGTATTTTTCTAGATATTTAACAAAACGTCTAAAATCGCAAGTGGCCGGTCACCTTTGGCCATATAGTGTATATGCATCCTCAGAAAGAGCATACAGAATTTGTTTTAGGTACCAGTAAAAAAGAAAAGTAATATTTAGTTTCTTTAATTGAGCATTTTCGTATTGTTTAAGTAAAGGTAACTTTACAAGTTAATTCCTCATGTATTTTTATAGATATTTAAGGGGACAAGGGACCTTAAAATCCTTAAAAATAATTTTTTTATTTTTTGTAAAGTTCACCTAATTATTATTCAAGGGTACTTTATATGCATTATAGCATGCATTTATCACAAAAAAAATTTAAAAAAAAATTTATTTTTATGAAAAAAATGTAATTTTACGCTTCGTCTTAGAAATCTTCGAAATGTCGCTTACGCATTCCATATCAATGAAAATCCCCAATATTTTTTATAAAAGTCTGTTTTATATATATAAATAAAATAGAGCATCGAATTTTATATATTTGAATTTAAAGGTAAAAAAAAAAAAAAATTAAAAATTTTGAAATTTTTTCGAAAAAATTTCAAAATTTTTCATTTTTTTTCTTTTTTTTAACGTTTAAATTCCAATATATAAAATTCGATGCTCTATTTTATTTATATATATAAACCAAACTTTTATTAAAAATATTGGGGATTTTCATTGATATGGAACACGCAGGGGGCATTTCGAAGATTTCTAAGACGACGCGTAAAATTCCATTTTTTTCATAAAAGTAAATTTTTTTACAAATTTTTTTTGTGATAAATGCATGCCATAATGCATATAATGTACCTTTGAGTAATATTTAAGATAAAATTTACAAAAAAAAAAAAAAAAAAAAAAAAAAATTGAAAAATTTTGAAATTTTTTCGAAAAAATTTCAAAATTTTTTCGAAAAAATTTCAAAATTTTTAATTTTTTTTTTAACCATTAAATTCAAATATATAAAATTCGATGCTCTATTTTATTTATATATATAAACCAAACTTTTATTAAAAATATTGGGGATTTTCATTGATATGGAACACGCAGGGGGCATTTCGAAGATTTCTAAGACGACGCGTAAAATTCCATTTTTTTTTTACAAAAATAAAATTTTTTTAAAATTTTTTTTGTGATAAATGCATGCCATAATACATATAATGTCCCCTTGAATAATATTTAAGATGAAATTTACAAAAAATTTAAAAAAAATTGAAAAATTTGGAAATTTTTTCGAAAAATTTTTAAAAATTTTCATTTTTTTTTTTTTACCTTTAAATTCAAATATATAAAATTCGATGCTCTATTTTATTTATATATATATAAAACAGACTTTTATAAAAAATATTGGGGATTTTCATTGATATGGAATGCGCAAGCGACATTTCGAAGATTTCTAAGACGACAAGTAAAATTCCATTTTTTTCTCAAAAATAAAATTTTTTTTAATTTTTTTTGTGATTAATGCATGCTATGATGCATATAATGTACCCTTAAATAATATTTAAGGTGAAATTTACAAAAAAAAAAAAAAATTATTTTAAGGTCCCTTGTCCCCTTAACAAAATGTCTAAAGTCGCAAGTGACTGGTCACCTTTGGTCATATAGGTGTTTGTATAGAACCTAAAGAACGCATTTTTAAGATGTTATTGTAAATTTTCTGTCATGATTATATTTACCTTTTCCTAGATTAAAAAGTTTGACTTTTTTAACAGTGCATTTTAGCGAGTATGTTTAACACAAGAAAGCATTTTTTGCGACAACGACGATCAGTTTAATCTACTTTGTTGCCATTTGTCAGAAAATGCTTAGTTAATGTTACTCTTTGATGCAATTAGTTTCTTTGTTGCATTTTTCGTCATTCTTATGCAGTCTCTGGAACTTAAATAACCATTTTTCATAGCATTAAAGAAATGTAAGATTTCTCATCTTACTAAGGATCAAATTCATTCATCTTAATGCTGAATAATTTTCCCATTTCTAATTTCAGATTGAATTTAAAATTTATAACTGTTCTGGGAGTCATCGCTGTCTTCATTTTCATAATCCTTTAAACTGTAATGAAAATCTAGGAAATTTAGTTTTTATGTTTCTTCTAACCTTATGAAATGAGAACCGTAAATTATTTTAGTAATTTTAATATTGTAGAAAATTTATCATGGCAGTATCATTAAAAATTTTAATTACGCATAGGGATTAGAATATAGTAATATCATAAGAACACTCCCCCCCCCCCCCTCAAAAATCTTTCAATTCAGTTCTTAATAAGGTCTAAATTTGAATTTTCTTCAGATGGCAATGGATTTAAGAATTTTTTCTTTGCGACATTTTAACTACTTCGAACATAGTCGAAAATGTACCGGAGCAAACCGGAACGATATTGCGGTTCGTGAAATTATAACAACTATTATTCCGGTTCGTGAAATTATGGTACATGTCGTCCCCGTTCTTGAAATTATTAAAACAGGTTTCCCGTTTTTGAAGTTATTAAAACATTTTTCCCGTTCTTGAAATTGTTAAAATATGTTCCCGTTCTTGAAATTATTAAAACATGTTATTACAGTTGGTGATTATTGTGGTCTCTGTAACTGTTTTATTATTATTTAGAATCTTCAATGCATTTTTTAAACTGTTTTTGTATGGTTTGATATAAATTTGTCTATACCTTAAAATTTTTTTTAGCCAACAATAATTTTAAAATAGTGTTCCGGTCTGTGGATTTTTCCGTTTCGAGCCCTGGTCGAAAAATGTTTGATGTCTTTGGTTTGTCTGTCTGCGTTCTAACCAGTGGTGCAGTCGTAAAAAAAAAACAGAGGGTATACTCTCAAGGCAGAGCGTATACCCTAGAGTGTATATACTATAGCTTTCTTGAGAAACAGAGGGTATACGGTGTTGTTTAAAAAAAATCCAGAAGGTATACGGCGTATACCCTCGTATACCCTCCACTACATCCCTGGTTCTAACTTTTGTAAATAAACTGAGATTGCCATGATGTGTGTTATTGTGGTTTACTATGGCCTGTTCTCTATTGAAAATGTAGTGTATAGCATTTTATCTCGTTTACAGGGACTCTCAAAAGTATACCATAACATTATGGTTTATGGAAAAACTCCTTTTCTGTGTATTTTAACGATGTTACACTATTTCAAACCTAAGGAAATTAATACGCTTCTTTTGAGATGCACGACGACATGCTTTCTTTAGAATATGGAGAGCAAAGCATTTATATTTCATTAACGCCATTTATTTGTATTTCCGTCTTTATCTACCGGTTACCTTCTATCCGCGTTCTAACTACCTTATAAACTCAGATTGGCATGATATATGTTACTGAGGTTTACTATGGCATGTTCTTTCTATAATAATCTGTGTATAATGTTTAATTGTATAGCACTATAGCTCGTTTACAGGGACTCTCAAAAGTATGCGATTATATTATGGTTTATGGGGAAAACTATTTTCAGTGTATTTTTATGATGTTACACTATTTCAAACATAAGAAAACTGATATGCTTTTCTGAGATGCACTAAAGCATGCTTTCTCTAGAATATGGAGATCAAAGCATTTATATTTTATTTACAGAGATAGACAAAAGGAATCAGATGCATAATAATGGTCTATGGTGAAAAATGTTTGTAGCGTCTTTTAACGATGTTACACTATTTCAAACATAATAAAATTAATATGTAGAACATGGAGAGAAAAGCATTTCTATTTTATTTGGAGAGGTAGACAAAAAGGAATTGAATACATAATATTCGTCTAAGGGGTCAAAATGTTTGCAGCGTATTTTTAAGATGATACTGTTTACTGTAGAATATCACATGCATAACAGTTATCGTTCATTTACAGGGACACAAAAGATTCGGTTATGGTGTCTGTGATCGAGAAGTGCTAAAGGTGCGTTTTCAGTTCCAGTACGCGTTTTTAAGTTCTATCAGGAATGACCGAGCTAAGCTCGGTGAAAATTAGCTTTGTGTTCGATTCGATATTTTATTCTCACTGTATCATTCTTGCTGTTTAGATACAATTGGCAACATCCTGAGACATAGTGACCCAAAATAACCTACTAACCGAACTTTTTCGAACATGCGACCTAACCAATGCTCTTCTTGAACTCGAAAACGATACAATACAAAATTTAGTCAAAATCGTTAAAGTCGTTTTATAGATAAAATTAGCTTCAACCACGGTAATCCAAAAGGGAGCCACTAATCTAAATATATCGAACATATGACTTATCCCAATTGTCTTCTTGTGCTGTGAAACGATGTAATAAAATATTTTGTCAAAATCGTTTGAGCCGTTTTTTAGATACATCTAGCTTGACCCACAGTGACCCAAAAATGACCCACAGATCGAATTTTCTCGAACATGCGACTTAGCCCAATGGTCTTCTCATGCCTAGAAACGGTATAATACAAAATTTTGTCAAAATCGTTTGATTCGTTTTTAGATACAATTGGCTTGACCCACAGTGGCCCAAAGTGACCCCTTAATCGATTTTTCTCGAACATGTGACTTAGCCCAATGGTCATCTCATGCCCAGAAGCGGTATATTACAAAATTTTGTCAAAATTTTTTGAGCCTTTTTTTAGTTTCAATTATAGTCCTGGCAATAGGGAATTTTACCTAGCAAAATTAATGGTAGTACTGGAAATCGGCTTTCTAGATGTTTTTTGGGTCGCTGAATCCGAATTTGTAACTTCCTACCAAAATTTCCCCCTGCAACCTCCCCAAATTTTGGTAAAAAGCCCCCCAAAAAAGGTTTTTATTAAAAAAATATTTTTTTTTATTGTTTTAGAGAAAAAGTATCTAGAAATTCAGAAAGTAGGCAAAATTTCCAACAAATTAGATATATGACATTATGACTTAGGATGAAGGGGAAGGGGGGATCTGCCTCGGAACATGCGCGAGGTGCTGCGTAAACTAAGTTGCGCATTTCCACTTAACCACTCACACGTTTACAGTTCCCCTTCATCTCCCCCCCGAACTTTTCTCTATAAGGTTTACTTTAAGATTTTTTGGTCGCTGAATCCGAATTTTTAACTTTCGCCCAAAAATTCCCCCCCCCCCCGAAAACCCCCCAAATAGTTGTTTTTAACTTAAATTTCTTATTGTTTTAGGGGAAAAGCATTACAAAATTCAGAAACTAGACAAAATTTGCAACAAATAGGATATATGACATTATGAATTAGGATGAACGGGGAGGGTGAGGGCTGCCTCTGAACATGCACTGCGGCGCTACGTGCACTAAATTATGAAGTCCAGGCAATAGGGAATTTTATCTGGCAAGATTAATACTAGTTCTGGATTTCGACTCACTTTATGTTTTTTGGGTCGCTGAATCCGCATTTGTAACTTCCCACCAAAATTTCACCCGGCAACCCCCCCCCCCCCCAAAAATTGATTTTTTGAAAAAATTTGGTTTTTGATAAAAGCGCGCGGGGAATGTTTCGAGGCAGCCCCCTCTCTCCCCGTTTATCCTACGTCATAATGTCATATATCCTATTTGTTGCAAATTTTGTCTAGTTTCTGAATTTCATAATGCTTTTCCCATAAAACAATAAGAAATTTAAGTTAAAAACAACTATTTGGGAGGTGTTTTGGACGGAAAATTTTAGGGGTAAGTTAAAAATTCGGATTCAGCGACCCAAAAAACTTAAAGTAAACCTTATAGAGAAAGTTCGGAGGGAAGATGGGAGGGCTAATGTAAACGTGTGAATGGTTAAGTGGAATTGCGCAACTTAGTTTACGCGGCATCTCGCGCATGTTCCGAGGCAGATCCGCACTTCCCCTTCATCCTAAGTCATAATGTCATATATCTAATTTGTTGGAAATTTTGTCTACTTTCTGAATTTCTAGATACTTTTTCTCTAAAACAATAAAAAAATTGATTTTTTTAATTAAAACCTTTTTTTGGGTTTTTTTACCAAAATATGAGGGGGGGGGGTTGCCGGGGGAAATTTTGGTGGGAAGTTACAAATTCGGATTCAGCGACCCAAAAAACATCTAGAAAGCCGATTTCCAGTACTACCATTAATTTTGCTAGGTAGAGTCCCTATACGGTCTCTATTGCCTGGACTATTAGCTTGACACCTGATCCATTGTGACTCAAAATGACTCACTAATCGAAATTTCTTGAACATGCGACCTAACCCAATGGTATTATCGTGCTCAGAAACGGTATAATACAAAATTTTGTCAAAATCGTTTGATTCGTTTTATAGATAAACTTAGCTTGACCCACGGTGACCCCAAAATGACCCACAAATAGAACATGAGACATTACATGTGACCCACATTACATGTGACATTAGAACATGTGACCCACAAATAGAACATTCTCTAACATGTGACTTAGCCCATTGGTCTTCTCGTAATCCAAAACAGTAGATTACAAAATTTAGTCAAAATCGCTAGAGCCGTTTTTTAGATAAAATTAGCTTGACCCGAAGTGATCCAAAAATTACCCACTTATCAAAATTTCTAGAACATGTGACCTAGCCCAATAGTTTGCTCGTGCCCAAAAACGGTTGGGTATAAAATTTAGTCAAAATTGGTTGAGCCGTTTTTTAGATATAATTAGCTTGACTCTGACCCATTATGACTCAAAATGACCTACTCATCAAATTTTCTCAAACACATGACCTAGCCTAATGGTCTTCTCGTCCCCGAAAATGATAAAATACAAAATTTAGTCAAAATCGTTAGAGCCGTTTTTAAGATAAAATTTACACACGCACAATTTTTGCTCGTATTATAATATAAGATAATTTTTTGCGTTTTATGCGGTGTCTGTAAATTCTAAAGATCATACACAAAGCTACACAAAATAATTCGTAAGCATGTTTTAAAATTGAGATATGTATTTTCTTGTTGAACTCAGTATATTAAAATATGTTTCTAAAATACAAATGAATTCACATAAAGGGCTGCGTGAAGAACTGGATATATTGCCGCCTTTGAAGGGTAATTTCAAAAAGTATGTTTTCTGTCATGTCATGCGTTTTTTCTCCTGAATTAAATTTTAGTTTAATATGAGGCGTGTACAAAAATCCGAAGTTAATATACAAGGCTATGCAAAATTATTCCAACGTATTTCCATCTATTGGTGAAAACTGGTGAAATTCAATTTTCGATTGTGTTATGCGTATTGTAATTGTAAATAAGCTAAATTTTTCACACTATGTAGAATATATAGAGATCACGATGATGTACAGGGATGCATAAAAGAATTTAGGTACTTTTCGATTATGGAAGGCAATTGCTGATTTCTGGTTTTCAAATCTGTTATGCGTGTTAATTCATTTACACTGTAAAAAAAAATCTGTAGTTCTACAGATGTAAAGTTACATGCTTACTAAACTTTCATCTGTAACTATACAAATTATGCAAATCTACAAAATTGGTTTTTGTAAAGCTACAGAAATCTGTAACTCTACAAATGAATCTTCTAAAATTACAGTAATCTTACTAAAATTTTATCTGTAACCCTGGTTGCAGTTACATGAAAATTTCTAGGCATCCCAGTTTCCTAAAAATTCTTAGTAACCTTACAGATTTTATGATTTTTGGCACAAAAGTGTGTCTGTTACATGAATTTTTGTTGTTGTCGTTACCTGAAAAGTTCTAGGAATCCCAGTTTCCTAGAAAAACTTTAGCAACTTTACAGATTTTTTTTACAGTGTACTTTACAGTGTTTTTAGTGTTTACTTTACAGTGTTTACTTTTTTACAGTGTTCTTTGGAAACCGTGAAGTTCCGTTACAGTAATCCGGAAGTGTGTTGGAAAGTATTCAATAATCTGTGCTTACACTGAAGAAAATGGGTTCTCAAAATTGAGTAAAAAGTACTCAATTTCAAATACGTCACATACTCAAAATGGCTCGATCCAAATGTACTCAAAATTGAGAAACACAAGTACTCATTTTTGATTCCATGGTTGTGTTCAAATATGAATTGCTATGTACCACCTCCCTGAACCTACATATTAAAGTAAATATGTACTGACATTTGTTTTCCGCTCAAAATTATTAACAAGAAACGTTTAATTGATTATTTATTAAGAAAAATAGCAAAATTATCATCAAGATACCCAAATCGAATATTTTTATGACAAGAGCATTATTTGCAAGTACTTTTAAATTATTTTAAAATACTATGCATAATTTAATATTTACAATAATAAACATATTTTATGCCGCCATGAATGAAATAAATTATTACAGAGTACAAAATTATTCTTTTGTTTGGGTTTGATAGCATGTGATGTTTCAAAATTGAGAATTCATGGTTTTATTTTTGACTCAAACATATTCAATTCGATTTATTCATTTTTGAGTGCTTAATTTTTCTCAGTGTGACGCCTGATTTTTAATACTTTCTAACAAAGTTGAAAACTGTTTATGAAACTGCAATATTTTTTTAAAGTGCTGATATATTTTTTATTTATTTATTTTCCGTTTAGTTAATAAATATCTGTTTCGTTTAAACTTAATTTTTACCTTTCATGTGAGTTTTGAGAAATATGGTGCCAGTTTGTGAAATATTAATAATTTTATCGGCCGATGTCAATCACTTTCTAATTAGAAAAGTTTATCTCGTGTATACAAACAAATTGTTCTACTCTGCTATAAAGAAATAATGCATTTGCAATGGTATTTATGCGTATGTTAATTAATGGTATGTTTGAGGGATATTAACTGTTTTGCGGTTCCGTATCCAGCAGTATGGGACTTCAAATTATGATTAAACATTACCAGTGGACACATATCATTCCGATGTAATAGGTATTTATCGAGGAGAAATTATTGCTAATGATTTAGCAAACTTAATTTCCATTTCATATATAGAATTCTGCTAGCGTATGTATATAAATTTAGTTTTCAATTATACTGCTATATATGCAGTAGCAAATTTAAATTACGAAATAAACAAGAAATGGAAATCATGCGCGAAGCAAAGACTATAAATCACTTTCCAACACATTCAGAATAACAGAACTTTACCATTTAATAAGGTGAAAGGTGATGTCTAAATAAACAATTTAGAATAAGCATAACACATTTGAAAATCCAATTTCCTCAAATACCACGTATATTCGGTAAATTCTCCGAATCTTTTGTGCAGTCCTGTATATGATCTATAAATTTGTATATATACTTCATAGCATGCGAAAATTCAGTTCAGTTAGGATATGCATAACGCAGTTGAAAATCTACCTTCAGCAATTTCCATCAAAAAACCGGAAATGTACTGGAAATTTTTTCCAGTAGTTTTGTATATGATCTTTAGAAGTCATACACACCAAGTAAAATCAGTTAAATTTAAAAATGAATATCACAATTGAAAACACACTTCCAACAATTATTGTTCGTAGACAGTACTGTAACGGAATTTTTTATTGTGTTCCTGTAAATGAACGGTAAATGCACATCGTATTCTGTACTAAGCATCTTGTAGTGCAGCCCAGTGATGTATGTGAATTTCAATCTGTTTGAACAATCAGTGTACATGTACAGTCATTAAAATACACGGCAAAGGATTTTTACCCGGAGATCGGCATTACGTAAATGCAATAACATGTCGGAATGATTTTGAGTGCCCCTGCAAACGAATCATAAATGCTACACACTTTATTTTTTATACCGAACATTTCTTGGTAAATCTCAATAACATATATCAATTGTATGGAATTTTGACTATTCGCGCGAACCCCAGAACCAGAACGTCCCATCATCGGCACGTTCCCAACATCGTTTATTAGTGAGAAATTACCGAACTAGGATATCGGCGTACTGTGGACCTAGGTTACATTGCTGGCCCCGGCTAATTTTTAGCTCATGGGGTATTAACTTTGTTCAAGTCTGTCTTAATCTATGTACCGTTAATAAAAATGAATTCAGATATTAATTTATGTTTGCTTTAATATACACTGATCAAAGCAGTTAAAGGATATTGAGACTGTGGATGGATCTTGCGGCTGGGGAATTGTTTAGATGATTGATACATGATCGACAGACGTGGTAGGCTATATATAAGAAACAAATTACACATGTTTGGCGGAAAAAATGCATTGTATTAAGCATTTGGGTACAAAAGGAAAAAAAAAACCACAATTTGTACATATGAGAGAAAACGAATAAAAAAGGGAGTTTCCTTCAGAGAAAATCGTTTTTAGTAGGGGATATGGTTTCCCGGACGGTCATCGACGTTGAATATCTTTGAGGCATGGAGTCAATGAGGCTACTAATGAGGAGCTGGGGTATTCTGTTCCACTCCTTCAGAAGATCTCTTTCCCGTTCTTGGAGAGTTTGTGGTGGGTGGTAGGTGGCCAGCAAATCATCTGCCTAGAATATTCCAAACATGCTCTATTGGGTTCATGTACGGAGAACACGCTGGCCATTCCATTCGTATGTTTTCTTCCTCAAACAGGAAATCATCCATCATGTGAGCACGATGTGGCCTGCAGTTGTCGTCCATTAACATGAAGTCATCTCCAATTGCTGCAGCGTAGGGTACTAAAATAGGTCTGAGGATCTCATCCCTACATCGCTGACCAGTCAGAGCTCCAATTCGAATGATGTGGAGGGCGGTGGGCCCATCAATGTAGATGCCAATATAGATCCCCCTTTCATCCACTGCCAAATCTGGCACTTCATTGCACGAACGCAGGATTGTTTCTAGTGCAACTTTCCATCCAGATGAAAATACGCCTATTATCAGGATGAACAGAAAAATGGGTCGTCAGACAAAAGAATATTTCGCCATTAATTTCTATTCCAGTTCACATGCTCTGTTACCAACTCCCTGTGGCCGCCACGGTCCCTTGCTGTTAACATAATGCATACCATTGGTCTGCGAGCATACTGACCTACAGCGTGGAGCCGGTTTCGGACAGTTTGAATCGAAACTGTGGTACCAGTAACTTAGCGAAGGTGTTGTTGAAGAAGAGTGACATTCATATTTCGGTGTCTCCGAGCCGTTAGCGTTGAATATCGATATTCATTAGGCGTTGTTGCACGTCTACGACCTTGCCCCGGTCTTCGAACTGCATTTCCAGCCTCCCAAAAACGGTTCCAGATACTGAAAATCACACTTTGTGAAACTCCAGTGGCTACTGCTACTTGTGTTTGGCCCCCCTCTAACCGACCAACACTTCTCGAAGCTTCTGATTCGGTTAAACGACTTCGTTGAGACATCACACTCATCGAAACAAAGCACTTACTGAATGTCGATTATTGTTTTCCGGTTTGTTTTTCAGTAAGTTGAAAGTCAAATTTCATTCGCTGCCGCTAAAGCATCGTTTTTTATGTCAAACTCAAAATTTGGATACTCCGAAGTTTGAAAATGAGAAAAATTCGGATATGTCTATACTCTTCTTCCATTTTCTGTAAAATAATTTCGCTTATACCGTTATTTTATATAAGACTTACAACATCCTTTAATTACTTTGAGCAGTGTATATTGTAGATCGATGGAATATTAATTTATTCATCGCATTTCCCCTCATCGTGTGCTGCTTGATTGCCGGCCGATAGTTCTACTCAACATGGTTTATTAGCGAGAATTTACCGAGCTACGATATCGGTCAGGTTAATTTAGTGGTTAAAGCAACAGCGTGGTCGCGGTGGACCCAGGTTCAAGTCCTAGTCCCGGCTAATTTTGCACTCCTGTTGGGTTATTGTATTACTTGTGTTAAAGACTGCTTAATATATGTATCCTTAATACTTAATTGTTTTTCAAAAAAGTTTTAAATTGCGTTTCAAAGGTAATTATTACTGCTAATTATTTTAACTTCGAAAAATTTGTAAATTTCATAATGTTAATAAAATGATTTATGCTCATTGTAGGACCAAAAATGCATTTTTAATTCTGTTTTCAACGAATTTTCTCTTAATTTTTTTACGATAAAAAAATGTAAATTTGATTTGTTAAAATGCTTTATGATAGTAAACATTCTGGCTAGAATTGTTACAAAAATGGTTAGCTAGCGAAACCAGCTGGGACGACGTCGTGATCCCAACGTGAATTGCCATTCAATTCAGGGGGCTAGGCGAGTGTTAAAGTCGGGGGACGCAGCTTCCTAATAATAAACGTTTTTCTTATCAAATTATAACTGAAATCATTGCTACGAATAAAATTAAAACAGTTTTTTGTATTAAATTTGTTTCTGAAAGGGTACATATTTAAAACAAAATTGTAGAATTTAAATGTATACATCTGTTAAAAGCAAGCAAGGATCAGTGTTGCGTATATAAAAGCAAACAAAAATGCAATTATTTTTCTTTACTAAGTTTCTATCTTTATAATTAATCATGATATTAATAAACAAAGTGGCACCTGTGAAATATGTGCAGAGCATTCATTATAATCTTTCTTTTTTTGCACTGAATCAATTAAGAGGTGATTTGGGAGATAATTTGACATAGCCATGTGTTGATTTTGCCTCATTAATTAATCTCAGAGTTTATCGGAGAACTTCATTCTCCTTTTTTTCAATCTACTTCCTTTTTATTTTTATGTTTATCCTTAGAAAAAAATGTTGGTTTTTCCTCCTTTTTCATTTTTTGAAAACAGATTTTAAACAAAGAAGGATATACTACAATTTATTCGTATTTTTATTCATTGGCATAAATTTAGAACAACTGATCTGATTCTCATGTGTATTTTTGTTGTTGTTGTTGTTGTTGGAAAAGGCTTGTTTCGCTGGTGTTACCGTACTAATTTCATCAGGATAAAAAAAAAAATCTTATTTTGTCTTGTCGTTTTTCTGTCTTTTTAGACTCTAACTTTTGTAATGATTAGCCAATAGCTATGAAATTTGAATATATTGTTAAGTTATTCAGTACTACTATACGTTTTTAAAATAGTCATCGTATACTGCATTTTTACATATTTATTTGTTTATTTATTTTTTAGAGAGATAGGTCAAAACTTTTATTACATGATCATGAATTACGTGTCAAAATGAGCGATATTGACAGCAATGTGATTAAGAAAGAATACGGTTAACAATAAAGACTTACCACAAAACATTAACCTTAAGAACTAGTTGGATGTGCAAATCCCAAGACTTTTTTCTATCTCATGTCAATATTCCATTATAATTAGTTTTATTAGTATTTTTATTAGAATTAAGTATAACTTCATACACTTTCGAATGGTACAATATTAAAAACTGCACAAAAATCGCTATTACAGCGCCCTTTTCCGGTGGAATTTTTCCAAATTCAGGGAGGACCTTCTTGCCATAGCCAAAAACATAGACAAAAAATTTGGTTCAATTCTATGCATAACTTCATAAATTTTCGACGGTACAATATTCAAAATGCACAAAAATCGTTATTATAGCGCCCCCTACCGGCGGAGTTTTTCCAAATTCAGGTAGGACCTTCTTGCCATGACCAAAAACATACACAAAAAATTTGGTTCAATTCTATGCATAACTTCATACAAGTTTCGATGGTACAATATTCAAAATGCACAAAAATCGCACAAAAACCGCTATTACAGCACCCCCTACCGGAGGAATTTTTCCAAATTCAGGGAGGACCTTCTTGCTATGACCACAAACATACACAAAAAATTTGGTTCAATTCTATGCATAACTTCATACACTTTTCGATGGTATAATATTCAAAATCGCACAAAAATCGCTATTACAGCGCCCTCTACCGGCGAATGTTTTCCAAATTCAGGGAAGACCTGATTGTCATAGCCAAAAACTTAAAAAAAAAATTTGGTTCAATTCTATGCATAACTTCATACACTTTTTGATGGTACAATATTCAAAATCGCACAAAATTCGCTATTACAGCGGCCCCTACCGGCGGATTTTTTTCAAATTAATGGAGGACCTGCTTGCCATAGCCAAAAACGTAAAAAAAAATAAAATTGGTTCAATTCTATGCATAATTTCATACAATTTTTGATGGTACAATGGTGACACACGGAGACACGGACAGACAGACATTTTGTATAAACATGTTTTTTGTGATCTCTGACCCCTAAAATGTGTAAATCCGTCGAAAACCGGAAGTCGAAAAAAATTTCTATTACAATACTTTCTTCTATTGAAGATAGAAGAAAGTAATAATCCCTTATTCGCAGAATTAGTGGTAAATTTGGAAACTGGTGAACAAAAATTCACCCATGCATCGCCAAAAGTATTTTTAATCTTTCTTGTTTTAGTACCAAATATCACTGACAGATGGCGCTGTGAGGACTAAAATTGTAAGAATACTTAAACTAACGTGAAAGAAGAATAAATGTTCACCCAGTTTCAGTTTTATACTCCATTCTGTTTAGCTGTTAAAACCCGAAAAAAGGGGCTTTAAAATTGCAAAATCTTTTTGAGAATTCCTATATTTTCAGATAGTGTTAGGCCATTTATCCGTGACATATGATATTAAAACTAGCGAGAATATTAAAGTAATTTTTGACTTCACACATTAATCTATTGTTCCAATATCTTTAATCCTTTATGTACAGAATTATGAATTCATGAAAATTTTTATCTTCTAAAGCATTTTTTGTGAATTGTTTAAACTACATTAGAAGATTTACATAATCATTTAATAAATTTTAGAAGGATTTTAGAAGGATTGAAGGATTTGGAAGGATTAATTAAATTTGAATTTGTAGGGATTTTGTGCAATATTTCTAACTCCTCAAATATTTTATTTTAAGTAATTTTCTTACTTTTGTGTAGAATTAGGAAATGTACAAATATAATGTTCTTACAATTGAAATATAGAAATAATTCCTGAAAATCCCCCACCCCCCATATCCAATGCCAAGAAAGCTGAAAAGATGCAAATGTAAAAGAAGTAATCCTTTAAAAAATTTTTTGTTTTATGTAAACAATAATGTTTTTGGAACAAGATAAAGTAATGTATCAATAACTCATTCTAAACTGTATTACAACTAATCGATGTATTAAGTGAATTTTAAATAACAAGTTATTTTAATGGTACTTATAAGTCCCGTCAATAGATAAAGGGTTAACCTGTCACCAGTGGTGTACTTGTAAAAAAAAAAAACAGAGGGTATACGTTCTAAGCAGAGGGTATACACTCAAGGCAGAGGGAGTGTGTATATACACTATAGCTTTCTTTAGAAACAGAGGGTATACGGTGTTCCTTAAAAAAAAACCTGAGGGTATACTGCGTATACCCCCGTATATCCTCCAGTACATCCGTTTGCTTGGTATTCGTTTTTAAAAACCACCAGTCTATTATAGGACATCTAGTATTTTTCAGTGAGTATTTAATGTTGAAATATTTCAAAGGTTTCATAGAACGCTCTTATACATTATTTTGAAAAGTATGTAAATATATATAAACGTGACTTTCGGTTAATCTGTTTTCCTTGTTCATTTTTCTGTTTTATACATTTCTCACTTTTGATTACTTCAAGGCGTCAATTCATTTATAATTTTTGTATTCATTTAGAAAATTTTTTAACTACCCATTAATTTATTAATTTCATTTTCAGCACCCTTTTAAATTTATCCACTTACCAGGTTTAAGGATGTTCTCAACTGCTCTGCTCAACAAGCGAAAACCGTTTTGACACGTTTACAAATTCATTTTTTAACGGAAAGATATAAAATTGGAAAGCCTGACAATGGAAGCGATTTGGAATCGAACTATGTATTCTATTTTTTGATCAATAAATTACCTATTGAATTACAAGCGATTTTTATCACGTGACAAACACGTTTTTCGCCTTTTCTTGAGTAGTTATTGTACTTTCGCGCGAAAATACGGCTCAAAACGCCTACTTTGACACTATTTTCTAAAAGATCTATTGCGTTTGCAAAAAACGGAAAAAACAGCTCGATTACATAGTTTCTGAACAACACCTGCTAATTTCAATCATTTCCGAACAAAAATAAATTAAAACTTATGTCATAAAGTTGCCCTCTTGGATTGAGAACAGCCTTAAGATAATTCTTTAACCCTTTACACCGCGCTAACGTCTGTTTACGTTATTGATGAATCGTTCATGTACCCATTGACTAACTTTTCTCAACACAAGTTGTGTAATTAATCTCTGGGGAGGGGGAGAGGTGTTGTTCAAACAACTCTCTGAATAGATTGATCTCTTCAGCAATCATAAATCAGGCACTGTATCTTTTTTACTACTGATCTCTTGATCATCTTTGATTTACTTACCTTTTCAAATTTTTAAAATCTTTTCTCCGATTTTTAGTTTGTCATTTTATGAGATATTGCTAACTGACTAGTGATAAAACTCATTTCTTTTCAACAGAATATCTATATTTTGTGTTTAATATCGACATCCTTACTTTGGGGAAAAATAATGCCCTTTGATATAATTGCTTTTGTTTTTCTTTATGTCTTTTCTCATTTTTAATATCAAAATGCGGCATCCTCGTGAAGTCGTGAAGCAATTTAATTTTCAATTTCGTATTTAAAAAAAAAATGATTTTAAAAGATAGACATTTATTTGTAGCTTAAATTTTTTTTCTATTATGTTTTATACAAATATCTTATTTTTTCAATAATTCAAGGTTTCAGTTGATTTATAATCGTTGTATTCATTTCCAAAACTTTTAACAACCCATTAATTTATTATTTGCTCTTTTAGCTTTTCAACATCCTCTAATTTAAATTCATTCACTTACAAGGTTTAAAATAATTTTTTACCCCTTTTCACTGCACTAACGTCTGTTCGCACCATTGATGAATTGTTCACGTACCCATTAATTAATCTCGCTCAACAAAAGCTGTGTAATTAATCTGGAGGTTTTGTCAAACAACCCGCTGAATCGGACGATGAGACATGTTCTCAGCAGAGATCGTAAATCATTCACTGGGTCTTCTCTACTGCTATTCTCTTGAACGACATTAATTTCACATTTCAAACTTTTTAAATCTTTCCTCCGATCTTAAGTTTGTCATGTTCCAGGTGACGGGTGATAAAAATCCTTTCTTTTCAGCAAACATATACAGTAAAACCTCCCTAAAGCGACCACGTTCCGTTCCAATAAAAATTGGTAGCTCCAAGAGGTGGTTTCTTAATGAAGGTGATTTTTAAATCTGGATTTTAATTGTTGAAAAAAGTAACAATTAATGTTACTCAAATTTATTTTTCACATTAGGAAAAAATATGAAAATTTAAATATCAAAACACAAGTTAATTACTGCAGAGCTTAAAAAATGAATACATTGACGTTTGCTTTGATTTTACGGTTTTATCTTTCATAACTTTTTTTCGAAGTTCAGTAAATAAATGCCATTTTTTTTTGGACGGGAACAAATAATGACGATTTCATTAATTTATCTATTCCTTTGAGAGTTTCCTGACAGAATAGGACAGCGGAGTTTATTGACCGCCATTCTTAATTTGTCATCAGAGTTAAATTCATTGCCTAAAAAGGCACAAACTTGTTTAAACAAAAGTTACCGAAAAAAATCTAAACTTAGTTTAGAAGTTTGCTGATTAATGCGCTTTCCGGAATTATTTTTATAATAAAACCTTCTTCAAACGACCAGGAAAAAAAGGAATTTGTTTCGCTTTCTTCAAAGAAATGGGTCGCTCATGGAGGGAGTTCAACTAGGATGGTCTCTGAATGGAGGTAAAATTAGTATTGAGCCTATGAGAATAAATTTCGTTCCATGAAACGATGGTCGTTCAGGGAGGTGGTCGCTTAATAGAGGTGGTCGCACAAGGAGGATTTACTGTATATATATAAATATATATAAGAAATCCTTATTAATAGGTAAATAGTTCAAAATGAAGAGTTGACATTAAAAATGAAAAGATAGTCCTTGGCCCATGGTCCACCATTTTTTAAAAACTATTTTTGGCAACATGTACTGGTGATCTCCAGTACATGTATTCTGTGATGCCTCGTGCTTAGATCATGCTTTCAATTTCGTAATTTTTTTTCTCTATCCTTTGTAATCTTGTTTTATTTTTATCTTAATTGTTGTTTAATAGTTTATTTCTCTATTTTATGAGTGCGGTTTTCCCAAATTCATATTCTTTTGCTAATTTATGGCTAATATGAAGATGAAATCACACATTTTATTTGTGGAACTTTAGGCATTTGGAACCTGACGATTTTGTCTGAGTCTAAAAATTTACATTATTCAATTTATGTTATTCAATTTCTGCTATTTCTTACTATGTTTTTGGAATCTATGTTAAGTGTGTTGAAGGGAACTGTATTGTTGTCAATTAGTTAATTTCATTTTATTCATAATTTCATAGTTTCTGTTGGTGGTATTTAATGTTTATTTAATGGTTATATATATACATATACTAACTTTCGTTTAATATTGGTATCTTTGATTTGGTTAAGAGAATTCAGTTATGAGAACTGAATGTATTTCGATTTTCCACGTAGATGGATAGTCATGATACGTTAAGATTTTACGGAGAATGCAACTGAATTCTGTTATTTTTTGAAGTTATATACAAACATGCTTTAATTATTATTATTAAGAAATCAGAAAAATGTTCTTATTTTTCTTCAAATGCTGAGTATTATTTAAAGAAGTTTACATTATGAATAGAGATTCAGCCGAACCTGCTTATTGGAAACTTTTTATTACCATGATAAATCGTAATAAGCTATTAACCACAGTAAGTAGAACAGTGGGTGTTCTACTTAATCTGCAATTAATTTAAATATGTTAGACTTTTCAAAATAACTTTTTCGTACTTTACAAATCATAATAAAATTTTTAAGAAATAATAACCCTACATACAGGCTGTTTTAAGCAACGTATCTCGACGACACGGAAAGAATACAGAGACAAAGTTTGTATCACATATTATGGTTGCTAATGATATTTGAAAGTTATTTATTTCATCATTCTTCTGTTGTTTAGATTAATTTAATATATTAAAATATTTCCACATGAGCTCTTCTTGAAACTCTCACATTCAAGAGAAAACAATACCGAGACAAACACTATGTAGACGTATGTAAATTTTAAGTCCAACTTGCTAATGAAATAAGATGTTTACACCTCAGTAAACGAACTCTGAAATAAGATTACGAGTTTCAGTGAATAGTAGATAATTGAAATTGTGTAAAAGGTGAAGGAAAATTTAAATTATATTGATGGAGGATGGATGGTAATTTCCTAAAAAAAATGGAACAAGAATTTTTGAAACTTCAAAATCATTGGATGTTACCATCATTGATAGCTGTATATGTTGCAACAGTTTACTGAAATTTTAAACACAGCTTTTTTGTAACAAGACTTCCAAACTTCACACACACAGAAAAATCTGAATGCTGGCTATTGTCTAGTTAGATATACATAAAATAGAAGAACTTTATTCAATTAAAAGTTGAATACTTTTGAAAACAATATCTCTGAATAAAATTTTATTTTATACTATTGGGTTCTGAGGTTAGAAAAGGTTAGAAAAATCTGATGATGGTTGTATGCATCTTCAATGAATTAGCATCTGTGTCGCAAACATTTCAAGGGACAAAAAATTTGTAATTGCAGCACAGAATGGCGCGAAAAATAGGTGCATATTCAGTGAATTTTAGTACACTTTTTTATTAGTCGACTGCCAACAAGGGTTATGTGTTTCACGCGTATCTGGGTATGTAGATTTCTTTATACCCTCGAAACATCCCAACGACTGGATGGATTTTAATGAATGAGGTCTCTATCGATTCGTCTTAACCGTCCAATGGTTATAGGCTAAATTTTGGTTTTGTAAATTCAAGCCGTAAAATAAACAATGGCGGTAGAGACGAAAAAAGATTTTTACACAACATATTGAGTGGCATATCATTGGCTAGGTCTTTCAAAATGAAGACGATGTTTCATTGACTATTTTACAGTCAGAAGCTCCGTTTAAACATTACACAACCTAGAAGTCGTGTAAGTAAGATCTCTAGCTTTACTGCAACTCTAACCTTCGTAGACATCTATAGGCCTCATCAAAACAGTGTTTATAGATAGGAACTAACAATTAAACACAACTTAAAAGTCATCAATACAATTAAATAAAAAAAAAAATAGGTAAGTAATATAAAAAAATAATTTCGCATTGATGAGAAATAATTAATGAGTTCGCTTTTTACGCAATCGGTTTTTTGATTTTTTAAATTTAATTTTTACTTGTTCCGTAAGTGTTCACACAATCTTTCAGGTGGACATCTCTTCTACACATTTGAAATTGGATATACATATCCATAAAAATATATATATATATATATATTGCGCTACTTCAGTATCAATTGCAGTTAACTGCCACCTGTGATGTCTTTAATTCCGAAAAAAGGAGTAGCAGTCTTTTGGAAATATTTATTTGTGTTGTTTTATATTAATGTAACATTATACTCACTAATGTATAAAACTTGAGAATATTTATTGTAGAGTGGTATAAAAAAAAAAGACTTGTACTACTTTCATTATACTTCAGTATACGTTAAACATATTTAAATTTAAATCTTAATTTGTAAGCGAAATCTTTTAAGAATAGTGGAGTTTCCCCCAAGAAGAGATTCTTTTTCACTTTTAACGGAAACTAAAAAAAAAAAAAAAAAAAAAAAAAATCCCTGCCGGCTCGGCCTACAGGCAGAGGTAGATTTCGAAGTCAAATATACTAATTTCACAAACAAAAACTAAATCATGTTTAGAGATAAATCCACTTTAAACAATTTTATCTGGCCGCTTTTGACGAGTTTTTATTTCGTTTTTATACAATAGCTGGTTTTATCAGAATCATGTTAGGGCGGCATTAAAAAAAATACTTTTCCATGCTCAACAACTCGAAATTTTTTGGCATAATTCCAGATTCATTTTTAATAAAAAAAAAAAAAAAATATGAAACTTCCTGACGTGATTTTTGAAGAGATTTATAAGCGACCTGTGTTTTTATTTTTTGTTCAATTAATTAAAACTTGATATATAAACAATTATTTTCTCAGAAGGACAATATTTTTCGTTTCTAACACAATCGTTTCGGGAAATTCCGTTCAAAATGCCCCCTTTGACATCATTTTTTGAAATATATTCTGCCTCTATCAAAAAATCGATCATTACGGTACATTATATAGTTTCTGAATAAGCGAATATACCAATTAAATGCGTTTGAAAGCAAAAATGAATTTAAAAATGAGTCAGAAAATAAGCAGTTTGGATTTGAGTGCATCCTTATTACAATGCTTTTTTCAACACAATCCGCTTCGGTAAATTTGGTTCAAAATGCCCTTTTTAACAGCATTTTTAAAAATATATTCTGCCTCTATCAAAAAATCAACCATAACGGTACATTATATAGTTTCTGAGTAAGAAAACGTACGAATTGGAAGCCTTTGAGAGCAAAAATGAATTGTAAAATGAGTCAGAAAATAAGCAGTTTGGATTTGAATACACCCTTATTAAGATTATTTTTTTCTTCAACCACTATGTATTTTTAATTTGTTTTTGCTGTAAGAATTGGTCGTATCCAAAACTTGTCTATATAGATGTTGTAGACAATATTAAGAAGATATATGATAAATTCATGGGGATTTTATATCTTTTGAATTGACGGAGTTATGAATTTTTTTCTTCTTCAAACCCCCTTTTTCTTTTCGTTCTTAATTTTTTTTGCGGTACGAATTGGTCCTATCAAAAACTTGTGAATATAAAAGTTGTAGATAATATTAAGGAGATTTATAATAAAATTAATTGGATTTGATATCATGAGCATTGACGAAGTTATGAATATTTTTCTCCCAAAAAATCTATTTTTTGCGCCCCTTGAGCCCATTTTGAACTTTATTAAAAATCTGTGATACATAAATTTTTGGCCCTATTTTTAGAAGTAATAAAAACTTTAAACTGATTTGATATGTACAAAAATTAAGAAGTTATGGGGGGTTTTCTGTTTTCCCAAACCCCTCCCTATTTCCATCCCGTTGGTCCGATTTTGCCCATTAACGAAGTTGACAGAGATTTTATGCCCATGATTTTAAGTATCAGTTTGGAAGAGATTGGTGCAGAATTACGAAAGTTATCGTGTCCAGAAGAAAGTGATATATATATATATATGTATATATATATAAAAATTTTTATTGAGGGTGGTTTTGGGTTCTAGGGGTCATGATCGGTGTAGATCTGCCAAAAGTTTTCAGAAATTCCAATATAGGAACGATCTCAATAGGTAGTATTTCATACGAAATCTACCTAAAAAAGGAAGAGAGGGAGAGATTTGATTTGTGTAGTAAAAACTTGTTTCCATCGAACAGTAGTGATAAAAATATAAATACATTATGAAAATATGCGTTTTGAAAATTTCATTTAGTTCCAAATTGTTTAAATTAACTTATAATTTCTATTTTATTGATTTTATCGCTATCATGTTTAGGTGAATTAGAATGTATAATCATTTCTAAAAAAGGTCTTCAAACTTACTTATCGCTTTGAAGGAACCGTTATTTACAATTATTTCATCTGTAATAATAATAATTATAAAACATTATATGTAATTCCAGAAATTATAGAAACCATTATTTATCAAATGTTTAAACATTCGTTATTAAAAAATACTTATTTGTAAAAATTCATTTGTAGTATGAAAAATAATATAATAAATATGAGGACGTGAGTTTCAAAACTCGCATTATCCAAAATTTAAAAAATCAAATTTTCTTTATCAATCCATTCTATTAGTGAACTTGCATCAAAAAACATTACCAATCTGCAGAAAACTAGTTTTATCGTGTATTTCTGGCAGTGTAAAATCTTGGCTTACAATGAAAACCAAGGGACGCAGTCAAAGGTTTTTCGCGATTTCACAAAATTTGATTTTCTGGATAAGGTGAGTTTTAAAACTCACGTCCTCATATCAAGTACGTTGATATTACGAAAATCTTACAAAAATGTTCCCCATTTGCTGTTCGGAATTCTCCTCCTTAATGTTAAGTCTATGGACTTTTGATGCATTCATATATTTAAAATATCTTCTCCGGAAATTCGTATTTTTAACATCTTTTTTCTGTGTACTCTTCTTAAAGAATGTTTTTTTTTCTTAGTTTTCAAAATATTTATAAAATCTATGTGAAATTTATTATTTTATGTATTAAAAGCGGGTGAACTGTGAGTAAAATTTTAACACTTCCTATAAAATTAAGTCTATATTTTAGAAATATTTTGAGAACTAAGAAAAAAAAGAGACATCTTTTAGGAAGTGTACACAAAAGGTAGAAGTTAAAAATATTAATTTCCCGAGGAGATATTTTAAATATACGAATGCATCCAATGCCCATAAACTTTACATTAGTGAGGGGAAATCGTGAGCTGAGTGACTAGCCCTCTTAATCCTATTTGAAACGCGTTTGCATGGAATAATGAAACGTAATTAAGAAAAGAAATAATAAATATTTTAAGTACTACTTGATTATCCCGTCAACCAAAAAAAACTATCGCCAAATTATAAGATTAAATGCCAATAACGGTTGATCTGTAAGTGTCACAATCTCTTGACATTAATCACAATACAAGTGTTTGTCACGTCATCAAGTGATTTTTAATTCGTCTTTTTATTTGTATTTTTATTAATGTTTTACTAACTTATTTGTTTTTTTCGTTAATTAAAATAAAAATTATGTCAATTTGTATAATTTGGCGAAATTGGTCGACGGGGCAACCAAGTAGTACCATATTTTACAACATCTATGCCAGGACCATTCTATAAAGCAAACGAAAACTCAGAAAATTCTTCTAATAAAAGAAATTATGGCACTCGGTAAGACATCGTTATTTACACACACAGCGTACTCAATTACCTTAATGTACCACTAATACCACTTCAGTTCCACAGTAAATACCTCCTCGAGTCGCATCAATGAATTACGATTTTCCCCTCTTCGCTTCCGCGATCCTTTACCTGCCATTGATTTCTCGCAGTCAGTGAATGAATGCTTTGTTTTGAAGGATCGCATGTATTTGTGTGATTCGATCGATGAGGCGCTTAATCCGCGAGATCATATTAACCACTTAACAATCTTAGTTAAAGGCTATTGTAATGACTATAAATCTCAATTTTGTAGCAGAAATTTTATGTTTCTATTAGAAATTAGAGGTATCATTTTTATAATAATATTTTATGTAAGTTTAGGAGACATGATTTTTTTTCTTTTTAAGTATGCATAAAAAAAGCCCATAGTAAAGCTAATTTGGCGAAAAAAAAATAATAAAAAAAAATACTCGGTCACAAGATTGTCGGCGGAAACTGATAAGTGATTAAGCAGAATGTACCTGAACATTGCCTTTTTTGCAGCGATCGACGGAAAATTTGGTTTTGTTTTAGTTTTCGGCACAGGATCAGAGTTTCGCCGAAAGAAAAAAAAAAAAAAATCTGCAAAAATGCAGCCAAAAGTTCCGTCGGATTGAAACTAATTGTATTCTGAAAATATCGTTTCTTCTTTCACAAATTTTCAACATTACTCATTGATTTGAGCTGTATTGACTTAAATGAGATACTTTTTATTTATTGCTATTAAATTCTCTGATTTTAATTATCATTGATGACCGACTCAAGACGTGAGTTCAAATTATAAAGCAATTAATGCAAATATGACTAAACTTTGAAGACTTTTTTTACTTGTTCATTAAAAGCTGCAGACTGAACAGTAACAGAAATTTTTTAAATTGAAACCGCAGAAGTGGGACTTGGCTTTGAGACTAGGTAGAAACCGCAGACTAGGCTTTGAGAAAGTTCTGGTATAATAGATGATCAATTAAAAAAATCATTATAAACGATAAATCGAGATATGTATACTTAAATACTTTTTAATTAGATGGAATTCGTGTATAATTATAAAATCCTTCTGTATTTTTGATGAATTAATTACATTTTATTTTACATAAAAATAAAAAGTTTTGGTCAGAGGCACAGAGAGCCAACTTGGGCCACACGTATAATTAATTTATACTTATGTATACTTATGTATACTTATGCGCTACTTAAAAAAAGTTGGACGTTTTCGCCCGAAAATAGGAAGATTACCGAAATTCGCTTTCGATTGGTCCTTAATTTTTTGCAAGCCAAATCACATATATTGGGATATTGGGAGGGGAATTACTTGTAACTGCACTCTAAAAATAAATACGTAAATTTACACATTAAAACAGGTATACTGATGATACAAAAACGATGTGTCTATATGTGTAAAGTGGCGTGTAAATTGTCAAATGCACTTTTAGTGTGTCAATTTCAAAATACACATGGTCCTGTCTATTTTGATGATAACGCTTTAAGCTGCTGAAATGTGTAAAATGTTATCAGATAATTCTGAAGTACAAATTTTTGTGTGTAAATTTCAAAATAGACATTATCCTGAGTATTTTGATGACAACACTTTAAGCTGCTGAAATGTGTAAAAAGTTATCAGATAACTCCGAAATGTAAAGTTTAATGTGTAAATCGTACACGAGTGCACATATTTCTGTTTAAGAAACAAAAGTAGCAGATTTTTGTGAACATAGCTAAACCTTATAGTTTGGGATGTAAATTGTGAATTAAATGTTTTTTTATGGTCGCAAAACAAAACTGCATAAAGAAAAACTCATATGCTTAGAGTGTTTGTTCTCTTTCTAGCAGATTTGTTTTAAGACAACAAAACAATGTACCCACAATTTGCAAGAAATATGATCGTCTGAAATTATATTTACTGCATGCCATCATTCTGTTAGAATTGCTTGGAGTCCTAAAATCATACAATCACAGTTTAAGCGCAGAAATTGTATATGAATAAATACACTGTAAAAACATTTTGTTGAAATGCGGAAATTATTATGGTAATCGTGACTTCACTACCATTTCCGTAGTTTATCAGATATGTTTTCTCTATGAATTTGAATCATCAATTTTTAAACATATATTTACATCAAGAGGAGAAATTCTGTATTTAATTCCACCTACAGTAAACAAGCAATACTTATTCTGAACGGCATACGAATAAAGGGAACTGTGAATTTCCCAGAGCACTAATTTGACCATTCAGCTACGATTTCACAAGCCATGTTTTGAAGTATCGTTATTTATTGAGTGCACATGAGTACACATATTTCTATGTAATAATCTTTTCTTATACATATATCTGTGTAATATTCTTAAACATATTTCTGTGTATATTAATTTCAAATTAAAACTTTAAAACCAGCAAAAATACGTTTATTTCGACTGTTGACATGTTTCGACTCACCCCGAGTCATTTTCAAAAACAAATAAATAAAGGTATTCCAAATTTGCACGGTCTATGACACGCCATCATTCAGTTTTCCACGTATTCTTTCATGTTTTGATATCATTCATTGTTTTTGAAAATGCCTCGGGGTGAGTCGAAACATGTCAACTGTCGAAATAAACGTATTTCTACTGGTTTAAAAGTTTTAATTTACACCTTTTAGCATTTGAAATTAATATATTATTATAAGGTGTTATTTGATAAAGATTAATATTTCTGTGTATTACACTAACTTACACATATATCTGTGTAATAATTTTCGTATACTTCCGTGTAATACTCTGTTCTTGCACATATTTTTGTATAATATAAAAAATACACAATCTTTGTGTAATATATAAAATGTGGAAATTTACAATAACACGCAAATTTGGGTAAATCCATTCAGGTTTCTACAATAACACACTTGTTTGAGTTTTTGAAGGGATAACAAATTATACACTTCCATTTAGCATGTAAACACAGATAAATGCAAGTAAATGTTTTACGAAAAGCGTGTAAATTTTATGACAAGAGTGTAATTTAAGAAATGTATACATATATAATAGTCACTAATTTACACGTTTTTGTTTTATAGTGTAGGTATGTTTGTATGAGATATTGTGGTCATGAGGATACTTTCTTGGACCATTATGGTTTTAGCATTCATAGAAACCATTATTATTTGCAGTTCTAGCATCTTTATAAATGAAAAAATTTAATTAAACTTCCTTTATTGGTAATAAAGTTTATTACAATAAATGAATATAAAATACATTGATATTACAAAAATCTTTAAAATATTCACTATTTGCTTCAGAGCTACATAAATGCCATTTGAAACACGTGTGCATGTAATAATGAAACGTGATAAGAAGTAATAAATGTGACACAGCAACATTAATACAGTAGCCCTTTGTTATATCGCACATGCCAGAAGTCAAGAGAAAAGTGCGATATAACCGAAGGCAGCAAAAATGTTCAAAATTGATAATCTTAAAGTAAATGAGGTGAATTAGACTCCAAAATGTTAATTTAAATGCATATTAAAATGTTTTTAAGAAAAATAAAAATAGAAACATTTTTATAGTCAACTAATAAATTTTGCACAAAAAGTATGTTTAAAATAGAACTTTTCTTTTTTCTTATGGAGACGTAGCGATATATCCGCATGAGCGATACAACGAGGTTCTCCGGGCTATAACAGAATCGTTCTATTAAACTTACGAAATCTCATTGAATTCGTCTTAAAGGAATTTCTGCAAACATATTTTAAGATGCCATTTTTACACACGGTGTAATCAATTACCTTAATATACCACCACTCACTCCAGTTCCTGAGAAAATGCCTCCTTGAGTGTTGAGCCGCCTCCATGAATCATCATTTTCTCCTTCGTCTTGCTATCCTTTAACCTGCCATTGGGTTCTTACAGTCAGTGAATGAATGGTTTGTTTTGGAGAACCGCATCTATCATATTAGGCATAATATAAAACATAATGTATCATATTAAGCACAAGGTAATTTGAACATTCTAAATCACAAGTCATTTATTGGGAGGGGAACACTTAAGATTTTACCAGATATCATGAAGGCTAATTTTCGGAAACTTTAAGGCCGGGCGCAAATCTATTTGCAGAACTAAATCCATAGATTACTTATTTGGGCTTTCTTTTTCAAAGATTCTGTGGCCAGTTGAACCTAGTTTAATTCTCTTCAGAGGTTTCAGAGCAAAGCGGATAAAATTAACAAAAATAAATTATCTTCAAGAAACATGATAAGCGTATCCATCATGACAATCGCGACATCAGAGCGACCACATCAAATAGTCCGAAAAAGAACCCAACGCCCGCACATTGCTCCCAGCTTTAGTCATCACTTAACCTGATATCTTGTTGATCATTCCAGCAATAGTCTAAACACGGAAAAAAGTCCGGTTCTTGACAAAAATATGTATCTATGTCAAACACGATCATACAATTAGCGTATTTTATAGTGTGGGCTCCTTCCGATCACATTTTCACAAGTTCTGCGATAAGATCATGAGTTACTCCTCTAGACTTTCTTTTCGAAAGGCTCTGTGGTCAGTTGCGATCATTTTTTATTTATTTTTTGCTCTTCAAAGTTTGAGAACGAAAGTACACAAAATCAGCAAAAGTATTATCCCTAGAGGTGTTGATAAACTTGTCAGAGATCCTCGTCCGTAGGAACACTCCTCAAGTTTCCAAAACACTCCTCCCAGTTTTTGAAATTTACAAATATCAGAAAACGCGTTTTAAAGTTTCAATATCAACGGGCTTTCATTTGTACTCACCGTCTATAAATGATTATATCTCTTGATATAATGCACTTTTTGAATGGTTTTTTTAACCATTTGGAAAAATGGTTATTGTCCTCGGTCAGGGTAGGAAATCAAAAACATATCTGAAGCGTTTTATTAGTCGAATCCTGCATTTTATTAGTTTTCTGATTGGTCCATTTACTTTCAACAGAGATGGATACTTCTGTTGCCACTATGACAAAAAAGTAATAAAAACTACAAAAAAATTAATAACTCAGAAGCAAATTGAGATACAGCTTTCAAACAAATTGCAATTAAAAGTACATTTTCTTCTCTATACGACGGTGTAAAAAGTAATATTGTGGGATGTTTTGAAGTTTAAAAATGAAATTTCATTTAAAATTGGTCCATGAATATTAATGTTTAACCCATGGCGTACGTAATGTATTACCAGTTCTGTAGAAGTTTAAAAATTTACAGTACCGAAAATTGTAAAACTGAAATTTCTTTTAAAAATTGTTCATGATGGGTCCAGGAATGTTAATGTTTAATTTCCATGGCGTACGTAATGTATGATCAACTCCGTGCGATTTTTATGTCTTAAATTTTAGTCTTTGAAAAAATCAGTTTCCAAATGGTCGTTGTAATTTGTTAAATTGCTTTTTTTTTTTTCATATTGTTGAATATATTTTTTTTTTAAATTCAGAATACAACAAAATCCGAAAACTGATTTTTTGAAAGTTTAAAAATCTTGTGTCCCCTTATAAACAATGTAGATAATCCATGACACATTCAGATCCATAAGAAAGGAAATGTGGATGCATTTTTAGAAAAATTAAGACTCTTTTTAAAATAAAATAATTGTAAAAGAAATTTTTTTTAAACTGCAGCTTTACTCATCTGAAGGACTTTTAGACACTTTGATGTTAGCCGGGCGCAGGGGATAAATCCTCAAATATTGTTCCCATTACTGTAATTTATATTGTGTTAATTTCATGTAAAACAAAAACCTTTAACTCATTTAATTTAAATTGAATAACAATAAATAAATAATTAAATAAATAATACCATAAATCAAAGCATTTTATTTCAACTTCAAAGCATTGTTTCTAATTTACACACGCGAAAAATAAAAACTGTCATTGGCGAAAAAAGCTATTTTCGAGATTTGCTCCCAGCTAACATAAAAGTGCCGATTTTGCATTCATTCATTTTATTTCAACTTCAAACAGTTGTTTCTAACTTACATACGCAAAAATTAAAACTAATATTGGCAAGATTTGCGCCCGGTTAACATAAAAGTACCGATTTTTATTTATTTGTTTGTTTGTTAAAATATTGTCACTTAAATCTTAACCACCACAAGCAGCGATAGGGAAACAGACTTGTTACCTCCTAGTTATCTCGGGGCTACCGTTGAAGTGGTTTGCTTTTTAGTTTTAATATGCATTAAACATGTTTCAATACATGCATGTGTCAATTTTAATGCGTGTTGACTTTTTCCTTTTACGCAATACTTCATTATTTGTAAATAATACCTGGAATGAACTACTTATAATAATTTATTTAAAATTTTTAACGATTTCTAAATATTAGTATGATATGATATTCCACTTATTAGAATAATTTGACTCGACAAAATGCTTTTTCCAGTGAGTGGGTTCGTCTGTATTAGTATTTTTATTTTTCCAAGCATTGAAATGCTGTAGATGTCTTTTTCAAATGTGCCCTGAAGTTCTTATCTAGACGATAAATTGAGAAGGGCTGCTGCACTTTTAAGTGACAAATTCTTCCAATCGGAAAAATTCAGGGATCAGCTTTTTCCGAAGCATGCGCATCATTATTTTCAGGGATTTTGCGAATGGGCTTTAAAATCACGAAACGTAGTCTTTTCTATTCTTTTTAAAATTTATTTCTAAAGAGGAGAAGAAATATAAGTAGTTTCAGTTTGTTTTTATTTACGGTTGAATTAATTTCAAGACATTGCATGAAATTTTAAGATAAATAAAGTTGGCAACATGATCTATGATGAGGAGAAACTTTTGTTACACCTTGAGAGCGAAAAACAGACCATGCATGTATAAGCGATTTTCACTCCTAGAAAATACACCAATTTTGCCAGATAGCAGAAAGTAACTATCGTACTTTTTCTACAAATTATTGAACCTGATTCCAAAAACTTAACTTATATATATTTAATAGTAAAACTATTGTTATTAAAAATTAATTTTTATATTGAAGCGAATATGTAAAAATAATTACAGTCTCTAAGTTTGAAAATAATTTATTAAAAATGTAAGAGACTAAACATGTACAATTTTTTTAAACACGAATCAAAAACGGTAAATTAATAAAATATATAAAAATAACAAATAAAGATGAAAGTCTATTTTCTATTCACATAGTATAGATGGGCGCAAAAATTTTCATTTCTGAAATTAAATGAAACAAATGATAGTAAGCAGTAAGAAAATTGCACATATTTTTAAACAGGCATTCACATAGTTCTTGGCTAATACTATTTGGAGATCCGTGGCAAGATTTAACCCTTTGCACTCGAGAGGTGACGCTCACTCACCACTAGTGTTGCCAGATGCCACGCGTAAATCAGGACTACAAATTCTTTGGATACCACTTATTTCTTATAGTTTATTTCACCATCTTTAATCGCAAATAATTCTGCCATTAGATAAGACAAAGAAAATTTCTTTGAAATAACTGGTGTCCAGAGCATTTGGAGCTCGAATTTACGCAAGACAACTGGCAGCCCTAGTGGTGAGTGAGAATCACCTCCCGAGTGCAAAGGGTCAATTTGACAGTTTAAAAGACTAGTGAAATGTTAAATAAGAATATCAGTAGCATACAATGATAGAAAACAATGTGTCCTTAAATGTGGCACGAATGTGCCTTACCTTATTTTTCAGAAATTGCTGGCACAATGGAATCGGCTCGAGTCAAACACTGGACCTCCGTTCTGAAACTGAAGACGTTACCTTTCCTCCAGATATACTTGATTACCCTGCTACAATGTTTATCGCTTATGCTCTGTCACATTTCTCTTGGGTATTTCCCTGTAGTATCGTTGCAAAATGATTTGAAAAAGGTTTAAAAATGAATTAAATAGGACGGTTTTTAAGAAAATCTATACAGTTCTTACGAAAGTGATGTATAACATATTTGTCAAGTAGGAGCTTGATCGGAAGTGCCGTTTGTTAGTTACTGTGTTCATTCACATACCCACATACAAATCATGATTACAATACTTTATTTACAGTAATGGGTTCAGAAAAGTAAAAATTTATATTAGAGGATTGAACAAACAGTTTTTGAGACTGACCGATAAAGAGCAAGCTATATACTGACAGCAGCTCTAATAATTACAATATCTAAGTTTCAAAATAATTTATTGAAAATGCAAGAGACTAAATATATACAATTTTTTTAAACCAATCTAAAAATTTAAATTAATAAAACATATAAAAATAATAAATAAAGATGAAAGGCTATATTCTATTCACATTAGATGGCCGCAAAAAAATTTGGAAATTAAATGATACAAATGACAATATGTAGTACGAAAATTTCACATATTTTTTAAATAGCCATTCACATAGTTATTGGCTAACAATACTTGGAGATCCGCGGCAAAGATTAATTTGTCGGTTTAAAATACTCATGAAATGTTAAGTAATAATATCAGTAACCTAAATTTATAAAAATTAACGTGTCCTTAAACGTGACACGAATATTTCTTATCTTATTTTTTAGAAATTGCTGACACAATGGAATCGGCTCGATTCAAATACTGGACCTCCGTTCTGAAACTGAAGACGTTACCTTTGCTCCGCATATACTTGAATACCTTGCCGCAATATTTATCACTTATGGTCTGTCACATTTCCCTTGGGTCACATTCCCTGTAGTATCGTTGCAAAATTATTTGAAAAAGGTTTAAAAATGAATTAAACAGGACGGTTTTTAAGATGTAAATGCCCCTGCAAAGAACACAAGTAAAGAAGTAAAGGTTTTAAGACTTAAATGCCTCTTTTTCAAGTGATAAATTCTAGTTGGATTTTTTTTTCTTCCCGATATACTTTTCAAGATTTGTGCCAGTAAATGCAAAATGTACAGCTGTGTTTTCTTTTAAACATTGCTAAAATATAACGCGTATACATTTTTTTTAAATAAAAACTTACGAAGTTTTAAAATATATCGTTGAAAGCTGACTCCTTTTGCTGTAAAATTATTGCGCTTATTTATTAGTTTTTTTTTTTTTTTTTTTTTTTTTTTTTTTTTTTTCACAAAAAAAAGATTTATTATTCACTTTAAGAAATTTAAATCTGAACGTAGTATGTTGTTTAGTTGTTGGCAAAAATCCACATAACACTAATTGTAAATGCCAAGTTCTTTCAAACCTTAAAAAACAAAATTTCTTTTAATTAAAAAGACTAAATTTGCATAAAAATGTTACCAATTTGTATTTTTGAATTATTCATATTCACTTTTTTGATATATTAGTCGTATTATTTTCTATATGTTACTGTAAAATTTTCTCTCGCCTGAAAGCATTTTATGTTATATAGATATTATTCTTGCTATCGCGGTAAATACTTCCGCGATGCATATTTAACAGCAGATGAATCGGGTAGCTTTCCGTGAGGCAGCCTTCAAGTCGTCTGCTGCATATTTAATCCGTGTCGTAAATTTGTAATGAACCACTTATAGTCCATCTCATTGAAAATATATTTTCTGAGATCCGAAACGATTTCTGTTTGCAGCTCTATCGAGAAATTAAGATAGTAAAATCTAAGTGTTTATCCAGATACAACTGTGACTTTTGAATCCTGTATTTTAGAAAGGGCACAAGTTACGTTTTTTTTTTTTAAATCGGTATTTTGATGAAAATATATTCTATTGGGGTAGCCGTATTATGTTTTAAAAGGACACATTTCTAACTGGACTCCATTCATTGTTATGGACGTTAGAAAAGCACGTTTAGTTAAGAAAAGGGCACACGCTTGTAATAATAACAGAATGAAATTTTAAATAAAAATATTAAAAAAAATATTCATATCTGGATTATAATTAACGATGTACTAACCAAATGAAATCTAATGAGTAGAATGAAACGTATTAGTGGATTCAAACTAATAATTGTTTGCCTATTTTCACTATTAAATTTATCAACTTATTTTTTTACATAAAATTTTAATTGTTATTTCAGCAACAACGTAACATCAATGCATTAGAGAGGAAAAAGAATAAAAATAAAATTGTGCTTGCATAATTTATTTGTTAACCCTTTCGGGACCGGCAGATTTTACACAAATTCTATTCGATTGGCACCACTTTTTTAAAAGAAGTTACCTTTACTTAAATAGTCATGAAAATGCTCTAATTAAAGAGCACAAATATTACTTTTCATTTTTACTGGTGCCAGAAACAAATTCTGTATGCTCTTTTTGAAGGTGATTATATGCATCCACGGTCCCGAATGGATTAATAGACCTGTTTTTTCGACCATAATATACACAAAAAGTGTCGAAAAAGGGCAAAGCAACCAATTACACTTCCTCTTTTTTGGAGTAGTTTTCTAAACATTCCTTGCAAAGAACGTCTGCGTTACGCGTAATCCATTTTTTCATTATTATCATCTTGATTTGCATCTTTCTTGCCCTTCTTTCTTTTTATTTAACCATTTTTCTCTTTTGATTTTAGTAAACTTCATAACATGCCTAACTTGGTCCGTCTGTGCAAAAAGAAAAAGAAAAGTTAACAGCACTTAATCATACCGTACAAAAGAAACTGCGGCATGTATACCGGAATTCCATGCGGTATGTATCCCATTTTGCATGGTACAGACGTCGCACATCACAGATGCCTGCCATCGCTAAGGAAAATGGCGTAACCGTACACACAGTACTCTATACAAACGCTACACTTAATTTTGATTACGAAATCATGCATCCATTTAGTAATTAGCGTATGAAAAGTATTTAAGCTTAACGTGTTGAAAAGTTTGGACAGTGAAATCATGCACTTACGTCAAAATAAGGATTGTACATCTACAAGTAAACATCAAAATGGGATTCACGCTATACACTGGTTAAAATAATCTCATTGCGCACCTATACTGCGCGTTTGACGACCATCTATCGATAATTACAAGAAATATAAGGGGTGCGGCATGTATCCCGGATGCGGCGACTCTCCCGGAGTTACCCTAGCATCATATTGAATTTTGATAAGTGATGGCCTCAGTATTTCGGAAAGAACGTAACTTCAACTGAAACAATGACAGTCAAAAATAAGAGACTGAAAATTATTTAAAATAGCTGAGCTATACTACTTTGAAATGGACAAAAGATGTATTATAGGAAGTCCCCGTATAAATTGGCTGATTCAAAGTACGTTTTGTCTTAAGAGGCCTAATGTAATGCGCATCACTTTTCCCAATGAGCGACCTTTTAACCCTTAAGTGCGCGATTTTTTATTTTGTTTCGAAAAAATTATATATGATTCTCTAAAAGGTTTATTCCACAGGAAAAATGATGAAAAAAATTGAGAGATACATTTTTCATATAATACGTCAATCTTTTCTTCTGTTGCACATCTGCAATACAAGTAAAGACTACTGTCGTGTGGCTGTTTTACGCTAAAATAGTGCAAATTAGCAAATATTTTAATAAGTATGCTCCAAATGCCTTATTTTATATAATTATTTATTTTATAAAACTTAACCTTTAGCCCTTTTATCTCCATGATAGAATACATTCTATAGAAATTTCGTATTTCAGAGAATCGGACATTACACCAGAAAGTTTCAATGGTTAATGTCGCTTTATTTAAATACGGAATGCCTGTTATTAAATAAAGCAAATATTGCTATTTTAATTTTCTGGTGTGAATTAGGTATATACGAATAAATAAATCTATTCAATTCAAAACACTGCTGTTTGCATATATGCAAAGCTGCGCACTAAAGGGTTGAAAACAAAAACCCTATTAACGAAACAAAACTGAAGATATCCAAAAAGTTCTGAAATATGTCAGAGAAGAGCCAAAGTCTTTTTATGACAGCATTGTAAATTGGTCGACTACAACACTAGACGAGCGCAGAGTAAAGCTAATTGCAAAAGTTACAAAAGAGGCACATTACAATGTTTTTCAATATTTTGCGCATTTGTTTATAAAAGAATTGATTTTTCATATGTCCACTGTTTAAACTCTCAATTTCCCTGTGTTTAATTGGAAAAGCGCATGTCCAAGACTTAAACTAGTCGGATGTGGCAATCCCAACACTTTCTTCTATCTCATACATGTTAATACTTCCTGAAAAATGCAGCATAGCAGTGCCACCGGTTAGGTGATTTACATCAAAATCCAACCATCAACAACTTATGTCAACTTCTAATTGAATTTGAAGTTTGATGAAAATCCGTGCATTAGTTTTTGAGATAGAGCTATTGTGAAAATCGTGAAACGTTCTGCGTAGCAGCGGCACCTTTTGGGCAATTTACACCAAAAAATTATCAGCAGGATTAATTTATGTCAGGGACTACCTGAATTTAAAATTTGATGAAAATTCATGCATGAGTTCTTGGGATACAGCTATTGCGGATATCTTGAAAAATACAGCATAGTAGCGCTACCTGTTGGGCGATTTACACCAAAAACTAAACAGCACTAATTTATAACAGAGACTAGCCGAACCTGAAGTTTGAGGAAAATTCTTGCATTAGTTCCTGAGATAGAGCTATTGCGATAATAATGAGTAATGTAGCGTAGCAGCGCCATCTTGGGCGATTTACACTAAAAAGTTATCGGCACCAAATTATATCAAGGACTAACTGAATCTGAAAATCTGTGCTGTAGTTCTTGAGATATCATACTTGTGGAAATCATGAATAATACAGCATAGCAGCGCCACCTATTAAGCGATTTATACAAAAAACTAATCAGTACCAATTTATATCACGATCTAACTGAATCTAAAGTTTTATTAAATTCCGTTCATTAGTTCTTGAGATAGAGCGCCCACAAAATTTGTGTCTCATACGCACACTCTACATACAGACATTTTGTAAAAACATGTTTTTCGGGATCTCTGACCCCTAAAACGTGTAAATCCGTCGAAAACCGATCCAATACTTTCTTCTTGTAAAGATAGAATAAAGTAAAAATATCACAGAAATCACCTTTTTCATTCAAATAATCTGAAAAGCGTGTGCAAAGTGTGTTTTATTACCATTCCTAGCATGCTACCCAAACAATTAAAAAAAAAAAAAAGTACTGTCATATAAACAGATTATGTCTGGTGTAAAATTTGAAAACTGTGACTTGTGCCCTTTCTAAAATAAACAATTCATTTATTCACCATGTTAAATTTCTCTTTTAAAAAATGCATTGTTAACGCTCCCTGACAGGTCTAAAAAGTACGAATGGTGATTTTCGACTCATCTTTTGATTATTTAACTGTGAATTATTATCATATGCGTTATCGATGGTATTATGAAAATGCATTTTTAAATTCTTAATATTCACTTACTTAGTATAATAGTAGTACTACACATTTCATACATGTTACGTTAGCATTTATCTCGTATGAAATTTTTTTTTATACAGATATTATTCTTGCTATCCCTGTGAAACACTTCGGCGATGAATATTTAATAGCAAATGAATTGGGTAGCTTTCTGTGAGGCAACCTTCAGTTTCATTTACTGCCTATTTAATCCGTGTCGTAAATTCGTAATGAATCGCTTATAACCCATTTCATTGAAAATATATTTTTTGAGATTAGAAGCTATTTCTATCTGCTGTTTTACAGAAAAATTAATGCATGAACATAAAAACTCTGTATTTATTCATAATCTTATATATTAAAAAAAAATTGTATTGTTAACACTTTCCAACATGGCTAAAAAGTACAGAAGAGAATTTTCGACTGTTCGCTTGATAAATTAAGTGCGAATTTTTATTGTATGTGTTATCGATGATATTATGAAGATGTACAGTCGTGGAAAAAAAAAGTAAACACCCCTACTAAATCCTCAACAAATTATCGTAGAAGAACGTTACTGGTACCGAAGGATTGGAAATAAAGTCTAATTTTAAATGATGGATATAAAATTTGCTTAGGGGGCCATCTACATATTAAAACGAACCATTACTTTGTTTTTTTCAATAGCAATACACAATTCTGACAGCATAAATGAACTCTACACCTTTCAATTAGCCAAAACATATTTTTTTATGCAATTCGTACCATAAGTTTCCGAGAAATTAATTATTTTAAAACGAGCGTATTTTAAGGGCTGTATCCAAATTGAAGTTCCGTACTCGATTGTTAACCGAGAGAGCCCCTGCTTGATCAAGGCACCTTAAGGTCCACTCAAGGAGTCAATGAAGTCTGTTAGATTACAGGACAGCCGAATAAATTCCAAAATATCTACTCACTTTCACCATAGACGGCCCCTTAAACCATCATTTTGCCGTTTTTAAGCATAATTTGAAAACTACTATGAAGAAAAATGTGAAATTTTGGATTTCCATAAAGCAGGACTTAATAACTCTAAATCCATCAAAAATATTGTACGTTGCTATTCATAATTTTTTCGAATATTAATTTCATAATTCATAATTCATATCATAAAATCATAAAAAATTGAAAATTCAGCGTATTTATGTTTGCGTAGATTAGTATTATTGCTACAAAAAAATTAGCACATTAGGAGCAGAATTTCAGAAGATATAAATAAAAATATGAAAATGTAAATTAACATTAGAAGCCCTAAATTTTGAATGTTTATAATTCAAAAACTTATCATTCAAATGACTTGAAATTTGGTGTCTAGGCATAGTTTGAACCGAAGATTGGAAATATCTCGTTAAAATTGCGTATTGCTATTGAAAAAAATAAAGTTTGGATTCATTTTAATATGTAAATGGCCTCCTAAGAAAATTTTATATACATCATTTAATAGTAGACTTTATTTCCAATCATTCGGTACCAGTAACTTTCGTATACGATAATTTGTTGAGGAGTTAGTAGGGGTGTTTACTTTTTTTTCCCACGACTGTACTTTTAAATTCTTCACATTCATTTTTTTGGTATACTACGTAGTAGTAGTATTTCATATATGCTAAGTTACTAATTTAGTCGTATGAAAACTTTTTATGTTATGACAGAAATAGTTTTTGGTATTGCGCTGTACGTTTCTGTGATGAATACGTAATGGTAAATGAATTGGATAGCTTTCCGTGAGGCAACCTTCAGTTTCATCTGCAGCATATTTAATCCGTATCGTAAATTCGTAATGAAACGCTTATAACCCATTTCACTGAAAGCCTATCGCACCCTTGCTTCAAAAGTGTCACAACTCAAAAATTGAGTTTTTTGAGTTATGGCTACCATTCTATTTGGCTTTTACGTCTCTACCAATCACCTAAAGTTCCAAACAGTACACCGAAACTTCCGCAAGGTAGCAGTTGTGTTTGCAACAGGGCCATTGACCCTTCCACAACCCGGAAACAGTTTTTTGCATTTCCTGAATAACAAAGTTTTTTGAGTTATGCCACTTTTGAAGCAAGGGTGCGATATATTGTGAGATTAGAAATTATTTCTATCTGCAGTTTTACAGATAAATTAGCATAAAATCAAAATATTTATTCAAATACTCCGACATTTTGTATTTATTCATAATCTTATATATTTTTAAAACAATTCTATTGTTAACACTTTACGGCATAGCTAAAAAGTATACGAATGATGATGTTCGACTGCTCGTTTGATTTATTATATATGAATTATTTTCGAATGTGTTATCGATGGTATTATGAAGATGTATTTTTTAATTCTTCACATTCATTTTCTTGGTATATTAGTCGTACTATTTCATACATGTTAAGTTAGCATTTATCGCGTATAGAAACAAAATATTTATTCAAATACTCCGACTTTTTGTATTTATTCATAAACTTACATATTTTTAAAAAAATTGTATTGTTAACACTTTACGGCATGGCTAAAAAGTATAGGGATGATGATTTTCGACTGCTCGTTTGATTTATTAAATATGAATTATTATCGAATGTGTTATCGATGGCATTATGAAGATGTATATTTTAATGCTTCACATTCATTTTCCTGGTATATTAGTCGTACTATTTCATACACGTTACGTTAGCATTTATCTCGTATAGAAACATTTTATGTTATGACAGAAATTGTTCTTGCTATCTCTCTCTATCTATCTATTCTGCGATGAATACTTAATGGTACATGAATTGAGTGGTTTTCCGTGAGGCAGCCTTCAGTTTCATCTGTTGCATATTTATTCCGTGTCGTAAATTCGTAATGAACCACTTATAACCTATTTCATTGAAAACATATTTTCTGAGATTAGAAACTATTTCTATCTGTAGTTTTACAGAGAAATGCATGAATTAATGCCTGAAAATGAAAATATTTATTCAGATACTCCGGCAATTTGCTTTTATTCATAATCTTATAATATATATTTAAAAATATATATTGTTAACACTTTGCGACGTAACTATAAGTATACAAATGGTTATTTTTGACTGCTCGTTTGATTAATTAAGTGTGCATTATTATGGAATGTGTTATCGATGATATTATGAACACAATGGCGCCAAAATATATAGGCTCATGGGGCACGAGCCCACTAAAATCCAAATGATGTAATTTGTACTTTATTTTTTTATATTTAATAAACGAAAAGATTTGGTTTTATTAACGTTCTCAAACTAACTTTATTTGAAAAATAATAAGGACATCCATTAGACTTACAGGAGCACTTAAAACCCCTTCAGCGGATGTATAGCTAAAGTTTTCATGAAAACAAATATCCTGCCTATTTTGCCATCTGTTTTGATGTCTTGAATTGAAAAACCACTTAGGGTGACTAAAATGTATGTTTTTCTAGACATTTAGTTTTTTGTAATTTCAATAGTTAGTAATTCCAACATTATTTAAAATAAATATTAATGTATTTATATAGAAGAACTTATAAGAATATAATTTAATAAAATAATTTATAAAATTATAATTAAAATATAATAATTTAAAAATTTGCTAAGAAAAACATAATTTAATTTCGAATTATCATCTTTAGTCATTCGCTCCTCCCCCCTCTCTCTCACATGCACACTAAGGGGGGGGGGGATATGTTTTATTTTACTCAAAAATGTTTGAGCTCACCCAATATTTTTGAAAAGTTGGCGCTACTGTATGAAGATGTATTTTAAATGCTTCGCATTCATTTCGTGGTATATTAATCATACTATTTCCAGAGTTTGCACGGGTGCTGAAAATTTTCCAGGAGAACTACCAGTGTTTTTTATGTGAAAAGAAATTTAAGCTAAGGGGTCTCAGGACTCTTAAAGCTTCAAAATTTTCGAAATTTTAATTTTTTTAGATGTTAAACTCTTTGATAACGTTTCTAAACATTTTGATATAATTGTTTCCTTGAAAATCCTATTAGAACAGTAGTTATGGCTTTTGGATTATACCCGCTCAATAGCTGAAGTAGCGCTTCCGAAACTTTGAGCCCCACCAGTGGCCGAGAGGTTCTGCCCTCGAAGCTGGTAGACGGGAGATGCTGGGTTCGATCCCAATAGCGCCCGTCGGCCTAACCGTTCGGAGTTTTCGTGGTTTTCTTCGAACCTTGGTTTTCCAAGCGTAAATACGGGTTAGATTCCCGTAGAAAGACCCCCACGGAGGGCACTCCCCCTTTTATGGCCTATATCTCTCATGCTGGTAATTGGCCGTCATAAACACAACCAACCGAAACTTTGAAGTTATTTTTCTCCGAATGACATTTTTGGGCATAACGCGCACGATATCTCAAAAACTTCTGAATATTTTTTCATGAAATTTTCAAAACATATGTTTCATGTTAGTCTGTATAAACGGAACCTAAAATTTCCTTTTTATTGTTAAAAATAATATTTTTTTAGTTCACTATACTGTTGACATTTTCGAAATTTTGCGTTAGCTAAATACAACTTTGTATTAAAAATATAAAAATACTTTAAATACAAGTTTATTTAGGTTCAGGGTAATTATCGTAATCTTAAGTATACATAGGCACCAAAATGTTCATTCTAGTTGCAAAATTTAATTTGTAATCCTGCGCGTAATCAGTTAGTTATACCAATTTTCTGCTCGTCGATTGTCTCAGCGTTTGGATCACCGTATAAATGCTAATTCTGCATCTTGCAATTTTTTAAATACATAAAATGAAAGAACATAGTTATATATTTCATCCCAATAAAAATTGCATTTTAAAATCATATACATTTTATATTATTAAATGTTGAATAGTCTTTTTTTTTTTTCATTATTTCCAATTTTAAGAATCCTGAGACCCCTTAAACGCGCGAAATTTCGCCTTCTTTTACGAAGAGATTTTCTATGAGAAAATACTGACGCTGAAGAATTTTCTTGTCTACAAAATTCCAGAAGGCGTATGGACTCTGATTTCATACATGTTACGTCAGCATTTCTCTCCTATACAAACATTTTATGTTATGACAGAAATTGTTCTTTCTATCTCGCTGAACACTTCTGCGATGAATACTTAATGGTAAATGAATTGGGTAGCTTTCCGTGAGGCAGCCTTCAGTTTCATTTGCTACATATTTAATCCCTGTCATAAATTCGTAATGAACCGCTTGTAATCCATTTCAGTGAAAACATATGTTCCAAGATTTGAATCTATTTCTATCCTGCAGATTTATAGATAAATTAATGCAGGAAAATATTTATTCTGAAACTTCTCCGACATTTTGTATTTATTCGTAATCTTATATTTCTCTTTTAAAAATGATATTCTTAACATTTTCTGACATGGCTTAAAAGTGGGAATGACGATTTTTTATTGCACTATTGATTAATTGATTAAAAATTAATATCCTAAAATCAAAGTATTTATTCAGATACTCCTCCAACATGTTGTATTTATTCGTAATGTTATATTTTTCTCTTAAAAATGATATTCTTAACATTTTCTGACATGGTTTAAAAGTAGGAATGGCGATTTTTGATTTCACTATTGATTGATTGCAAATTAATATCCTAAAATCAAAGTATTTATTCAGATACTCCTCCAACATGCTGTATTTATTCGTAATCTTATATGTCTCTTTTAAAAATGATATTTTTAACATTTTCTGACATGGCTTAAAGGGGCAATGACGATTTTTGATTGCACTATTGATTAATTGGTTGTAAATTTATATCCTAAAATCAAAGTATTTATTCAGATCTTCCTCCAACATTTTACATTTATTCACAATCTTACATTTCACTTTCAAAAATGGCATTGTGAACACTTTTCGACTGAACTGAAAGTAACAATAGCGGGTCTTGATTGCACTATTAAAACACTATTATTAACATCCAAAAAATAAAATTTATTCAGATACACTTCTGTATTTTATATTTATTCATAAGCTTACATTTCACCTTTTAAAATGGCACTTTTCGACGCGGTCGAAAGTAAGAATGACGGCTTTTGATTGCACTGTTGATTAACTGATTAAATAATGTCCACAAACTCGAAATATATGTATTCAGACACACCTTCTCCATTTTATATTTATTTATAATCTTGTATTTCTTTTTTATAAATGGCACTGTTGATACTTTCCAGCATGACTGTGCAGTAAGAATGGCGATTTTGGAATATTGGGAATTACTATTGATGGCATTATGAAATGTGTTCTAGTGTTTGATAATTTGTTATTACTACTCTGTTATGTGTCTTTATGGACTCAAATTGATTTTGTAAAAGGAAACAATGTAACAAATTATTTCATTACTAAAGAAAGTGGCATGCTCTTTATTTTTAATTCTTCTATAATACGTTCTTATTACTCTCTCTCTATCTTTCCATGCGTGGGATCTTTTATGTGTAGTAGCCAGGGAGTCAACCAAAGAAAACGCTACTTAAACGATAATCAAGATAATTTATATGCAATTTGAAGTACAGTGTTGTCAAAATATTAAACAAACAGTCTGCCAAAGCCTCTCAGTCTGACTTGGCAAGAGTGATTGGAAAATCAACATGAACATTATCACATGTTGCCGATAATTGGATGGCTATGCAGCTTTGGAAATTGAAATAGTTTGCGACGCACTGCGAAGATCCAAACTTTGATATTCCTAGTCGATCTTAAAGCATAATTAGCTGAAGATACCAATCCGTTTATTTTTTATAAGCAAAATGTGACCGAATCTTCAGAAAATGAAAACAAATTTGTATTCTTGAAGCAGCTATAATTCATTCTCAATTATTAAAAAACAGCTCCCGCCCTCTAAAAATTGAAAACCGAACTCCGTGGGACAATCCACGAAGGATCATGATTTGCCGTGAACAACTCTTATTTCTGGACGATGGACCCTGATGTCCTATATAATGCACAGTCGCGGTCAGATAGTCAATCTGACTAGAGTCCTGCGTTGGTTTGGGTTACCCGCTTTTACCCGGTCGGGTTGGCACGTTTTTTGTGGCGGGTCGGGTTTGAAACAGATTTACTTCTACTTTTTTGCTGTGTCTCGGGTTCAGGTCGGCTTGGTTTTCATTTTTTTGCATTCGGGTAGGTTTCGGGTTGTATTTTGACTCTTGTGGGTCGGGTTTGGGTTGACCTGATTTTCAAAAAGAGTGTCCAAAATATTTTTTCAAGTTAATAATCTATATATAAATAGACTTTCATAACCGACACTCCCGAAAAGCGGAAACCTCTCTTTAGCGAACACTTTTCAATTCCTAACACTTATACATTTGTACACTTACATCTCTGAATAGCGGACACTTCCCAAACTACACACTTGTAACATGTATATGTGTGCATATCATAAATACGATACATGTGTTTTCGTGTGCGTCAAAAGTGAAATGTTGGTAATATTTTCCATATTCCCAGAGAAGAAAAAATCATTTTTAACTATACCGCAAAAAAAAAAGAATAATTTATGATCACATTTATTATGTACATTTTATTTCTCATGCAGTAAATTGAATAAATAATTATTATTTTATCGATATCATTGTAGACTACTTTTCATAATTGCCTTAAAACATAATTTATTTTCTTTTCAGTTCGGGTTCGGGTTGGGTTACGGGTCAGCGAAAATTATTTGTCGAGTTCGGTTGAGGTTGTGGGTCGATGAACTTTCTTTGTCGGGTTCGGATCGGGTTGCGGTTTGACTTCAAATGGAATTTTCGCGTACACGGAACCTCCAGTGCTTAATATATGAATCTGAATAATATAAAATGGTAACTTTTAAATACAAGATGATTATACCGTGTAACCCTAAAATCTCCCACATACAAAAGTAATGATCCGAAAAGTATAGACAGTAGCACGACGCTGACTTCACTTAAATGTACAGAAAGACATAGATTCTTTTTTATAATAACGAAAATTTTAATGCCGTATTAATTACATTTGTTTCTATCAAATCGCGTTTCAGTTATATCGACTGCTTATACAGCTTCGCAGCACAGTTCACAGAACATCTAGAATTCCAAAGGTTCAATTTGACGATTTTAATAGTAAGAGTATACAGTACTCTGATACTAAGAGCGCGTTCACCTACCAAAACCTGAGTTACATACGGTTACACCTGTGTAACCCGAAGCGTTCAGAGACGTTTTGTGAGTTACTCGTAGTGTTCAGAGCCGGAAATTACCCAGATTTCGTGTAACCCACATAACCTACAGAATTTTGTTGGGTAAAGTGATCACATGGTTGGGAAATCTGATTTGTTTCTCATTTTATAGCTTAACTGTGACTGTTAACCGAAATATTTCAGTTTTGATTTATTTTTTCGCGCAGATTTGGTTAAATAGAGCCCAAATATTAAAAAATATAAAAATAAGCACATAATATAAACGCATCATATTTCCCACCGAATGAATTCATCTTCGATTCAGCCTAAAATTGCTAGCAAAATCTTTATCAGACATTGTTGTGTCAGTATTTTCGACATAAGGATTAACTCTTGGAACATTTTCCCTTCTATGAAGAGTGCTTATTGGGAAAATATCATAATCTTCCTCATGTGAGGAATAATAAAAAAATATTTGCGCTGTCAAAAGTTCAGCTTTCCCTTGATTGTAAATATAAATAAAAAAACACTCACAACTTTTTACCCAAAAGCGTTCAGAGCCGTTTTAACTCAACCTTACAGTAGGAAACCAATATGACGTCATTCCTCAATTTTTGGAGTAACCCGTTTTTCGGTCTGTAGACGCGCTCTATGTCTACACGCTGGAACAAAAATGGAGGCTGTTGTAGGCGAAATTTTTTCAAGAGTTTCTGTGATCGCTTGAATTTGAATGCTAGTATTGTTCTTTTAATCGCAAGAAATTTACACCAAGAATATTTTTAGAAACTAATGATATTCAAATTTAATGAAACGTAGAAACACTAAAAGCAATCCGCATACGACAGCGCCATTTCTGTATCTGTACATATGCCCTTAGTATTCAGACGTTGTGATGTTAAGTACTTGTTGTTTAAGTTGATCTAACGTCTATAGTTCTCTGCAAAGCATTGAAAATGATTTCTACACATGATCTGGAGGGAACTGAACAGATTCTGTCACACGATGGCTTAATCAATACCGAACAATAGTCTCGGGACCACTGGAATTCTATCTGTTGGTGCCAAATACAACTATCATGAGAACATTTTTTTTATTATTCTTGCTGGTTCCGTTGCACACTCTTTGTGGAGCTCCCGTCTCTATTTCTCTGTGTTGTAAATTCCCTTGTGTGTGCAATCTCGTCCCTGTATATTTTGACGATGACTTATAAGAGGTCACTTGACGCCAAGCACACAGGTCAGATGTATGTTAATAAAATGTCAAATGTCTTAATTGAATCCTTATACAACGTTTACGTTTGAAGTGCCATATATCATTGCGATTGCCATTTTCCGTTCTAAATCATTCTACATTTTTGGGATACAATTTTTAACACTTTTTGGTTGACTGATTTCCATCTTCTAGACGCTATAGTTATGCAATAGAAAATGCCTAGGATTGCTATAGTTTGGACAAGAGCATCTCTCAAAGCACTTTGCCGCGCTCTGATGTGTAACTTTCCTGATGGATTGTCAACTTTTCCACACCCAATCCCGATGTCCGTAGGTATCGATGTGGGCCTTAAAGTTTACTGGATGTGGTAAATTTCCGAACTGCGAGATCTTGTCTAGAAAAGTTACCGCATTCAGAAAAACCCAAATATCTAAAAGTATGCTAAACGACATCGGAAGTGGGTATCAAAAAGTTTACAATCCAAGAGAATGGACATTACCCACGAATGGCAACAGTCACGCCTATGCGGGGAAAATCCCTCCGAAAAAGACTGTTTATTGGACGAAGGGGGAGCAGTGTTAAAGTGTTCTTCACTCCTATAGGTGGTTTACTTCTGTTTACCCGCAGCGACGTCACATGGGTAAAGTCCATTGCATGATGCAATCCAATCCTGATGCAAAGTGACCTTATACATCAGAGTTCAGCAAAATGTCTTTCTTATTCGGTGCACTGCAAAGTGCCTCCATATCTCAGTACATATAAAAGTGCCTCTATATGCCTGTGCACAGTAAAGTGCCTTCTTGTGTGTAGCAGCACTGTCATCAGTTATAAGATTCGGACTAAACACCTAATCATTGTCGCTCATTTCTGATATCTTTACTGCCTACGAATAAGGAGTATTGGTATGAGAAAGGCGACATACGGAAAAAATTATTGATTGATAGATTCTGGACAAAAGCTATCGCCATGAATCTTCACGAACTTTCATTATTGCCAAACTGATACTTGTTAAATTGTCCACCACTCGTATAATCAAGATTCTCCAAGCGAGTATCGCCAAGTTCTGGAATAGAAAAAGCCTATTTTTGTCATAGTTAAAAAAAAAAAACAAAACACGTATGTATAAACAGATTCTTAGCATTGTACACTCATTGCCATAAAAATTTGCGCACCAAGAAAAAGATGTCCAAATGAAACGAAATTTTACACGCGTGATAGTACTACTGTCATATAAGTAAGTGAGTAGAAAACCAAAGAAATAGGATCATTTATTGCAGAAAAAAGTACAAATGAACAAGAATTTTAGTACTCTGTTGGACCCCCTCTAGAGCGAATGCACGATGCAATACGAGCGGGCATTGAGGCATACAAGTTTCGCATGATGTCCTGAGACATCTCGTTCCACAGTTGCTGTAAACGCGCCTCGAGTTCAACCAAATTCGTAGGGTAGCCAACTTGCCGTCCCAAATGATCCCAGTTATGCTCGATTGGTGACAAATCTGGGGATCGAGCAGGCAAGGGAAGGGTGGTAATGTGGCGGAGGCAGGCTTGTGACATCCTTGCTGTGTGTGGCCGAGCATTGTCTTGCTGAAAAATGGCTCCTGGAAGCCCTGCCACGAGTGGCAACACATGTGGCTGAAGAAAGTCCTGGACGTACCGCTGGGCTGTCATTGTGCGACGGATCAATATTAGGGATGACCGTGTATCGTAAAAAATGGCACCCCATACCATCACACCAGCTGTGAGAGCGGTGTGTCGCTGTAAAGCGAAGGCAGGATTGAGGCATTCACCACGGGACCTCTACACACGAACACGATTGTCATTGCTGCTCAAATTGAATCTAGAGTCGTCGCTGAAGACGACCGGGTTCCATTCCGTTGCAGTCCAATCCTGTCTTAAGCGACACCATCCAAACGGAGGCGTCGGTGGGTGGGCGTCATTGGCAGCACACGTAATGGGCGCCGCGATACCAGATGTCCTTCGGCCAGGCGCCTTGCGATGGTTCGGAAAGACACAGGGATCCGTAGTGAAGATTCTGCCTGTGTCTGGATAGCGGCCACTGAGGCAGTTGGCTCTACGCGTGCGTTTCGTATGATGTGACGGTCTTCTCGACGACTGGTCTGTCGAGTGCGTTCCGAGCCTGGTCGCCGTGTAAAGGACGTCTCTTCAGTCAACTGGTCCCAACACCTCCTCTCAGTAAAATCAGAACGGCCTACTTGACGAGTTACTCGCCGAGCTGACCACCCAGCTTCCATTATCCCGATGATTCTTCCCCTCTAAAACTCTGACAGCTGCTCATATTGTCTTCGATGGCTGCGTAACGGCATGTCTACCTCAGTGTTTCCTTTGCAAAAGAAAAGGTACACTCAGACACGTTCTGCTTACCAGTTTTATACTCCAAGGAGGACAAAGTTCAATGCCCTCTAGTGGCATTACGTAATGCGCAATCACGCTGCATTTCTAATCATTTGCATATCTGCCTAATATGTACCTTCATGCCAAGTTTCGTTACGATCCCACAATTATTTCTTGGTGCGCAAATTTTTATGGCAATGAGTGTATATCACCACTCTCTTGTAGAGGCACCTTACATGAGGAAACAATTTATGGAGATCATCAGAAAATAATGATGTAGAATTCTGGACCACATTTTCAAACCTGAGAAGTCTACAGCTTTTTGGATGCCAGTATTTTAGTACGGAAAATTTTGTTTTATTTGATAGAAGAATTTTTGCAAAGGACATAATATATAAAAAATACAGGACGAAAAAATGTGGATATATTTTTGATGCCACATCATCCTAATTGCCTGTTAAACATTCTTCACGAGTGGCACGTTGGAGCAGCCCGTTACAAATCAGAGTTTTTTCAGCTTACTGTGGGATGGTTGAAAGATATGTTTACGCGTCTTGATTATTTGCATCGGTCCGGAGTATCTCATTTAGATCTAAAGATACAACTTGTTGATTACATCAGAGAATATGGCAGTAATCTGCGACTTCAGCGCTCTGGATAAATTGAATAAGCCAACAAACAAATATGTACTTCCTCAGTATTACTGTCCACCTGAGGCATGGCCAGAAGAAGTAGGTGGTGAGCGTCCGTTTGTGGATGGCGCTGCTTTTGATGTTTGGTCAGCAGGCATGGTTGTTTTTTACATTTTCTCAAATCGTTGGATGGAAAGACATTTGTAGGGGAAAACTAAATGGATGGATGAAATATACCCACTTGTGCAAAAGTGCTTGCAGATGCCTTTGTTCAAATCACTAATGCAAGAGGTCCATCGTTGCGTGAAGTTGACTAATAAAGATCATTTTCAAGCCCAGAATCTCTTACAAGGTATACTTCGATATAGACCAGAAAATAGACCAAATGTTCACCGAATTCTAGAGCATCAACTGCTAACTGAGAAGAAAGACAATAGCAATGTTTTACAACCTGATAAGATCTGGGTTAAAAAACAAACTGAAATATACGATGACATGCGGGGCGTGTTAAATGCCGAGTTTAATCTTCGACTTAAAAATCAAGTGAAAAATATCAAAAAAGCTCGAGATGTTGTGAAAGAAACATTTAAAGATCCAAAAGACGTCGATAACGACAATTCCTTGGCTCCGAATTTATATGATGTTTCAGATTTAAAATCAAAGGCTGACACAGAAGAATTCCTATCAGAGAATATAGATTCTTCACTGCATGACAAACCTAAAAAGGTCTACAAGAAGAACAAGTTGTCCAAATTCTTCAACAGATGTCGTTCCATTTTCTCTTGCCGTCAAAATAAGACCGGGCAATAATCGGCATGTCGGATATAAATTTATAGTTCTCATATTCACATGTATTTTAGGAAATATTTCATTATGCATAAATTGAATTATTATTTAAGTATCTTATTCAACAAATAAATTCAAAATTGGTACGATTGAAATTTTGTCATTTCTAAGATAAATACATAATACCTTTTCTGACAATACAGACGTGACTTATAAAAACCGTCTTAATGAAATTTATTTTAGGTTGGATTTCACCTGTCACGATATACAGTTCATTTTAACATTATATTCACATTTTGAGCTTATGTAAGTAATATTATTAAAATAAGTTAAGGTTTGTTTAAGAATATTATAGCGGGGCCCAGGCAGCGTCGGGAGGCTTAGCTAGTGCATTAATGAAATTAATATTTGATTTCTTGATTAGATAATATGATGTAATTATTGTAATCGTTTTACCTGAGAAGTTCAAAGGATTTCCATAGACAACGCCGAGTTAATATTCTACTAAGGAATAATAATTCGAATTATATACGAGCTTTGTGTGGGGATTTTTTCAAAGCACCATATAAAACAAATAGTTCAAGAGCTGACAGTACAAAAACCTATGTTATAAAGCACAAGAAAAAAAACCTTTATTTTATGGAAGAGTAGAAGTAGGGTAATCCAATGATCCATGTCTGCCGGAAGTGAAATGGTGCATAACCCAAAAATTAATACCACCAGTGGTTGACTCGTAGGTTTATCATTGTCTTTTCCTGCTCCCATTCCTCCATGTTTTCATAGCTTTGCTTGTAGGGCAAACAGAATGATAAACCTACGAGTCAACCACTGGTGGTATTAATTTTTGGCTTATGCACCACTTCACTTCCGGCAGACATGGATCGTTACATTACCCTATTTCTACTCTTCCATACAATAGAGGGGCTCCACCAGTAGCTGAGAGGTTCTGCTCTCGAAGCTGGTAGACGGGAGGTGCTGGGTTCGAACCCAATAGCGCCCGTCGGCCTAATCGTTTGGAGTTTTCGTGGTTTTCTTCGACCCATGGATTTCCATGCGTAAATATGAGTTAGGTTCCCTTAGAAAGACCCCCAAGAAGGGCACTCCCCCCTCGGGCCTATATCCCTAGAGTAGATAATCGGCCGTCAAATATCAACCACCAACCATCAACCATAAAATAGAGGTTTTTTTTCTTGTGCTTGATAACATAGATTTTTGTGCTGTCGGATCTTAGACTATAACAAGGAAATTAATAAATTATTCTTGTATCTATGCATTAATAAGCAAACAATTCTTATTAACGTTAATTTCTTTGTAATAATATATTTTTAATAATGTATTTAGGAGTTACTAATTCAAAAATGATAAAAATTAGTATTTATCAATTTCTTAGATACTGAAGTTCAATCTATAAGTAAATTACATTTATTCGTGAAACTTTTAAAAGTTAGATTTATATTTAATGTTCGTATAAAAATTTATTACTAAAGAAATCAAATATATTTATATAAAATAATAAAATTCAACCAAAACGATGCTTTTCTTTATTATGTAAATTATAACTGAACTTTTAGGCTATGTTCCTAGTCATATTTTTTACTTTACATTATATTAATATTATATAATTTTATATGCTATATTGGAAAAAGATTTTTATAATTATGATTAAAAGAAAGAAAAAATTAGCTATATTCTTCTGATAAAATTGCAACTTAATGGAGATCTATAATAATGCAATAATTATACGATGCGTGTTATACAAAATTCACTATTAAAGAATTTTTACTTTGAAGTAGAATTATTTTTTTAACACTAAAAAATAATAATTCTTCATATTAGTAATCATGCAGTTACATTATTTTAAAAGAAAAAAATGATTGATCAAAAAATTGAATTTTTTATTTCTAAATAATATTTCTCCGGTATCATTTCTGGATAAAATGAAGTATTCATTTCCAGTATTTCCCATGACAATCCATATGTTACCAGAATGAAGAACAAAATAATTTCGCTTATAATAATACCTTTTCAAATTATCATTATTATCTCTAAACCCACCGCATTCCAAAGACAAAAATAATCATTAGTCCAAAAATATTAATTGATGAAAAGGTTGTCTAATTTTAGCAACCGATTTTTTCGTTTCTAAGAAATATTTCTCTTGCAGGATCGATACTATATGATTTTCTGTATTGCTCATGACAAGTTTTATATTACCAGAAGAAAGAACAAAAGGATACGGCCTATAATAATATCTATTTAAATTGTTATTATTACATTAAATGCCCAACACTTTCTAAAAAGAAAAAAAAATAATAATCATTAGTCTAAAAATAATAACTAATGAAAAGGTTATCGAATTTTAACAAATGAGTTTTTCGTTTCTGGGTAATATTTCTTTTATAGAATATATGCTGTATCATTTCCTGTATTCATAATTGCAAGTTATATGTTGCCAGAATAAAGAACAGAATAATATCATTTATAATAATGCTTATTTAAATTATTTTGAGTACATCGAACGCTCAACGCGTTTTAAAAAGAAATAAATCATAAATATTAGTCTAAAAGTAATAACTGAGTTTTTCATTTCTAAGAAATATTTCTATAGTCGGATCTTTGCTATATCGTTTACTGTATTCCTCATGGCAAGCCATCTGTTGCCAGAATAAAGAACAAAATAATATTGCCTATAATAACACCCGATCAAGTTATCATCAGTCTTTCGAAAGCCCGACACGTTCCGAAAGCAAAAAACGAAATAATCATTATTCTATTCAAGTTCTTCATATGGGTCATAGAACACTCTAAGGGCTAGCTATTCTTCTAAAAGAAATAAAAGTCTTTAGAGAGTTTCAGATCCCATTCCAGATGATATAAAATATATAGGAGATTTTAATATTGTACCTTTCTTTTATTCTAAACATTTATTCTTCATGATAAACTTCAGTTTAACCTTTTATGTACTGAATTATCAATTCATGAAAATTTTATCTTCTAAAGCATTTTAGTGAATTGTTTAAACTACATTAGAAGATTTACAAAATCATTTAATAAATTTTAGAAGGATTTTAGAAGGATTGAAGGATTTAGAATGATTAGTTAAATTTGAATTTATGGGGATTTTGTGCAATATTTGTAAAACCATTCAAATCTTTTATTTTAAATATTTCTCTTAGTATTTTGTAGAATTGGGAAATGTACAAATATAATGTTCTTATAATAGAAATATTTTCGAATTTCAAAATCGCCCCCCCCCCCTAACGCTAAGAAAGCTGAAAAGATGCAAAGGCAAAAGAAATCATCTTTTTAAAAGTATTTTTGTTTTGTGAAACCCATACCTTAACCCATGCTTTTGGAACAAGATAAATTAATATATCTATAACTCATTCTAAACTGTATTACAGCTAATCGGCGTATTAAATTAATTTTATAAGAAGTTATTTTAATGGTACTTATAAGTACCGTGAGAATATAAAAAGTTAAAAAGAAATGTCTTATGTAGGTAATATTCGTGACCAGGACTCTAGATATTTAAAAATATTCTACTACCCTCAGCAAAAGAAAGCTCTGATCACCAGTAAAATATATTTACCCGTCCAACACTTCGTTGTCAGTTCCCGTGTCATTGGATTTCAATAGTACAAATTTTTTTATGAACTAATTCAAACCGAATACCAAGCATAGTTTATATTAGTACACAATTCAAAAAGCTACTAAAAACTAAGTTTTCTAATGAAACTTATCACAATTATATAACTTTGAAAGAAAATGAAATACAGTAGAGTCCGATTATCCGAGTCCCTCTTAACCGAGTTTCCGCTTTAACCGAGTTATTTTCTTCTGATGGACTGATCGCTTCTATTATTATGAATCAGCCATTATAAATGAAGTGTTAGGTGAAGATGAAAGAGCAGCCGTAAAAAGTTAGAACTCTGATTTCCTGATCGGAATGGGAAAAAAAAATTGGCCATAATTTTTTTTTTTTTTAAATTATGGTCATTTTTTTTCATTCTGACCAGAAAATCAGAATTCTAACTTTTTACGGCTGTTCTTTCATCTTCACTTAACACTTCATTTGTAATGGTTGTTTCATAATAATGGAAGCCATCAGTCCACTAGAAGAAAATGATCCTTTCCAAAGGTATAAGTTTGATTGAAAAAAACTATTTAATACTTTGAGCAGAAAGAAAAGGCTACAGCTGCAATTTTCATGACACTAATAGAATCATATAGCTGCCAATTTGTAGTTTTGTTACCTCTGAAATTTAATAAAATTTGTTGCCATTTTTAATCTTTGACAGTTGTTAGATTTCAGCGATTGAATTAGGCAAAATTTACTGATAAGTTTTAGTGGTAAGAAAAATTCTTAGAAATTGGTAGCTATGCAGTAGCGTAATACTGCAGCAAAAAGAAGAAAAAAAAGTCCTTCCGGCCAGTGCCGGGAGGAAGAGGTAGCTTTCATATTCCTTATTTTAAAAAAGCCAACTTATATTATTCAAACACACGAAGCTCAATTAAGTGGAAACCGAATGTAGGAGATTCAATACTAATTTTTAGCAA